>JAMGZF010000017.1:0-1200000 GCA_024713925.1 Morchella sp. 2016-103 | reverse complement strand
CGGCTGCTTCTCCCTCCAAAAGATGTACGCCGAGCACCGCCGCCAGCGCGCCGGTTACGAGCCCGTCGCGGGCTCCGAGGAGCCTACGGACGAGGTCTCGCCTGTCGTCAAGCCGCTCGTCAAGAGCCATGATGGCCGCACTCCAATCACCGGGCTCAAGGTCTTCCTCTTGGCTATCCCTGCATGCTGCGATATCGCCGGGACAACCCTCATGAACGTTGGCTTCCTGTTTGTTGCTGCGTCCATCTACCAAATGACCCGTGGGGCTCTCGTCCTCTTCGTCGGCCTCTTCTCCGTCTTGTTTTTGAAGCGCCATCTCCGCCCCTTCCAGTGGTTCGCGCTGTTCATCGTCGTCCTTGGTGTGGGGATCGTTGGCCTTGCCGGCGCCCTCTTCAAGGAGAAGGAGCTCGTCCCAAAGGTCCACCATGACGCCCCCGTTGAGGAGAACGCATCCAGTGCTGCCGTCAGAACAATTATCGGCATTCTCCTCATCGCTGGCGCCCAGATCTTCACTGCAACACAGTTCGTGACCGAGGAGTGGATCCTGGAGAACTACGCACTCGAGCCATTGAAGGTTGTTGGCTGGGAGGGTGTCTTTGGTTTCCTTGTCACTGTTGTTGGGATGGTTGTGTTGCACGTGACAATTGGGCGCCACCCGGAGGGGCAGTATGGATACTTTGATGCTGTTGAGGGATTCCGTGAGATTACGAGCTACCGCGCGGTCGCGATATCGTCAGTGGCGATCATGGTCTCGATCGGAGGGTTCAACTTCTTTGGTATCAGTGTTACGAGGAGTATCAGTGCGACGGCGAGGAGTATCATTGATACGTGCAGGACGCTATTCATCTGGATTGTTAGCTTGGCGCTTCACTGGGAGACGTTCAAGCCTCTCCAGCTTCTGGGGTTCGCGTTGTTGGTTTACGGAACTTTCTTGTTCAACGGTAAGCTCTTCTCCCCCCCAATCAGTGTCTAGGATAAACGGCTAATATAAAACAGAGCTCGTCCGTCCCCCAATGGCCGCCTGCCTCGGCAAAGCCCTCGCCCAGAACGACGGCCCCGCCGACGAGGAGGGCCACCGGGAGCTCCTCCCTGAGCACCCCCTCGCACAAACCTAAATAGAGCATAGACCTAGATCTTAGATCTCTATATCTCTCCATACAACGCTTGTGTAAGATAAGATACGGCGACACTGTTACGATACCTGTGCGGGCAGTTAGTGGCGATGGCGGGAATAGCTTTTTATAAGGGCCTGTCCTTTTTTGTCGTTTTATCGCTTATTTTTGATGTGCTTTTTTTTTTTTTTGAACGGCGTGGGTTAATATCTGGCTTGCTTTGTTGTGTGGATTCTTGCGCTCCTTTCTTTATTGGTTTTTTTTATGGGCCGCTGTTGGGCCACGTGGGGGAGGGGAATAGAGAATATAGAAATTTCTACATTCGAGTCTTGCGTGTGCCGAGCTTGCTGTGGATTTGTGCCCCCCCAGCAGGGGTGGTCATACAGTGCGAGTGATGGGCTGTGCTTGTACCCACCCCGCCAGCAATGTGGCCGAGTGATTACCTATGAACCTACCGCAAAACAAGGCTTGCGTATTGCAGAGCATTAGCATACTCTGAGACTGTGCGGCGTGGAGATTAAACCCGCCTGGGTTAGAGTTTAGGCAACCCTTCTGTCCCAGCTCTGGGGCGTAGAACCTGCAGATGGTGGAACTATGCTGATACGTATCGCGGGGGGTCGGGGTTGGGTGGGGGGGCGGTTATGTTGCGGTGTTGGCGCCTCGGGGAGATAAAAGTAGCCGGCAGAGCAGCCGAGAAAGCGAGTGACCACCCGTGACCGACCCAGAAGGCCGGCCCCAAGAACAGCTCGGCGTACCCGCACCAGGGCGCGCGTACGTACGTACATCCACCGCGGCCTAGCTACCTACCGAGGCGAGATAATTCCCACGACCACCGTGCACACGCACGGGGCTGCGAGATCGGGCGGCTGGGGGTCTGGGGTGTTGGTGCTGCGAGGGCCTGGGATGGCATAGGGCGGGGATGGGGCGGGGTGCGGGGTCGGGGTCGGGGTCGGGGTCGGGGTCGGGCGGGGTGTACTTGTGGTAGGGTTGGTTGTTCTCCCCCACCCCCCCAAACCCCAGAAGCTTACTAGATACAGGTGTGGCTGGGCTAAGGTTTTTCTCTAGCGGCTATGGCGGGAGCTGGGGTTTCTTGAGATGTGGACATGGGGACGCTGTGTTGGCGGTGCCGGGGGTATGGATGTCAGGGCGCAGCTGGTCACTCTAGGCCGGTATCTTATCTCTGGTGTATAGGATGCTTGTACTTGTACTGTGCAGTGGATCGGGCAGCCGGGTCTCCGTACTGTTTTTCCTCGTTGCTGTTCCCGTATCCCTTGGAGCGTCAGGCTAAGTCGAGGCCAGGGTGGCCTAACGCAAAGTGGAGATCGTGATATAGTAAACTCAAGACCGATATGAATGTTTGCCTTGCAACGTACGTATACAATTCGTCGCTTATAGACTCCATGATAATTTCCGTCGTTGCTACTCTTGTGGGCGTGCTTAATATTCACGATTTCCACTTTGCGTTAGGTCGCTCTGGTTTCGATTTGGCCCCTGACGTTCTAAGGGGTATACCTTACAGTCAACATGTTTATGATTGAGAATTGGCTATCAAGATCAGGGCGAGGCGGCGGGCCGGGGGGCTTGATTGGCATGGCTGACTACACTACAAGAGACATCTCCTATACTTGCCCGTATAGGACAGTAACATATGTGCACCGGAAAAATAGTCCTCATGATATCGGTTGACGCTTAGGCACGGAAGTAACTATATTACGACAGTTTAGGTTGACATGATGTCCTCGAGTGATCGGCTGTGAAGCCAGCTAATTGGTTAAAATTGTAGCGCAAGGCCACCAGTGGGAAAGAAAAATAAAATTGAAACAACGCCGGCGTCAATAACGGTATCTACCCCGGATAAGAGGATGTGAAGCAGCGTGGCATTTGAGTGTTTGGGCTTTCCCACATTCTCGGTTTTTACTGCGGTGGAGACATCACAAATGGTCTTGACAAGTGCTCCCGGTACTTATTTCACAATGCTCTTAAAAACCACGCACAAGCACTTTTGTGTCTGGGTAGTGATAGTTTTAGCTCTGATTATGCAACCGAACCTAGCATACCACATTACCAAGCACCACGCCCGTCTGGAGGGGGCCTCAACAGCTTAATTCCTAACACCGTGTTGCAATCTCAACAAGCTGGGGCGGGGCGCTAGCATCAATTTTAAGGCTTATGAACTCACCTATTATCTGCAGGTCTGGGGGAAAGAAGTTAGCAGCTGGGCGTGAAAGAGACAAAAGCTTATCGTCACCATTCACGCAGTCAGTAGCCGGCAAATACGCACATTGCCCTACAGTTATGAAACTTGGAGTCATCTCCATTGATAAAGGCAATATTAATAGCATTACCAAATAGACATTCTCAAGGCGCTGATCGTGGAAGGTCTTATTTTCTGCATCTGTGCCGCCTATATCCGAGTCTTTGCGCTTTGCACGGGTAGGACATCGGAGGTCTTTCTCTACGCCGCCTTCAGCTGTACCGATCCATATCTTTGCATGGAGTACCAATGGGATCGAGGGATGTCAGGTCTAAAGAGTATTTGATATAGAATGGTTGGATCGGCTGGGGCAGCAAAACCACCTCTCTGATCTCGTATTCTAACAAAAAATACACTATCGGGAAAAACTTTTCATGGGGGTGCAATATCGTCGGTATGTCCGTGGGGAATTTAGTGAAATGTGAGCCTCACTAACTAGCAAAATCGATCATTGCCGCCGCTTACTAAGCATTAGGCCGTTTCGCGAAACCCTCGCTTGTGCTATGGCAAGGCATCCTATCATGAACTACGTCCCACATATGATCTCGATTCTGGTGTTAATATTAATAGCTTAGTTAAGGCACATAATTTGACCCAATGTGGTGCCACCACGCAGATGGGCATTTCGTAGCGGACCCCTTCTCACAAAGGTTTAAAGGTACTTCGTGCCGCGAGCCCTTCCGATTTGAACAAAATTTGAGATCCAGAGTGGATAACTTATCAATATCCTTCCATTCGTCCGAATGTTTAGTGTATAGAAAGTTTGATTTTCCCATCAAGCGGGCGAGACGTCAGGAAGGCTGAACTTTGGTAAACGAGTCCGTCATGTGTACAGCTATGGATATACAATCATTGATAAATCATTTGGGTAAGCCTTTGGATAAATCTGTGGGCAAACCTTTTGAAATCGCCTATAGATAAGCCTATGGTCACCTGCAATAACCTGTTGATTCTTGAAGGGACGCGGAAGCACTTAGGGCTGTCTATTCAGCCCTTACATAAGGAGAGGTGCCTATTACTGCCCCCGCCTATAAGAATTAATTACAACTTTCTGGGGAGGTTTTATCAATTCGATCGTAGGGGTCACCCACTAGAAAGCCTATGGTGCCTTTAGGTTTCTGTGTATTAAGCATATATGGTGAGCTGCGTACCGTTAAGTCTCAGGGTAAGAACCCGCTGTAATGCGAAAGTAGTACAGAATGTTAGGTGAGGTGATGTTGAGAAGAAACCAATCAGGCGGCTTGGATTTGATCTTTGAACCTAGGCTGGTCTCTCCATGGTCTTCTCAGATGCCCTGTCAAAGAGTCTTGATAGAGTGTCCAGTGCCTCGGCACTACCCGAGCAGCAATATCCGGGAGTACCCGTGTCTAGTCGATAGGTCCAAGATAACACTAATGCGTAGTTGGGGCTTACATGTATATCTTCCTGTCTGCCCGGTTGCCTTTTGGCTAGTCATAAAGTTCCTGTGTGATATGGCATATCATCACGCGTGCACTGGCTATTAATATTGATTTCTAAAGTGTGGCTTGAAAGAAATTAATAATATATGCGTTAACTTCATCAAGATTTCTCTATCAGGGTATGCCTTGGATTTCAATCCTGCCTGACGATCTCAGGGAAAGAAGCTATGTCCTGCACTTGTATGTATGCGCCACCTGCCCGCACTACACCAGGACCGGGTGCAAAACTGGAAACGGTTTACCCCACTTATCTTGGGTGGGCCTATTTTGTGGCTAGGTTTTATTTCAAAGTGGTGCACAGAGCAAGCTGCCAACCCGAGCAGCTGGGCCATGGGCCTGCCAGGTTATATATATATATGGGCTACTAGCTATACTAGGTAACTTCCCCGTATGAAGGTTAAATAATTCCAGCCCTGTTAGCAAAATCGTAGGACATAAACCTGGCTTCTTAAACTAGAGCAATATAGTCAATTGATGATTTAGTCATCAAAATGACCAGGGTTAGGGTTAAAACTTTACCCACGAAATACCGTTTTAGATATTATCAAGTAACTACATATATAGGTGGGGTAGATAAATCCTATGCAGTCCCTAGATCCCGAGTTCCGAGTTCCAAATGGCCCCACTCCTGCTTCTAAGTGTTGATGTTTGATTTGCAATTTGCTGTTAACTTTCGTATTTATTGATCTACAGCGTCCCTCGAGTACTATATCATATTGTGTTGTCAATTGCTTGTATCCTTATTATGATAGCTAAGCGGGAATATGTACCTAGAGTTAGCCTACGTACACATGCGTTTCTTGATCTCCTACAAATCAAGTGCTAGAAAGGGACGCAGACGACGTGTTCCAAGGGCAATAATGAGCTTGTGCATCTTAGTGTAATAATCAGCTCGCCCTGTGCATGTGTCGATGCGACCGTCGACCCGCACACCCACAGTGTCGACCTCGGGAACCAACTATGTCTTGCAGAACTGGCCTCTAGATTCTGCGACCTATCATGAGTAAAGATGGATTGTAGTGTGATATCTCCTCGACAAGGCTGTGTAATGTTAACTGCCGGAATCTTGGATATACGGTAGTACAAAAGGCTGATTGCATACGTCCAGTAGTCTCTTTTTATAAATTAAAATGTAGTTCCCCGGCCATCTCACCTTCTGCTAAGCAGGGACTTGATACGCTTAATACGGGTAGCTGTTAATATCCTAGCTTTATTTAAGTAACCCCTTGAAACTATCATACACCCAGATAAACCAGATGGCACCAGCTGACCCCACAGTCAATGATCGGCTGGGGGTAAACATAGACGGGCTACTGAGCTCCGCTACATCTAGTACTAGTAGTGAGTTGGGAATATTTCGAAGAATTTGCCTTACCCTGTGAGTAGTGATGTTCTTTAGCTCGGTTGTTTGCTGTAATATAGCCCATTCTAACACTCTGAAAGTGAAGGTGTGGGCGAAACACTGGGTTGCTTTAGTGGGCTCCATGTCAGAAGTACGGGGCAGGCCTCAGGCCACGGTCAGTGCGGTGATAACAACAATGCTAAAAGCAACACAGATGGTTTTGCGGTTTTCAATACTATCATTGCTGTTGTTTCCCTTGTCGTTGCAATAGTGACGCTTCTGCACGCAATGAAGTTATGGAAATGTTTGTTCAAACTCTTGTGGAAGGTGGGTATCTTGATTAACTCCTTCATCCCTGATTCCTCCTTCCTCGTAGCTGCTTCCACCCCAAGAGCTGATCAGGTGCGCTAAGTACAATCCACTAACAGAGGTACTCACTCTTAGAAACCAAGCGATACTAGTACCGAATTGAACATGTTTGCCACCACCTCAAACTCCCGACACTTCCTAGCCGGTGAGAACGAGTCCCAAAGCCCCCAAGTATTCATCTTTAACAACAACAACACAATTAATTTCTTCTTCTGGCCTGGGCCAGACTTTTTGGGAACTATAGGCGGCACAAGTGAAGATGCAATGTTTGGCGGTCAAAATGTTGTTTAGGTCATTCTTGGGTAGAGGCGGAGGTAATCCACAACCAGCTTGGTGGTAGACGTACAGTTGGCGAGAAATCATGGTGTTTAAGGGGTTGTATTTTTATTATTATATGTGTAGGAAGCTGTTTATCGCAACATATGCACAGGTGGGGTGCAGGGTCGAAAAGTTTACCCTTTTTCCTTTGTTTCCCCTCTCCCTCTACTTATTTCTTATCGTGTATTCGTATATGAGATTTGGTGGTACATGTCTTTTCGTTTGAGTCTAATTTTCCATGTAAATTGTTCATGTACAAAATAGAATCTTAAATTCCCCTAAGAGAAGTTACTGGTCTGAGAATCGTTCCTTAGCTTATAACTGACCTATAACTTCAATCCGTTCCCCCACACTTGAAATTCACGTACCAGCACCACCGAGTGCTCAATTGAACCTCACACCCATTCACCTCAACGACCCAGCGCCCACAATGTGTATTTACACTGTAATTAACTACGCCTGTACTCACAAAGAGAGAATCCGCAGGTCGACTCATAGGATCTGCATGATTGAGCCCCATAAGTGTATTGACTCAGTCCAGCTAAACGATCCTGGCCACTGCGCCTCGTGCGTTGCCAAAAAAGTTGGGAAGACTCCTAGTGCACAGATTAGAAGGCTGTCTAGCAAGATCATAGAGATGATTGTCGACGGTAAAAGGGAACATAAGAAAGACCATAAGTGAAGGATTATATGGAGGCATGTTTTTGTTCCATGGCAGTCTGCGTAGGTTGACGTTTCCGAGTGATAAGTTGTGAAGAAGACTAATCATTGTTGTTAAGCCACTTATTGCAGAAGGAGACTAATCCTGGTTTGCTTCCTAATTTTGTTAGCGTGGTACACAACGGGAAATGATTTGAATGACAATCTTGACGGTGGCCTGCGGTGTAACATTGTAGCTACATGTAAGACAGAATAAACTCACCGTTTGAATAGCTACATACTGTATGTATGCACCTTCTTATAATAA
This sequence comes from Morchella sp. 2016-103, assembly GCA_024713925.1. NCBI lineage: Eukaryota > Fungi > Ascomycota > Pezizomycetes > Pezizales > Morchellaceae > Morchella > Morchella sp. 2016-103. The sequence continues at coordinate 1,192,178 of JAMGZF010000017.1, read as the reverse complement.
TCTTAATGCGCTGGTGAAAATTAAATTCCCAAAAGTGAAAACCTAAAGGAATAATATAAGCATATATCTCGACATCTTAGCCTCTCATTGCAAGCGAGGCTAAACACGTATTTCCTGTGTGAAACCTACATGGAATATAATATCACCATTCTCGGGTGCCAGGGGCGGGTCTCAATAATCTCATCCAAGGGCCGCATGTATTGAATTTCTAGCTTTAATATTTTATATTAACGAGTGATGTGTATGAATTGACCTCGGTCCATGCCATGAAAGAACTCAATAGCGGCTACGGGTTAGAGGAGGGCTCGGATAAAGGTTATATATATGTTCTATCCATGTTCTGATGAAAACCACCCGCATTGATCTCTATGAATCTAGGGTAAATATCATCAATAGGCGGCAGTACTGAAGGGATACGATCTCTCACATATCCACTTCACCTCTTGTCCCTTCTTGTTCCAAGCCCCTATTTATACGACAGAGAGAGGTCGAAAGTCCTGTCCTAGCTGTACGTACATCCATCAACACCCGGGAAAGTTTGTGCTTCAATTTTCGCTGCTGGCCGGAGAGGTTTATCCCAGCACAAGCACGGTTGCAAGCTTGGGAATTTCCTGGAGAAAGACAGCCTCCCCTGTTTTCTTTTCCCATTATTACCCAGATAGTTCGTTACTTCGAATAAGCATCATCTCTTCTCACGCCACAAGCTTTCGGTTCATCGATTCCTTAATTAACAGAATTCGATGCTCATTAGTGTATGTACTAGGATTAAGAGGAATAAGTGCTCACAATGGTCATGCTTTTTTTTCTTCCTTCACGTAGCAATCTGTTTTTTCCGGACACTTATGCCCGTCTTCATCAGCGCCCTCCCAACGGCTCTCTCAAGTAGCCACTGATAAGAAATCTTGCGTAGACAGCAAAGTTTATCTCGTGATTAGTACAGCATCAGGCGTCGATAATAAGAGAACCATGTCTTTATTTTAAAACAGACACAGAGTGCTAGAACTAGCCCAAATAGTATGTAGCACTAAAGATTAGAGTGAGGACATTAGTACATTGTGGCAAGACATACATACGTGGAGAAAGGTGTTTTTATTATCATATAGCTATAGCTGTACATCCTTAGCCGGGGGGGGGGGGGGGAGCCCCTCTCCTGGCTCTTCTTGGGATTATCGCGGAGTAATTAGTCTCTCTCTATTAGCCCTAGAGACTACATATACCGTGGCTACTACAGCGGTGGGTATTAAATCATCGGGTGGCTTAGCTACAAATGTGCCTGCAAACGTACATCTTAGTGGCGTTCCGTCTGATCACTTATTACCCATTGCTACAACCCGAGGCTAGACATAGACAATCGAGAACTAACATCCTCTTGGTATCCTCGGCTTCTCGGATCATTCCGCCGTAACTACAGACCCCACCGAGACCTGAACCCAAAACCCACCGTTGCTCCAATCATAGACAATCACTCGGTATATAGGGTTAGGTTTCCACACGTGATGGAGGGGACTCGTGTTGACGGGGTTTACGGGGCTCGGGGCTTAGCTATGGTGTTTTTTGTGTCCCCGGGAGCTTTGCGCGCGTGCAGTGTTCTAGGGCTTGTTGGACATCGGAAACTTGGAGAACTGCATGTTTTTGTGGGTGGCTTGGGGCTTGGTGGTGGAGGATGAGGGAGGATGAGGGAGGATGAGGGAGGATGAGGGAGGATGAAGGAGGGGTATTCTATTTAAATGCTCATTCGACGACTAAAGCTATAGATACGAGGGAATGGGAGGCGAGGGTTAAAGTCGTAAAATAAGTCAGTCTCCTCTAGATCTTTTGCTGTGGGTAAGTAAATGTTGGTGTTGCCATTAGTTCAAGCCGCTGTTACGAGAATGAAAAGAAGAAAAGAAGCAGTGTAAAGAGACACAGGAGAAGAAGGAGACAAGAGAAAGAAAGAAGTCACAAAAAGAACAAGTCACAAAAAGCAAGAAGACAGTTATCAGTAGCTTTCAAATTTTATTTAAAAGCTAAAGAGAAAAAAAAAGTTACAGGAATTTCTGACAGACATTAGAAGAAAAAGGAAGAAAGAGGAAAAAAATTGGCCCATATCCCCCACTTCCACCGGCCCTTCCACTAGTCATGGATGGCGTTCTGTCTTGGCGAATGGTAAATGACAAGGCGGTAGTTTGGACTCTCGTTTTGGATCCATCCTCCAACTCGTTCGCGGCCGTTCTGCTTGGGATCAGCCCATTTGCATTCGTTGACTACAGTCGTATAATGGGTTGCAAGGGTTTTGCAAAGGATGCAAGTAGCGAAGGGACTGGAGGCGGAGGCGCAGAGAGACAAGGCGGCAGTGCCTTCATCTGTAACAAGATCGTTGCAGTTTGATGGAGAATCCTGGCAGCAGAAAGTGCGGCGCTCGACAAGCTTTATGGCGCGCTCGACGTCGTCCTTGAATGGGGATCCATCGGTTGTCTCGCACTTGACATACAAAGCGGCGGTGAGATTGAAAGTGGCCAGGGCCAAGAGGAGGATGTTGATGAACTTGAACATTTTTTTAGGTGTTTTTGGAGGTTTGAGTGTTACTGGAAGTTTTGGGTGTTGCGAGATCGAGGAGGGTGAAAATTTGGAGACAGTCAAATTTCAGAGAATCGGTGTTGATGGTATCGATGGGGGAAGATCGAGAAAAAAGGTGGGGGGTTCCAAGTGTTTAAATAGCGGAGGAGAGGACTCGAGTTTCAGGGTAATTTCTAGAAGCCAAGTTTAAAAATCTTACGTGCTTGAAATTTCTTTGAATCTTGGCAGCATTCTATATATTTCTACGCCCTTTCAAAGCGGGTAGGTAAGGAAAGCTCAAGCGTTCGTCCGGCAGTTTTTGATGAAACTCCGTCATGCAACATCTCTGCTAGACAGATTCAGCCAGAGGTTTTTGGAGGAGGGTTTTAGGTTCCTCAAACAACAGTGTAGTTTAGTTATTAAATTAGATATATTTAATTTTTGGTGGGGTTTTGAATTGCCAAGGAGAGCCAATATCAAGCAATATATTTCGAAGAATGTATGTAGGTTTACGTATAACTCTCCCGAGCCCTTTAGCTCCTCTAGGTTAGTCATGTTAAAATAAACCTACTAGACCGGATATGTCCCGTCCTCTGGTTCCAGCTGCAAGGACACCCGTACAAGAACTCGCGGCCGCTAGGAAATCAGAACTCAACTACACAAGGAAACACCTCGAATTATCCAAATAAAACAGCGTCTAGTATCATACAAGCTCGATAAACCTTGATGGCTATGTTTCAGTTTCTTTTGCTAAAAAACCCAATGGTGACAGCCCCGAGAAATCTAGATCTATAGAGTTACATTTTTGGGCAGCACTAGGCCGGGCAATGGGCCATGGCCAGCAAAGACAGCCAACGATGCCAAATCTACACCTATGCACAACCCTCTAATCATGAGTCAATGCCAATGGAAATGCCACTTGCTTATGCAGCGAGTGAGTTCTGTCTTTTCAACTCTTGCCACGTTCAAGTTGAATAGATCCCCAAACCCATACGTCACCCAGAAGCCTTAGACCTCATAAATGTTGCTATAGTTTAGAAATAAACACACCACAATCTAGGGGAAACGAGTTAAACCTTTTAAGAGAAAACCAAAATGGCACCGACTCTGGGGACTCGGCGCCGTGCTCTGAACTAGCTAGCTATTCAGTGCGGAGAGAATCCCCCCTTCGAGGGATAACTTTCTCTTTACAAGAGTTACATGCTACATGTAGATACTGATACTATTAAATGCCCCGAGTCGTTGTCATTTTGAGATAAAGTGACCAGGAAACTATTGGCTGCTTTTTCCTAGCCTCGCCCCGAGCGAAAGCCCCCTCGATGGCGGACTTGGGGGCTGCAGCACCAGCCCAGGTACAGTGATAAGTCCCTAGTATGCTTTCCCCCTTCCGTCCAAGAACGCCCCCATCGATTCAGATCTAAAAGAGATTTCGCCTGCGCTGCGAAGCTCATTGAGAGGTCAGATATCTGTGCCCTCCCAAATTTAACGCCGACATCAAATCAGACCCTGAGAACCTCAAGGCCCTACCCGCTCATATTGCATGGGAGGGCTCCGATGGGGACAGGTTGTCTTGCCGTGAGCCTCATCCTTGAGCAGTGATTATTCACTACGACCGCCGATCGCGAGTAGCATGCGTAGTCCGATTAGCAGCTGCCTAATACTTAGACGTTTAGTAAAAGGTCTCACACGACCACTGCGAGAGTTACCTGGGAAAAAGTAGGTTACAGGATATTAGCTTGCGATGCTACCCAGCTGAATCGGGATTGCAACGGGGCAATTTTTCACGACCTTTTACTGAACGCCTAAGTACCTGTGATATTAACACATGGAGTAGACTCATGCATACTAACTTGGTGAATAGCTGGATATGCGGGGGTGTACCTGATGGTCATTGTGCTGCCGTATGACTAGAGCGGGCCGCAGCGAATGAATACATGCCTGTTTCTTCTAGAAGGATATTCGTCAGATCCCCCCCCATAGCTCCCTGAACTCAAGGTTTAACCTACTAAGGATGCATATTCACAGCATAAACAAAAACATATCACCACCAGAGAGTAGTTTAAAACGTTATCTATAAAAGCCCTGCACCAAAACCCTACTACTTATAACCATTACCTCAAGCTATAACTATCCTAGAATATTCGGAGCAAGATGTTTCCGGGACCAGGGTGTTAGTGTGACCCGTCATCGTGAGCGGAACTGTCGGTCTGCCCCGGGCGACCTTTATTTAATCTTCAGCGAGCCCGAGCTGAACGTACTGGCCTAAGCTTTCTCTTGAGGTTTCCATTTAACCTCGAACTTCGGGAAAGGATTTAACTTTTTGATGGAGTAGAGATAAATGCCCCGGCGTCCACCATTTTATAGCGAAACCGCACCCTCTAGCTCTTCTTTCATTGGCACCACTTCTCTGCTGCGCTTATTGAAAAATTCTCCATATAAATGCTGACCATTGATATAAAGCCTTAAGTCAGCCCCATAAGCATGTACTAGAAAATCAGACTCCACGAGCTTCAGTTCCAGAAGGGCCAAGATAGCCCTAGCCTTTTAGACAGTTGTTGCTACTGCTATTTCCCTTCTGACTAGCTTCAGTAAGGTAGCGGGTGCATATTAGTTCACTTCAACTCGTACCTCCTACTCAAATACTTGTTATCCGCTAAAACAATATAGACTTCGGCTATCAGTGGTTCTTACCTCTTGGTGCAGTGTCCAAACTCAATGGTGCAGCGAGAAAAGCGGAAAGCAATAGTATTCTCTTTAGAGCGCCCTCGGCCGTAGACATATTCCACAAGAAAACCGATTTTGTCAAAAGATAAACCAGGGGCTCCATGCTACCTCCCGGTATTTCTATGTTCTCCCCATTAAAGAAGCGTTCTCTGGTTCTTGGGGTGTTACCTCAATGCATATTCGCTCGTAGATAGATCCCGCCCTTCCGAGAGAAGTCATTCTTGTCGTTGAAATTCCCCATCCCTTCATGAAACTCACAGGTGTACCAAGAAGCTATTTTATTTCATTGTGATGCTTGGCCCTTGAGGGGTTTGAGTAATGAGCCAGGATAGGAATGGCAGTCATGAGTTAGCACTCGGAATTGGTTGTCACGTGCAACGATAAGCACAGACAAAAGCTATGCGTATGATTCGCTACTCTCTTTGAGTCCCTTTAAAGCACCCTTAAAAGTGATTTCGTGTCTTGGATCTCTTGTTGGGCCCTTCGACAATAGCATGAGCCGTTCCCTAAACCTACTCATTCGACTACACCGGTAGCAGTAGTAGTTAAGGTGACAGTTTACATCACTTCCTCTCACTCGATCACTCCGGTAGCAACAAGGGCAGAGCGTATGATGTCTCTTGTGACCCGGTTGTAGGTGAATCACTGCAAACTGTATGTCCTCTTATTCAGTTCAGCGCTTGGTATCACATTTGACGGTCCAGTTCCTTTATTAGCTGACGTGACCCTCATCATGGAACAAACCTACCTTATTAGGAAATGTCTTTGCGAATGAAACAAACTTCAGCTCCACCACCCGGCATGTTGACCCTCCCGGATCGGCAATGAACTCAAAGTCCCCTTGTAGGCATTTCCGTAAACTTCCCCATTAGACTTGTAATTGGACGTATGGACTTGTTCGCCAAGAATAATAACAGTCACATGACGTATGTGCCAAGCCTCAGGCCACAACTATTATCCTACTTTACCCGTCGAGACATCTCCAAAGCCTCTGCCGCCGAAAGAAAGAGCTGTCTCAGTTAATCTACTTGGTACATGTACCTATCGTATCTCTGAGTACTCTATCGAGGGGCCCTGGGTGCATTAAGAATCAGATAACGAACTTACAGCGTGCATGATAGCCGAGTCAAACCGTCCAGAGTAGTTACTCTCTCTACCAAAGATAGACGCTGCAATGTCATGCAGCTGCTCGGAAAGGCAGGGCCATGCAGGTGAAAATAGTAGAATATCTACTATTCTGCTAATCGAGGGTGCTTGCACCTCCCTGAGTTGTAACTTAGGAGTTGATCGAGGTCCAAGGCTTTTGAAAGGTCCTGTGATGTGTACCCGCTACAGCTCTAACGCGTTTTGGTAATTGTGGAGAAGGAAACAGACAAGCGCTGAGAGCTAGCGAGGTCACATAGTTCAGGGTACCTACATTTACCTACATGCCTCCTCTCTACCAGTCTCCAATGTCTCTCCAATAATTCAATTTCTGTATAGTGCTGTACTCCACGTATCTCTTCTCTTCTCTTGTATATCATAGAAAACCTGATAACACACTCGTCCACAAGTGAGAGCCTCCGTGTGACTGATCTACCTCCCCCTGCTAGCTATCTTTACCCGAACAGTTCTGGTAACGCAGCCACCCGATGCGGCTACGTTGACCCTAAAAAATCCCTTCGCGAGACAAAATTACCAAGTTCTGAGGTCAACGCGTAGTGCCGTGATATCTCATAGGCAATTGGGAAGGGGGAAGATAACTACATACTATTTCACCTTAGACAACACTAGCTTTCAAGCTCCCCGAAGATAACCGCCCCCAAGATAACCATTTTCAAGATAACTGCTTTCCAGCTCGACGTCCGTCCCGTTACATTATATCTAGCACGCACGCCTGCCCAAAAGGTCCCCTCATCTACCCTACAAGATACATAGCTACTTTACATCTTCCCTATCCATATCACTCTAACAATCTCAACCATCAACAAAAAGAAATTCCCACCACCACCAGCACCAGCACCAGCACCAGCACCACCACCACCACCACAACTATCAACAATGGCTCCGTCAGCAGTTCCACAACCCCTTCCCGATACTACCACCGAAGCTTATACACAACCCCCAAAGAAGTGTATGTGCCTGAAGTTCGATGCTGAAAGGCCCCTCAATGCGTTTGAGAATCTTGTTCAGGATATCAAGAGGGTTCTTGGCCCCTCTTCCGGTATTGACAGCGCCGATGTCGATGTCAAAGATTTGATTAGAGTCATGGAGCGATATACCTCTGATGAAGCACATTGGGGAGGATTTGCGCTAGAGGATTTGAGCAGGAATTATACACGCAATTTTGTCGACCATGGGAATGGGAAGGCGAATTTATTGATCCTTGTGTGGACTCCTGGGAAAGGGAGCCCTGTGCATGACCATGCAGATGCGCATTGTATAATGAAGGTAAATTACGGTTTGAATTCCATTGGATGAATTAATCTAATGAAGAGCTTTAGGTGCTCAAAGGAAGGCTCCAGGAAACTCTATATGAGATGCCCTCGGAAGTTGCTGTAGACCAGCCTTTGAAGGTCGAGAAGGTCACTGTCTATGGTAGTGATGAGGTCACTTATATCTCCGACGATGTACGTTTTCTTGATTTTGCGTGCCTCTACCCATGGATATTTACTGACTGTCCATTCAGATTGGTCTCCACCGTGTTGAGAACCCAGACCCAAAGAATATTGCCGTGTCGTTACATCTCTACACTCCACCATGGGCCGAGAAACGTATTTCTACCCTGATCCTACGCTCAAATTTGCCTTGCTAACGCTCAATGTTAGGTGGTTGTTACTGCTTCTGCCCTACGACAGGAAAGAAGAGCAAAGTCCAAATGAGCAACTACTACTCAGTCCAAGGAAAAATTGAAAAGATAAGGGGCGCAAGCTGCTAATCTACTCTCAATCTCGCCGAGACATATTTTCTCGGCTGTGAATAATCCTAAATTCTTAACTACAACCCTCTATAATGATTTTACTTTCGTGTTCGTTTCGGGTTTACGAAACGAATAAGTGGTGGATTTTCCGTGCTCTTTTACCCCAATTCAACATACCCAGCAGTTTTCCCCTTTCTATTCTATCTAACTGATACTACCTCCTGTTTCTCCTCTCAATTTGGCTTTTCCCGGCGTTCTTCTCATTTTCTGGTTTCCCTTTTGGATGAATTCTTTTTTCTGGGCGGCGCACGGAACTTAGACGGATAGCGTCGGCCAGACACGGCTTGTATTTTTACTGGTTAAGCCTCATATAGCAATTAAGTTGGGTTGGTTTCTTAACTTATGGCAATCCCTCTATGTGCATAGCACTGACGGGCTATGATGCTCTCCTCCATCGTGGGGTCAGCAGATCTATGGCCGTCGCCCGGCTGGTGAAAGTTGGAAGTTGGAAACGGCCGCGGCAGCTCTGACTGGACGTTGTGTTGGGCCAATGGATTGAGGCCTGTTTAGGATTCTTCTTCCGGTGCCAATGGGCCTCGTGGTAGCGCGGGTATTAGGGCTTGGTCAAGTGAGTATCATTGATGCCCGGACGGTTGACTTGTAATTGAGTACAAGGTAACAGATACCCCGTCTGTTGGGGCGCGAGGCAACGAAACCATACTTTCTTGCGAATATAACCGAAACATATTCCTCAAACCTGAGGAGGAAACGGACACACTTATTTCTAAAGCATAGAGGAATGAGGGTGAGCCTGTTCAGTTAGACAGGCCAGGGGAGTTGCGCTTGTGGTTATACATCCTCCAATAGCTACTTTGGATCCCGCGGATCGAGGGCTGAGGCCTGTAACCCGTGATCATGAGAAGAGTGGTAATAATACCTACGTTGAATAGACACATCACAGGCACCTGGACATTTGAACCAAATGCATTTGGTAATATTTATGTTTGGCCATGGCTTTTGATTGGGCAAGGAAACCGCTAGTAGCTAGCTCGCAACTCTGTGTGGCATTGCATTATGGCTTGAGAACACTGTAGCTTCTACATGTAAGTATGTAGCTATTATACATGTACTAATTACTTATGCCGCACCCTTGTTCGGTTATGTAGCAATGTAGCAGTGGCATGTATCAGTGTGCTTCTCGATATTGAGTCACCATGTGTCACTCGATTTAGTCACCGACTCGTATTGTTGCTGTTGTTGAATCATTAATTAGACCTCTTCACGGGGGGGTATGGTTCTCACGGGGGTATGGTGCAACGCCTAGTAACGTCAAGGTTGGCCACAGAGGGTGCAAGGCAAATTGGTAAAATCGATACATGAATAGAATTCTCTATGCATATCAAGTATTTCTATTGATTTCCCCCAACTCTATATGGTCGTTTTCAACGTTCCCGGTCATTGCACCACACCTCCGTGAGAACCATACCCCCATGCAGAGGTCTATATGCATTTCCTGATTCGCGCACCTTCTGGGAGCGGGGACAATATGCATAAGAGCTTGCAGATCCACCAATTGTACGTGCCAGCCCACCCCCACCGCGGAGTCTTGCGCTGGGAATGGCGACCCTATTAGCTCACACTAAGGGTGAGTTGAAGTACGGTTAGAGTAGAGGGTAAGGCGATATCTATTACAATAGGTGCCATGATATCCACATAATCTAGCTGGGACACAATGGCGACTCCCAGTACCATTGATCAATCACTCGCGCTTCATCAATTATCTACCCACGATAGCATGTTTACGTCATACATGAGGCCCCGTACAGGCTTTTTATGGTAATCTAGAGCCATAGGACCGGTATACCAGACTAGCAAATAGTAAGTTGGCCTTGCTGGTCAGCTTCGGTGCTTGTCACATCGTGCATGTGGGTCGTCCCTATGGGATATAATTAGTAACATAGACGCCTTTCCCCTCCACCGGAATACCCCCCTAGCGGGACAACTAAACCTAAGAAGGGAAATATCGTCGTTGTAACAGGCCTCCTTACTTACCTCTTGAACCGGGTTTACTAACCAAATATCAACCAATCAATATCTGTTCCAGTGAGGGGGGTGTTCCAGTGGAGGGGAAGCTGTCTATGCATGTTTACATGGTTGCGACCTAGGTCAACCCATTTTGATTTGCCCCCATCCAGGGTTTGTGCTTCAAATTGGGGTTCTAACACGTCAATGAACCTCACCTATGGGCTTGGCACGAGTGATATTCCATGAGTGACAATAACAACAAGAACAGGCGGCGTGGTGGGGCAGATTCATGCCCAATAAAGCTCTAACATAGACAAAAAATACACTGGGGTTCTTAAATTTCACTACCACCAGTGGTCCACCAGCAACTAGCTGAAGTACACTAAGCTATACTATGTGTCTCTAGAATAGAAGACATAGCTCTTTGATGCACATCCACACGCGCGTATCAAGCCATGGATTTCATGAGCTGTCCTACTTATCCTATGGTACCCGCATCACACGTATCAAAACATCTTATCAGCACCCCAACCTGCATGTCTCACCCCAGGCCGTCCCCATGCGCGAAAAAACTACCGGGCCTCTTATTGTCCGAGTGAGTTGCAACGGGGCTATCCGTGGCCTTTGGCACATTCCCAATCGATGGTCCCGGCAGCGCATTTGTGCCCCGAGCGGAATAAAGGATCGACCCGAAGGAGCGTGACCCCGGCTAATGGACTAAGCACCTACTCGGGGCAGGTAAATAGTACCGGACAATGCAGGTTTTGTCTCTGTCTTTTTTTGCAGTAGTTCTCGCCTAGTATGCGCACCCATTGGTGAACCAGAACCTTTATTTGTCCGGTACTTTTTACCTGCCCCGAGTACATCTTATGCGACAGGTTCTTCTTGGCAGGAGGCGTAAGGCAAGAAGAGACCTTAGAGTAGGCTGCAGGACTGTTTTAGATAATTGCAGCACAGCGGACTTGGGGATGCGGCGGGAGATGTACAGAGTACGTCAAATGGGTCAATGGTACCCGAGCCCCTTGCATGAATTGGCATCATGGGATATTTATTGTCAGCGGAATAGATCCTTTGCCTGTCAAACTCAACTTATTTGGTTGAGATAGTATATCTATTATTTTATCCGATGTTCGTTATTTAAATGGAAAGCGATTATGATAATATTTTTTCCTTAGCTATATAATTGGAGAGTAAATCATGCCAGTACCAAGTCACAATCTCACACTCTTGGGCTAATCTGCGGTAGTTGAACAGCCTTAAAGTCAGTTATATTTTGAATGGAATGAGATCTTGCCCCCGATGTAAGGATAGTTTACACGCCAACTTAGGCCTTAGAGAACAATACATGAAGTAATTTGTTAATAACACTATATTATCGACAGCCGTAAAGCCACTCAGCGACTGTATGATAAGTACATCTAGTTCGGTACATATATGTATCTTCTAGGTGTTAGCCTTCTCATCGGCATCACTTACAAAATACCCCACTACACTAAGGTACTGTTACTACCATCTCTACCAGTTTATAGGATTCATCCGTATAGTTTAAGGATTGACAATTAGAAGTTCACCTACACTGCCAGGAGGGGTCGTAAGCCTGATCATGATCATTACAAGGAGACAACTAACTCCTTACCCTGTATATAATTTTGATTCAACGCAGTATCGCGCATCTTTCACGAGCAGCTGCTACAAAATCACTTGAGATTGACTGGTAGCCAGCAAATTATTAGCTCGTTGCCCACTTCGTCACTACCCGGCTTGGCCAAATGGAGTATATAACGGAGGGCTCTGACGAACGGCATTTCACCATTCAAGACAACTTTGCGGCGAGTACTAATTGAACGTCGTTTTCGGAGCCCCCAACCAGGGCGAAAAGACATAGGAGGTCTAGAAGACCTAGTATACGTCTAGCCTACTGGCCTAAAGCGAATAAGGATAATTTTCTAGCTCAAGGTCCGCTCAACTGATGCTAAGTTTGATGGCCGTGATGTGGAGACTGTAAAAAAGGTCAGTCATGTCAGGGTATCGAGGGAAGTAAAGGCCCGAACATGATCTTACTCTAGAGCCCGTGATTACATATATACAACAAAGATTTGGGTTAAACCTCTAGATCTGCTCTGGAGGGATTACAGATGCTCTACGACTATTCCTTATAAGGGTTTAGCATTATATATTATACTGTTGGTAAGTTCTATATAATGGCTATTTATAAACACCTCACTAATTAACTAGGCCGAAAAGCAGACGGGGCAAACTCTTTTGCATTTCATCACGGGTCTTGCTATCTCGCGGTTAGCGTAAAAAAAAAAGTAAGAGTGGAGATTACTACTCAGATTAGTCACTTCTATTCTTCTAGATTGAACATACTGTGGTTAGTGTACGGCGGCGTTAATCCCGTCTACGTATCTACAACACAAGTCTCAACAAATCGGCTGTCGAATAGACTCAATACTTGCATTCTGTGGGGCTGGTAAGAAATAGTAAGAACTTCTCCTGCGGTAATATCCCCTGCTATTGGTTTTATCTGTACTTTACGTATTATAGGACTCTGGCTTGTCACCCCACCAGCGCGATCGCTCGTCCCACTTATGAAAAAAGTTTAACTGCGCTTCATGAATTCAAGAGAGCAGGCAAATACTACCGGCGATAATAACACCCGGTAGACGGCCGATATGAAATGAGATCCTGCCTCATGATAGTCTCGCAGGCCACACGTTCTTGGCCTCGAAAAGGAGAGTAAGGGTGTATAGGGTTTCGTCTAGAAATATACTAATTCGCTTTAAGGCTTATAGTATACAGCAAGCCTTTTCGCTCGTTGAAAAGCGTCTCGATAACATCGAGGACGGTCTCAACAGTAACAGTAATAAGCAAAACTCATTGATCCAAAGATCGACGATTGGATGTAGTACATTCTAAGTTTCCTAGTTTATTAGGAGGCTGCTTTCAAAGTTACTGATTGGTATTCTGGCTCATCCTTAGAGTTGTCTTGACACTCCCAACTTTGCGAAACCGTAAAAAGGAGAAGTAGTAGGTATACCGTTTCTTTGTAACTGGTTTGTTTGTGTCAGTTTCTTTAATCATGCGGTTCTGAAACCATTGGTGTAACATTAAGCGCGATTCAATTAGTGTTTGTAGACGTTATGTAAGTAAGTCGGTGTAGTATAGTGGTTAGTACTTCTCGTTGTGGTAGTACAGGTTCATCCCTGTCTAGTTCCGAGAGGACCCATGTTCGATTCATGGCACCGACATTTTCAGATGTGATGTCCCTGTTTACAGGGCGTCGAACTTTTTTCACGACCCTTGACCCTACCCACTCCAAGCAAAAAGAGATTGTGGTGCAAGGGGAAATAAACAGAGTAGGGAGCAAAGTTTCCGAGTATCAAATCCTGGGAGCAATCTAAAAGCTACATACCTCAGGTTGTCAGACGAGTGATGCGCCGTGATCCTCCAACCCGACGTACCACACTACTCGACGCACCACTACGCACCACGACCTCATCTCCTCATAACCAAATCCGGCCTCCACCTACAAATTAAAACACCTCCGAATACCCGAATACTCGACCCCGATCGGCGTCCGACCGGCCGGCCGGCCGCATCAATTTCGAAACAGTTCTCTCTGATCCAGCTCTGCTCCTTGCCGTGCGCTGTCAAATGTATAGTGCACTCACCCGCCGAGCTACCAAAAGCGTCACAAAATTTCCCGATCCGTTTGTTGTTGCTCTGGGACCCCCCCCCCGGGCCTTAGGTGTAACGACGCTGCATGGTAAACATGACAAGGCAAGAGCTGAGCTGAGCTGAGCTGAGGAGGGCTTGATAGGAGTAATTGGATTCCTCTGCCTTTTTTTTTTTTTTTTTTAATATGTGTCTCTCTTGATTAGATTCTGAATATATTCGACCCTGACTTCCCTATAGAAAGAAAAAGAAAAAGAAAAGAAAGAAGAAAAGAAAAGGAAAGAAAAGAAAGAAAAAAGACCACCGCGGAAGAAGAAGAAGAGAAAGTGTAACTAACGACCAATTAACCCACCCAGCAACGACAGCAGAAAACAGCAACAGCAACGAAGACGAAGACGGTAGCAGTAACAACAAGTAGCCGATCAGAGTACAAACACTAGAGTAGAGTAGAGAAGACTAATAAGAGCGGGGGGAGCTCGAGGTAATAAAAACAAATAGTAAACGATACGTTCGATAAGTAGCATCGACGGCTGCAATTTAAAACTAGCGGGGCGCGATGGTGCGGTAGTAAGAAAGAAGAGGATAGTAAAGGAACTGCAGTTCAAAAGAAGAAATTTTGGGGATGAGGAGGGGTATCTAAATATACACAACGAACGAAAAAAAAAAAATCAATCCAACATATGAGAATCCTAGTCAGCGAACGACGATAGAAGTAACCAAGGCTAAGTATTAGCCAACAATAAACCAGCCACCAGTAATTATGCCCGACGCCGAAGAAAAAGAATACCTAAAATAAAAGGAATAGCACTAGAGTAGCATAAGGGGTAGTAGTAGTGGTGGTAGTATCAGCCGTAAATAACAAAGCTTGAAGGAGGACGAGACAAATAAATGATCGACCACAATCTAGCAGTCTAATCTTAAGTATGATCCCGTAGGATCAACATAGAGAAACGTGATTAAGTAGCACACATAGTCAAAAAGCTAAAGAAACCCCCGCAATTATAAAAGAAGATGTAAGTTCCAAACAAAAGGTATACTTTCCCTTTAAGTGGCTCGCATGCTAAAGAAAATGTGACAGAATTAGGGGCAATAGCGCTGGATAGAAAATTTGAAAAGAGAGCAGTGGTATGTGAGACGAACAGAAAAAAGGAAAAGGGGATATAAAAATACCCTGGGAAGTAAGGGGAAAACAAACAAAATTTTTATAGGCAAAAAAAATAAAAAACGGGGTTTTCCCGTGGGGTATAGCCCATTTTCAGGGTGCAATCCCAGGGAACCCGGTATGGTTTTCGTCGATCGGTCCACCATCCAGTCCAATCCTGCCTAGCAATTTCCCTACAAGTACATAGTCGTCCGAATACATGGACCCCACTGGTTGCTGCCGCATGAACGACATGACAACTTCTAGCGCCTTACAAGCATCTTCTCTGCTAGGCGGTCCCATAGGCGTCTGCGGTGCACTCTGTCCCGATATCGTGGTATGGGATGAAGCAGGTGTGTCATGTGGCATATCCTGCGGCGAAGCTAATGATGATGGTTGAAGGGAGGTTTGACCTATCATCTTGGGAGTGAGAGGTTCTGACGAGGGCGGCGGTGATATATATGTCGAGTCAAGACCATGGAACGTCTGTGACCTTGGCCGTTGTACACCAGGAATTCGAACGCTTGGGGGGTATCCAGGGCTGGTAAGCCTTTCCCCTCTAGCGTCGGGAGAAAAGAATGGCGAGGTTGGAGAAGCGGGACCTGTAAAGGGTGAGCATGTATTTGTAGATATACTTGATGAAGGAAGTGCAGGTCGAACCTGGTGTTTGCATCTGATGCTTAAACCCACCGAATTCCATATATGATTCTGGGGATTCAGTATGGTTACTATCCGTACTCTTGGTCTCCCTCATCAACGGTGAGCCAAGTGGGCCAACGCCCTCCTGCTTGAACATCGGTGTTGACTCCGTCCTCGCGTGTCCTTGTCTCGGCGACCCGAGCAATCCTATTGACGCAGCTCTTCCCGCGCCTGTCACATCGCTTTCCGATCTTCCCCGGCCATTTGCATGCAGGTTGTTCTTGTGTTTGAACTTCTCCAGCCACCCTGCACTATTTGCTTTAAACTGGCTGTCTGAGATCCCAACACTCGATGCAAAGAACTTTGCCTTCTCCCGTATCATCATGTCTGTCAGAGCGACCCCTTGCTTCCGCGTGTTTTTCGCCCATACTGCTAGTGCTCGTTCGATATCGGGGAATTTCCCTTTGGAGCGTTTAACTGGCGATCTACTACCATCGTCAGGGAAGAGATATTTCTCTTTTTGTCGAAGGACCTTAGAAACAGTACTGCAAAAATGTATGATTAGCTAAGCCGCCTTTCGTCTGATGTTTTATTATGAATTTTTTTTTGCGCGTGATATTACCTTCTTTCAACCCCAAACATTGCTAATGCCAAGAAAAGGTCAAGGTCAGCATATTTTGTTTCGAAACATAGGGGGAAAGTATGAAGGGGTGTGTGGGGTGCATGAAAAAGGGAAAAAAAAAACAAAAAAAAACGCGAGAGTTTTTCCCCATACCTCCAATCTCTGTCTGCTTTACATTCGGGTGTTCTTCGTGGAAGATACACATTCTCCGCCTATCCGCGTCGGTCAATGTCCTCCTCGGGCTCGAAGTTGACTGAGTAGTATGTGCCGACACGTTGTTTGGTAAGGGCGCCGAACCCGGGGGAGGAGCAATTGCAGGCGACGGCATAAACTGGGCGTGCGAGCCAGCTGGGGGCACCATATTTTGGCCCCAATGGGGCAAACCCAAGTAGTTGGGAGCTATCGGGACAGGAGGTGCCTGAAGCCTGAACTGCTGGTCCTGGGGGACAAATCCCGGCGACTCCACGAAGCCATAGGCACCAAAGTCATGAGAAGGGTGGTGCTGGTGATGGTGTTGCTGCTGGGGATGTATGGGAGCAGGTTGCTGCTGCTGGTGCTGGTGCTGCTGCTGCTGCCCATGATGGTTATGGTGCTGTTGTTGCTGCATCCCAATCTCAACCCATTGCGAGTTGACAAAGTCGTCATGCGGGTTGTGCACACCGTCCATTGCATAAGAGAAGAGCTATGTATGAGGTCCAGCAGAGACAGGCGGGCGGTCGACAACAAGCAACGAGCGAACGAGCAGATAGCTTCTGGACTGGACCGGAAGTGAAGCGAACTGAGGATTTTTGGGGAGGGGGGGGGGGATCCCGTGCCTAGCTTAACCTCTGCGTAGTAGTAAACTCGAGGAGGTAGTGGCTGTGGAGGCGGTCAGTTCAGTATGAACCCTGAGATTTGTTTATTCCTTTTTTTTCTTTCTATTTTTTTTTTTTTTTTATTTTTTTGTGAACCAAGACCTACCTACTGGGTCCCAGGTCTATCTAGGTCTAGGCATGGGGAATCAATCAATAGTAATTTTGATCACCCATCCTCATCTCAAACCTCATCCGTCATATCAATCCCACTCTCCCACCGGCAGTAACAGCCCCTTCTTCCCTTATGGTACAAACATATATAACTATTCGTGTATGTGTTCACCCCCGGAAGAGAATTACAGACCTTATAGGGACCATATAATACACACAAATAAGTTTTTTTGATTCCCCCCACCCCCCCCTCCCCATCTCTGTATAGGGGATATGCAGAGCGCGCGTGTGCATGTGTGCGTAAGGAGGGAGGGAACGGGGAAATATTTTTTTTTTACTCGAGAACCTGGTCAACCTGGATGGGATACATACTGTAAGTAAGATAGGATAGGTAGGGTGGGATGTATGGATGTATGGATGTATGGATGTATGGGATGGGATGGGATGGATGGGATGGATGGGATGGATGGGATGGGATGGGATGGGGTGGGATGGGATGGGAGGTCATGCAGCCAACCAGCCATGCAATTAAGCCTCAGGAACGTATCTCTTGCCCGACCGGCGCAGTATGGTAGGTATGCTGCTGCGAACTCTGAATCGAATATTCTTCCCTCCAATTACCAACCTTCTTTCCATACAATCCCTATCCCTATCCCTATCCCTATCCCTATCACTACATATACATATCCCTATTCCATACAAATACCATATCCATATCACAGAAGTAGCAGGTAACAAGTGATAAAAGCGCCAGGAAGGGCAATAAAAGCATAAGGATAATAAACACTCACGGATACTGCCTATCTCGGTTATTTCGAGGGGTCCTCGCACATTGACAACAAACAATAACAACATCTGAAATAACCCCAGCTACATGTAACCAACCCAAAAATGGGTGCCCACATAAAATGTGCTGTTAACTGGTCACTTAGTGGATACATGTAGATAACGAAAAAGGGTTTGAGTCAGACGAAATCAGGAAGAAAAAAAAAAAACCAATAAAACCAAATAGCTGCAAAATTTCGACGCGACACCTCTCCTCACTCGCTTACTCCAGACCAACGCGGCGGGGGCGGTGGCCATGGCCGGGGAACGCGAAGAGGAAAACCCCCCCCCCACCTCCCCCCCTTCTTACTCTAGGCGCGGTTCCAAAGCTGGCTGGGATTGTATTAAAAAGCTCGGACAGGGTTCAGCGTCATACAGTAAATCGAAATCAATCACCTCAACCAATCGATAATCCTTCCTTTTGACAGGCCGGGCCTCGGGAGGGGAAAGAGAGAGACGAGCCTGGTTGGTATTTGGAACTCCGTACAATGCCTGCCTGACTGTCCAGGACCTGAGTACGGGCTGCGACCGGCAACCATCTTTCCGGTAAAAGGAAACCTTCTCTAGATTCTCGTCCGACAATATCGCTTTGGACTTCTTCCCGGCGGTAGAATGTTCTTTGCATCTTTCGGGAATCCGGGAAGCTTTATGGTCTACAGATTACAACACGGACAGGGGGAAGTCAAAGAGGATCAGAAAACAGTACTACTATCTCTATTTTTCGTATGCTTCTTTCTTGCAAGCGCCATCGACTATGGGTTGTATCCCACCTCATTTTTTTTTGTCATTATCCTTTTTCTCTTGGCCTCCTCGACACGCACATACACAACACACACGCCTGTTTAGGGTAGGATCATAGGTAAGTAGGACACGTTCGCAGTTGTTTCATCACACGGAAGATCGCTGTTCTACACAATAGAGGGAAATCAACGGTCGCTTGCGAGGCTGAGAAAGTTGGTAACCTCTTTACTCTTACTCTTAATACTCTTGCACTTTGCGGGTAAAGGCCCTGCTGTAAAGGGCTATGGTGCTTGGTCCTCCTCATACCAAACAATAATGACAATTACTGGCACCCAAACCCTCGGGAATTTTTGATTCGTTGATGCTTCAACCTGGTGGCTCGAGTGGAGAAAGAAGAGAGGGGAAAGGAGACTTTGTAATACTCTGTTCATAATCCTTCTCGGCGCGAAATAGTAACCCCTGTCGATATCCCCACACGCTCTGAGGGTGTTCGAGTTCCTCTCGTAGTTCTGCCTAGATAAATTGATGGATACGGCATCACACGTGAATGATTGTGTGGGAAAAGATGTTTTGATATTGCTTTTGGCGGGTGAACGTCAACCAGGTAAGAACTGTCTAACTGTTTTAGTTACTGCAACGGATCTTTTACCGGCTCATCATCCTATGTCCTTCCCCATCCATGTTACCCCCCCAAGAATCATCCGGTCCGGAATGGTTGCTAGTCAAATGTTGTTCACTTTTTCAAGATTGTAACCTAGGCGACGGGGGAGGTAGGGGGTCAGCCAATCTGAAAAGATACCGAGGATGGGAAATCCCGCAGAGAAACATACAACATCCTCATCCTCCAGAACGTGACTCAATCCAACTCTTTGTGGCTGATGTTTGACACTTGAGCCGTAAACAATTGCAACCTTGAAGGTATCAACGATGGTTTTGTGTATCGATTTACACTGTGGAAACATTAGCGCTTAGTCGCCCAATAAATAACCGAATACGAAAAGGGGTAAACCAACAAAGTCTTCAACAGTGCACGCGTTCGCCCTAAGTACGACCGGTGATGAATAATCTGGCGATTGGCCTTTAGGCTTCGTGTAGATTCGTCTTAAGTTAAGCTTCTCCCACCTACAACCTCTTAATTAGTAGTTTCTCCGCGAACGTGGGAGTTATTTTCCCTCACATCATTTCCAGAAGTTCGTCTACATTCCATCCCTTTAATACCTCTGTCAGTTTTGAAACGTGAATGAAGTTATTAGGAGGAAACGTAAAAGATAAATGAATATGAGAAGACTGACTTTTTCAGAAGATATGGGAACAGAATTGGGAATCCTGTAAAGCAAGTCGAGCTCCTCAATTGAGATAGCGTCAATCTTGTTAAGGGCATAGATAACGGGTATATATCGTCGACTCTTCTCCTCGATAACGTCAATGAGATCATCTACCGTCGCATCACATCGGAACGCGATATCAGCCGAGCTAATCTTATACTCCTGCATAACAGCCCGGATTTCCTGCAAAAAGAAATAAGCATATTGCTCCTCCTCACGAATCTTCTGGGGCCTACATCTGCGTCCAAATGGGTAAGTGGCACTGTGTTAGTAACAGCTATTCCTCCTTTATCCTTCTTACGAAAGACAATATTTGGTGGCGACTTGTTGACCCTGATGCCAAAGCCCTCTAACTCGGACTCAATGAGCCTCTTGTCTGTCAATGGCTTATTGACATCGAGAACAATGAAGATTAGATTGCAAGTTTTTGCAACGGCAATAACTTGACGACCACGCCCTTTTCCGTCCTTTGCACCTTGAATAATACCTGGCAAATCCAACATTTGGATTTTGGCACCGTTATACATCACACATCCCGGTACCGTGGTAAGCTGTATGTAGTTGTTAGCATAGCTCTCAGAGCACCAACCATCCCTCCCTCCTAAGAAATATATCATACAGTAGTAAACTCATATGCAGCCGCTTCGGAATGCGTGCCGGTTAGAAGATTGAGCAATGTACTCTTGCCGACCGATGGGAATCCTACGCCTCATAAGCAATTCAATCTTTTAATCAGCTGAAAAAAAGGCGAATATGTTGAAATAAAGTACCAATAAAACCCCTGCAAAAAGTCGTAAGCCGATATCCTCTCTGGAGCAGCTACCCCACAATTATTGTTGAAGGTGGCACATACACGCTGGCAACACCAGTTCTTGCAACATCAAAACCAACTAGACAAAGGAATGAGTACATGTAATCTGGAGTTCCCTTTGGATAAGTAGAAAAAGAGCCTCACCTCCGGCACCTCCGCCTCCGCTGGAGGGGGTGACAAGCTCCTTTCGTAACTTGGCAAGCTTCGCCTTTAGTTGACCCAAATGACTGTGTTCCCGCCGTTAATTGCCATAGCTGTAATTCGAACGCCAAGAGCTTCTTTAATTGAATGTACTCACAAGGAAGTGGCCTTATTCTTCTGGGTTTTGGCTGCGCGACCCGCTGTCAATATCACTCTCACAGAAGCGTAGTAGAAACATTGGCTAACTAACCCATTTCATCTTCAATGGCCTTGATCTTCTCGACTATATTCCAAACTCCGTTAGGGTCATTTGAGAGGTCTTTGACGGATTATTGATCATACCGGTTGTACTCATTTTGACGGTGCGGGATTTGTAACGGCTGGGGGGTTTTTCCGGGGGCGACTGGAATGTCGGACGTACGGATCGGGCGTACTATATGGAAGCGTATACGCACGGGCTTGGTAGAGAGATTGTGAGGTTGTTGATGTTTGCGGAGATAAGTTGAGTTGGACTAGTGAAAGGGTGGTGGAGAGGTTGTAATCCAACTTTTTTTTGCTGTGTCAGCCAGGGTACATGTAGTTACGCGGGGATTCAACTTTTTTTTATCATGCACCCCACATCCATGTACCTAGTGGTACACGCTTGTTATGGAGACTAGAGAAAAGACTATTTAGTAGAGATCTTAAGCTGATTTTGAAAATTCCGCAAGAATTTTTGGCTGAAATGTCTGAGTTAAGATTTTCTATACATGGTAACAAGATAAGCGTATGGGTTAGGGTTAAAGATGCATACATGTATGTTGCAATCCGACTACTCCAACGGACTTCACAACCACGGCCGGCCTTCTGGTAATATATCTATATGAAATTGGGGAAATGACCGTTGACCGGCCCGGGGCCTCACACAGAAGCTATCAACGGGAACGTACTACACATCGTAAGCGAATGAGTTCAATCTGCTGAGCGCAGAAATACCTAAACAGCAAAAAACTAAAAGCTGACATTTAAGAACCTGTTAGAGTGTCATTTATAGACATCGCGGTACAAATACACAACCAACACAACCTACAAGGGGCCAGACTTCTTCAGTTTTCTGGGGATTTGATTTGGTACTTCCAGGGTTTGATTAGGTTTTGTAGAATGGAGGAGGTCTTTGCGTCTTTTTACAGCTCTACGGGGCTTTAAGGGAGGGCTAGACAGTACTGGGCGGTCTCCCGTGATTCGGCGCTGCGTGGTTCTGCGTGGTTCAGCACAGCTCTTGTGGCCCGAACCATTCACCGACCCCTAATATTACATGTAGTATACATGTATTGATATAAACAGCAACAGTATGTTGAGAATTGCCTATTAAGCCTACATGTAGTACTTAGACTGAAGACCTAGGAGTATTTGCACCCTACATACCTTATATAGGTTCGTATATATCTTAAATTTCGAGCCTGCCTTCAATTGCCTTACAGGCTGCAGTACCAAATGTTACAGTAGGCCTGCACAGATACATTCGCCACGTATACGAGATGTATATCATGTTCAATGTAGATAGACGACTTCGTCGATTTAATGGGAAGAGTCTGGCCCAGCTAGCCTAGACGATAAGCCAGCCAATCTGGTATAATATCTGTACTAATGATAAGGTGGTTGAGTGGCTCTATAGCCGTTGATTCAGTGTTGTTAATATGTATATGTACTACATGTAGCCTACTGGAGGTGAAGTTGGAACGGCCAGGGTATCGATCAACTTTACACCATAACTGCTGTGGCTGAGCGTCTTGGGCGTTCCAACTTCACCCCCCGTACGCTTGTACATACATATTACTACTGCTCGTTAAGGTTGACGTATAAACTGTTCCACAGCATAGGCCTAAGGTGACGGGTGGGTTAAACGTGTCATGATATACTATGTAGTTACACTGGACACCAACACAAATGGATGGTTATCGTGTGAACATGTAGCCTAGCTAGTAATGTGACGCGTTCGCCGAGCCATTACTATATATACTCCATTTATATATCGGTTGATGCGGATATTCTATCGGAGCTAGAAACCACATTCGTAAGGTTTCGGATCGAATCGACCGTCCAGCGCTCAAAATTCAGGACGCAAGCTTTCAGATTACCTCTAGGGTCCCGCTCTGAGCGCGAGCTCAATCACATCAGAAAAGAAGAAATCCCACATTGATACGGGAATCCCATCGCCAATCACGGGATATCACTCCCATATTTATTCCTCGGAACTCATTATAGTCATGACGAAAAATAAATCCTTAAACTATTCACCTTAGGGCCATTTCAAATGATAATAACGAAATAAATGTTAATTTATCCTGCCATGATTATGAGAAGGAAAACTCGAAGCGTCGGTGTTTTAAGCGTTGATGATAACGGGTTTGGTCAGTGAATTGAATCATAGCTAAGACCTGACTACCAATGGCTAAAGTGGAGCTGGCCTGATAGATAGGAATGATATAGTCGGGGGGGAGGGCCAGGGAAGGGATGTAGCCGATACCATCATAATGGGGGTAGTTGAGACGACCGCAGTAAAAGCAGCGGCGAGGAGGATGTTGAACAAATGCATTTCGTCGGATTTGTAGGCATAATATAGAAGCAGAGGTGGAGGTGGAGGTGGAAAGAAGACCTGAGTCGCGGTGGAGAAGGAAGAAATATTTGATGAATATATAGGGCCTCATATGTGTTTTCTACTTCGAATTAATACGATAAATCTTTTACTGAAGTATAACTACTCGCGCGTTAATTAAGTCCTGAGAAATTTTGTGAGCCCGTTGCTACCAAGAATTCTCAGGACCTAATTAATACGTGAGTACTTAGTTTCCTCAATTAACCAAGCTCAAATCACGAACCTAGAAAGGCCAATAAGTCTCACCCCATAGCTGAATCATGCGCTGAGAATATCCGAAAAGACGTAAATAGTTCCGGGCCAATGTATCATACTCCAAGCGAGACAGAATGGTCCGTGACCCTTACGCCGTCATTGACCCACTCATGGGATATCACTCGGTCGTACATATTTCTCCATCTGGCAACAATAATACCTCTAGGCAGAAATTTTAGGGGAAAAGAGATACCCAGTGTTTGCTTCCTGTGTTGGGACAAAGTCGGCTGATATGTTAGACTCGAACCAGCCTTTGAAACGTTACAGTGGGCATGGATGCCATCCTCGATCCTAGCCAGCGTATCCCACAGCGGCGCTGGGTGAAAGTGCATACTTTTAAGTGGTCATATGAGACTTGATGTTAATGCGTTGTATTATTATATTTGTAACACGCTTGAAACGTTGTACCTGGAGTTTTGAATGGGAGTTTTCCCGGCTACTTCTCTGTATCACCGGTCTGAGTTATCGTTGCTGGTTGTCGTATTTGCGCCGTTGAAAGCCGCAAGGAACACGAACTCAAATATGGTAGTATATCGTGCATTATGATAAGCTTTTTGAAGTGCCAGCGGATTGGTTAGAGTGTCAGCAAAGGCCAACCGCAGGACAAAATGTCCTAAAAGACCGACTGGTTGCAGTTCAAATGGATTCAATAAGTTGACATTAGTACATGTATGTATGTAGACGAATAGCAAATCGAAGGCGAGAGAAATAATCTCACATGTAGTTGAGGGCGACATGCTACTGAGCATCCGCATGAAACATGAAAGAAACGTGTTGGGCTAGAAAGGCCAGTGTTTTGACCATCTAAACAATTCGGGACTAGTGCGGCAGGAGAAGTTTTCATGTAGGTACACCGATTAGAAGCGGACTAGCCAAGTCGGGGCTAGGGATTTTAAGGGATTGAAGCTACATGTACATACATGTCTATTGCTCGTGGCGCTAGGGGAGACCTAATCCCTCGTATATATTTATACCATCACCGTCTAGCATACAACAGACCCACAACAAATACAGTGACGCTACAACTTGGGTATACACATGCACCAGCGCCGGATACTGTTCATGGATACTAGAAACACATTGAGCAGGTTGGCCTAACTTTGAGACCCTTACTTAAAACGTGCTTATAGAGTGGATACTAAATCAATTTATAAGAGAATGTGGTACTAGCTACTATCATATGCGGTCCTCAATAGCCAGTGTTATCATCCATCTCCAACAAATCATAACGTCAAGTCCCCAATGGACATATCATTACCGCTCTGGTATCAGTCACAGCCCGTTATGCCCCAGCAAAAGACGTTTAAACCTGTGAAAACTCCAAATACCACCCTTGACCGCTCAGCAGCTCTATAAAGCGCACAACCTCAGTTAGAAATTTTAACAAAAATGGAGTGGGAAATATGGGAGGGCGCTCATACGAAATATCTTCACCCGATTCTTTCCGTATCCGACTTGTGCAGCCGAAAACTCCAAAAAGAATCTCTTCCCATACAATTCCTGACAATTCAATGGAATTCCCGTAACAGTCGCCTCGCCGCCTTTCGGATTAACCTACACACCGTAAGCCCCCAATCCAACAGAAATTAGCACATATATAGAAAGGTTAGCTCACAGTAACTGTCCCTAGCTGCGCAACTCTTCCAGGCCTATTGTTCCACGAATCTGTGGCAGGATGGACAGGCCTGTCAAGACTGTAATAATTCATGATACCTGCGCCTTCCACGATCCATTCAAAGCCTGTATCCATTTCTGGAAGTGCAACACGCAGTCTGCACGAGTTTGCGCCTGTTATAATTGGGATGTCGAAACCAACAATTGTGACAATTTCGGACTGTTCGTGAGGTGTCCAGGACACTTCACCGCTGTACTGAGAGCCAAATACGCGGGCAGGCTGGGCTTGCGAGAAGGGTACAAGATAGGTAGGTACGATGGTCCTGAGAACCGTTGGGGCTTGACGCTTCTCAGTGGCGGGAGCTGAGAAAACAGAGGTCGCGAGCAGGAGAAGGGTGGAGAGGGTATACAACATGATGACTGATGTTAAGTGGTTTGGGTCGTATAGTGCGTGAGTGTGAAAGGTTTGCTATTGAGAGTGAGCAAGCCAACAGAGCGCTGATGATGGCTTTATATATAAAAACCCGTCCCGCAATTCTTCGCGACAACGAAAAAATTTGTTACAAACCATGACGCGAGATCAATCAGGAGAACTGCCCCCAGCATAGGATCAGCGTACAAACCTCAAAGAAATAAGGTAACTGGATAGGCCCACGATACCTTGCGGGATCACCTGTTTACACGATACATTGAATACAGTACCTAAAATATCGGACACACGCATACCGTGCGTCCCCGGCCGTTATCATAAAACTAGGTTATATTCTCCAATAGAAGTCTTAATTGAGCTCTTCTCTCTTATTTTACTTTCAAAGCTAGGTCCCAACTACGTTTGCCTCGGGCGGGCTGGGCGGGGTGGTTGCTTCTGTTCTACACATTATGCCACCTCATGACGTTGGAACAACTATTTCACACAGTCCGGGATCTACACTACGTTTCGTCGACGCACTCCCGCAGATACGTGGAAGGTTTGTTTTCTTATTTGAATTCCCTGGGGCTGGTGTTGTACATTACAGCTACTCCATTCTCAGGTAGTACCTTGATCAAATGTAGCAACTGATAATAAGAGTAGTTATATTCATTGCCATATTGCACTCAGGATAGTGAATAGGAAACTGTTATATTGGAAGTCTTTTTTAGACCAAATCGGGCACCCCAGTACTATATGGATATCCTGGAACAAGTTTAAATCTCATTGATCAAATCTTGCAGCTATGTGTTCGAACAGCTCATATCTTAGAGCTCAGAAATCGAACACCAACAAGCTTTAGAATCACTAGCCACCGGGTGGTATATAACTCTGCAGAAATACGAGGTCGCGGAAGGATAATATCCGGGTATCGACTCCGATATCATCCCGCTTTTAGACTGGTAAAATAGTAGTGGGCAAACTAAGTCTCCTCTTTGCCTATACATGAGGGAGAGAGAGAGAGAGAGATACTGTGCTCAAGCCACGTCACTCGAGGCATTAACATCGTCGGCCGCCTTTCTCGAGTAGATCAATCATGGTGATTCTACGCCCCAAACCAGAAGGCTCTAGAGTTTGCACAATATAATCCCCTGCATTAGGCGTGTTGTACCAGATACTAAAAAGGACCCCATGACAGAGAATCGCCCAGAAGAGTTCCCCAAAGTCCACGGTACACAAAAGTTGAATTTCAAGATCTATATCAAGGCGTTTAAATCCCTTGCGTTTAACTGTGCCTTTAGATCGAGCTTACCTGATACACAGCGCAGATCTACACAAAAACCGGGGATATGTATGTATGTTAATGGACTGAACAGCCGGAGCTCGGCTAGACTAGGCAGGCATCCCTCCCCCCCCTCCCCCCGCGGGAGACGCGGCGTAGGGTTAGGGGGAGGTAGGTGGGTAGGTGGGTAGGTTGGTATATAACCCGGGAATTTTCACTCTTTCTTTTAATTACGCTAGGCATAAGGTGGGGTAACTACATGTATCATTGACATGCATGACTCAGCGCGGACCATACTTTTGTATGATGTGCAGTCCGGTTAGCTGGTTTGGCAGCTTGGCGAGACAGCTACATACTGTAGCTACATGTACTTAGAGGGGGGGTTTCACTTGTGCGTTAAGAATGACACTTTTGAGATCTGTAAAGACAATGGGGTACATCTTGAGTATGTAGGTGTATGTAGGTACCTACTACATTCATGTATTGTATGGAGAGATGGGCATAAGAAGGGGGGGGGGGGGGCACCCACACTCAACATCTCCACAGTCAACAAAATAACATCACTCTACTTGTAGCCACTCGATCCTCTTATTGTAGAATTGTAAACAAACACCCCATCTCCCTATAAATCTTATCTTCGCACTGCCCCTCCCTCTCTCCATCACATAAGCCAGCTCTTGGCACACCGACATCCTTGGCAACAGCGGGGCGGCGCCCGTCATTCGTCGCCAAAGATAGATTTCCGCATGGTTGTTGCTGCTGCTGGATAGAATACATTCCTCTCCTCCTCCTTCTCCTCCTCCTCTTCTTCCAAGCCTGTGCATACTACGTAAGTCTGTAGATATTCCGTTCCCTGCTACGTCCCCCCCCCGGAAAAACAAAAATCAAGAAAGGTGATGGCGAACGGTCGTCAGTCGTAGTGTGTATGTAGGCAGACTCTTATGGTTCTGCTCATCCAAGGGTAAAATATCCATCTGTCAGCAGCCCACACAGCCAGCCAGTCCTGGGACATTGATCGTATGGGCATCGATTATCCCCATCCACACGCACACCACCACCACCACTGCCACCACCACCACCACTGCCTCTACCCCCTTCCATCCCCCCAGAACCAGAACCAGAACCAGAACCGAACCCTGAACCTCCCGTGTAGGATTGAACCAGACAGAGGGTCCTTGTCTGGCTTTCTCTTCCTCCCCCTCCCTCCCTCCCACCGCCCCTTTCTTTATTTGTAAAACGGGCCGCGGATAACTACATAGTAGGTACAGCTTACACCATTATTTCCTTCCCTGCTTTTTCAATTCTTGTCACCCCTTGACTTCCTATATTACCACTACTACTACTGCTGCTGCTACTGCTACTACTACTACGTTACGCTACCCTCACCGGATACCATCAACCCTTCCTTACCATTTTACCAGCTTACTGTAGTGACAATAAATTCGAGTTAACCCTCCATTCATCATTCCGGATCACACCTTTTATACACATCTTGGCATAACCTTAACTTACCTCATACTCTCTCTACCAGTACCCAACCTTATACCCAGCTCTGTCTGTCTGCACCCCCCCACCCTCCACCCCCCCCTCCCCATACCCAGCTAGGAAGGAATGTTTGGCTCGCCGTCCGAGACCCGCCGTAGCGGCGAGGGGATCGAGGGAAAGGCACGGGGGGTGCTGCGTGCGGTGGAGAGGGCACGTCTGCAGTTCCTCCAGAAGACGAGACAACCTCCTCATAGGTATGTTTCTTTCTTTCTGTTGCGTGGTGTGTTGTTGTTGTTTTTTTTTAGTCGCAATTTCAAATGGCTTGTGAAATTATATATCTACATATCTACTATCTACATATCTCTATCTGTCTGTAATATGGAGGAGGTGATCCGCGCGGTTTGAGATGAGGAATTTGAAAATTGCCTAATCAATGGATCTTCGCTCCCTCTTCCCTCTAATATCCCCGCTCTGGATCTGGATATCTGGATATCCGGATATATATATATATACCCCACATCCGCCCCCCCGCCCCTCCCCCCAGGGATATCTATATCTCCCTATATCCCATTTCGTATCTATACGCCCCCCAATCTCACATTTCCCACAGCACACCCCATAGACAGAGCTCGAACTCCCACTCCCGCCACTCTCATAGCTTACACGGTCGCGGCAACAGCTTTGGCAGCAGCAGCGGCGGTAGCGGCGGCACCACCCCCGCCCCCGCCCTCACCCACACCTACTTCGACCTCCTCCCCACCGAGCTCCTCATCGCAATCATCAGCCGAACAACCTGGCGCGACGTCACAAGCCTCCGTCTCGTCTCGCGCGCCTTCCGCGACCTCGTCGATAACCACGAACACATCATTGTCACGCGGTGGCTCATCCCGGGGTCGTACCTCACGCTGCTCTCGCAGCTCTTCTATCCGCCGCGGTCGCGCACGGGCGACGGCACGCGCCGTGCCACGGTCCATTACTTTTATGGCCTCGAGAAGCGCCATGTCACGTGTTCGCAGCTGGCGTACTATCTGTGCGATAAGGCGCTGACGCCGATGTTTTGTGGGAGGGGCGACAATTTCTCGCTGGATAGGAAGGCGAGGAGGGAGGCGGAGGGAAAGAAGGAGCAGGCGATTAGGGCCGTGCAGAGGAGGTTGACGAAGCAGTTGTAAGTACTGTCAATGATTTTTTATCCTCCTAACTACCTTTTTTTTTTTTTGTCTGTGAGGAAAGATCCTGGGCTTATTTATCGATTGCTGCTGTAGGTACTATGTAAGGCACCGCAGATAGCTTTCCCCGCCCCCCCAAACACATAAACCCGGGGAAATAATACTTGCAGCTAACAGAAGCTTTAGGTCCTTCATTTCCTAACCTACTCCCGCCTCCGCCTCGAAGCCTCCCAAGCCGTGACAGCCGCCGAAAACAGCGACGACTACCACACGCAGGACCTCACAAGCACATACACAGCGATCCAATCGAGCATCATCGGCACCTTCGACAACAGCACCCTAATCAGCACGCACCACGCCATGCACTTCCTCGTCAACCTCCTGCGGCTCTCCCTCTCGCCCGAGCCGCCGCACTCGCAGAACGACGAGCAGGTGGCGCTGATGCTGCGGTGCGGGCAGCCGCTGCGCCGCTGCGTCGAGTTCTTTGCCGCCGACGTGCCCAGCGCGAGCGGACGGCTGCGCAAGCAGTTTATGAGCGACATGCAGGACGAGCGGCTAGAGATGGAGGCGAAGCTGGCGGGCGGCCGCGCCGCCGCCGCCGCCGGCGCGCGCAGGGGCAGCAGGGGCGCTAGGGAGAAGGCGTGGGCGCCGAGGGTGGGCGAGGTGTGGTTCGATGCGGCGAAGAAGGCGCTGGGCGAGAGGGGGCTCAGGGAGCATGGGCCCGATGGGGTCTATTTCTTCCCAGACTGTAGCCAGGAGCTCTTAATTGGGTGTCCGGATTGCCAGCTGAGGCCCACATTGCGGTAGTAGGGTTGCGCGGGTGGGGGCACATGTAGTTAGTGAGTTGGGGGGGGGGGATCATGCATTAGGAGTTTGGTCTGGTGTCTGTGGTCTGTAGCGTATCGTTCCGGATATCATTGGCACCGTCGCGTGCCAATAAAAAAAATAAAACGGGAACCACATATATATATATTGTAGGCAGGCGGGGTGGGTGGGTGTGGGGGATTGGGGGAGAACTAAATGCTTATGTTTAGTAGAGTAGAGTAGAGCACACATGTGTGCCTGTGTGTGTGTGTGCGTGTGTGTATATTCCTTCCTTCCTTTCTTTCTTTATTTTATTACGAATTTGATGAACCATCCTGTCCTGTTCTGTCCTGTCCTGATCTCCTCCGCGCATGCACACAGGGGTTTAATATGGCATACATGTAGCTAGTTAGTTACATATAGTGTAAGTTGTGGAGGGGGGGGTGTCTAATAAGGAGATAGACTGGGGGGACATTACGATTCCCTATAGATATAGATACATGTACGACCGCAGACCAAACACCCGCGAAGCAGACGTAGACATCTTCACAGGGTTAGGGGTGTTGCGTCATAGACTGTCACTCGCATTTCATCACACCTCGTCATCGCTGGTGGAGGTGAGGTCGACGCCCACTATGTAATATATTGTATACAGGCAAAGACAGAAGAAGGAGGTGTAACATCCGGAATCTCCACCCTGTTCTCTCCCTCTGTCTCTTTGTCTCTTTGTCTCTGTCATCCCGATCCATTACATGTACGTACATCGTGTGATGCAGGAAGCCTTAAACTGATCCTCTGGGCCGGGACGGACACATTATTGTGACAACAGAAACTTAGCCCTCGCCAACGCCCTACGTCCCCCCCGAGGACCAGATTCAAGACTCCCGGAGCCACTTGCATACGTCTCAGCCCAATAGAAAGCACAAAGAATATATGGCGAAAAGAAAAAGTGGAATAGTACCTGTAGACTCCTGACAATAATAGAACAGCACAGGTAAATATGTAGTACACTAGCCATACATCCCCTCCTCATTAACGAAAAAAATAAAAATCAAAAAATACATAAAAAATACACAAAAAAATACATGAAACGCCCATAAAAAAAACTCACAAACACACCTCCCCTCACATCTTACACCTACACTCACACTCCGGCACCGGACAAATTGCGTGCCTACTAAACCAGTCCCTAGCATGCCCCGAATGCATTCCGTGGTTACAGCTGAGGCAAAAATTAAACCACCGGTCATAGTCTCCCTCCGGGTCCGTGCTCCGCCCGTCCTCCGCGCCCTTTGCCTCTGCGCTCTTCTTGTAGTACTTTGTGCCCAGGTTCAGCAGACACACTGCGCAGCGCGGGAGGCTCTTCTTGCACTGCGGGCAGACGGTCGCCTTTGTGGCGGCATTGACGCCCGCGATCGATGTAGGTGCTTGTGTGATCTCGCGCGGGTTCATGTTGGGCTTGCTGCCGATAGGTTTAGCGGTAGGGGTGGGCGCGCCGTAGGATATGTTCTATTAGGGCAGAGGAGGTTAATGTTAGTGAGGTACCCAGCGGAGAAGAAGGATATAAGGGGGGGGGGTATACTCGGTCGCAGTATGTACACCGCACATAGACCTGTCGTTGCACCTCAGGGACTGTCATTAAGCCGCTCCGATTCCGCGAGTGTTTGCCGCGGGCCACGTCAAATTTCGCGCGTGCGTGGAAGAGGCGCCAGCTATTAAGTAGCTGCCGGTAACTGTACTATGCCATCAGTAGATGATCACCGCATCCATAAATCGGTGACAACATACCTCTCAACCCAGTACCCAACCCTCTCATCCTCATCATACCTGGGGACCGCCAGGCTCGCCACTAGACTCGTCGTCTGCACGTCTCCCTTACGGTTAACATAGACCTGCAACAACTCACACGCGCGCTTCCCAATTCCCGTCAACACCACGCCATCCACATCTCCATCATCAATGACCTGTTTTGTTAATAGCTCCAGATACGCTGTCAGCTTCTCGTCCTTCAACCACCTCAGGGCGATCCCCAGCCGCTCGCGAATCGGTAACCCCGGGTCGTCGAGCACATCCCCCCACTCTCCGTTCGACACATACGCAAAGACAGCGCGCAGATACGGGTCGTCGAGCTCGATTGCCATGGCGCGGCACAGCTCCTTCCAGATGTCGGCTTTCGCCTTCTCTGTGCTATCGCTGGCCGCAGGTGAAGTGATAGCATGCTGCGCGTGCGAGTAATAGCCGGCGACGGCAGTCGACATAATCTTCATCTGCTGGCCGCCGCGGCCGAGCGCTGTGATGCAGCGCTGCGTCTCGCCGTGGAAGAGGGCCCATCCAGCGGCCTTGGCGAATTCGCCTGCGGCTTCAAGGGAGAGGAGCTGTTCCTCGAGCTCCGAGGGGGCAAAGTCCCAGCCGGCAATTGCGAGCGCGAGGCGGCGCTGCTGCGGGAACTCGGTGTCGCCTTTGAACGGGGAACGCTTGCAGCGGCGGTTGATGTCCGCTATGG
This sequence comes from Morchella sp. 2016-103, assembly GCA_024713925.1. NCBI lineage: Eukaryota > Fungi > Ascomycota > Pezizomycetes > Pezizales > Morchellaceae > Morchella > Morchella sp. 2016-103. The sequence continues at coordinate 1,158,954 of JAMGZF010000017.1, read as the reverse complement.
CGGTGGCCCAGTCCTGCTGCGTAGGGTTTCGGCGGGGGCTGGAGATATTTCGGGTGCTGATGCTGTCAGTCATAGGCGTGCCTTTGCCTGTACCGTTTGTCCAGACGCCGAGGACACCCATATAGCTGAGGTCTAGAATGCCCGCAACCATGCCGCCGCCGGCAGCGGCCTCGGTGGCACCCTGAAGCCACAACCACAACTCTTTGAGCTCCGGCTCCTGCACGAGGGTGACATTCTTCGCGCAGTCCATCTCGTATCCTAGCTCAACCCGTCGGCGCATGATCACGCAGATATCATTCCTTAGGATTTCTGCGGCGTCGTAAAGGAAGTCCTCCGGTCTTGCGATAGAGTTCGAACGTCCGAGACGGCGGCCTTCATGCATACCCAAGCGCATACCCGGCGGCGACCCAACCGGCGAGTCCAGGCTAACCTCCTCCGCGCTGCGGCGCTCCCGGGCCATCTCCGTCTCATCGGGCAGAGGCAGCGTCAGCGCCGTATTCGGGCTAGGGATCACCTTCAGGTCCTTCCCGTGCGTGATCAGCAGCCCGTTTCGGGACCCAAAGGCGAGGCTCGTAGCGCTGCCAGAGCATGACATGATGGCGGGGGTGCCGTCGGTGCGGAGGCAGATTGTGCGGATATCCTCAGAGCCGTAGTCGCTCATCCAGTCAAACGATACGATACGTCGGTCATTCTTCGCCCCGCGAACGGGCGTGCTTTGAATATCCTTGATGCGGGTTACGAACAAAGTCTCGCCGGGCTCAACCCTTATATTCGGTGTCCGGGCCCCAGAGGATCCCCCATTCATGCGCGACCCGTCCAGCAAGCTAGCTGCGCTGTCCCGCCAGCCTTTCCTCCCGCTGGGCTGGACCCCATTGGCAATGACACTCGCCGCATTAAACAAGCCCAGCGGAGCGCCCGGCTGCGGGTCCCCGTCGGCGATCTTGCCAGTATCGTAGATTCGTAGCCCTCCGCTCGTATTAAGGACCGCAAGGGTTCCTGGCTTAGTATTGCTGTAGCGTAGCAACACAATCTGGCTCCCCTGGCTCCCCTGCCGTCCGTAGTCCTCGGTGCGGTTGAATAGTAGCGCGGGGCGTGGCTCGTTGGCGGGCCCGCCACTGGTGCTGATATGGCGCCTGTCCCATACGGCGACAACGCCGTCGTCACTGTGCGATGCAAAGTAGTTTGAGTCGAGGTCGAGTGAGAGGCCGTGGGCGCAGCGATGTGGCACCACAAATACCGTGTTTACGGAAGGCCCTATATCCTGTCAACAGGCCACATCCAGTAGGGGTGGGGGAGTAGCGGGTACGGACTTCTAATATCATAGCATCGGATCCATCTATAGCTTACACCACATATAAGCACATCGGGGTCCTTCCTCAAGAACTTTACACTCGGTATTGCCTCGCTGCTCGCGAGCTGCCACGTCGGGCGGGCGATGTTGCCCTGGTTCGCGGACTGGAAGGAAGCGTTAATGTCCCATATGTTGAGGCAGAAGTCATTCCGGACCTTGTCGAGGGCCGTGGCGAGGAAGGCGCCGGTGCTGTTGAAGGAAACACTGTTGCAGGAGCGCTGGTGCTTGACGCGGAGGGGGATGGACGTGCGAGTCGAGAGCTTGTAGAGGAGGGTTTCGCCGGAGGATTGACCAACGGAGACGAGATCTGCAGGAGGGAGGAGTCAGAGTCTACAGGTAGATAGATGGTTAAGAAAACATGTGTATATGTAAATAAATAATATATACCTTCTTGTGTCGGTGACCAGTCGAAACACTATCCAGGGCAAGGGATTAGACCTTGAGCTTATAGACACCTCAATTTCATAGCAGAATAGCAGCAGTGGCAGTACATACACGCATATACGGCACCTTTGAGTGCTTCGACACCAGCCTGCATTGCGTCCCTTTCCCCTTCTGTTCGTTCGGTTCGCTGTCAGCTCTCACGCATAGCTAACCAGATAAGATATATGCAGTTCTTCCACCCCTCCACCCACTACCATAATCAGGTCATTGAAGACAAACCTCTTGGGTGAGATCGTACAGGCACAGCTCCTGCTGCGTGGAATTGATCTTCAGGAATCGTTGGTTGTCAGGCGTCGAGTGTGGCGACCACCTGATGCTCACGTTGCTGTTCATGATGACTGTCTACGAATGAATGGAGATTTGGGGGGGGGGGGGTGGTGGCTGGAGAATTGTTTAGTTTACCATTGCCATTGGGGGACTGGCTGGTTGGCTGGTTTGTGGGTATGAGATGAGATGCAATTATAGAGGTAGAGGGGGGTGGGGTGGGGTGATGTATGTGTGTATGTATGTATGTTAAGTATGTATGTATGGTGGGATGGGGATATTGTGATGGTGGGGATGAAGATGATTGAATTGAGTGGATGAGTGAAAGTAGATGATGGATGTTGAGTGAGAGCAGATGAAGGAAAGTGATAACGTGTTATGTGTGTCTCTCCTTGCTTTTCTTTGCTTCGTTCGTTCGTTCGTTCGTTCGTTCGTTGGCTGCTGCACACGACCCGCGGGATGCAATCTACACTGCACAATGTTTATCGCCGAGAAGATGATTGACGTTGTTGCCGCCAAGAGGCGATAAGAAATTAGAAAAGGGACTATTATGCAGCCTAAACCTAACCCACTAGAAAATAATTCCGAGCATCATCAGTCCTCACTCTCTTACTCCCCTCCATTCTTACTATTCTCACCACTCTCACCCGTCCTCCCTCCCAAATACTAAAATCCATAATACACCACAATCCAAAATGCCAGACACACGCATGCACCCCTCTCGCCTCCGTAAGCCCAACCGTCCCCACAGCACAAAACTGACCGCTGCCACAACCGGCACCTCCACCAGCACGCTCAAGAAGAAGATCCGTGACCTAACACGCTTCCTCGCCAAGAAGACAACGCTCCCTGCCGACGTGCGCCTCGAGAACGAGCGTGCGCTCGACGCCTTTAAGCATGAGCTGGCCTCTGCGCAGGGCGCTGCCCGTGAGGGGCGGATAGCAGAGAAGTATCGCATGGTTCGCTTTTTCGGTATGTTTGGCTAGTTCTGGTCTGTGTGGAGAGTAGCGGGTGATTGCAGGGCGCGGGCTAATAGAGTGTGGGGTGTAGAGCGTAAAAAAGCATCTCGAAAACTCGCGCAACTGGTGCGCCGCCGCAGAGACACAAAGGAGACAAACGAGGCGCTGGAGAAGATGATCCACAAGGCGGAGGTGGATGTAAACTACACGATGTACTTCCCACGAGGGGAGAAGTATATTGCACTGTATAAGGATGCGGAGGGGGCCCCAAAGGTGGTGGAGAAAAGGGAAGCGGTGAGGAGGGGTATTGAAAGACAGATGGAGGCAGGGACGCTGGGGAGCGGGGATGGGGGTATAAAGGAGGAGGATGAGGAGATGGAGGAAGGCGGGAAGAGGGAGAGGAGAGAGAAGGGAGGAAAAAGGAAGGCAGTGGAGGAGCCTAAGGTGGAGGAAGAGGAGGAGGATGGCTTTTTTGAATTTTAGCGCCGCGGGGCGGCACAAATGTATAATTCCTTCTTTTCCCTCTCTCTAGTTCTTCTGCCCCCTATCTCTTCTTACTACATACTTGATAAAAGTTTAGGCTAGATTTTTTTTCTCAATGGTAATAATTTACGTAGGAGCACGATAATGCAAATACAAGGCTTACGAAAAAAAGATCCTCAATCATTTCTAGTAGTAAAACTGTAGGAATACATATAGCCACGCGGTAAGATTAGTAGCAAAACAGCAATTAGTAGGAACGCCGGATTAGGCTAGAAAGAGGAATCCGGTGTTGAGATTCTAGCCATTGAACGGGTGAGTATTCATGATGCTAACTTCGGGTGGTTTGTCGTGGCGGGCATTAGTGGGTTCGAGTGAGTGGGTATGAGTGATCAAGGGTATTATACTCGATCAATCCGGTATGTTTGGCCAGGGTGTTTAGCAGTTCTCGCATGTGATTGCAGGTTTTTCTCATATGATAGTCTTTCCGTATCTTCTAGGGGGACGCGATATATCATACTGCATATATGTCCTTTGACCCTAGGGACGGTATCATGGTGCTATCTAAATGTGTCCACCTCAGACAGCCCTCTTCGCAATTCACTACTATATAGAAGTTCAACTTAATTCTAGCTTCTCTGTGATAGGGTTCTTCATGCCTAGGGATCTATATATATATAGGTCAAATTATCATTGACCCTAAAATGACTTTGTCTCGTGATATAATGAGTCGGTGTGAACTTAATTACCGAACCAGTAGATACTATAATATATACCTAGAACAACCTATTCAAAGGTCTTATATAGCCTCTTCTAATTCTTCTAATAAGACAGCTGTCTCTGGTATTAATACCCACAGCCTGATTCAAATTCTGCTCGTAGATATGGCGCGAGAAGGCATAGAGGGTGGGTGTGTAAACCTCAGAGGAATTTTTTTTGTATGGGAATTAGACCGTTAGGCTAGGCGCTAGTACAATTATGGGAGTAGATCCCCCAATTTCTATAGACTGATTGGCTGCAAACGCCGAAGTTTACACACCTACCCTCCATAGATTCTCGAGCCATAGGTGTGTAAACTTCGGCGTTTGCAGCCAATCAGTCTATAGAAATTGGGGGATCTACTCCCATAATTGTACTAGCGCCTAGCCTAACGGTCTAATTCCCATACAAAAAAAATTCCTCTGAGGTTTACACACCCACCCTCTATGCCTTCTCGCGCCATACCCTCCATAGATTCTCGAGCCATACGTTGCAACAACAACTTTTATAAAACATCCACGTGCACCTTGTCCAACCTTGTTGACTAAAACCGAATAGGGAGAGCCCTTCCTGCTCACATAAGCACTGCCACAAGTCACTCCCATCATCCCTCCATCCATCCATCCATCCATCACCACTATCCTCTCCTTCTCCGCGAACGCGTTTTTTCACCCAGTCTCGGTTTTACATACAACAGCAGCTAACAGATAACTCCTCCATCTCCAAAAAACCCTTTCCTACAGCTATGTCTTATCGAGGAGGCGGTGGTGGCATCACCGGAACAAATAACATCCCCCTTGGGAACCGTCGTCGCTTCGGCGGCGACAGCGGCAGCGAGTCTCCAGCTCCAGCTCCAACCCAGCAGGAGCCCAGAGAACGGGAGCGTGGAGAACGTGGAGAACGCGGAGAACGTGGAGAGCGTGAGAGGGAGCGAGAGTACCCCCCCAGGGAATCTGGGAGTGGGTCGGGGGATCTCAAGCGTGGGAGGTCGCCTGTTAGAGGTTAGTTTTTGCCTTTTTTTTTTTTTTTTTTTTTTTTTGGGGGGGGGGGTTGTCTTTTGTGTGTGTTCAATGGTATCAATAATACTAACCTGGATCATTGTTTGTGATGCAGCCGACCCCGATGGCCCAAAGAAGCGAAAGAAGAAGAACAGATGGGGCGACCAGACTGATAATAAAGCTGCTGGGCTGATGGGATTGCCCACCGCGATCTTTGCTACCATGACTAATGAACAGCTCGAGGCGTATGCGTTGCACCTGCGTATTGAGGAAATTTCACAGAAGCTTCGGATCAACGATGTTGTCCCCGCTGACGGTGATCGGTATGTTTTATCTGCCCCCTGCGCGCTTTGTATGTGTTGTAGTTTTTTTTTGAATACTAATCTAATCTTGTATGTGCAGATCGCCGTCACCACCGCCGCAGTACGATAACTTTGGTCGTCGTGTTAACACAAGGGAATACCGCTACCGAAAGCGGTTGGAGGACGAGCGCCACAAGTTGGTCGACAAGGCCATGAAGGCTATCCCAAACTATCACCCACCCAGTGACTACAGAAGACCCACAAAGACTCAAGAGAAGATTTATGTGCCGGTTAATGATTATCCAGAAATTAACTTTAGTATACTAACTCCCCTCCTAACAATTTTGCTATTACTTATTACTATCAACCCAATTTTATAAAAATATGAGAAGAAAAAGAATGAAATGCCCCGGTGTCGGTGTCTTTAACCCTAAAGCTCCCATCCGACGGCCTTCATTGCTTTGCCTTACTACTACCATACACAGCCTTCACACATAACACTTTTCTTTACAGGGAATCAAATAGCTAACCTCTAGGAACTTTTCCTTGTGATACTAATAGTTGGTCTCCTAATTGGGCCTCGTGGCAACACCCTGAAGAAAATGGAAACTGAATCCGGCGCCAAAATCGCCATCCGTGGGAAGGGATCCGTCAAGGAAGGAAAGGGCCGCTCCGACGCTGCTCACACCTCTAACCAAGAAGAAGATCTCCATTGTCTAATCATGGCCGATACTGAGGATAAGGTTAACAAAGCCAAGAAGCTGATTAACACTATTATTGAAACGGTATGTTGTGAACCCTGATAGCACATTTTGACTGGGTTTGGTGAACTGATGGACTGGTGTTACCAGGCTGCATCGATTCCCGAGGGTCAAAACGAGCTCAAGCGTAATCAGCTTAGAGAGCTTGCTGCACTCAACGGAACCTTGCGAGATGACGAGAACCAGGCCTGTCAGAACTGTAAGTCGATCCGTGAAGGAGGGTCCGCCCACCTCAAATCAATACTAACCAATTTATGTAGGCGGTCAAATCGGTCATCGTAAATATGACTGTCCCGAACAAAGGAACTTTACCGCGAACATCATTTGTAGAGTTTGCGGGAATGCTGGACATATGGCCAGGGATTGTCCTGACCGCCAGAGGGGCGCGAACTGGCGCAATGATGACCGCAGGCCAGGCGCTCCCGGCTTCGGTGGGAGACCTGGTGCTGCAGGCCTTGGACAAGGAGATGCTGTCGACAGAGAATACGAGGTAGGCAACATAGTTCCCCTTTTATGTCGAGCTCTAGATTAACACCTCGTAGCAACTTATGCAAGAACTCTCTGGTGGCGCGCCTCCTACCGCAATTGGTGGTTCTGCTCAGCAAGCCCGCATCGAAGCTGGCCCATCCGGCTCAGATGGCGGCTACGGTGGCCGCGACAGTTACGGCGGGCAAGGAGGATATGGGGGCCAAAACCAACCGGAAGAGATGGGTCCAGATGGCCGTGCTCTCAAGCCTTGGCAACGGGGTCCTACTGGTGGTCCTGCACCATGGCAGATGGGTCGTGGAGGTGGCGGCGGTGGTCGTGGGGGACATGGCGGTCCTGAGGGACATGCACCTCCGCCCAATGCACCTTCAGGGCCCAGCAGCCTTCCACCCTGGCAACAATCCAGCCACGGACCTCCGACCGGGCCCTCTGGCGGGGCCGCACCATGGGCTACAGCTCACCATGGTGGTATCCCGCCTCCCCCTCCTTCTTCAGCTCCTCCATGGGCATCTGGTGCCCCTGGTGCAGCCCCTGGAATGAGCTATGGATCTGGGGCATATGGCGCTCCTGTAAGTTTTTACCCGCTCTATTACCTAGAAATAATACTGACTTTATAACTAGCCTGGTGCATACGGGGCTCCCCCACCTCCCCCACCTTCCTCTTATGTCGCCATCCCACCTCCTCCCCCTGGGAACCCGCCGCCCCCACCTCCATCTTCTCTTGCTCCACCCCCGCCTCCCCCTCCGCCTCCGCCTCCCCCACCACCATCAAACGACCAGCCTCCCCCACCGCCGCCTCCTTCTCACTACCGTTAAAGCTCTTAATGGTCTAGTAACGACGGGAACTAAAGAAAAACTGATATCATGGTTATTGTAGGCACACGACGTGTGTTGTCTTGTGTGCGGGAAAACTCAGCTTTCCTATCACACCCCCCTTTTTTTTCAAGGGGGTTTTAATCATCTCGTTATTCCTTTTAGCTTATTGGACTTTTATTTTGTCACGTCTTCTTCCCCCGTCTTTTTTTTTCATGTTGTGTTTTGCGGTTTATAATTTTTGGCACCCTAAAGTATGAAAAAGGAATGACAAAAAATATGGTAGTGCGTTTGTGCGGTGCTGGGGGAGTGAGGAGAGCTGGTTGGGACGTGTGGGTGTAGATGTTGTGGATGTAGTGGATGGCAATTAAGGGAGAAGAGATAGAGGAGATTAAAAATGATATCAATTGCCAAAGTCTTGTGTTCTTTTTGCTTGGTTGTGGTGCTTGTTGACTCTACTGATCTTAGGTTATGTAGTGTGATTTGATGTGGATGGAGAGACATGAAATGAATTGATCACTGGTTTTCTTGCAATTGAAGTGATGTGTGTTGTAGATTGGATGTCGAAAGTAGATGTGCCGAGGTTAACGAGGTCATGAGACATCACTCGTTTTAAGCTTAGCGTGGGAAGTAGACACAGGCTTTAATGCCACAATAGAGGAGCTAGAGCGAGATCAAGGAGGTATCGATAGTACCAATTATTATCATAAGGTTCATTGTCTCGTGGTAAAGGTTACAATGTTAGACCATCATAAACTCAGTTGCCTAGATTGCCCACAGGCTCTTTAACCATGGACAATAGAATGCTCGGACCTTGTCACTAACGACATATGTATACTAGACAGCAGCCGTGGTTGTAACAGTCGTCACTGTCTACAGACTTGTCCTTACTTGCCAAATTTCCATCCAGAACTTGAAAATTTGGCAAGTACAACGGTAGTACTTGTATAGCCTGAGCCAGGGCAGGTGGCGTCATATCACATCACAACTAGGGTCCAGCTTTCATGTGGTGGATCACGCTGTGCCAACTCCCCCAGAGATAAAAATTCCGCTCACTTTATACTTTTTATCAACATCCTCACACCCGGGTCAAGATTCGTTCCTCGTCAAACCATATATGCAGCGACGTTGCAATGATCGGCGGCATTTTAGCTCTGGCAGTACTACCACAGTGAGGGATAATCAAGCACCAGAATCCGAAACCCGGATGGCGTTATACAGGCCTATTCAAGTATTTTATGTGATTAGCTAAAGCACCAATGTCCATTGCGTATACACACATCTTGAGTCGATTCAATTATGCCATTGTGCAGATATACTAGCACTCTAATAATTCCAACCCTAACCCTGAATTCTACCCCACTGGTCATTAACCGGAACGCACACGAATTTAGTAAACCAAGTTTCCGGCATCCCAAAAGTAGAGCACCTACATATCCGTTCATCCTCGGTGCGTGGATTTCCGTCTATGCAGGGCTCCTCCACTGCGCATCCGGGTATATCTCGTCATGAGCTATCACTCGAGCAGGTTTTCACCCGCCATCCAATCAGCGAGCTCGGGCCACCTTTTTTTTTTGAGGCGAGCGAGTGTGAGAGGGCCGGGTTTTGGTTAGGCACGATCTTCAGGGTTCCTTTGGCGGGGGGGATGGGGGGGGGGCGGTGCTTGGGTTTGTGGAGAGATTGATGTGCAGAGTGACGTGAGCTATCATAAGGCGGGGTGTGGAGTAGGTATTTGGATCCCTGAGTTTGCGTTGTGTACATTTTTTTAAGAGTGGCCGCCTGAAACTTCATAGCATCCGGGACGTGGAGCTGTGCCTTCTTTGCTTGCCTGCAGGTGCCTAGGACCTAGCGGAACCGCACCAAGGGAGGCACTTTCGGGTTAGAGAGTTTCTTTTTCTTTTTCTTTTTAGAGGACAGAACTACAGCCTCGTCATATATTCCTAAAGAAGCACGCACATAATAGACTTTGACATTATCCTCCTTTGCGGAAGGTTCTCTGCGCGGTGTCCGTCCTGGTTATATGCTACTGATCGAGTGATGTCGGGGATATCAGGGTCTCCGAGAGCTTCAATTCAAAGGCTGTATGTATCTCGGCGGACGCAGGGAAGTAATGAACTCCCGGAAAAACTTTCATGCGGCACCACCCTCATTACCCCGTCCTGTACCTGCAACCACTTAGTAAACGATTGGCGATTTCCCTTCCGATCCAATACTGGTATGTCTATCGAAGCTTCTGAAGCAATCGTCCAAACGGGTGCTTGTAAGGACAAAGATCTACTCAGGCAAATAGATCAACAAATCTTATGTACCTAGGTGGTATATATTAGGTATTAATTAGAGTATCATGTTTCAAATATCAATTCCGAAGCTACCGTGGCCGGCAGTTGGATCAGGTGGCGGTGGAAGCCTTGGGGATACAGTGGTCGATTCTAGATCCCAAGGTTAAGCAAGTAATGTTGTACTGCTTGAATGGGGTTTAGGTACCCCGTCCTGTGGTTGATTTGTAGTTGATATTGAACCTCTAGGGGAAGCTGTCAATGATCTATAAGCCCATCATTCGTGTGCCAAGAAGAGGGCTGTGAAGTCTGCGAGAGACCCGTTCCAGGGGGTATAAAGCGTGACAACAGTAACAGGCTGACAACCTACAAATCTTCTGTTTGGCAGCGGAAAAAGTAATCAAGCTTTTTTTTGGAACACAACGCGAAAACCTACTTGATTTGGTGTTTTTGCACCTCCCCAGTTTTCATAGGTAGGCCTCCCCCCTCTTTTCTTTTGCGGGTTCGTGGGGGGTTATGAGTTTCCTGACGGTTGACCCCACTCATGTCTTAAACCCCAAGATTCCTGTTTTAGAATGGGGAGTTTGTTCCGTCCACAATCAAGCGATATATTATCCCGCGATCGGTTTCTGATTTGTTTATTAAACGATCGTAGATGTCATGAAACAACTCAGTGTTTCTTGTAAATCCTAAACACACACCATCTCCCTTAGTGTTATGTTTCTTATCTGTGGCACAGAAGAGGTGCCTGATAACGCACGTCTCGGGGCAATGTAGATACATTCATTTCGAGACCAAGTTAACGCCAACCACCCGACGAGCTGAGACGTAGGAAACAATCAAATAAGCATTGCTGGCGGAAAACCATTCTGCAAGGGCTTTCTCGAAGTGGAGGGTGCTTTGGGCCCGCCATCGCTGATCCAGCAGGTAGCTGACGATGTGTAGGGCTGTTGTGGTTTGGTTTACAATGCATCACTCGGCGCGTGTGGGCGGGCGACTTTCGAATTGGTAGTGGTTTTTTTGGTACACCGATATTTCGCCCGGACGCTGTAAACCTCTTCCCCTTCCTGTCCTGCATTGTAACTCTTCGCGGTTTATGCCATCTCAAAAGCAGTCCGGTTCGCAAGTACGCGCATCCGTCACCCACTTCTGCTGGCAGTTTTACCGTTGGGGACGTTATTCTCGTGTGTCGAATATTCTGTGGCATTCTTGGACCTTCTAGGCACTCTAGTAGCTAGATCACGCCCAAAAGGCTCGATCGCTAAATTTTTGGAGAAAAGGAGCTCTTTTTTTTTTTTTTTTTTTTTTTTTTCCCTCTCTAGGGCACTCGATCTTGTGCTTTCGTTCATAGATACCACTCAAAGTTACCGTCAACGATCTCCAATGTATATGTTCTAGGGTGCTGTAAGTGAGCTTTCAAGCTTTCTCGGGACAACTACATTTAATTACATGAAAGATCGCCAAAATCTTCAAAGTGAGAGACTTGTTCAGGCTTTTGTTCAGGGTCCCGGGAGCAGGGAATAGTGGCGTACCCAAAACCCGTTTAAAGATTTATCTTTAACGAAACGGAAAAAAGTACTTCCCCTCATCATCACCCCGCTCGGTCCCAGGAGTGAACTGAGCCTTTCAGTATAAGGTCTAACTACATATATCATGCAAAATGAAACCACCGCTGCGTAAGTATATCGATGCAATGATTGGTTCGGGATAAATAATGTCTGCTCTGTTAGCTTATATTAGCGAGCTGAGTAAAGCACTGCTACATGAGACATTCTGCAACGATCTCCTTCTAGTCTATAAATCAGAGATTTATTACAGAGTAGACATGTAGATATTACTTTAAGCTGTCACCGACGGCTACTCGTAACCTATGATATTTTGAGACTATTATCCCTCACAACTTCTCACTCCCCCTCGGCAGATAACCCGCGGGTCAGATGGGGAGAAACTGCCTGGCTTTTGCAAGTACTCTTCTTTCCAGAGATATAGTAATCCTGGTAAGACTGTATTTCCGCCGCAAGATTGGTGGCTACTGCAGATTATAACGGTTGCTCGAGGCTGACTCGTATAAAGTTGATTCGACGACGACGAGCCCAAAACTTAATGGATGGGGTACAATAGCCATAATCGGAAGTAAACGTATCCCCGCTGACTTCTCCCGGTACCCGGAATAAGAAATTTCAAAACATCGGCTACAGAGTAGACCCCTCTCCAGGAATAAATGTATGTGCCTTCGTACATAGATTCAGCACCTCGGAGGGGACATCTCAGGCTCTATTGTAAGGCCAATGATTCTTGGCTCTTTTCCCGGTGTCGGTGAGAGAGTTCGATATTTCTGACCTATCGATAAGAAACTTCTCCACTTCATTGACCTATAGATAAGGGATTGGTGTCCAAAAAGAAACAGAGGTTGGATCTTATGCCCATCCTAATGCATAAATGACGTGTGATATTGAGATAGAACAACATATGAAGTGTTAGAAAACTGGCCCATTAGCGCTTGGGTGGGTTTTTGTACCTTATTAGCAGCAGTAGTAGCTTTTTCGAATTCTGCTAGATCTAGATATATCATACCGCGATGCATGAAACATATCCACTGCTCACTGCAGACAGGACAGTTCAGCCCTCTGAATCTTTCCACGGTTACAATTGCAGATCCTAGCTGCGTATCCATTCGTAACGAATGCAGGTGCTAAACCCATCGATAAATTTCCCTTGCCTTGATGTCCTGCACAAATATTTTGGCTGTCCTGAAGGAAGGGGTGCAACAAATTCCGGTGAACCTAAGGAGGTTTGCGCCGGATGAGTGCCACTGAGGCGGACGTGGCGAGATGGCCGAGCAATCTTTCCCTCAAGTGGCCTGCATGAGAGATTCTTGGAGATTGCATGAAATGCCGTTGCCAAAAAAACAACAGCTACGGGCCAATTTCCAATTGGTTTGATCCCAAGAAATGCATCAGGGCTAGGGTTTGTAGTAGATGGACCAGTCGGACCAGAGGATCTCACCCAGAAGAGCATCATTATTCAGATTTCACTGATGTTTGTCATTGGTGGCTCCTGTCCCTTTTCCCCTGCGCCAATTTTTATGCTTTTTCTACACGTTTTCAACAGCTATTGCATTTTCGCTGTGCGGTCTCGAAGTATTTTTCAAGATTTCTCGTGCTTGGTTTCCCGAGCCGTTATTCAGTCATTGCTCATGCTTATGACTACCAGGAGGGGAAATCTCCAACCCACAATTGAAGGGAGGGGGATCCCCACGTTACAAGGAACCCTTAGTCTAAAGACCCAGTAGCGAAGTGCGATCTACCCTAGGCGCGTTGGACCGAGAAAAGTAGACCCGTATAATAAGTCTAGAAGTCATGTTTTTTTTTCCCCCCCTTTGATTGTAGAGTCGAGGAGTAACGTATGGCCTACAGGGAAACTAGTTCTAGAGAATATAAACGTTAGCGTGGGAAAGGCCATATCCTATCACTCCTCAGGGTTTAGACTCAAGAAATTAGGATATGCCACAGCATGGCCGCTGCCTAGTAGATCCATAATCTCATGTGAGACAGTTCTATTCTTGGAGTAGTTGAAAACTCGATTTTCCGATATTACTCCACTCTCCCGATACCGAGTGAAGCTTCTCGCCAAAGCTATTATATTTACGGCCCGAGCCGGGGCAATTCCGTTATGAGAGGCTTTTCCAGCCCATAATCTTGTTCGGTGTGGCTAAAGGCCTCTCTCGATCGATCGTTTACTCCACGGTTAATTGATAGTAATTATATCCGGAATGGAGAACAATGTTTCCTCGTCTGGGGTTTTGATAGGTATTAGCCGGGAGAGACGGTCAATGTTTCCGAATATGTTGGAGGCCCAGTGAGATTCAATGATGTAGACAGATCCGAAAGCCTTTTTTGGATTCTCAGTCGCCTAGTATTCACGGAGCGGAGAAACCTACTAGTGGTGGGTGGTTGGTTGTAGTAGTACGTCTCAAAACCAGATTTTTTTTTTTACGTTTAGGACGGGAAGGTTCCACTCCAACGCTCCAATGCTCGCTTGCTTGTGCGTAGCAGACTAGCAGTAGGCTCTCGGCGCTGCACGTGCGCAACGTCAGACACTCATGGTGGAGGGATCTGCGGGTTTCGACGTCAAAATATGGGATTTGGGCTGTACCTTCTTGTCCGTTTCTCGAGCAGCTTAGTGGTCTGGTTTGAAGTCCGTGTTTCCCAGTCCCCCCCACCAACAGATCTGCACTAGGAGGGTGGATATCGCGCACCAAGCAAAAAAAAAAAAAAAAAAAAAAGCAGGCAGCAGGCAAGCAGGAAAGTCTGCCACAGTAATCTATCTATCTCAAGTAGGAGCTGCACGCGTACATGTAGCCAGCAAGTAATAGCGGGGAATAATTGCGGTGTATCGCTGTTCACGCAGTGCATAGGGTAGGTAAAGCGATAGACCGAAGCAACACGCATAGAGAAAGCCTCCCCACAGAATCGCCGAGGGCTGTTTGGCCTGTCCCGTATCGTTTGCATTTCCCGCCCTGTTATTCGCTCCCCATCTCCCGCTGCTAGTAGCCCTCAAGCCCCTTTTATCTATCTCTTTGCCGCCGTTCCTCTCATCGTTTTTTTTTCTTTTCATTCATTCAGCAAGCAGGTGTCCATCAGTAAACATCAGTGAGCATCACCAAAGGTCGAACTACTCACCATGGCTGAAGAGGACGTCTACTGCACTGTGAGAATTCCATTTTATTTTATTCCATTCCATTTATTATTGTTTTCATCATTAGTTCTTTAATTCTTTCTATAAAAATTGTATTTCTCTGGTATCTTGAGCTTAAGTGGCTGACCGTGACGTATCTTGTCCCAGTTGCTTCTGAACGACAGCTATCTCCCAGGTTGGTATTTTTTTTGCTCTTATCCAATATTAACAATGGCTCACGATGTCTCTCTATCATAGGTGCTCAAGTATTAGCACACTCTCTCCGTGATGCTGGCACTAGAAAGAAGCTGGCTGTAATGGTCACTTTGTCAGGTGTGAAGGCTGCTACAGTTACGGAGCTGAAGGTGAATAGCAAATCAAATTCCGCCCCCTCCGTCCCCTCCGTCTCACTGACACTAACACTAACTCCTTATCACAGCGTCTTTATGAGTATGTGATACCTGTAGATCCTATTTTCAACGAGACCCCAGCAAATCTCGACCTTATGGATCGTTTGGATCTCAATGCAGCTTTTACAAAGATCAATGTTTGGAAGCAGACTCAATTCAGGAAGGTCGTATTCATTGATGCAGATGTCGTTGCTCTAAGAGCTCCAGACGAGCTATTCGACATAGAAACTGATTTCGCCGTAAGCCCTAGTCCTATTTCAAAGGCTTAAGTATCCAAACGCTAACACTCCCTTAGGCTGCTCCTGATATCGGCTGGCCAGACTGTTTCAACAGTGTACGTTTTGTTTCAATTGATACCCCAAATCATATAGCTAATTATAGATTAGGGTGTTATGCTCCTCAAACCCGATGCTGGAACCTACTTTTCTCTCCTGCAGTTAGCTGGACGTGGTGTTTCTTTTGATGGTGTGTATTGAGCCTATAGGCCGGTGTCTCCATAGCTAACATTTTTCAAAGGTGCCGACCAGGGTCTGTTCAATACATACTTCAAAAACTTCCACCGCCTCTCGTTCGCATATAACTGCACGCCTTCGGCATCCTATCAGTACTTGTTCTCTTCATTACCCCTTCGGTAAATTCGTTTACTAATAAATATGTGATAGATATGTCCCCGCATTCCGTCACTATGGTTCTCAGGTCAGCCTGGCCCATTTCATCGGAGCGGAAAAGCCATGGACGACAGGGAAGTCTTCTTCGTCTCAGCACACTGGGACACCCTATGATCAACTCGTGGGACAATGGTGGGCAGTCTGGGATAAGCATTTCAGACCAGTCCTTGAGGATGTTAAGACTGGACAACCACGTCAGAATATAAATGGAAGCTCTCACCATTTCCAGCAAGTGTATTCTGGACCACCATATATTCCTGGAGGACAGCAAGAAGAAGTAGGGAAGCACCCAGAGATCGCATCGCGCTCCGGGGATTTCCAGCAGCAGCAGCAGCAGCAATACAGTGCTCAACATTTCCAACAGCAGCAACACCACCACCATCAGGGACATGAACAGCACCAGCAACACGAGCACCAGCAACACGAGCACCAGCAACACGAGCACCAGCAACACGAGCACCAGCAACACGAACACCGGCAACACGAGCACCAGCAACATGAGCACCAGCAACACGAGCATCAGCATCAGGAGCATCAGCACGTCCAGCATTTCCACCATCCACAGGAGCAGCAGCACATTCAACATTTCCACCAGCCACAGCAGCAGCAGCAACAGCAGCAGCAGAACACCGACCAGTCTTTCTATCATCCACAGCCACAAAGGCCTACTGAGCGAGCAATCTCTGCTCCTATTCCTAAGTCAATAGCTGCCACTCGTGTATGGCCTGGTGAGAGTGATTACGATAAAAATTCTCCTTTTACCTCACGTAGCGATTCTAGATATGCTACTGCTCCGCCGAAGTCGAAGCTTGTACCTGTTAGGTCTATCGCTCCTTCTTCCAAACGCCGACGCGCAGAAGCCCCTCTAGTCAATGCCCAACCTCAACCCCAACAGAAGCCATATTATGGAGCTTTCCCAGACTCTGTCATGACATCGACAGGGCCAGTACCGCAGGCACAATACTTTGAGACAGGCCCAAAAAGCTTCTTGATTCAGCAATTTACCGATGGGGGGAAACCAATTTCTGAACGTTTACCTCACAAATATGATGGGCGTATGGAAGAAACTCAAAAAGGATCAGTAGTTTACAGTGAACCGGCGCATAGCTGGGACCCTGCTAAGTGGGTGATAATTTAATATCTGATAATGGACAACACTGATATTTTCTATAGGTCTGCACCACCAGCACGCTCTGAACCAGAAGCTCGCCACTTGCCTATCATGAACTACACAAACGAATGGGACAAGCGACCTGGACGACGCAGGATCGCTTCAACACTACCTCCAGCACAACCGCAAGTCGAAGCCAAGGCTCCGGAAGAAGAGATGAAGCCAATCTTCCCTTGGGAGAAGAAACCTAGGAGGACTAGCCGTGTCTTTGCTGACGAAATCCCGGACTTGGATGAGGATGAGGATGATGACGAGGCGCCGGAAGATGCTGTGGAGGATTACGATGATGACGATGATGATGGTGAGGAGGAGGAGGAGGAGGCTGTCCAGGGTCACGACGATTGGAAAGATTTTACTAGGAGAAACCAGTGGGATTCAGTTCCAGGAATTCAGGACTATGTTTCTGATTTGAAGCGACATCGTAAAGACTTCCAGCCATCAGAAGCAGCCTCTCGTGTTCCAACCAAGTATGGTTCAAATATTGTGAATGAGCGTCCACCTTTGCCGGTTACACCGGCTCCTATCAGGAGGACTGGGCCACATTGGTTATCTGCTAGTGATGGGAAGTTCCCGAGTGCTGCTGGAATTCCATCACAGGAAGATTGGGTATGTTGCGCGGCTTCTTGAACTGACATCTCAAACAGCCTTGTGCGGTATACTGACTATTTTATTTACAAGGACCCACATGCAAAGCTAGAGGAGCTCAGAGGCCTTCCACCAGCTTTCATTGCCAACATTCTTGCAAAGGGCACGAGTACTAATGAAACTCAAACGGATAATGGTAACTCAGCAGCGGTTGATGTCAATAGGATCGAGGCAAAGCCCGTTGAGCGCCAAGCGGCACCCGCGGCAGCACCAGTAGCAACGCCCGTAGCAGCACCGGTAGCAACGGTGGCAACACCAGTAGCGCCTGTGATACCTGTCGCGCCTAAGCCTAGGGTCAACTACAGCACTACTACAGCACAGACAGAACCCGAGCCTAGGGTCAACTACAGCACTACTACAGCACAGACAGAACCCGAGCCGACTGTCGTTTACAACACCACACAAGCGCAAACCGAGGCTCCACAGATGACGGATTCTGGTACACAGTGGGATAACGAGGATTGGGACGAGGAGACAGTAGCGCCATCGCGGTCATCGACCCAACCACAGACGCCAACCCAGGAAATGCCGGCTATGACGTTGCAACCAGCTCCAGTACCTGTCGCCAAGAAAGTTGAGGCTCCAGCGCCTGTCGCCAAAAAGGTCCAAGTTCCATCAACAGTAGCAAAGAAGGTTGACGGCAATAAGTCGAGGGAGACTCGCGAAGAGACAGTTCTAAATAAACCCCCAGAGTCGAAGGTGGCATTTGTTCTTCATAGAGAGAAAGCTCAAAACAATGGATCTGGAGATGCTGACATTGGTACCTCTGCCAAAGGAAAAGCGGACGATTAGTCTACGGAGGCTGTTCCCGAGAATGCGATCGAGGACCATGGATCAGACTGTCTCAGTCCG
This sequence comes from Morchella sp. 2016-103, assembly GCA_024713925.1. Classification (NCBI taxonomy): domain Eukaryota; kingdom Fungi; phylum Ascomycota; class Pezizomycetes; order Pezizales; family Morchellaceae; genus Morchella; species Morchella sp. 2016-103. Next base: position 1,140,638 of record JAMGZF010000017.1, on the reverse strand, counting down.
ATAAGAAGGTTATCTACGATACGACGGTTTACGGTTTACGACCTTTCTGCGGACGGTTTGCGAGCGATAAATGTTACAGGGGTATAGTTTCTAGTATTTTTTTTTCTTTTTAAATATATTCTTTGGTTTCCTATCTTTGGGTTTGGGGCATCACGTTTTAAAGAGGCTTTCTGAATTTCATGTTTATTACTTTTTTTTTCTTTGTTGCTTTCTCATGCTATTTTCGGCTTCACATCTCGACGATACTTTCGCTTCTTCTTCCTTTGTTAAAATTAGTATGGCAAAAAATCTATTTCAAAATATTGCGATCGAGTCATCTGGTTAGCTGCATGTGTGCAACATTGATTTCTGTGCATGAGAACGAAGCAGGGCCGCCTGGAAACTTGATCGGAAATTCCACGCTGCGTGCTTGTACAGGTGAGATTTTCATATGCACATACTGCAAGCCTCAAAGACCTTTCCCTGGAGGTTTTTCTTTCATGCAATTAATTCTCTTTCTCGAAGGTTTTGATCGAGACTTGGAGCTCGTCAAGCCAGCGCAGCAGGTCGGGCCCGATTCGTAATTGATGCTCAGGAGTATGAGCGAGACTAACCTAAAGAGTGGAAAGAACAAAGGGGGTCGTTTGCGTTTATACTCAGGACGCCCTTGCTCTTGAAGAGTTTACTAAGGGATATAGAGATCAATGATGAATATCCGCTAGCACCTATATCTATGGGCAGAAGTTTCTATTTTTTCGCGTGCATCTGGTTGGCTGCTGACGTTTAATTGGCCCCAGTATGTCTCTGGGGCCAATGATTTGAGATGAGGAAGAGAAGAAGAGCAACAATTTGCTTTGCTTTTTGTTACAGGTGTGGTCAACCGCCAATGTGGTTCTTAGTTGATTGACGTGGTACGGATAAAGTCAACCGGCGTACTTTATCAAACATCGTCGTTGTTCTCGCGAAGCGGCTCATCATCAGCCAACTGCGAATCAGTTCTCTCCATGATATTAAAAAGAATTCCCCCGCACGCCTTAACGGATTGCCCCTTTAGCGTATTATGCGCGTTCCTCCCTTTCTTGTATGAGTGCTCAAGGCTGGCTGAACTGAGCTAGAGTATATGAAGTTCTCGGTGATATTAAACTTCAGTGTTTAATTCTTGCCCGCCGCCTCACCTTCACTCACGAAATAATGTTTACAACCCTGTTTGTGTTTATCCTTTCGTCTGCATCATATGCCGGACTTACTTACTATGTTCAAGCTTTCCCTCCTCTTCAGCTTTTGATGCAGCAACACATAAGAAAATTCTTTCTATTATGACTGCTTTAACGCTGATTTGGCGTTCCTTTATCCGCACCACGTCAGGCCTTATCATGAACACAACCAGAGCAGCTTCCACTTCAATTCTTGTATTGGTTCCACCCTAAATCAGTGGTCCTTTGGCACAACGCTCGGATGTCAGCACTCATAAGCAGGGCTACTCCTGCCCCAAGGGGAGGCTGCCTAGAATTTAGTTACATATGTAGGCTTTGGATGAGAACGACCAGTCGAATAGCAGCGGGATCGTTGCCGAGTGCCCATCCATGACTGACAACGAATCAGCGTAAGCTTAAGGCGAAAAAAAAAATTCGAAGGGAGCTCAACCAACAACAAGGACGTAGGTACTTTACCTAGAAATCATAGTCTCCTCAAACCCACCCAGTAGTAGCAGGATTTAGAGCTGGTCGAAGCAATGGCCGGGGTTTTCGAGCAACATCTTTCGAATTCGTGAGTAGCCAGTCCATGTCAACGTAATCGTCGAAAACCAGCTGGTGGCAAAGAAATTGTTCTTACAGTTCTTGCATATTCTGTCCCTCGCTTGATTTGGAGGACCGCAAAGTCTTGGCACCCGGACATACAGCGGCTGTTCGGAGCGGGTTCATCCAGACCCTTTCCCCCAAACTTCGCTCTACCAGTATACCACAACCAAAATATTGGTAGCTTGCATAAATTTCATGAAGGTCCCTTTAAAAAAAAATAACCCTAGTCAGTACACGGACTTCTTTCTGGCTATCTCATATCCATCCCTGGCTTGAAAAAATCACACTAACAGGCCACAGACGAGGGAAATAAAATACCTCAAAAGTCACCCACCCATGCCTCCCACCCAAAAATGTTGGATACATGTATTTCCCAGAGTCAACCTAATAGGGTGAATTTTCTTGCGGGGTACATATATGCATAATACTCTCTACCTACGGGTGTGATACTCTGCTGATTTACTCCAATTCCCGTTAACATTGAAAGGGATCTAGGCCTGAGCTAGAGTACTACATACCTAGAGTACCTGCACAGAGACCGTCAAAGAAAAAAGACGTAACGAACGAATGAACAGAAGAAGCCTCTGTAAGTTGTAAGTTGTAAGTTGTGGCTTATCCAGTCGTTCCCAATTAGGTAATAAGACATGTCGGTTAGTCAGTACTGCAGTACTCTCCACAAGTCTGACCTCTCACCTCTGATTCGTAGCCAACGAGACGGCGACAGCGGTTTGGAAAACAGCATCCTGTGTGTCCTTTCCTCCCATCCTTCCTTAGTTACCCTAAACTCTTCTCCCACCCCGTTGCCCTCTACGTACATACTTCAAAGCAATGTACCGTACCCCCTAGATTCTGCGGGCCTAGTCCAACGAATCTCTAGCCACCAACCTCGTGATCCAGTCGCCAGTCAAGAATGAAAGTGTACTATGTATAATTGATGCATGGCGAAAGTGCATTAACCCGATTGTAGCTTCTTGTAAAGATTCCTAGGTCTCGATACATATATTCCCATGCATCCAGTCGTCACCACGGAAGTAACACGACATCTCAACAGGGCCATCGGCCTAATCAAAGTCATGAAAACTGTAAAGACAGATGGTTGGAATCTATAGCTCAATTTCCTCAGTGAGTGCCTATCTATACCTCGACGGGGCCCTTCTTTCGGAGTACTCCAGGACGTTGACCGACATTGCCATAGTGTTTCAAAATAAAATATGAGCTGCTGAGTATTGTAGAATACTCCATTCAGGGGGGCAGCTGACCGATTCTATGAAGAGTCTCATAATCCAATAGGCCTCGAATGAATGCCGCCGTCCTTTCAGGAGGCCGGCAGTTATCGTGAAACCATCTAGTCACTTATGTGACCAGTTCAACTACATAATCTCCTTTTTCTTTTTTCAGGATGAGGACACATCAGCATTGCTCAGGTCTGTCGTTAGGTAGCCGGAAAGGAAGGTTTAATTGAGGTGGTATCACGAAGATCATGATTAGACGTTGAAATAAAGAATTGTATATCAGACTACTATGTAAGTTGTCGAATTTCACCATAAAAGCTGAGTAATTATTCCAGCTGTATTTCTAACTTGGCCAGGAGGAGCTCCTAGTTAGGAGAGGGAGCTCGAGCCAACATGCTTGCACATGCGAGAGGGGTCTTGTGTCTTACACCTTAATTCAACGTCGTAGTGTAGAATATTGGGGGTTCTCTTATACATGAACAGTGCGCAGTCCTAGAAAGGATGCTGTGGGGGGAATTCGGAGGGAGGGAACTTTGGTGTAGACCTAGCTACTTAGATCCCGAAAAACCAACGAAGGTCTACTATGGTTCCGATTTGACGGTACAATAAAACCTAAGGAGCCTTTTTATGTCAGGTTTCGTCCATGTATGTGGGCGGGGCTTTTCCTGTTTTGACTAAATCTCCTGTGTAAATTGTTGGTAGAGTAGAGTACATACTGTAACACATGTACAACGATATCTATAATTGGTTCCTTGATCAAGAGTGACATGACGAGAGTCCAAATCGCATAAGTCTAACTTTAATTAACGGCAAAGGAAGCAGCTAGAATTGATAGAGCTTGTCTAAAGCATTGTGCAACGGTGTCTGTGATGTTGGTGATGATGAAGGCCCTCATGAGGGCGTCTCTGGTGACGAGCTTAGGCTCCCACGGAGTTCAATTGAGACCCTAAAAGATGAAATAGTGGAGAGTGGTACATTGTATTTCTATGACGATGTTGGAAACGCTGATTGTGTGTGTGGAACATGAGAATCCAAACGTGTCATTCTGCAAATGCAAAGATTTACACCCCTCGAACCATGCTCATCTGCGTGTTTACCGTTTTTCTTATTCTTTTTTTGGAGTTAAGCGACCTGGAACCTTGCTTGATGGATCCGCCTACTTTTTATTTCGGGCAGAAACCCAAGGTTTCGATTCCGCTGGGTGGACGCAGAATTATGTTAGTAACATAATATATCACTCGACATCCAATCGGACGGAAACCCGAAAATTGTCTTTGCTTCGCAAGGCTTTTTCAACTACACATGAGATAAATCGGTCATGTTTCACAAAGAGCTCTTTGATCAATAAGAGGTTAGGTTCATAGAAACCTTCAAAATCGATTGGCTATCTTCAAAATTAGCCAAACGCCCACCTCCACTTCATTGATGACTGCATCCATCAATAATCAGAGCACTGTGTAATAAAGTAGGTACATAGTAACGGATTGTTCATTACGAAATAGTGATCCCCATTCACGTGCTGAAAAACAAATGATTATTCGAGACGGTGTCATGGGATTCGGGAATTATGTTTCACCCGCCGGATTGGTCAACCGGCCTGGGTGTATGTATCGATGGATTGCTGCTGCCAATTGGAATCTACCCTCACAATACATTATACAACGATGTCACTCTTCACCGCTGATAGTCGTGTTTTAGATCCACGTAGGTAGGAGTGGTACCGGGAAGCTCCTCCAGATGCTTGAATTCGTGAAGACCCGGAATATATTGAGTACGAAATATATTATCTATCATTGCTAGATTGATTGACTTATCTCGAGGCTAGATCACTCCAAGATCTAGAGACCGGTGGTGACTGCGAATTCCATGTTCAAAAAACATGAGAATATGGTAAGCGTACCCGTGGTTTACCTCGCATAGCTGGACTTGACCGAAGACGGTCATATATTGGAGGAAATATATTCGGTTCGAACTTGATCTTGACTTTCTGTCCTAGTTTAAGCCTAGATGGCCATTTTTAGGTATAGACGGTTACGTATGTACCTAATCCTCTCCACTACATATGTACTATAGGCAATGCACGTGCGCGTTGTAGTACAATGATTTGGTATTTGTAGACTGCTGTTAATCCATCAATTGTAAACTATTCTTGTTGAGTCCGATATGAGGTGTTGAATTCTCTAGCCGATAACAGCTTATCGTATCGTATACATGCTTCCCGAAACCTGTATCTCATAGAAACACCGTCATAAGCATTAGTAGTTTCTATACACTTCTGTTGAATTTTATACCCTATAGAATAATGTTGGGATATGTAAAGATAAGTATAGAAAGGTATTCATTCGTCGACACAGGCCAACAGGATCTGCCCCATCAAGTATACCTATGCTGGACAGTAGGTGTACCGAGTGGAGACGCCCTATTCTCCGATTCGAGTTTCAAACTTGGGCCGTTTAGAAATGCGCTGGGCGAAACATCAACAGCCCAAGAACGTATCCCTTAAATCACTGCCCTTTTAAAGCTGCTTCCAAAAGTGCGGCTTTCTTCTATAGATCCTGTTACCTCTTTATCAAAAATTGATTTACCATTCGGGTCAACTCTATATTATAGATAACTACATGTATATATAGGGCCAGCAATGATAGCTTAAAGATAATCGGAACTTGAGGCTTTACCTCCATCCCATTCGTAGTATATACGCGTAAAATTCTATTTGTTTAAGCGATAGATAAGAGCAATAATAGGTTTCCGTTCAAACCTAAACCAATCAACCAATCGGTCCATCGTTCGGATGAATTGAATTGTGATTTTATTCATAATATATCACTCGGTCTAAAGACTGGGCAGATTATACAGTCCAGGCATCGTGTCTGGGATGGGCAATTAGCTCAATTAACTCATAGAGTATATGTAGTTAAATGAATGATATATAGTAAATAGATCATGCGCTAGGGAATCTCCTATCGGTAGGTTTTTCAGGGACGGGTCTGACTTCGGGAAGCGGATACTCATGACGCATAGAAACCCGATAAAGAGATCCCCTTTCCAGCTCAAGTGGGGAACAATCGCTCAAGGAGTCCTTTAGCTAGACAAAAATACCACAGTGTTGTATTTTGTGTACGTGTATCCTAGTTTTTTTAAAATCAAGATAAAACCCTACGTATACATTAACCTTATTTTTGCTGAGTCAAAGTCAGCACCATGGACGGCCTTCCTCCATACCTTACACCAGCGCCAGCATCAAAACTATCGCCCTCATCATCACTCTGCCTGCTCCTCTTCTCGGCGAATACATGAAGGCATCGCTGTCTACCGGCCTAATTCTAGATGCCTATAATTGTGATCATCATCATCGCCCCCATCGTTGCTCTCATAATCACTGGCAGAGCCCATGACTCCGTCAACCTCAACAGCCAATTGAATCTAGCTATTAGTTAAGCAGACTCCCCACTATTCCCCGCTCAATAATAATAATTTCACCTTTACTAGGCTCGGGTTCATCCGCACTTATATTTCAACGGGTATAAAATATAAGGGCCGGTATTAACGAGTCTGACTCGGCCCTCCTCGACACATTACATTTGTTCGGTCATAGGTAAGTTGGCCTGAAGTTGTAGTCACGTGCATATCCCTGCAAACATGCGGCTTCTTCCTTCAGCGGTATGCAGGAAGTGAGGGTTCTATTATCAACTTCTATACAAGTCTAGACCCTAAATCATACGAACATCGCGTGGAATTCTCCATCAAGGGTTTCTTGGGCTCTTGAGCATGTAGGTAAAATTGGCGAACATGAACCTTGACGCGTTAGCTGATCGGACGACTGATCTATCTGCTGTTCGAGAATCATACCACTTTTGAAAGCTGTGGCTTCGTCCCGCCCCTCTGGGTGTCTGTAAAGTTCCAGTTACCTCTCGAGGGGATCAATGCCCCCGCCCATCTATCCCATGTCCACTGACCCACGACGCAACCGGTATTTGTAGCCTCACACCATCTTACTCTTGAGGGCAGAAGAGAGATATTGCCTGCCCATCGACTCTATACCCTCGGATCCCGCCTAGTTCCGGGGTCCGGCGCAGCAGAGCTTGACTGTGGGTACCACCTAAACGAGTGATACTCCGTGATCCTTCGGCTCCTGATACCTCCGAGGCCGAGGACATCTCGGAGCTACAATATTGGTCTTGTGAGGTGAAAACAAGCATTAGGAGTAGACTTTTGGTGACCCAGTCTCTGATTAAGGGGCTGATTGGCTGTGACCTCCGTGAATCGCTACCAGGAGGACAGGTTCCGAGATCCGAATCCGCGGGATTTTGGGGTTGATCGGTCTTGCAGCAACCGGTACTGACAGGTAAGTAGTAGAGAGCGGATATCTTTGTTTCAGTTAATAGCCACCTGAGATACCTCTCTGCATGTATAATTAGGAATTTGTGGGTTATATTTAATTGAATAAGTATACACTAGGTACTTACATACAAAGCACATGTATACAGAGTCCATTAATGTGGGTCTTGTTTGGCCCAATAACCCTATTGAACCTTAGAGGAGTAGAAAAGGTGGCCACCCTCATGCGTTGAGAGGCTGTGGGCTAGTGGCTGTGGGGGCTGGATATGGGGTGGTCGTGGAGGAGAGGTTCCCCCAGCCGCGCATGGGGGTGGGTTCGATCCCCGCCCCTGGAGGGCTAACTTTTTTTATTTCCTTTAAATAATAGAACTATCGGGCCACGCAACACCCACTTTTGCAAGAATCCTACCAGATTCTGTACATGCAAGTACATAAGTACATGTAGTTACTCTTTCAACGAAGTTAATATTACATGTAAATAACTATAGATTAAGGTTTATCATATGGTGATAGTATAATCAGGTCTGAGACGAGTACTCTAGGTTTCATGATATCTCCGCCAATTGTTTTAATCTACTTGGTGGCTTTAGTTGTAGATATTACGGCTCATACTGTAAATTATAGGGGGATTATGGATATAATGCATTGACTATAGTTAGAGGTGAGCTAAACCTGGTTTAGATACTTTATAGGTTAGATCGATCTATTGCGAGCCTGTGTGTATAGCCTGGCCTCTACTTACTGACCGCGTTAATATGATGGTACCCGGATGCTGTAGGCATTGAACTTGTGTGCTTCACATAAAGAATAAGCTAAGCATGGGGGTAGAAAGAACCAGCTAGACATACAAACACACTTACAAACACACTTACAAATTACAAAACTCGTACAAACAGCAACAAACTTACTTTCATCTCACAAAATCATAAAAACAATTTAGAATCCTCGTCCACCAAACCCTTCTTACAGCCTATTCTCATCAATATCCGTAGCCTCCACACTCAATACCTTACAGTCCTGAGATTTACTAAAAGCAACATTCTCCAAAGCCGTTACGTCAAGGCCCCAACAGTTGAATGATCGATGCATGATTTCTTGCCACAGCCACCTGATATGCTGTTTGTCCCCTGTTGTCTGTGGCTGATAGATCGGCACCCACTTCTCTCAAAAGTTTTACAATGGACTTGTGGCCCTCAGAAGCTGCATAATGTAGTGCTGTACGTCCTTCATCATCTACGTACGAGTGATCCGCATTACTCTCCAAGAGCAAATTAACTACGTCCGAAGCCCCCATATAACATGCCCAATGCAACACTGTTCGTCCACGGCTGTCTACGCTTGTGATATTGGCGCCTTTCTTTAGTAGTAACTTAAGTATTGGCTTATACAACACTGCTAAATGAAGTGCAGTTTTTCCATCTTGATCTATAGAGGATGGACTGGCGCCACGTTCAAGTAGGGTCCGAACTAGTGGTTCGTGTCCGTTTTTTACCGCATAGTGCAGGGCGGTCCATCCCTTCAGATCTGTACTCGAGATGTTGGCACCATGGTCAAGCAAAATCCGAGTTTCTGGTTCGAGTCCTTGAGAAGCCGCCCAATGAAGGGGTGTGCAGCCTCTATGGTCCATGGTAGATGGATTCACGCCTCTGTCAAGTAATAACTTAAGCATAGATCTTGCTCCAAGTCCTTGAGAAATCGACACATGTAGCGGGGTGATACCGTTCTTATCCGGGATTGAGGGGTCAGCTCTCTTTTGGAGTAGTAGGTTTACGATCGTTTCGTGACCCTCCATCGTAGCTATCAGCATTGGAGTTTTTCCATAGTCATCGAGGGCATTTATTCTAGCGCCCCCCCTCCGCAACTTCTGAGTCACAGCAAGGTGCCCTAAAGTAGCTGCGATGTGGAGCGATGTTTGATGCTTAGGGTATTGATCGTAGTACTCTGGCTCCCCCCCAATACTAGATGGCGGCGCCTTACAGTGGAGGGCCTGAAGGTATGATTTCACGCACCCTGGCTCTTTAAGGAAACTGAAAACAGCATTTTCCGTACTAGCCTCATTGCATGACCTGAGATGATACGACAGATTCTCGGAAGCATATTTGTGAAAGGGATGTTGCTTTCGCCGTGTTTCTAGAGAGCTATTGGTGGTACATGCACCCTGCGCAAATATTTCAAGTGAGAGATAGGAGATACAGGCCAGAGCTACCTTCAAGTCTGCATCACTAGGGATTATAAGGTTTTTGAGGAGAAACTCTTGGACCGTGTAGTGAATAAGCTTGATGGTATCATCCTCCTCGTCATACAAAATGAAATTGGCACAAACATCGAGTATCATTTTCCTATCGGGTAGATCTATTTCGTGAAAGTTTTTACGTTTTCGCTTCCTCGTATGCATGGAAACCGCTAGTTGTAGCTCAGATACTTTGAGTGTTCGTCGGGCTTTGACAAGCCATAAGAAGACGATGAGCCCCAGTTCAACAGATTCAGGTGGTTGTGCGCGGAAAGCAGCCATGTAGAATTTGTAAGTGCTATCCAGAGGGCTATCTGGGTTTGAAGCTGGACCTTTGGGGACCTCGAGTTGCCCCAAGGGTTCGAATGGATGCCCCGAGTGAGTGTGTGCGAGGGAGCTATAGCTTGTGGCTGAATTTTCTTTGGAGGTTCTGAGTTGTCCCAGATCCCCCCCTCTTCCCATCTGCTCACATAGGTACTTCGTGTTGGAGAAAGCAAGCAAAAATCTAGGAGGCTATGAGTAAATATTACATGCGGATTTTAGGAGGTTACATGCATTCTTTCGGCACGATCTGTGAGCTCAGAGACAACCCAACCTCTGTCCTTCCCCGGTATGTTAAGGTCCGTTATTCTTCGTTCAATATAGTTCTCTATAACCTCGCTGGTTACACAAAATCTAACCTTGGTCGAATCCTGGAAAAATTCCTTTACATCAATGCAGTCTTCGCGGCTAGTTAATAGCAACAAAATACCGTCCCCCTCCATTCGGCGAAATAACGATGATAACTCCCTTCGTTGGCCTTGGTATTCATCAAAAGAATCACAGACGATGAAGGTTTTGTCAAAGTATCTTGTAAGTCGAAGAAGGATCTGATATAGTTGCTCGATAGAGGGTCGTCTTTGCTGGTACGAAAGCTCATCGTATACGTAATCAAGCTCTTTGGGCAGTGCTTGTTGCGTTTGACAGGCTAACTGCTTTCCTAGACTTGCAAGTATGGACGTAGTTTTCTGTAAATCCGGGTTTTTATAATCGAAATAAACATAAGCCACCCCCCAAACCTCTTGTGAGGGTTGACGGGACAAGTAATCGATCATAAAGGACCTAAAAAGCCCATCTTCATAGTTAATTTGGGTGTTGTATGCGGGCTTCAGTGAACACATACGTCATGAAAGTTTTGCCGGCCCCGGCTATACTAAATTAGTACATATAGATATTTGGAAACATTTGTGCGTAGAGGGTTACTTACCTACGCCAAGAACCAACAGAATCCGTGAACCAGCATCACCTGCTATCCACCTCCCGAACCCCGAGGTTTCCAGGATCAACCGACTAGTGTCCATTTGTCTTCTTTTAACGATCTCGGCATGTTTCTGGTCAGGTGAATATGGGTATAACCAGTTAAGGACCAAGCTGCGCCTTTCATCTAATGATGTTCCGACGTTAGTTAGCTATATAGTTGAGTACTGCTGTTTGTGATCGATAGAACTACTTAGGCCAAAGACACTCTCAGGCCCTCAAGACTCCCGAAGGGAATCAGAGTCATCGATACTATTTCGAAGTGGAATATTTATGTATTAATAACACGTTAAGCAATTCTTACCAGTTGGGGGCATCTCCTCTATAAAGCTATTTTTTCCCATCAAATAGTGCATACCCTGCATCTTACCAACAGCACCCCTAACAGCCACTTGTTGGGACCTTTCCTGATTGAAACATTACTAGTTGTTAATATATATATTAAACTACAACAGCCGCGACGGTAAAACCTACAGATTTTCTGTCCCTATGGCTATCATAATCATCGATTTGAACCGCTCAATCTTAGCTAAATAATCAGACATCTCCCCGTCATTCAGCGGCCACTTCAGTCTGGTAATGGTTCTTCTCCACCAGCTAGGGTTAATCTTCGACTCAAGTTTCATTGCAAGCATGTTCATTTCCACTAGATGTTTATTCAACGGCCTCTCAAGCTTCTGGATCGCACCTAGATGAGGGTTTTTCTTACGACACTCGTCAAGGGCATTAAGAATATAGGTGAGTGACCGAATCTCGTCCAGAAACATCTTAATGGACTCAGGCGCCCCCCGAACATCGGTCGTGTACTGATAAGCTAGCTGTGTTATCCTTGTTGTGATTTGGATTATAGCAATGATTGATGATGCTAATCCGAGTACCTCTGCCATTGAGCGGGAAGATGTTATCCTTGCACTTTAGATGCAGTGATCTGCACCGGATTGGTTGACCGCGTCGTGAGATGCGTGAGATGCGTGAGCGCGTGGCACAAGAGCAAAATTGTGATGACAGGTATGTAGTTGATATAGTTCCCAGATATACTCTCCTTGGCTTGGCTTTCCCACAACAAGAGAGTATCACGTTTGACCGAACGCGCGCGCGCTCGTAATCTAGTCTTGAACTGCTGAAGTTGTTGTCTTCAGAACCTAACTCCTACGGTACCGATAATTATATGATATTTGCCACTTATATTGTACATGAAAATTTTTCGGTGTTACCCAAGTGACTTTAATTAAGTATGCATGTAGGGTTTATTATAAATATTACATATACCTCATACTTGCTGGAAAACACTAGGTGTTGACAGAACAAGCCAAAAGAGAGACAGCCAAGCCAAGTTTTGCCTGCAATCCGTCAACACCCAGTACCCGTCAATACCCCGTGAATGACAGTACCGTAAATTCTCGAGAAATCCACTATCCCCGCGTCGCTAAATCTTAATTCCGGGTGAGAAAAAGTATGTATCTGCACGAGTCTGTGAAGTTTGATTCGCCAATTCACCTTTGTTCGGACTTACCACATACAAATACGGGGATAGAGAATTAACGGTACTCAAACAAGCTTTATTATACGTTTATACCGGTAAATATATCTCTACCTTTTTTATTAGTAGAGCCTAGGTTGGCACAGCTTTTAGCTACAAGAAGGGGTTCGACTACCCATGCATGACTCTAAGGCTATTCCCCGGGATATTTCGGTTTCGAGCGTTGCAACGAAACAGAGGTCAGACCTAAAGTACCCAAAAGCCCTGTTTCAAAGCCCTAACAGAGGCAGACTGAACATAAATTTCTTGTAAACGTAGTTATTCAGTCTGCCAGAACTGCGTCTGGACTTGTGTCCGAGCGGGCCCTTGAGCGTTAGAGAGAAACCTCAGGTCTATTTCCTCAATGTTGTTCCCAACACCCACTGATTGGCATTAATATCAGATGAATAGGGTACCTATCGGGCAGGTGCCCGGTAGTGCTCGGGACATCCCCTACGCTGGTCCATTATTTATGAGATTTGTCAGTATGTACTCTAAAGCCACACAAATTTGACATCCTACTGATAATAAAAGCAGGATCACGTGTTTGTGAGGTCCTTCCTTACTAATCCATCCAATTTAGAATGCCTAGAACCTCTTTTGCTGAGCAAGCATATCACGCAATACTGATCATTGACCTCCACGAAACGGTCAATCCCACAGCCCCATTTCAAAAGCCCTTACGAGCTTCTGTTCTCAGAATGGGGGGGCTGATTTTATCCCTATCTTGGGTCAGAGCAGCTTACACATTCTGACACGACCCTACTGAAGAAAATTGACAAAATCTGTATCAAACCTCACGATTCGAACCCCGGAGCGGATAGGCACGCAGGGCCTTTTTTGTTTTTTTTTATCCAGACACATCATTTACGTATACCCATGGGGGTATAGCGGATTACTCAAGGCAATGACTGTATGAGAAACCGGAGCTCTCTCCGGGGCTGTAGTATAACAGGCCCCCCTAAAGCCCGGTTACGAATCCGAAGCGTTCCTAAAACTGGAGATATATACGCATTTTTCGATAAGGCCTAGACCCGATTTATTTCTAGAAGCAACTCGACTCCAGATGACGAAAAAGAAACATATTATACCAAACCACGTACGAGTCCTTTTTTTTTTTTTTTTACGGTACATGAACTCAGACCTCACTAGAAGGAGCCCCTTCAGCTTACTTAATTGATTATATCCATCGACCAAACCCATTAATCACCTTCGGAATTTGCTGCGCTCACATTTTTTCTATCAATTCCACACTTCTTCTTTTGCTCCCGGTAGACCATCTAAACACGCACATCAAGTAAAACCTCAAACCCAAAAATTCTCTCCCGGAAAAATTATGCAATGAAAATTGATAAAAGAAACCGAGAAGCTGAAGAATTGAGCGGTGCTTAGTTGGCTTGATGGTAGCTGAGGAAAAAAAGGGTTATGTCACAGTTATATACAAAAAAGAAACCAGCCAGTCAATGTCGGAGAAGGGAGTAAAAAAATACAATGAAATAGTTTGAGTAGGGTTTGTTTATGATGGGGGCGTGGGGGAATTGCCGGATTCATTGACTAGAGGTTGGTCTTCTGGGAATGGGCTGTACTTTAATTTTAGCACGGTTTGGTAAGATAGTTGGCTTGGAAAGTTGGATATCACTTACGGTGGAGAGCTGACTCGATGCGCCTTATTGAAAAACTTCTCGAAATCTTTGTTCTCCTCAAACGGCCTCTTGCCCAAAATCCTGATCATATCTTCTCTACCCAATACCTCCTTCCTCAGAAGCTCCTCCGCAATCAATCCCACAAGCTCTTTCTTCTCCGTCAAGAGGGTTTTGCACTTGACATAGGCCTCATCAATAAGTCTCTTTACCTCCTTATCGATCCGGCGTGCTGTCTCCTCTGAGAAAGGCTTTTGGAGTCTTTGGCCTTCATCATCGTCATAGTAAACAAAGCCAATATCCTTGCTCATTCCCCATTTTGTAACCATGGCGGATGCCATGCGATTAACCTTGTTAAAATCGTCAGAGGCTCCGGAGGTTACTGTGTCAAAGTGGATCTCCTCGGAGACGCGGCCTCCCAATGTCATTGCCATGCGGTCCATTAATTGCGACATAGACATAAGATATTGCTCTCCCGGAGGAAGGTATTGCGCGTAACCAAGTGCACCCTGACCACGGGGGATAATCGAGACCTTGAGAAGTGGATCGGCGTATTTCAAAAACCAACCACATACAGCATGGCCGGCCTGTCTAGTCAGCAAATCATGCAGAAGAAACATCTCGCCCTAGAGAAGGGTCGTACTTCATGGTAGGCAACGGTCTTCTTCTCTTCTGGATTAAGGACAAGTGACTTCTTCTCCAGACCACCAATAACACGTTCAATAGCCTGTTCAAAGTGCGTCATAGCGACAGTCTCGGCGTTTCCTCGAGCGCCTAGGACATTATTAGTATGCTAGACCCTTGTCTCGGGTGAGTATTGGCAACAAACCAATAAGGGCGGCTTCATTAACACAGTTAGCAATATCAGCCCCTGAAAATCCGGGGGTAAGCGCCGCAAGTCTTCCACTAAGGTACTCCATGTCCTCCGAGGTTACAATCTTCTTAAGATGGACGAGGAAGATTTGCTTTCTTCCGTCCATGGTTGGGCGATCTATCGTAATGTGCCTATCAAACCGCCCAGGTCTCATCAATGCCTTGTCAAGAACGTCGGCACGGTTGGTACCCGCTAAAACAACAACTTGTTCGGTTGTGTTGAACCCGTCCATTTCTGTAAGAAGTTGGTTAAGTGTTGATTCCCGTTCGTCATTACCACCACCAAAATTGGACTTCGCACGGGATTTTCCGATAGCATCAATTTCATCGACGAAGATGATGCATGGTGCGTTCTTCCTTGCCTTCGCGAACAGGTCGCGGACGCGGGAAGGACCAACTCCCACAAACATTTCAACGAATTCAGAACCGGATACTGAAAAGAAAGGAACCTGGGCTTCCCCAGCAGTCGCCTTTGCAAGAAGAGTCTTACCAGTACCAGGTGGGCCAGATAGGATGGCACCGCGAGGAATTTTAGCACCGAGTTTCTGGAAGCGCTCAGGTTGCTTAAGGAACGAAACGAACTCCATAATTTCTACCTTTGCCTCATCCATACCAGCTACATCTTTGAATTTAGTCTTGATGTCGGTTTCTTGGTTGAAAAGTTTGGCCCTAGACTTTCCAATCCCAAAGATACCGCTTTGTCCACCAGCGCCGCCGGAGGCACGGCGTGACAACCAGAAGATGGACCCTATTACAAGAAGCGTAGGGGCGAACGATAGAACAGTTCCAGTCCAAGAGATCTCATCTTTGTAAGCCACAGGAATCCGCTCGGAACTAGGGATACCCAATTCCTTCTGCGCATCATCCAATCGTCGTTCGAAAGCCTCCACAGAACCAATGCTAAAGTAATAGTAAAACTGTGGGTTACCGGCGGCGGGTGAATCGGGGTACATTTGCGCAGTAGCCGCCCTGTGAAGGTTGACCTTCACCCGGCTACGGTTCACGACAGTTAACTTCTCGACAAGACCTTTATCAAAGAAAGTATTCCGGAATTCCTGCCAGGTGATCTCCCGAGCTTCCTGGCCAGGAACGAGAAACTGGTATACAAATAAGGATATAACGGTTGTTGCAATGAGGTTGGTAATATCGAACTTGAACTCTCGAGGTCCACCTTTGCCGTCATTAGGAAGCCCAAATGGCATTTTCCCATCAGTTCCCTTTCCTTCAGTTTCCCCCTGCTTCCCTCGCTGTTCCTGCTTCTCTTTCCCACTCTCTTCTTCAGTTTTGCTCTCCGATTCCTCCTTTCCTTGCTGCTGGCCTTCCTCCTTCTTATGCTGTACATTCTGGGGGCCCGAGCTTAAACCAAAAAGAGATGCCATATCCCTGATAGCCCTGGGCATCCATGGGAGGTTGGAGAGTTTCTCCGCCTTCTTGCTCGCATCCTCTACCATCCCGATAAACGCCTTCCTCTGGTCCACGGGCCAACTGTTCCATGTTGCCTCGGGGTCGCGGATAATTAGAGCTATCAATTTCTGGTGCTCTGGGTGAAGTTTATCCCACTGATCAGGCTTGAATTCCGAGATCGGGGGTGCTCTCGAGGAACCAGGAATCTTCTTGTCCTTGTTACCGTCACCCTCGCCAGGCCCTTTATTCACAGTAGCATACGACCTCCGCGCTGCAACACCACCGGAAACAATTAGAGGAGTCACTAATCCCGGCGTACGAAGACAAAGTTTTGAGGACCGCTGGAACAAGAGTCGAGTCGGCGCCGCCGAATGCCTCGCGAGAATTCGGGATCGCGGAAGCATTGCTGTGACGAACTGAGCCCTGCAAGGGGCGGATTGATTCAGTACGGGGGGGTTATGGTGGTGGTTGTGAGGATGAGATGAGATGTGGATGAGATGTGGATGATGGGAGTTGTTGTGTGGGGTGGCGGTGAAGCTGCAGCGGAAATCCGGTGTCGGGGTTGCGTAAGAGGGCATTTTTCGTCACTCCACGTTGGGATTAGTAAGCATCGCCCCGCAGTCTAAAAGGGACTAGCGCGAAGCGGCGTTAAAGGAATCATATCTCCATATAAGTGCCTACATGTAGCTAGCTACTCTAATATCAATGCATCATTAAAGGATACTATCATTGGGGCCATAATAAATCACAACCGAGTCAATTCCAACTCTGTCTCACATATTACAATCCTCGTATTCAAGGGGGCTCAGCGCTTCCTTGATATTATATATTATCCCCTGCTGGAAACGCTTGGGTGTCGAGTGACAACTAATGACTGGGCGTCTAGACCCGACAATTACATATATTTGACAACCCTGTTTAAAATCTCTATCGTCCGAGAACCGCCCAACCCCAACTACATGTAGTCTCATATCGCCCGGGAAAACCCCCAAAACCACAGGAAATAAAATAATGAGAGGACTGATGATATCTTACACTAGAGCAGAGTGTTATGCCTAAAAAAAGAAGACCCCGATAAACTCCAGCACAGTTTACATCGCTACAAAGCGCACATAAATACATCCCAATCGTTTATGTACCACAGGCCATTAACGGACAAAAGAAAGTGAAGTAAAAGAAAGAAAACAACTACCCATACCCGACCCATGCAAACCTGCCCAATATAATAGTACCGATCGTTGTAAAAGAATCGTCGACACCGATGTAAAATCATCCAACTTATCGTTGGCCCCATAATACATACCCAATTCATTCCCTTCACCCCCTCAACCGTAGGGGAGAGAATATTAACTATTTGCACAATACCTGAGGAGAGTTTGTTGCTCAAGGCGAGTGGAGTAGAGCTGTCGCAAACGCGCAAACAAAAAAGTAGAAAAAGAATGGAGCAAAAAGATGTAACAAAAGATGTTTGGAAAAAAATGCCCAAAACCCGATACTCCGATGCAAATCAAACAAACAGTTGGAAATTTTGGCCGGTATCGCTCCATCCACGCAAGAACTATCTTTCCCTCGAATATCCATAGATACTACAACCCGCCAGTACTATCGTGCCCCCAAGGGACTGTATTCACATCGGCCCAGTCCCACTCAAACGTCATCGGCATCTGCCATAAGTCCTGCGGTACGAACGGCTGCTGGAATGAGTTCCCTGGCATTTGAGGCATCCCTTGCGTATCTAAGCCTACATGGCCAGGACTTGGAGAAACTGGAAAGGTTGTTGAAGGGGTATTCATTTCGTTGAGCCAAGAAAGAGGGTTCGAGGGGGAAAAGGCGGTTGGGTAATCTCCAAAAAGCTAATCATTGAGTTAGCAGAGTGTCAATAAGGTAATGGTAAGCAAAAGGTAAAAGTACCTGAGAATTTATCTCTGGATTCAATACACTAGTAGGTGGCGATGCAGCCTCTGTCCTTGGGGATGAGGTCTGTGGTATATTTGTTCTGGGCGAACTTGACGCATCATGCTTGCGCGGATACGAAACGCTATGTTTGGTGTCCTCGTTCTTCCTCTTCCTCCTACTAACGTTCTCATTCTCTGCCTTGTCTAGCACTAGCTTGGCAATTCGGTGGAACTCGCCACAAACTGCAAGCATCCGCTGTACAGATGCAGTGTCTTGCTTGTTGCTATCGTCTTCCTTCTGTACAGTTTGTAAAAACTCCACAACTACATTCATGAGCCTCAGATCACTCTTGGCGCGAGTATCCTGTGGATTCTGAAGAACGTTGGCGAAGAGTGTTACGAGTGCCGATACGGGGTAATACATAATCAACCTGCATAACATCCTATATGTATAAGTGAATCAAAATCATAATGATGTACCCTCTAGCTTGAAGACGAGCCGAGAAAATAAGGAAGCTTACCATATACAAGGATGATCCCGTTTGTTAATGTACTTGATTAGGTGTATCGACGATCTAGCTGCGGCCACACAGAGCGCTGCGCTCGAAAAAACACGCGGATTGAGTGGCCGCGCACTCAAACCAGCAATGGCGTAATTTGAAAGTCTGCTAGACCAGTAGCCATGATGTATCGACATGCGGTGGATTGTGGTCAGACAGTTATAGTATGCAAAGTGCAACATTACTAAATGAAGCACCAATGGCCCTTGATTAACATCAATCTCGCTGTCCGGCCTATACTCTAGTGGTACGGTTTCCTTCCACTCTTCAAGCTCTTTGTCAAGATCTCCAATGGTGTTTAGTAGCTCTCCATCAGACTGTCTAGCAGCCTTGGCGGAATAGAGTTGCATGTAGACCTTGCTCTCGATAACCGAAAATGTGGCCATAAGTCTAAAGAGGTTACATTTATCTTTGCCGTTCTTGAGCAAAATATTACCGGTATCATCGGCAGGGTCTTCGTCGGGTAGCTCAACGGAAATATCATCGTCGTTGATACACGGAGGGCGTCCGGAGCGGAGTGCCATGTCTTTATCAAGGAGATACATGATCCAAAAAACTCGTCGTCTCTGTTCGACCTCGACGGGATTTAACCCAAATGAGTTACCTCTTCGGTGCATACCAATGCTATTCGATATCCGCACTGCCGCAGCAATGAGGAAATAAGAGGGCTGAGGATTGGCAGTTCCTTGCAAGTAAAGAGCCTACAAAAGAAAAAGAATACCGTAGTCAGTATCGTGAAATTGATGTTTCTACAAGCCTGATAAGGAAAGGAGTTTAGTAATACCATTCCTAAGATCGCCTGTATGCTGACTAGATCAGTGTTCTTTAAAAGCAATTCGGTGAGAACAGAAGCCGCATTCTGAAAGAATTGCCATGATTCTTGTACATGGGATGTAGTAGCATCCTCATCTGGTAGTCCGGGATGTGAGATCTGTATCCGCAACGCAATCGCAAGAACCATATTGAAAGCCGCATACCACCCGGAGTCTTTCGGTGGAGGGGTCTCCGAATAATGTCGTTCAAACAAAGCATCGAAAGTGGGTTTATGAAAAAGCGGAAAGCAAACATTGAAATACCGGAAAAAATCTGGAGGATAGAGCGAGCAATGAGAATCGAATTCCCCCAAAATAAAAGAACCAAATACACATCAAGTACAAACAAAAGGTCTCACCTTGTACAAGCACAGACGCTACCTCTCTTGTTGGCAGCTCATTCTCCCCTCGATGTTCAAATAGAGGGCCAAATATGTCTTGCTTCCACATGGACCATTTTGAGTCTGCCGACGTGGCTTCCATAATCATTTGCTGAAAGCTCTTGTCACCTGTTTTTTCATTTACCCACTGAATACCCTTTGGTGAAAATATTGAGAATCCCGATGAGGAACCTTGAACAAGACCTTGGTTAGAAAATCCCTTCAGCCGTCTTAAACACGAAAAATAGCAGCATTTTGGTAGTATATACCAATGAATCGTGTCTCTCCACAATTGTTTGTAACCAAAGAACACATTTGATCCGACAAGGCCTCCACCTCATCCTCGTCTTTCGAAATTGCAGGAGAGTTCGTAACTGAGTGCATCGACGACGAAGTCGGAGTTTCCCGCATTGATTCTGACGACGACCTCCCAATGGTGGGTGTACATACGGATCCATTCTGACTAGCAGCCTGTTGTTGCTGTACCTGATCCTGTAAACGGCGTTCCAAATCCCCCAGGTCCGTCTTCCCATCACCCTCTGGCAACAAACCGGACAACTTGAGGAGAGACTCCATCCTTCCCAGACGATTTTCTAATCCTTCAATATATTTTGCACTATGTAATTTGTCAGCGGTCGAGCTCAAATGAGGAACCCAAGACTTGACCAACCCTTTGGGGGGGTTCCTTTTCTTCTCGACCAAGGTAAAGACACATTCTGTTTTGTAGTTCACACAATGTGTACACGACGGTAATTTACCATCACATTTGATCTACTCCAGGACATAATAATAAGCTTGAGTAATTTAAGGTTTGCCACCACTATCCGATGACGTGAGGAGTTTAGGACAAGAGAATATGCGAACTTTTTTCTTCCTACACATATCACAAGCTCTCGCAATCCTTCTTCGTTTCGGATCGGTTCCTCCATCGTCGGATGAGGCGTGTCCGGGATTAAACATAGCGGCGGGTATGGGCGCACCTCCGTTGCCGTGAAAGGTTGGAGAAGTTGCTGGTGATGGGGAGAGATTCACAATGCTGTGAGCAGCCATCTGAGATTATTATTTTTCTTTCTTTCTTGTTTTTGTTTTGTTTCCCTTTTCTGTCTGGATGTGTAAAGTAAGAGTAGAAAATATTCTATGGGGTGGCGGCGGATAGTGGTTAAGGATTTGGTCCGATGATGATATGTAAAGAAGACTAGTAACTAATCCGAATAGGAGTGTGATTAATATGTCTGCATGTGAGCAGCGATACCAAGTACCGTTGCAGCAACAGAAGAGAAGGGGGAAAGAAAAAAAAGAAAAAAAAAGGAAAGGGAAAAAAAAAGAAAGAAAAAAGGACGATAGAGCTTCTTTGATGTTCTAGTCTGTTTGCGGGGAGAAGATTAGACAAGTAAGTGGGTGGGGGGGGGGTGTGGGAAGTTAGGGCTTTTGACGACTCGGAGATAATTGGAAATAAAAGAATAGAGCACAAAGAGGTTCTTTTTAGTGTAGTTCTGAGTTACGTAGGGGAGGGGGGGTTAAGAGGAGAGGGAAGGGTACCTGCAAGTGTGATGCAGTTAAAGCGGAAGGTTTTCCTCAAACGAGGTATATGCTTGCTCTTTGGCTGGCTGTAAGCTAATGAAGTCACAGGCTCAGTTGAGTCGCTCACAACTTACAGGCAAAAAAAAAGTGCAACTATGTATGGCGGTCCTGACTAATGGACTAATGGTTGTTGCAGGCTGTACTACCTACACTCTCTAGCTAGCAGGGTCTGTCTGTCGAGTGTGAGTCGGCCCCGGAGCCTCGGAGTCCCTTGTCTGCGCCCGCCGGAACAACTACAATCCCGCCTTTTTTTTTATTCTACCACACCTTGTGAGCCTTAGCAAGGAATAATAAACTCGATCGAGGATTCTGATTCAATGGAGACTCGCTAGCAAAGAAAGTTCGGGGAAGATGTTCAGAATGAGGCGAGATAAATATCCCCCATTCCTCTTTTCTGTTCCTACCTTTCAAGCTTATCCTTTAAGTTGACACCTCCGCTCCTGGCAGAAACATGCCAAGTCAATCATGGGTATTGTATTTTGAGCTTTGACTTGGGTTATTGCTACTAAGAAGTAACTCTTTCTCTCTCTCTCTCCCACCCCTCCCCTCCCCTCCCCCCCTAGATTGGGCAGGCACTCTGAAAAGTTACAAACTCTCCACTCTCTCTCCCCCGCCATGCCCTCAGCCTCAATTCATAGTATTTCCTTGAGATTAGCTTACGCGTTCAGGTCTTCAGGAGTTTTGGTTACTACAATCTGTTCGCATTCAGACAATTCTCAATAGATAGGACTGAGCCCCTTCAGTCATGTTTCAGTGTTTTGTGTAGCACATTTGTGTCCCACTCAAGATGCTTACTGCACAAAATCCCGTACCATGTACTTACATAGTCACTGTCACTAGATCTACATATACTACATATACGGAATGCAATGGAAAACCCGATCAAAGACGTCACATTTGCATTTTACTCCCGCTAAAATAGCACCTCCATTCACAAATATGGTGATTCTATAGAACTAGTATTATATAACTGTAAGCATAAACATAGATGTGTGCATGGAGTAGAGAAGAGGGTGGTCATGAGTTGGTACATGGTGGTGGTCCCGCCGCAGTGGCCGCGCAGGGCCTCGATTCTCGATACGCGAGCGAGCGAGTGATTATTCTTTCGGCCGATTACTCTAGGCTTCTAGTCTTCGGACGAGAAAAGGTAGAATATTACCTACATCGCTTAGTCAGTGAAATATTCATACCAACTTCTATACCGTATTCGTTTTCGGCTTCACCGCCGAACTGACTATTCTCACCGACGGGTGGTTGAGCCCCCCCCCCCCCTAGAAGTCTACACTTCTCACCCCTGACAAGCCTCCAAATATCGGCCATCAAAAATAGGTGCTGTCTTTCCCGGGTTTCTAGCTTACTGTCGCGTTTGTTGGTTCCAACTTGCTGGGAACGGTGCCGCTGTTCTCTCTGGACCCCCCTCTCCCTCTCTCCCTCTCTCTCTCTCTATACCTTGAATCACCCTTCCATTTGTGGCATCTAAATACTAGTACTAGATTCCGTCCAATCTAGGTTTAAGCACAATGAAGAAACCGTTGACTATCGAGGAGATTTTGGCCCATCCGGCCTTCCCCACGGTCTTGGAGCTCCACACCCCAGACCGTCAAGGGAATGCGCCAGTTGCGACTAACAGGGCTGGCGGTCCGATGGCAATTGCGTACGAAGTCCACGGGACGGGACCCGTTCATCTTGTGGTACGTCCTTGAAGGTGTTATCATTTTGGTGTGATAAAGGGAATAATTAGCGGGCTGTGCCCCTCGCCTGTCTTGTCGATTGTCGTTGATTGGGGTCCTCTGGGTGATCAATTTTGCTGATTGCTTGTGTAGTGGATAATGGGGCTAAACGCCCCTAAAATTGCGTGGTATCGTGTAAGAGATCCCTTGATTGGGCAATCAAACCTATCTACATGTAGATTGAAACGGAACATTCTCTAACTGTTTCCCCTTCCTGTTTGCTTTTTCTCGCTACTGTAGCAAATAAAATATTTGTAAGTCCTATTTTTTCTTGTATCCTTGTGAAACCGTGAGTAATAGTACTAATGCGTTACTAGCGGACATAAACATGGTGACAAGTACACATCATTGGTATTTGATAATCGGGGTCAGTAGAGTAATATTGCTATCAGCCCTTTTGTTCGAGGCTGCAGTTTTGTCCCAAACAAAAGCTGCAGCTGTCGCTATTTTCCCATAATGGGAAACAATATGCCTGAGGAACAATTATCTAAAATGGTCAATGCAACCCTCAGGTGTTGGCGACAGTGACAAACCGCTTGTAAAATACTCCACCAGTGAAATGGCTAAAGATGTTATCGACATTCTGGAGCACATAGGCTGGACCAAAGCCCGCCAGCTTCATGTAGTTGGTGTCTCCATGGGAGGTGAGTAGTAAACAATACTCCTTTCCCATTAATTGGGCCTATGAATGTACATGGGATACGCAAGCTTATTTCTACCCGCTCCTCTTGCAGGAATGATATCCCAAGAACTGTATGAATCCTCGTATATCGTGCCCATGGACCATATCCCCGGGACTTGCTCAAGTTTTTGCAATTTAACGAGCAGTGGGAGCTAGGGCATATCTTATACCAGAGCGTATCGCCTCTCTCACGCTCCAGAGCACAGCCTCAAGCCTAGTCTCCACACTTGTAAGTTGGGAATATTCTTCATATGAGGCGACTATGAACACTCTTCCCCCTTGAGTCTCTGTGCTGAACCAATTCCGTTGATTCCTTCCACTAGCCATGGCTCACGCATATTGCGCGTCGTATCGAGATGATACGACCTAAACCACTCGTTGAGCGCCTTGAAGCTGCTAAAAAAAACCTTTTCTCGCCTGAATGGCTCCTCGCACCGGATTCTCTCGGCGAGTTCCCCACTAACGGTGACCGCTTTGTTGCTGAGGATCTCTGGCGTATGGAGAGGATGCAGGCTCCCGTCTACTCGGGAACACTTCTCCAAGGGCTTGCTGTGAGCTGGCATTACTTCGGCCCCGAACGACTCAGGGTGCTCGGCGAGAAGATCCCGGCTATATTAGTGGCTACGGGGACAAAGGATGCGTTGATTGAGCACAGGCATTCGGATGTAATTGTAGAGGGTATCAAGGGAGGCGTCCAGAAAAGAGTCTTTGAGGGTGTAGGGCATTGTCTGCAGTTTGAGGTAGTAGACGAATATCACCAGATGCTAGAAGAATTTTGGAAGCGCGCGGTCAAGAGATACCAGAAGGTATGCTAGCATCCCTAAACCTAAGGCGAAAAACCGTACAAGTATGGCTAAAGGCTTCATTCTTCCAGGCATCTGCATGAAATTCTAGCCGGACTTGCATCGATAGCGCACTCTGTGGGTGTAACCCATACTTGGTCTTCTCAGGAATGTCAAGGCTGGAGCCTTTTCTTCTTCCCTTTTCAATTCGTCCATATTTACCCTCGCAATGGCTTTTTTTGTTTCTTTTCAGGCGAGCTTCTACCCACGTCAAACTTAAGCTTACTTGCACTGTAATACCGAATTATCTCGTTCCCGCTGTATCCCTACCAATGATTTCTCAGCACAACATGGCATTTGCTTGCCTTGCGTATTAGAGTGTATGTAAAATACAGTGTGACCTGCAGAAGCTGGCCTGCATGACTCATGCGGATTATTTATGAATACGGATTTCCGATTCAATCGCCGTAACATCCCGGAGATATTGCAACGCCCGCCTTAGCTCCTCAGTAAGTGTGGTGTTTAAGCCCTAAGTTTTCTATTTGGTCTTTAGCCCCGCGACAGGTCATTTTGAAAACCCATCGCTTATTCGTATCGGGATAGTTGTGATCAGATAACCTGCTAATCTGTCAAGATGAGAGGGAGAGGGGGGGGAATATCTACTAGGTATATAGAATACAATGTGTCATCTCGATTGGCATTAAACAGACGGAGTTAAGATCTGCATGCATTGAAGACCAATTGCCTTTAGTCATGGCCTGAGCGTTCTCTGAGTCATTTTACCCAGACCAGTTGGGTGGGATTGTTTCATGGCATATCACTCGTTCGTCTAAATTGCAATTTAGTACATGGGAAGACAAATATGGACCCAGAAGGGGTGATATTGAGAAGTATGTGACTTGGTGACACATCAAAAGAGACATCCTGTTCAAGTTACTGGGACACCTGGGATGAAGAGTGTATATATCAGGTTTTGGGAACCGTCACTTATCAGTACGTACACTTCCATCATCTCCCAGCTCCTGGCCCCCATCACATACACTTAGGGGGCATACGGACCGATAGAGACGTGATCAACTCAGTAGACAAATTTACAAAGAAATCCCTGTTTTATCTTTTTTTTTTCCCACTCGCTACTTTAAACGACTGGATTCAGCTCGTAAGGTCTGTTTCACCCCACGGTATTAGGCAAGGTCGGCAATATAAACATACGTAAGCAGCTCATTTGGGTGGCATCAGCGGTATGGGAATGTCTTGAAATTACGACTATAGGAGTCATTCTCGTATTTAAGATGGCTTTGATATGATTCTACATTCATCCTAGCCATTCGCCTATTGGTTCCTTATTAACTAGACATTCAGGGTTCATTCCAGCGCCTCGGGGCGACGGTCCCCGGTCCCCGATCGCGAATGTGGATCCAGAATTTTGAGCTAATTGCAGAGTTGCGGAATATACTTACTTCAGGAGGTGCTGTTGCAAAATCTATGGCTTTTGGTAACTAAGACTTCGATACACACGATGACTCCTCGCGCTCGCTAGTGCTAGCTTCGTTGTCCCTTATCAGATTCGGGTCGGGTCAATGATTGATATTCTGGTAATTAGGAATCTTACTTTCTACCACAACATTTACTATTGCCACATATTAGGGTATTCCTTAGTGCTCCAGGGGGCCGAGACATCAATTCAGAGCGCGGCAATTGAGCCGCGGAGAGCACTGGGGCATTTGCACTATCGGACTTTCACTCCACCATAATGACATCACCGCTCAGATACTCCGATATACCATTTCTCCCCCTCCGTCTCTATACACTCCTGCAGCCCACGGAATGCAACGATTACGAATCTGTTCCCCGCTGAGATTTTACGCCTTGCGAAAAATGTCTACTACTGAAACTCAAACTCGAAGCTCCGCCTTCGATGAGCTCTACGCACAAACGCTCTCTTTTAGGCCTCCCCTCTTGCACCCTCCAAAGCCACATACCCCCTCGCTTGCCGATTCAATCTCCTCACTTCGCGTACACCCTGCCCTTGAGGCTGCCCTCCATATTCTCAATTATGACCTTCCGTCTGCACACTTCCTCCTGCGTAAAATGCAGTCCTTGCCCGCCGCAGAAGGGATGTTTCTACATGGGGTATTGCATCGTATCGAGGGGGACTACGACAATGCCCGGGCATGGTATAAGGATGTGAGCGATACCGAGGTAATGGGGAATGTTTGGGGAAAGGGAGAAGGTGTCAAGGGGGGGAAGGCGGAGAAATTCATCTCGGAGGTGCAGAGCTTGGATCAAAGGCTAAGGAAAGGTGAGAAGGGAGAGGAGATGGAACAAGAGCAGACCAGGCTCGAGAACGAGAGTAAGAGGGAATTGAAGGGGATTGTGGACTATTGTTTGGACACCATGGGAAGAGGTGTGTGGCAGGATGCAAGAGGTGCTTATGTGGAGAGCAGTGAGAAGATCAAAAAGATGGGACAAAATCAGACGACAGGGCCGGGAGGAATGAGGAAGTTTTAGAGCCTAGGATTTTTAGATTTTCCGATGCAGCATGGGTTGAGAAGTCTGCTTGCACTGGAATGTGGTTCATGGGCCCACAATCGTTGTAACGCACTGTATTTCCAGGATCCTTACCAATAGGAATGTGAAAGGAGAGCTTGTATCATCTTTGTGTAGGTACTAGTACCTACTTCTGTGCGCTGTACCTACTTAACTTGTAAAAGCGTAACCATTGGTAGAAACTCTCACCAGGTTAACTGATTTGCACTCGTTGTGTTGTGTGTCGTGTCGACGTCACCACCAACCCTTTCTTAAGCCACAGCAAGCCAAGAGCTAACGCACAGGCCACGTGCAAACAACTCTAACACAACGTCTTTCTTGGGTCGACCTCTCCATCTCACCTTGTAAATTAATCTTCTTTCTGATCAAAATTCTACTCTTTAACTTCTTCACCTGATATCCCATAATGACAATCCTTGAAATCTCACAACGAATAGCCTCCCTAAGCGATGCTCACCGAGAAGTCAGTCCCTTTCTTGTAATATTGAAACGTGGCATTACTAGTAGTCCTAGCTAACAGGCCTAAAAAAAAAACAGTGCATGATCCTCATATCTCGTCTCTCTAAACTTGGCGGCACTGGAACCGATGCTGCACGCCTCGAATTATCAAACCTAATCCATCAATCCCTGAAAGACGCCGACCAGGAGCTTGAACTGCTCTCAACTCAGGTTGACGATGAAATCGGCGACGGCAACTCACCAAATGCAGCAGCACTGAGCTCAAAAATTCACAAACTGACGGAGGATATGAAAATGTAAGCGTAATCTAGCTGTGGAGCGAGCGCTAGGAACAAACATGCCTGATTAAGGGTGATCGTAGTGCACGTCTCCAATACCGGAAGGCCCAACTCGCATCGAAGCGACTTGCTGAGACGACGGCGCAGCGTGAGCGGGAACGGCTACTTAGTGGCGGTGGATCGGGCCGCTCGACGCCAGAGGGTAAGCGGCGTAATAAGAGCCTGACACAGGCAGACTTGCTGGTCGGTGCATCTTCTGATGTCACCGTTGCACTTCGGCGCACACATACGTTGTTGCAGTCTGAGCTCTCGCGCTCAGCGTTTGCGACGGAGACACTACATGCCTCTACTGCTGCACTGACGGATTTGACGTCGCGTTACAGCGCTTTCGATGATATTGTTGCGTCATCAAGAGTACTGATTACAGACTTAATTAAGAAGAACAAAAGTGATAGATGGTACTTTGAACATGCGATATATGTTCTTGTTAGCATACTTGTTTGGATCCTAATCCGTCGACTTCTATGGGGACCAATTTATCTGTTCTTCGGCATGCCATTGAGGTTGGTATGGTGGGGTTTATCATGCATGGCATGGGTCATTGGGTCGGGCGGCGATGGTGGGGTTGCAGAGATACGGCGGGGTGCTGGACTCGACGAGAGTGGGTTTGTTGGCGCAACACCGACCGTGGAAGTTAAGGGAATTCCGGAAAGCCTGTTGGTACGGGTACCGTCGTCAACGGCTTCACCTCTACCAGAAGCTTCTGAGGCCACGCAGGGATCGATGAGAGGAGATTCAATAAGAGAAAAGGTCGAGAAGATTATAGACGCTGGGGAGGCTCCATCTAGTAATGGTGGTGAGGGTGATCACGATACACCGAACTCAGAGTCAGAAGAAACAGTCGTTGCGCAACCGCCCGAAAAACTACCCCACCAGGACAAAAATCCTAAATCGAGGAGAATGGAATATGACCCAGAAGAAGAAAGCCGTGCCCGTACCCAAGCGGCTAGAGAATCTCTAGACAGAAATCCTAACTCACGGCGAGTGGACTATGGCCCCGAACAAACCATGCCTTCCCAAGAGGAGGAACGAAACCCTAAATCGCGGATAATGGAGTATGACCCTGTAGAAGAAAATAGTTTACGGGAGGAGGCAGGCATTGAAGTTGAGGGGATCCAACATGACGAATTATAGTAGACCCTATATTAGTTTTCATTTGTTTTGGTTTTTTTGTTTGAATGTTTATTAGCGCAGGGATATATGGACTTTGTAATGAAGAATTGAGGCTGCGTTAGCTACAAGGCCTTAGTACTCATACATGTAGTAAAGGGTCTAACATTCGGTAAGCCCATGGGACTTCATCATAATAATATCCATTTTTCCTTGGGTTTCTTGAATTATCAAACCAATACTCCTACCAGAGAGACCACCTGGCCTTCTAGCAAAAGCTGCTCTTGCCAAGGATACCATATACACTCACATAGTGTAGACCACGGGCAGGTGTAATTAGCTCATCAACCCCTTTGCCTCCTATTCCCATCTGTTTCAGTGCACCACTATCCACGCCACTTCCTAGGACTAACCAGCCCATAATAGCACCGGCTTCTAAGTAGTAGTACATACACATACTCTAAATATCTATATCCAATCTTATAATTAAGACACCCCGCAGTTGTCATAGAGCAGGCTGTGTGGCCTAGGCCATCATAACAACGGGCCTCAGTCAGTAATGGAACTATATGTCAAACAGTAAGCCGCGGGCACCTGTCGCTTCGTAAACCGTTTTCGGAAATACTACTAATCAATAATTAGTAGTAGCGAAAATCATGCCTGATGAAGGATGAAGTGTCTCGCTTCATGATTTCCCTGTCCTGGGTTGATACCTTGGAAATCTCATGCGTCACCTTGACATACATAAGTTGGTAACCCAATCCTGGCTAAGGGAGGAGAGGAAAACAGGATTCATGTTTTGAGGCTCGCGGTTTCTATATGCTCCTTTTTTTAAGCTTATAGTTAAGTCTATGATCCTTCGAGCCAATCTTACCCTATTTGGAACTTGGATATCATAAAAGATTGATCATTAAGTAGATGATCTGGGCACCATAATGTGAGCCTCGTATAAGGAAGTTCATGAGCCAAACCAGTCCCTAGAAGCCTATGAGATGAGGCGTTAAAAAGTAAAGAAAAGCCTCAAGCTCCACACGAATACGAGGTCTTTGGGGTGGGAGAAGCGCCCATGCTCAATATTGCTCAGGTTGCGACAGCCCCTCCTGGAGGACTGGAGACCTGCTCTGGCGAATATGAGCCCCAACCTTAAGTTATGTATCTACTGCATGCACCGTCTCCTTAGGCAGCTTTTCCCTCATGCCCTACTCTGACCGATATGCGCCATCTCCGCAGATCCAGCAAATGGGCATCTTTGGAATGAGTCTCACTTCGGTATCTCGGCACCTAACTGGTCTTGGCTATATCTTATTCGTCCGGTCAGGCAGGGGTCTCTGATAACAGCCGCCGCGGCGCGGGGTAATAGGTAACTTTAATACATGTAACTACAGAGGCTTTGTGTGACCCACAACCTGACCCAAGACCGAGTGATAATGTATGAATCGGCTAACCCGGATGTAAAAATCCCCTGCCAGAATACCTACATAGACGAGCCTGAGGCCAGGTACGATCGGTCGACGAGATCTAGATAAAGGGGTAGATAAGAATTACTACCGATGGGGGCTATGAGGAAGTGCCGTGGAGCGGAATTAAGGATGTTTGATACACATCTGCAGAGCTGAAATAAGGAAGTAATAAGGTTGGCCTTCTTTCTTAGAATTTCTTTTTTCTTTTTTCTTTCCTTTGGCCCTAAGCTTAGTAATGTGAAATTCGAGGCCCGAGGCGCCGAGGCTGTGACCTTGGATCCGGACCTCATACAAACCGCCCGCCCGACCTTGACCCGTCGTTAAGCCTCGGATTCCGAATGAGCGGGCCTGACAGATGCAAGTACGGCTCTAATCCCCACTTTAACTAGAAAGGCAGTCGGCATGATTTATCATGGCTGACAGGCTTGATATCAAACACCCCTCATAACGACTTTCGAGAAGCTTATGAATCGACCACATAGCTTATCACTCTAGAGTGCGTTATCTT
Organism: Morchella sp. 2016-103; assembly: GCA_024713925.1. NCBI lineage: Eukaryota > Fungi > Ascomycota > Pezizomycetes > Pezizales > Morchellaceae > Morchella > Morchella sp. 2016-103. The sequence goes on along the minus strand of JAMGZF010000017.1, from coordinate 1,109,481 downwards.
ACTGCCCAATAACGTTTCTTAGTTTCCTGTTGGGAAAATCTCTAAAACGTGTTTTATATGAATATTGAACTCTCCGGATCGAATTTCATGGCTATCTCATGGCGTGATAATGGATTAGGGTCGCGTGGCAGCTTGCTATACTAATCGTAACGCTATCCAGATAGTATAATAGTTCAAAGACCCATATGTCCAGCCATCGTAAAAGCTTCTTTCTCTAAAAGAGAACGCTGATCCCCCGGGGGGTGTCGGCCACGGGGGCGCGGACGCAATCCCTAAAAGATGAGCCAGGTACTAGATCGATCGAGTAGTTACAGTTTCCCACCGGTAATACTGCGGTTATTTATGCTGGCTGCCGGGGATAGTATATTAGTCCGGCCCTTTCAATCTGCACCGCCGCGGTTACTGTTCCAGGCCCGACATTGTCCTCCGGCGTTGAGGCCTCCAGTTCTGGCATGCCTTGGCTTTCAGATGCATCAAGCATGCATTTAGTCGTGCTCTGACCACATACATGTCCAGTCATTCCCCGGGTACACATATGCAGCACGTGGCTCTATCTCAGGGCAAGAATCAAGCAGGAGATAGGAGGCCAGGAGCGAGCATATCATATGTTGCCACGGGCAGAAGTGATACATGGTCCTAAAGAGGAGGCCAGGATGAATTTGCCAAGGAAGCAGATGAAGGCCAAACTGGAGCCCGTGAAACCGACCCGTGGCTGGGCATCGGCCTTGGTCTCTAAACATCTGCGGCCCGGGTCGCTATGTATGTAGGCCCCGGAGCCGGCCCGAGCCTTTTTTGTTGGTCAGAACTTAGCCCCGGGTGGGGAAGGTGACGGCTCGGGCCAAGACCGGCCCGTCCCCGCCCTGGGTGTAAATTTTATGGGCCCCAGAAAGCTCCCCGCGGGATTAATAGCTTGTAAGCTGTGGACCTGATATACTCTAGGCTTGAACAACACCTAAAAGCTCTCAGGCGAATGATGTTTTCTGTTTATGATCTATGGCGAAGGCTAAGCGGAGCCATAGAATTTAGAGGGTTGTTTTCCCAACGGCTCATATGATCATCTGAGCTTAAGATTCCACCCGTTATCCAATTCCAACAACGATAATCGAAAGCCCGGATTCATGGGTTTGTAATTTGACTGGAGGGAGGACTGGGCAGTATGGGACTCAGGACAAGAGGGCTGCCTTATATATCCATATAAGACGGTCACATATTAGATGTGTGTACCGGACAAATTGTCCTAGGCACTAAGGTTGACAGTGCTCGGAAGCAACACATATTACAACACATGTCAGAGTATCGAGTGATATTCCATGATTGCAATTGCAACAACTGACCCGCTAGCACCAGTCACTTTGTTAGCCATGGAAAAAGTAGGCAGCATAAACGCCTAAATAAGTTTACTTGCACCTAAGTATAGAGTCGACACCCAAAACCCACCGGATCTAGCCCCCACCCTGGGTTTACCAGGTCTATGTATGCGCCGACAATGGCAGAAATTACCTCCTCTTAACTCTTCTCTACTCCGGACTGAAGGCGCTATCGTGTACTAGCAGAGTAGTTCCCTCTAGAGTGTATCAAAATTCTTTCCTTCCCACGAACGTATGTGAAAGTGAGCCCGGGATGCTTGAGACCGTATATTTGGCTAGGCCAGTCTGGCCCCAGGTTTCCTGACTGGGCTTGGACAGACCAGATCACTTTTGGGCCCGGGACAGCTTATCTAAAATCTCTGGCTGCAGAGAGAACAAAAGGGAAGTTTCAAAGACCCGGGAGGGGGGATTTACGCCTCTTCCCTACTGATTGCGGCCGGAGACCGCTCTTGACTACATGATAATATCCGTAGAAACGGGCCGGACAGGTGAACCTCTGGCGGCGGTCTGAGTATATGCAACGTTTTACGCTACCAACAAAGACTTTTTGTTGTGAAGACCAAGAGTGATATATCTCTAAGGTTTACTAGGTATGTAGTGGCGACTCGTGCAGGTTCTGCTAAGTTGCTCTAAAGTCAGCCAGACCCCAGAAACGAGGTCGATCTTGAAGCTGCCAGTTTCGAGATTCGAACTCTTTGGACAAACACCCGAATTCTTAAAGCATGAAACGAGATACTACACCATAACGTACTGATTGGATCATATCTTCCCGGTTACTTTTGGATGCCCTCGTCACTGGGATTTTGTAATATCCTGAGAGGTCCGTTTTGATTCCTTTCTAGTTTACTATATACATGTGGATGTAGCTAACCACAATACACAATACAATAATACACTCCTCTTCATCAGCAATCAATTGACATCCTCAGGCAAATCAAACCAATCAAGTCAATGTCTCGGCACCAGAACCCCCACGTGTTGCTTACATGTAGGTATTTATCTATTTACCGGTTAGACCAACCCGATCCGACAGAACCGCATTCTTCTTCGTCTTCGCTCACTTTCACCACGGCACTTCCCGCCAACTCTAATCCGACCACATCTCAACTCAACCCAAATGTCAACCACAGCAACAGCAGCTCCAGCAGTGCCGGCAGTACCGTCACCAGCAGCAGAGGCCCACTTATACATCTGTATCGAATGCTCGTACCCCGTGCAGTCTCTGTACACGGCCTACTCCTCCGCCGACGACAGATCCCTGGGGCGCGGTGTGCGCCTCACGCAGTGTCCGCGGTGCAAGCGCTTCGCCGATAAGTATGTCGAGCACGACTTTGTCGTGCTGTTTATTGATCTGGTGTTGATCAAGCCTCAGGTATGAGAGGGAGTGCCGAGGGTAGTGTAGAGTGAGAGGGAAGGGGGGGGGGGGGAATAAGGAAAGGGCTGACGGCGGTGGGTTATATGTATTTAGGTATATAGACACCTGCTGTTCAATCGTCTCGGCCGGCAGGACGACAAGTTCGAAGTATGTAGCTATATATCTACTCTCTAGATCTAAAATAACTACTACACACAATCCGTACTAAATTTCCTACCCCCCCAAAAGCCATCCATAATCCGCCTCGGGATCCTACTCCTCCTCTTCGACGTCTACCTGACCTGGGCGCGCATCGAGAAAGAGATCCCGCAGGATCCATTCAACACTTTCGGCATCCTCACCAAACAGCCCATCGTCGTGCAATACATGTTCTTCCGTACCCGCCCCGCCTCCCCCTTTCCACCCAAGAACCAACCAAGCTAACACACATCCTGCAACAGTCCTCCTCTGCCTAACCGAGTCGCTCCTCTTCCACCTCACCATCCGCCTCCTCTCGCGCCTCCTCCTAGGCTTCACGCGCCCCAACTCGGTCTCGACAGCGCTCCTCGTCTCCTCGTGCACCAAGCTCTTCCCCATCCTCATGGTGATCTGGGAGTACGACGTGCCCGCCGCGGCCAAATCGGTCGGGTGGGCCGTCGTGGTCAACAACGTCGAGGCGCTGCGCATACTCCTCGGCGTGGACTATGTCAGGGCCGCGGGGCTGGCGGGCGCGGGCGCCGTGGTCAGGGCCGCCGCGAGCCAGGGCATCCTGGCGTGGACGGGCCTGCTCGGGCGCGAGAGCATGTGGGGCGTCATTGGCCTCGAGGAGTGGGTGGCTAGGCTGGGGCTGGGGAAGTAGGTAGCGTACGTGCTGCGTGCGTATAGGGCTAGTGGGTTAAAAGTAGTTGTTTGGTAATGCGTAGAGAGAGGGGGTAGAGATCTAGATAGTGGTTTACAAGGAGCGCTAATTAATGGATGCCACCGGCTATTAGATATCCGGGGACAAAACATACAGTGTTCATTTGGTTCGTGTAGTTTTCCAATGTGCATACAAGACTTAATATCCATATGGAACCGCAGACACTAAAATTACAGAAAAGGATACTGTTATGCATGCAGACAAACACCCCCCCCCCCTCTCCCAGCTACACCCCAAGTACATACTGGGACTCACCGACCACGACCGAGTGATACCCCATGACCGGCCCACCGCCCCAACACGATAGCAGCCCCGCGGGTCGACTTCAATTAGGTACTACTTAGCTACACTAGTCCGTCGTCCGGTCTAGACATACAGAAGGCACCACCACCACCGCCACCGCCACCAACCCGACAGGATGGCCCGCCCCCCCGCCTATCAACTACACTGTTCAGATCGAAGGTAGATTAAAACACCAATTGCAAGTGAACCATAAAATAAAACCAGTATTTATAGTTATAAACACCCCCATCACAACCAAAGCCCGGAATCCAAAGTAGAAAAAAAAAAAAAAAGAGTAAAAAGTAAAAAAAAAAAAAAATCCTGTTTCACTCCATCCCATCTAAAGTTATAAAAGAACAAGATCTCCATACACCCTCGCCGCACACACGCACACATACACACACATATACATACCCCCTCAACTCCACTAGATAGATACATGTAGCCAGGGGGTCAACCAGAAAAACACAATCAATATATATAATAATATATAATTTAAAGCCCCAACTTTTAGTTTAGCTCGAGAATTCTAAAAGTCGACCATGATGAGTCTCAAAGACATATGCATAAGAGGTTGGAAATGCCTGCCGCAAATGTGGAGGGAAAAAAATGAAAAGAGGAAAAGGAAAAAAAAAAAAAACACGCCCCCTACAGTCATTGCTTCCAAATCAATGGATGATGAAAGCCAAGAAAGAATTGCGTATGTAAAAAAACATTACGCATAAGAAAAGGTGGTAAAATAAGATGAAAAAAAAAAGAAATATGGAAATCATTAACCCGGTCTTATGCATTTCCCATCCAGTATTTCACCAGATATCACACAACACAAAAAACTTAGACTTAAACCCCCCCCCCACCCCCTCAACCCCCACAACCAAGTTTGACTAGAAGCCGAAGCCTGGTGGGAAACCCCCTTGGGGACCACCCCTTCGCCTGCCGTTTCCAGCGTACCCTCCCGCGCCGCCAGGACCGCCAAAAGAGAAACCACCACCGCCGGCACCTCCCATATTATTCATCATGTTGAACAAAACATCTGTTTGAGATTGTTAATTAGTGTCAACGGGGGAAAATATGGAATTGGGGAGGCGTACTAGGATCAATGTTCATTCCTCCCATTCCACCACCACCACTGAACATATCATCTTCCTGGAGATCTATACCAGAATCATACCGCTCTCGCTTCTGAGGATCTGAGAGTGTCTCGTACGCCTCACCAACATCTGCAATGCAATCGTTAATTAAATATAGAGCATGTAAGGCTGATATGGCTTACCCTTGAACTTCTCAGCAGCATCCGGGTTATCGGGGTTCTTATCAGGGTGGTGTAGGATTGCCATCTTCCTGTACGCCTTCTTGATCTCTGCCTCGGTGGCCTCCTTCTCAACACCCAGGATCTTGTAGTAGTCCTTCCTTTTGCTTTTCTTCAATTCCAACTCCGCTTCACGAATCTCCCTCTTTATGGAAGAATCTGCCGGGTTGGCTTCGGAATAGGCCTTGAGCTCGCGGACAGCCTCTTCCCAGAGACCCTGTGCACCGAGCGCCTTGGCACGCGCTCGGCGGGCCTTGTGGTACGTAGGGTCTAGCCTCAATGCATCGTCACAGTCTGCGATAGCTTCTTTCCACATTTTGAGCTTTAAAACAAAGTGTTAATAACTTCATAGCATAAGGAGGTGACCTATAAAAGGATATACCTTATTATGGGTAAGTGCACGATTTCCGTACAACTTGGAATTGGTTCCCTTATTGTCTGGATCCACCGCCAGAGCCTCAGAGTACAGTTCCTTGGCGGCCTTGAGGTCGTTCTTCTTAAACGCCTCATTGCCAGCCTCCTTCTTCTTCTCCAACTCCCTCGCCCGCTTCAAATATATCCTCGCAGTTTTCATATCAGGGTCGCACCTCAACGCCTCCTGGAAATGCGCAGCCGCCTTCGGGTTCTCGCCCTGGGCGTACAAGATACGTCCTCTGAGCACAAGAGCGTCCGGGTCCTGGGGATTCTGACGGAGTAGTGACATCGCCACATTCTGCGCCTCAAACAGAGAACTTTGTGTGTTCATCCTCAAGTTTGCCTCCCCGCGAAGCATCTTCCACTTCTTTGGCGGCTCAACACCCATCCCCAGAAAGGACTCCGCTAGGTCGAGGGCAAACAATGTCATAGAGCCGCCAGTGCCAGAAGCCACGGATTTCTCGGCACTAGTAAGGTGCTGTAACATCTGCTGCGCAGGAGCCCTATCCTTCGTGCTCGCTGGAGGGTTCATCCTATCATACGTCTCCAGGGCGTCGGCTGGCCTACCCAGTGCGACCTGGATCCTGGCCATCCGCAGAAGAGTCTTTGGCTGGTCCGGCTGGTGGCGGTCAGCCATCATGCAGTCGTCGAGAGCCTGCTTGAACTTTCCGGCAGACATGTAAGCCGCCGCCCTGTTTGATAGGAAAGTTGCATTTTCGGGTTCGCACTCGATGGCCTTTGTGTACTGCTCGATAGCCTTGATGTACTCCTTCTGCTTGAAAAACTTGTTGCCAGCCTGCTTGTAGGTCTCGCCGTCGATTTCAACCTTTGGCGGGTCGGGCGGGAGCGTATGTGTGCCATTCACACCGTTTGTGGTGACGGGCTTGGGAGCTTCTGTTGGGGCCGGTGATGCCGCTGGTGCTTCCGCCGCTGCAGGTGTCACGGGGGTTTCGGAGTCGATGTCCATGGAAGACATGGCTTTCTTTTTTACTTTTTTTTTTTTTTTGCCTTCTTCCTTTTCCCGTTCCTTTTTCTTTTCTTTTTGGGGGATTTATTTAGAGTCGTCGCTCCTTGTTCTTTACTTGATTTCTGTTTCGCCTTTGATCACGAGACTGGCGGTGATGAGAACGAATCGAATCGAGAAGAGTGATTCAAAAAAGACAACAGTGCTGTAGCAGAAAAGACAGTTTCAGAAACTACTTTTTCACTACTAAAAAGAAGGCCTCGGGGTGAGAGTATCGGATAAGTTATTTAAGGCGGGCCTAGGTAAGGATAGGGAGCGATAACCAGGATGAAAGAGGGTGTAATGTGGTATTTCACAGTAGAATCAACTCTGCAAAGGAAGTAGTAGAAGAGAAATTACCCGCAATAGAGAAATTGCAGACCTTCGGACGATAGCGAGACGGGGCGACACAAGTGAAGAGAAGAAAAGAGGAGGGGTATAGGTGGTTGTAGCAGGTGGTTGTTGTAGTGGTGGTGGTGGTGGTGGTGGTGGTCGGTAATTGGCAAACAAACGTGTGAACAAGTACAGAAACCGACGCGGGGAAAGGAAAAGGGAAGAATCTGAGGGGAAAAAAAGAGAGGGGAGAAGGAACAGCGGGAATGAGTGAAGGAAAGGGGAAAAGAAAAAAAAAAAGGGAAAAAGAGAAAGTCAAACCCAGCAGGCACCAAAGGAAGTAGAAGGTAGCAGAAAAAAAAGTGAGCCTTCTGGTTGTTCCAGTGCAAAAAAAAGCGCCTGGGTCGTGGAATGTTCTAGCAACTTTTCTACTATCTATCTCCCCCCTCCCCCCTCTAAGCCTTACATTGAACAAGCCTCACTCAACGTACAGCAGTAGCAACCACCTCCGACCTCCCCCCCCCCCCCTTGCCTCAGGGTTTTACATACAAAAACTGCTTCAACTCCCCCGATTGAGGTACAATTGCATGCAGATCAACTTAACATGTCCCAATTGAACTCGTCTTGAAACCAAATCTTTCTCCTTTTACTCTGTTTGTTGTCTAACTGCATACCTAGGAAAACAACGTTGAACTTTGGCAAAAGAGAAAGTTACCAAAAAAAGATAGAAGGGAAAAAAAAGAGAGGTAGAAATTCCACTTAGAGATCAACTATTAATGAAATAACTAGAGAAGGACCACAAGGTATAGAAATCCAGTAGTATTCTACAGAAAAATAAACAATGAAGTGAAGCCAAATAATCAAAACACCATGAAACCCCACCAATGAATGACCCGACCCTGACCCTGAATGACCATAACCCGTCTTTTTTTGGAACCCCCATGATAACCGTACCGTAAACGAAAGAAAAAGCAAAAAAAAAGTACATGTAGTTTCATCTTTCTACCCAGCAGAGACCTCAAGGAAAACGACCGTTAAAATGCAGAACAATAAACAATAAATGAATAAAAAGGAGATCAACACCGATGATAATCGGAAAGCCGGCTTTCGCTAAATGTGCGAATAATCAAAGACAGAAAAGAGAGAAAAAAAACTCCGATAGCAAAGAAGCAAAAAAGAAAAAAGTAACCTCCCATCTCGAATGGTTGAATCGTAAATCTTTAATAGTGGTGATGGCGCTGGCGATGCGAGTGTTGTACCTCAACCTGTCTTGTTTTGGCTGCCGCTGCCGCTGCCGCAGCTGCTGCTTTCCCTTGACTGCTCTCCCTTCTTCGCTTTGGGGCATCCTTGATCTTTGGGTGTGTATGACACTGCAGGAAAGAACGAGCCGTTAGTAAATTACCCAAGTGTCTCAATTGGTGTAAATCAAGCTTACCTTGTACGCATGTCTGAACCAAGTAGTGCCCTTCTTCTTATTGCTCACGAGTGCCACCCAGTCATTGCAGCTATGGCACAAGCCCTCCCAAACATCTGGGTTTCCTTCCATCCTCCTCTGCGACTTTGGCCCCACGAAGCGCTGCCCCGTCGCCGCACTGATTCCATGGGTGAATGATTTATCGTACCAGAAGGCCGAGTTCTTGAGCACCAACCAGCGCTTGCAGATGCCACACCAACCCTCGCGCTTGTTCCCGTGTCCGCGGACCCAGCGCGGCGTGTACAGGTCCCCGTCGAATCGGAGATCCTGCTCATGCGGCTTCATCTCGGGATCCTCAGGGTCCATATCCTCCGGCGGCGGCGGGATTTGCTCCTCCTGTAAGGACGCATAGAGGTCTGGGGGGTCGGAGAGGTCGCCATAGTGGCTGCGGTAGTGGTCTGCTGCGTTTGACTGTAGCATCTTGAAGAGATGGCTTGGTACCCGCTGCTGGCATGTGAGATCATCCACATAGTGACCTGCTTGCTGCTGTGGCATATGGACATAACCGCCGCCGCGGGGAAAGTTGTGGCCGTGTGAGAGGAGCATCTGCTGCGGGGTGTGCGGCGGACATTGTGCGGATCCGCAGGTGGGCGACGAGTAGGTCGGGGATGAGTATGTGGGCGATGAGTGGTGCGAGTTGGTTGAGTGGTAGCCGTTCTGAACCTGGCAAGGGTCGGGCTGTGTAACGGTATATGGCGAGGAAGTTTGGGAGTTTGGTAGGAATGAGCCAGTGGACCAACGCTTGTTGGCGTCGCGCCCCATAGTCGAGTATGGGACTGTTCGCATGCTGGTCCTAGATGGTGAGGGCGAGGCACGCCCACGGCTGCCGCTCCTGATTCTGTTGCCGCTGGGGGACATTACAGGCGAGAGTGGGGTAGTGCTGGTGGACATTGTGAAGCCTGATCCGCGAGTGATATAGTCCGACATTGAATCTGGGTATGGGGAGGTCTCGTAGGCCGGTGAAGGTGAGATTTCAAAAAACAAATCAGAAGTCGAAATTGGGGCCTCTGCGCTGGTGGCATCCGAGGAGCGGCGGGCAATATTGGTATTCAAGCTCAGAACCATGTCTCCAACTTGGTGTTGTGAGAAATGATAGTGGGGGTCGAGAAGGTTATTGCTGTCTCTACCACTGCTCCCATAGCTGGACCCCATACGTTCAACGTCAGTATCCAAACAACCCCCCATAACACCTCTCGGACGGCTCCAATCGTTGTCTATAATAATAAATCGTTAGTTTAAAACCTAAAGCTAATATGTCATATTGGGTGCGACTTACTACTGCTCATATCGTAATGAGACAGATCCACAGGGCTGGCTCCAAGGCTTTGACTGTCAGAGGGGATCAAGCAGGCCGGGTCCCAGGCAGATACAGAAGTAGAACAGTCTTCTGGAAGTGAAGAATATGGAAAGCTAGTTTCATGGACTGTTGTAGGCCTGGTGCCATTTGTACGAGGTGTAGGCGGCCACAGAGCGAAAGAATGACCAGGCAGAGGGGAATCCATTCCAGGCTGGATTGATCTCGGATAACTGTCACTCAGGTTCTGGGGCCTGTACTGAGTGTGTTGTGCGAAAGTGTTCTTGGGCATATTGTGTTGTCTATTCATGTTTTATCACCAACATCAGTCACCTGTGCACTAGTGGGATGAGGAGGGGGTGGGTGAGTGAATGGGTGGGAGGGAATTATTTGACTAAAAAAGAAAGGGAGAATAAAATAAAATAATAGTAATAACAATAACAATAACAGGAAACATACTGAGAAAGAATTGAGTCCATCTGAGTCAAGGCTTGCATCTGGTTTACTCTCCTCGCCGTGTGAGGAAGAAGGTAGTACAAGGATTTACAACTGAAGATGCGGATACCCGTCAGCGCCATTGCAATTTCGATGTCGAGGTTGTTTCCCAGGTCTCATTGTACGGGTCGCATCACCGCAAGGAGTAGCTAAAGGCCGAGGAAGCAAGGGGAGAGAGGGCGAACAACTTACAGTATAAAGTATACAAAATGATCAAGTTATAAAGTAAAACAGGAAATCAGGACCGGCCAGGAGATTTTATATTGTGTAGAAACCCGAGAGCGCAGCGTCAAGTGAATTATTTAGTAAGTATTAGACGAATGTCGTACTAGTAGTAGTAGTAGAGAATAGTAGTAGTAATAGTTGAAATCGTAGTAGTCGTAGTCTTAATAGTGTGTAGTAGTAAGTAGTAATAGTAGTAAATTGTAGTAGTAGTAATAGTAGTAGTAGATTGTAGTAGTAGTAGTCGATCGTCAACAACCTGTACTGTGGGACAAGGAATATCGTTGTAGGAAAAGAGTCGACGGAAGCTCAGGATATTTGAATGATATATATGAGAAAGCCAGTTCTCAGTTGGGACTTTTGGTTTTTTGATTTTTTTGGGGAGGGGGAGGTGAGAGAAGCCTGGGGCGAATTAAAGATTTAAGTCTAAAATATAAATCGTAAACGTAAGGAAAAACGAAAGAAAGAAAACGAATATAAAAAAATATATATCGAAACGAAACGGAGATGCAGGCCCGGGACGAGTCAAGATAAATATCGGATGGAGCAGAAGGAAAAAAAGCGGGACGTTGGTGGGGTGGGGGATCGGGAATTATATTGTAGGTCCTAAATTTTTTTTTTCTGGATCCAGGGACTCAATTGTGTGGGGTGGAGGGGGGGGTTGAGCGAGGGACACTTGGATTGGTAGTTGGCCAGTTGTACCAGTAAAGCACCCCGCCAGTACGCGCGCTGTCGCCTCTACATATGTACGACTTGCTTCAGGTTCTTCTTCCATCGTTCTTCAAACCATCCTCCGGCGGCCCACCACCAGTATCGTCCCCGGCCCTACTCCCCTCTGTCTCCCTCTCTTTGCCCCTGTAGATGCAATGTAAGGTTGGTGGTGGTGCAGGGGGAAAGAGAGAAAGGGCCCCTACCATCCCGATTGGTACGTGGTTTAAACTTGGTAGCAGGCGTCTATGCTCTCGCTATTTTTTTTTTCTGCTAACCGAACGTTCTGGAGCCGCTGGAAGGAAAAAAAGATCAAAGGTTGAAATCGAGGCTCTTTCCTACACAATGTCACACATCCTAGCCGGATGTCCCCGGAGCCTCCTCCCATCAGGAACCAGGGTATGTGTGCTTCTTCCTTGGGGATCATATTGAGCCGCGAGCGTGGCTGGGTCTATTGCGCAGCATTTTCGTCCCTTTTTTTTTTTTTTTTGTTTGCAGAATGCAGTTACGTTTCAATCCCAGAACTATAGAGATCAGGAAGAAGAAAATATCATCAACGAGGGTCCTCTGCAAGGTACACGGGTTGCAATGGTTGACAGCTAACATGCTTGCTGCTGTATGTACAGCTAGCTCTGCCCAATAATCATGTTCCCAAAAAAGAATATTCCCACATGGTATTTTCTCCCTCCCAAACCCACAACCCAACCCCATTAAGCAAGGGACTTACCTGGCCAGAGATTACCAATCCCCATACTATTACTACATCCACTACTACATCCACTTTAGAAAAGTTGATAGATCTACAGACACCAGACAAACAGTCATTTGAAAATCCGCAGCACTTATAGTAATCATAAACCCCAGATCACAAAACAAAAAAAGTAAATTAAAATATCAATGAGCCTGACATGAATAAGAAAGATTCCGCAGGCTCTCTCTCTCTCTCTCTCTAACTTCTCACCAAATGTGGCTTTTCTTTCCCTCGAAAATGGCAGCAACATTCTCACGCATGCATGCTTACGCCTTGTTGCCCGAAGCTATTCCCTTTTCTACTCTCTTCATATTCCAAAAGCAGGTTGCGTCTCACGGATATGGATTGGGGAGTGTTGTTAACGCAGCCCCACCAACTCCAAAAAAGATCTGTTGCTTGCTGCTAAAGGTGTGCCATCGACTGACACCCACATGAAACGCTCACGGAGGCCCTTGGGATAGGTGGTGTGGTTTGAGACCATTTCGAAACAGCCGCGGAGTGAGGTGAGGTTGCTTGCTTCGGTGAAGGTTGGGATGGAGATGGCAGTGTGTGTGTGTGTGTGCTGTGAAAAGCGAAAAATAGTGGTATTTGCGAGCATCACGTATGTCATGTAGGTGAGAAAAGGACAACAACATAGACCCTTCTGCTCATAAGTCCTGTCCGTATCTATCTTGTGTAATTGACAATGATGAGTACATTGTATGACTTTGGTGTCGGTCACTCGCCCGTTACCACTACATGCCAGCAAAATTCCCATTCGTCATTTTTAAGATTGTAAAAAAAAAAAAAAAAAAATCCTCAAGAGTATACAAAGCCGAACCCGACAATTTTACTTTGAAGGCAAGTACCCGTCAAAAAGAAAAAGTACTATGAGCACAGTCCCCACGATGACGGAGTTCCCAGTTGCAAATCCGTAATCATTACTTGGTGAACCAGAAGGTAGAGTAAAAAAAGTTACTGTACACCAGGTACCTACAATTCCCATGTAACCCCAACCCAGCCAAACCTTTACCAAAAAGGCAGGAGCTCTCTTTTAGAAACCCCTCTCATTGGCTGTACAGTGACTGACCTGTCACTTTTTCCCTCTACTGTATCCCAAATTTGGCGAAGTGGCACAACAGCAACAAAAGATCCAATTCTGTATCTGGGGATCCACGTCCACTCCCCTTCCCTGATGCGGCCTTTTCCGGCCGTGCATGCCATCCACAGAGGTTTATTTGGAGATGGCACCCCAAGTTGGCCATAGCTTTTTTTTTTATTTATTTTATTTTTTCTCACCCTGCCTACCTGCCACCCCCCCGCCGTACCATCCGTCCTGTCCTGGATCCTGTTGTTACCATAAATAGATATATTTAGAACAACCCATGCCCATTTAGACAACCACAACTTACAAGTGTTAATTGTGTGTGCCTTTTTTTGTTTTTCTTTTCAACCGCAAAACCCAATCTAGCAGATTAATCAACCGCCTAGCGAGAGAGAGAGACACGCATACTCAAAAGGAAAGAAAACGCCACTCTCCCATGCTGCATCCTCTCTGTCAGCAAAAAGGGCCCTCAATCCTAGGCGGCAATCGTGCAGGAACGGGAAAAAAAAAAACGTGCGGAAGAACAAGAGTTATTGTTCTATACATAGAGATAAACATAGATCAACCCAACCCACCCATGGACCATGTCTGTCTCGTCTGTCCCACGCTCGCACCATGGGCCAGGGAATCCTTCGTCCCTCTCCCGGCCCCACGGTTATTTTTCTATTCTTTGCCCTGCCCAGCGCGGGGTAGGGTAAAAATCAACCGACTGCCGAAGGAGAAAATGATCCCCTCCCCCCCCCCTGGCCCTCACCACAAGAGCAAAGAAACAGCCGCCCCCAAGCGCCCTAGCTTCCACACACAGAAAAGACTTCAGTGAATTATTCAGTCAGCGTCACATATCACAGCCCAAATGGTTTCCCCAAATAACAACACGGACTCCACTCCCAGGCCTAACACGTAATTAACATACTAGATAGCTAGCACATACATGTAGGTACTCTAACTTACTGTTAGATTTCAGCCCTTCTGCAATGCACGTAGCCGTCATAGGCCGCATCACTCGATGGACGGAGGTTATTCTTTTTTTCCCCCTCCATCTCCCTTCCCTTCTTTTCCTTCTTCCCCTTACCCTGCTCGATTCTTCCGCATGAATGCGCCCAGCCTTTGAGTACCCGAACTCGATGTGAGATGTCTGGCTGCACGTAACCTGAACCCCGTTCGGCGGTTTATTTTTCCCTCCCCTTTCCCTTTCCTTTCCTTGTTTATTTTATTTTATTTATTTTATTTTTTGCTTTCGCTGGGCTAGGCAGGTACCTGGTTTTCGCCTAACATCCGAAAAGTGTCTCTCTTAAACTGGCTTCCGTCACCGCGAGAGTGGAAGAGGACTAAAAGTACCGGCCCGCTAGCGTACATGTAATTACTAGCTCCCGCAACGAGGCTGTTGTTAGAGACTAGTCCAAATATTAGCTTGGTTTAGCTACATGTAATTAGTAGGATGTCAAGTGCAGCGCATTTGTAGCAAATAAAGTGAATGATGATGATGATGATTATGAACTAGCTTACTTCTTTTCCTCTCTCCCACTGCGCAATTGCAAGCCATGATACGGCAATGAGAGGTCTCTCTCTCTCTCTCTCTGACTTTCCGACCTTGGGCCGCACAATGTACCTGCATCTGGAAGCAGCAGCAGCAGCAGCAGTGTTTCCTACTGGCCAGTTATAGGCCCTTGCATGCAGAAAACATATCTAAATAAAGTTTACCTATGTACTCTATGTACCTACATCAATCCTTTCGTATCTCTCTATCTCTTTCACCATCAAAAATACATGCATGTACTTTTTTCGACCAGGTACATACGCCTGGTGCATTGAGGAACCCCCCCAAATGCAACGTCCGAGATCCCACTTCCCCGATAAGAAATACTTTGTAGTACCATTGTACCTACATGTACGATTGCCTCCAGGACCGAATTACGGGTCAGGCTCCCATCATCCATCCCATATTTCCCATACTCGCGAAAGCCAGATACACCCACTATGTGTACCACCATTTTCTGCTGGCAAAAGGGCCCCTAATACATCCGTTTATCCAGTCGCCATCCTAAACATATCTAATCCCACCCCCCCCCCCTCCCCCCTCCACGCCGCACAACGAAGGAAAAGAAAGAAAAGCTTTGACCACAGTGCACTAACGTCATTCGCCTTCTGACACAACCTACCCCTGCCCAAAGATCTGTTATTTTAAAACTCTGAAACTTGGTCGATGAGATTTCCCCGGGTTGGCTGGGGGGGGGGGTGGCCTGATTTACGTCTGCACACTAACATGCACCATCTCTACAATCTACATCTACACAACCCCCCTCCCGCCTTCATGACATGTAGAAGTAGTAAGAAGTAGATACAGGGGAGAGAAAAATAGGTTTACCTAAGCCACACGGTGCTGATGGTGATGAGCACTACATACTGAGTAGAATGGACCGCAGTCAGTGGCTCGTATTCTATTCTACTGAGCTGCGCACGTTTGCAAAGATAGAGCTAGTAGATTAATTCCCAGGTCAACGGTGGAGTTCTGAAACTATCATACCGAACTCTGCGTCAGGCCTACATAGGTAGATGTATTCCTTAGTGAAACCTCGCCTATCTCCTCTTCCCGCCCCCCCCTTTCCCATCTGAATCTCAACCTCTCCCTCCTCCTCCCATAACCGCCATCTCGATCTCATCCGTGCCTCTTCAGATACCAGTCTCTGCATAACAGATGTATGTAAGTGGTACTGTAGGTAGGATGGGGACCGGGGGGTGTGGTGGGGTGTGAGGGTGGGTTGCAATGGCATAACGGTTGACGTAGGTTGGCATGCGATTTCTTCAGCCTCGTTCGCCACTACACATCCCCTAACCCTGCTCAATGCCATCTGACTACGTTCACGCCACCGCAGGGCAGCTTCGGGTCCTGGTTCTGTTCGGAAGGCAAGTTCTGTGAGAGTTATGCTATTTCCAGTACAACCCTAACCCGTGATCGGGATGAGAAGGCAGTAGATACCGTGATCAAAATGTCTGCACTTTTCCCCAGCGCATAATGGAGATTACATATATCTACAATAGCTGGGCCTGGTTAAGTAACCATGCATATCCCACGGTTCTAGATGTCTACCTCCCCACTCTACAAAAACGCACAACTACGTATAATAGCACTGGGGTCCTGTAGAGTACTGTAAGCCAGACACATCCCCCTCAAACTCAATTGCTGCAGCGCATAACGAAGCTGGGCTTTTCCTAGGACGGAGTTATGTACCACAAATCTAGACAGATCTATAGAATATTACACCTATCATCGTCACCGCTTTCTGCCTAGCGCAGCGCATAAAACCAAGCAGGGGGAAACAATAGTAGGCTAGACTCGATATTTTGTTTGGCAAGCGCGATAAGCGGCCCATGAAACGTATTACTCACCTTCTCACTACACTTTTACTGCGCGCTTGGAGGGGAGTAATCTGCCGTCACCATTATACTTCTCCCCTTGCCGTCCTTTTTTTTTCTTTCCATCTTGAGCCAATTGGGGATAATCACCAGAAAGGGAAGCGGAGGCGCCGTAGATGCCGAAGATACCAAACCGCCGCTGCCACCATCAATTGCGCAATATCGTCAATCTAGTGACGATTCAATGATGGCAAGCCAGCGGTTAATGAAGTCGGTACCACAGCAGTTGCACATACTGCACTGTCCACGTAGTTACACGTTGTGCTGTTGGTGAAGGGGAAGAAAAAAAAAAAAAAGAAGAAGATCCACCAGCGGCTGTTGAAGCCGAGGCGGGTAGTTATCTGCAATTGTGCCGCGAGAACCCAACCCAAAACCAGCGGTTGGCAAAAAAAAAAAAAAAGTAGTAATAATAATAATAAGCAACAGTAGAGTAGATGGACCGTGCGTATAATTCTCTCTCTCTCCAGGCGCTCGCTTTTTTTTGTTTTCCTCACCTCACCAAATTACTCATCTTTTCATTACTCCTGCACCCCCCGGGCCCCTTGAGGGCGACTCGGGGCAACAAGCTACATACGCTTTCGCGCGCCGTGTCCCCCCCCCCTCATAAGCAAGCCACGAACTACACCTGCGCGGCTAATTGCAGTCTCACATAACCGCACGAAACGGGTTTCGTGTGCAATTGTGGCGGGCGTTGGAGGAGTGAGTGAGAGAGTGCGGTTAGACCCGAAGGGTGGATGGGTTGCCAAGCCGCGCATTGGGGGAGGTTGTAACTATTACCTAATACCCACAGGCGAGTGTCAGGGCGAGTGATTTGCTGTGACGCACTCGCTCGCGTGTCTGTTCTTGCGATTCACAACCCCCCGGCCCTGCCGGGGAAGTGGTGGGGCCGAGAGGTGCTTTGGTATGTATCTGTATACACCATCACTGCTCCGTCCCACACATAGTCGTCCGTACTGGGTTTTTTGCACGGCGGGCTATGGGTTCGTGGGTGCGGCGCAGACGATCGCTCTGTGGCTCGTAGGTTGTGGTGTGTCGGATACTAATTACCACATGGTGTACCCTTGGGTTTGGTTGGAGTTCAGTTCCTCTGGGAGGGTATAAGTGTTGTATAGATCAGAGAAATTAAGGGAAGATTGGTATATTCTCTCTCTTGGAGAAACCAAACAAAAAGAGTAGCGCCCACTATGTATGGATAAGCTATATAGCTACATGTAGATGAGTATGTAGCTACGTACATATAAGTATAAGTATACAATACAACGCAATGAAAGGAATGCAAACAAAAAGTCAAGTAAAACCAAAATAAAAGTTCAAAGCCAAAAACCAAACCAAGGATATCTATTATTACAGCCCATACCAAGCCCTACAAAATAAAAATACAAATTAAAAAAAAAAAGAAAAAATTACAAAAATAAAAGCCCCTTCGTACTTCACCACCCCACAGCCGTCACATCCTCCTCTCTACAACTCTCACAATACGCCTTCACCCAGTCGGCCACATCCTCCTGCATCTCACCCCTCCTCTCCCACGCCTGCGCACACCTTGCCAGCTCCTCGGCGACAAAATTTCCCCATTCTGCGCGCAGCATCTCGCGCTCGAGGCTGTTTACCACGCGCATGGCGACGAGGAGGTCGTGGCGGTAGGTGCCGAGGTGCTGGCGGCCCTGGCGCAGGCGCCGCGCGGTGGCGCGAGTGGATGCCGATGAGAATTGGTGAGTTGCGGTGGTGGCGGTGAGGTCGGTGCTCTCGGAGAGGGCACGGAAGGCGGCATGGCTGTGCGTGGGTTAGCTTCTTGTGTTGTGTTGGGTTGAAGGGAGGGAGGGAGGGTGCTTGCGCAGAGGGATGTAAGGGGGGGGGGTTGGGAGCGGTTAGATCGGGAGGTGGCCCCCGGACCAACATCGCATCTCCGGGGACGGGACAGGACAGGACGGGCCGGGGCATTGATCAAGAAGGGGGGGGAATAGGGGACACATCAATTACTCACCACTGGCTCTCCCCCTCCACCCGCATACTCATCGTCCCATTGGCCACCACCTCCTCCAGATCCTTCAGATACACGGCCCTACTCATGATGCCGCCGGGCTTCACGCCCACCTCGTCCAACCACCTCGCCGCCCTCCTCTCGTTCCAGTAACTGACGACCGCGCCGCGGCCCACCACCGCATTCCACAGCACACTTACGGCCAGCACGAGCAGCAGCACGCGCTGCGCCGTCACCACCTCCCACGCCTTCCCGAGCCCCGCGGCCGTCCACATGATGACGCTGCTTGCCGCGCTCTCGAGGAATGAGAGCGCCGTCTCGGCCATCATGCGCGCGAGACGCCGCTGCTTGATGCGCACCCTGATGGTGGGGGCTCTGGGACCCAACTCCGGTGCGCTGAGCGGAGGGTCGTTTGTTGTTGGCTGCTGAGGCGGGTCCCCGCTGACGTCGCCAAAGAGGCGGACAGCGGTCTTGGTGCGTCCTCCTTCGTTGGTGCCTAGTTTCCGCACTTGGTCGGCGACGATATCGCCGAGGTCTAGAGCATCCAGATCGAGATCGTCGAGTGCCTGGCGCTGGATGACTCCTGTATGTAAAATGAAATGTTAATATAAAAACACCATAAATTGCAATCTGGGAGAAAGCATAGCGGGGCAAACTCCATTCTCAAACAAACCTTTCGAAAACGCTGGCACATCCGACCACTCCACATCCGTCCAAATCGAGAGCCTACATTTGCTCTTTGCCACATGCGCAATCACCACCTTCGTCACGAGCATGAAGCGCTCGCGGTGCGGAAGGTGCCACGGCGTCTTTCGGTCGGCCACCACGTAGACCCTGTAGACCCCATCCACCCACTGTTAGTATGGTAATCCTAATCCTTGATCGAGGGGAAGAGAGGGGGACAAACAGATGGTCGTCTTGCAGCTCAATGGTCTGATAGTCATTGACGGCACTTTTCTTCTGCTTGCCTATGTGCGGTGTCAGTCCAGCCCAATAATCCGTAACTTAGCTCGTAAAAAAAAAGGGGGGGGGTCATACCTAGAAATGAAGTGTAGTCAATCTCATACCCAAACTCCCTCCGTAACTGCCCCGTCTCCGAGGTCCTCCACGGGCTCTGCTTGATATCTGCTCCCCATTAGCCACCCGCACCCCCACCCCAAAGCAAAGTAAAGAAAACTCACGCTGTGCCCTCCTCTCAAAATATAGCCTCTGCCACACGCCGCTCCGGTCACCAAACATGACATGAAACATCGCCTTCGGCGACACCTCAAACTCCCTCTCAAACGCCACCCTACTCATGCCCCTAGGCTTATAGTCTATGGGTTTCGCCGGCAGCTTGACCCTCGTCACCTCCTTCACCCTGCCATCGATCCCGCCGCCACCGCCCCTGTACGGCGCCTCCGCCACCTCCCCGAGGTCCTCCCAGCTCTCCGTGTCCGCGCCGCGGTGCTCCTCCTCCTCACCCGCCTTCTCGAGCCTAAGGAGCTCCTGCAGCGCCTCCGCGTTGCTGAGCTTATCCCCGCCCTCGAGCTCCGCGTGGCGTGCCTTGATGAGGAACAGGAGGCGGCGCTGTAGTAGCCGTACGGGCTCTAAATAGACGCGCACCGTCACACGCTCGTCCTCGCCCGTGTCCTCGAGCACGCTCTGGCGGTCGTCGGGGTCCGGGTGTAGGTGCAGGAACAGGTGGTCGCAGTCGCGCCCCGGCGCCGCCGTCACGCCCGTGATGTGCGCCAGCGAGACAACGCTCGTAAACACCAGTCCCTGGTAGTGGCTGTAGAAATAGATGCGCCGGCTGGTGACGTAGCAGCGGCCCGGGATGTCCTGCGTGGCGCTCGCCGTCCATGTCGCGCGGAACACCAGCAGCACGATCTCGCCGGCGCCGCGCAGCGTGGGGAAGAGCGTGCGCAGGTGAGAGTCCTGTGCGACGAGCTCCGTGGGGTACGAGGGCGGGTATGTGCCCTCTGCGGGGGGCCCGGCGGGGGTGCCGCCGTGCGCGTGAGAGAGCCCGATATCGGTGTCGAGGGATTGGGTCTTGCGGTGGCCTTTGAAGAGGTCGGCGGCGTGGGGGGGCTGCATGGAAGGGCCGGAGGTCACGGCTGCAGCCTTAGACAACATGACTGGGGCGGGGGTGTTTACGAGGGTGGTGGGTGCCAGGGTGGTGGTAGTGTCGCCGAAGCGGGTGGTATCGCCGGAGGGGTGGAAGGGGAGGGCATTGTGTGAAGCGGAGATGAGGGCGCTGAAGCCAGCGCCGGTGATGGGCTGGAGGGGAGTAGCAGGGCTAGGGGAAGGGCTGAGGGACCGGTCATTGGTGGCGGGCTTGCGCCCGATGTCGAGCCTTTGGGCGATCTTTTCGCGGGTGTTTGAGGGGATTGGGGTGGCATCGGCGCTCGAGATGTCGATTGAGGTTGCGCGGGTGACGGTTTCGGCGGGCATGGTCGAGGCCGCGACGAGACGCATGTCGTCATCGTCATTTCGGCGGACGTGGAGGTGTCGGGGGAGGTGCAGGGCGCCGAGGGTATGGCTATCCTTGCTCGTCGATACTGCGGCCGATGCCATTGTGCCGTCGTGACCCTTTGTGATATACGCCGGCTCCGCCGGCGGGATCACCGCGGACGGGGGAATGATCGAGAAGGCCTGAGTATTGCTCGTACTCGTAGCATTCTCGACTGCCGTCCTCTTTGCCTGTTCAAATACCGCCAGCCACTGCATCAGCTCCACCTGCGTCTCCGCCTGCAGAAGCACCGTCGTATCCTTCGTCTTGACCTCGAAGCAGAACCTCCGCTCCTCCTGGAATGCCGGCTTGATATTACACAGCAGCACCCCAATCTTCTCGCTCTCCTCCATGGCACCATCCTTAAAGCCCTGCACGAGCCACCCAAACACGCCGTCCTTCACAAAGAACCACCGCCGGATCCACGACGTCCTCGCCCCCGGCTTCCCCGCAATAACCCGCATAAACAGCCACCCCTGCTTGACGCTGGGCGTCTTCTCGCCCTCCTTCTCCTCCGGCACGTTCGGCCGGCTCGTCAGGTACGGCACCGTGCTCACCGCGTACTCCTCGAGGTCCCGTGCGGGCTGCCAGTCGCGCTTCGCCTTCTCCTCGAGCTCCTTGCGCGCGCTAACAAGCTCCTTCCGAAACATCTGATCGGAGGCCTCCATGCCCTCCGACCACGCCCGCACACGGTCGATCTCGGTCGCATGGCGTTCCAGCGCTGCGGTGCCATCGCGGCGGATTCGTAGCTGCTCGCGCGACTGGTCGGAGAAGATCCGGACCAGGACCCTATCCAGTGCCGCGCGGAACGTTGGTGCAGCCACGCAAAAGTCCAGACAGCTGCGAATATAGAGTTTCCGGGCCTCGTAGACTTGGAATGCGTCCTCGCGGAGGGAGGACGGTTCCTTCGTTTTACTCTGGGCAGAGTAGCGGCTTAGGAGTAGATCATACCTGCTTTGCGTAGTCTCGAGGGTGCGTCGGATTTCCTAGTGCATGTCAATGACCGTAAAGACAACTTTTTTTTAGATAGCTCGCCTGCAATAATAGCAGCCTTATTGTAGCTCGTAAATGTAGGGTTAGGGTAGTGGAGCTAGGAGGCCGTCGTACCTTGAACGTCTTCAGATCCTTCTTCTGGAACGCTAGCAGCGGCTCGACAACACTTGCCTCCGTCTTCTGTGCGCCCGCCATGACCGCGCCCCAAAAGCTCTTTGACCCCTCGGCATAGCGCGTCAGTGCCAACAGCGTGTAGTCATGGTCCATCATACTCTCCGAGAGTCCCGCAGGATTCCCGGCGGCAATGTAGGTATTGATCAAGCCCTCGAGTGCTTTACAAAAACGAGTCAGCAATTTTATTCCTGGTGGTAGGGGAGGAGAGGCGGACCGCTGACACCAGTGCTGAGTCGGCTCGTGGCTTTGATGTATTCCTCGAGCCAGGCCTCGACGAGCGTTACTTGCTCTGCATAATGGACGACGGTGCCACGGAAGGTGGGGGAGTCGAGGGCGGCCTCACGGAGGGTTACAGGTCTGCTTTGTTAGTTGGAAATGGTTATCTTGGGGAGGTGGGGGATAGCTTGTGGGGAGGGTACATTAGTGATATTGGCCTGTTCAGCATCGTAGGTGCTGGTGGGGCACCACGAGACAGAGAGAGAGAGAGAGAGGCGTTGGGGTTTAGAGAGGGGAGTCTCTAGAGGTGTGTATGTGTGTAAGTAGCTGGGGGACTCGGTCTGGTAGCTAATATCTGGGATCTGGTAGCTATAGCTGGTGGTGGTGGTGGTGGTGGTGGTTGTAGTGTTGTAGATATGTGGGCGAATAGGAGAGGAGAGAGCTCAAAGGGGAGGGCAGAAACTGTCGAGTGTAGAGTATGTAAGTATGTAGAGGTAAGGGAGGTGAGGTGAGATATGTAGATGGAAGCGAGTAGTGGAGGAGGAGGTTATGATCTCCCCCAGCTTACAAGTAATATTGTAGTTATTGAAAAGGTTGTGAAAAAAGTAACTCACTGGTCTCATTATTTCTCACAGAGCAGGACAGGCAAGGAACCAGTACAGGGATGAACCCTGGCAACGGGAATATTCTATTTGTGGCTCAACATGCGCCACTCGCTTAACGCCACACACACACACACACACACCGGGAGTGTCAAAAAGGTTGTTTGTGTCTGTCTGTCTGTCTGTCTGTCTGTGTCTCTCTCTGTATGCAAGAGAACGATACAACAGACCAGTTGGGCCAATAAACACACGACAGTCGTCGTATCGCAGCTGCACGGAGGATAAAGCGGTAGAATTCCGTACGTGCAGAGAGAGGGGAGGAGAGGGGAGAGGAGAGGAGGGTGGAGAACGTGAACGAGCGAGTGAGAGAGAGATAACGGACGAGTGAAGTAGTTACATGGCATACATACATATAACTTCTTCATACATGATACATGGCGAGAGATCTTGGTTTCTATTCTATGGGTCCACAGGCGAGACAGACATGCAATCAAGAGCCCGTCAAACAAGATTGATTATATTATTATAAAAGACTAGTTCTCTCTCTCTCTCTCCCCTCACAGGTTTCCCAGTTTCAAGGATAGAGAAAAAGAAGAAGGTTGTTGTCTTGTCTCCTTGTCTTGACCACTTGAGACAGCTGATCTCATCTCGAGTAATCACTTCGTCAGTTTTGTCACTCGCTCGCTCGCTCGTTCAATCATTCAATAACTCTCTCTCTCCCTTAAACTACATCTTTGGTTGATCCAGCCATTTTCCCAACCAGATTTCATCCCCCCCCTCCCTTCTCTCCCCTTCTCTCCCTTCCTTCCTTCCTTCCTTTCTTCCCCCCCGTCGATCACTACGGAACCCACACACTTCTTCTCCTCCTTCTACTCCTTCTTCTCTTCCTCCTCCTCCTCCTTCTCCTTCCCCATCGTCTGTCCCTCACTCCTCCCTTACCCTATCTCTACTGCATCATATCCCTAAAAATCAATCAAGAATACCTGGAGGATTGAGGGCAAGACAAAGACTCACTCACTCCCTTGCTTCCCCCCTTGTCTACATCAATCTACATCAATCTACATCCACACATCCACATCTACATACAGCAAAGTCAACGATACTCATAGTCTTACGGCACAGTAAAAAGTCTCACCATACAATACACTCACCACGTGCCCAGGGTCCACAATGTCTTCCATCCAAGTCTCCATTCCAAATACCTCCCTCGCCACCTCCCCCGGCAAGCCTCATACCGTCTACAACATACAGCTTCGCCTCCCCCTCCGTACCCTCACCGTCTCCCACCGTTACACAGACTTTCTCACCCTTCACAGCCAACTCACCTCGACCGTCGGGGCTCCACCCCCCCTCAACCCCCCTCCCAAATCCTACTTCACGCGCACAATCTCCAATCCCACACTGACGGAGAATCGCCGCATCGCGCTCGAATCTTACCTCAACGCCATCCTTCACTCCCCCGACAGCCGTTGGCGCTCCTCCCCCCCTTGGCGCACCTTCCTGATGCTCCCCAGTAACTGGTCCCCGCACTCATCCACCACCTCCCTCGCCTCTCCCACCACCGCCGCCGCCGCCGGAGCACCAGTGACAGACCCAACCCTCTGGCTCGACACCCACCGCGAGGTCAAGACGCTCCTCCACGATGCCCGAATGCACCTCGCCAAGCGCGACCAAGCCCTTGTCGCGAATGAGCAATACGAGGCTTCCGCCGCCGCCAAGCGCTGCCTCGTCCGCTCCTCGACGCTCCTCACCGCGCTCGACTCGGGCCTCAAAGAAGGGAGCAACGGGCTCCTCGATGGCGAGATCCGGAGGCGCCGCGACCTCGTCGCCTCAGCGCGGAAGGAGCGCGATGGGCTCGAGTCCCTCGCCAACTCCATGGCGAGCAAGAGGGCCTCGCCGGCGCCGGCGGCGGACGCCGACCGCGGGGCGCTGTTTTTGAAGGCTGGCACCGGAGGGAGGCCGAGGGTGGGTGGGGGGCGGGTGCTGGGCGCGCCACTGCCAGAGACGGATAAGACCCGCGAGCTGGATAATGGCGGGGTGCTGCTGCTGAACGACCAGTATATGCGCGAGCAGGATAAGGCAGTCGAGGGGCTGCTGGGCAATGTCACGAGGATGAAGGAGATTGGCGTGGCAATTGGGGAGGAAATTGAGGTCCAGAATCGCATGCTGGCGAATCTGGATCAGGATGTAGATAGGGTAGATAAGAAGATGAGGGTTGCGAGGAAGAGGGTTAATGGGATTTCATAGGTCCCATTTTCCCATTTCTTTTCTTTTTTCACTTTTCTTTTTTTGGGGAGAGGGGGGGGGGGCGCTTTGAGGGATAGATAGTGGGGGTGTATGATTTAGCGGGCGCTATCGTTCTTTTTCTTCTCTCGTTTCTTGATGATTTCTTCTCTAACATTGAGTGATTCTTCATCCCCTTCCCATTCTTCTTTTTATTACTATTATTATTATTATCCATATCTTTCTTTTTGTTTATCATGGTGGTTTATGTCACGGGCGGCTGTTTTTTTTTTTTTTTTTAATTATGATCTTTGTTCCCCGGTTGTCTGTTTGCAGCATCAACTACATACCTACCTGTTCACTTAAAGCCTGTACTATTAAATCCCCCCGTACTATCTGGCCGGGGGGGCACGCAATGATAACGACTTTACTTGCTAGATCCGTGGTGTGTGGTTGGGCGTCATGGGGCGTCACTCGATGCGTGGTGCGTGTGCTGGCGAGTGATTTGTTGTGCGGCGGGACGGGCGGGATGGGTGGTGGGTGGTGGGTGGTGGGTGGTGGGGTGCGGATGGGGTCCGGGTAACTTGCGGGTGGGTGGGAGGGTGGGTGGGCGCTGAACCTGGGATTTGCTGTACGTGGGATCTGGGGTCGGGGTGGATGGGCCCGGCTGGGATTGCAGGGCGGGTTTGGGAGTAGGCGGGGTGGGGTGGGGTGGGGTGGGGTGGGAGGGCGGCGTTGGTTGGGTCTACTTGCAATTGGGGGTTGGGTATAGAGTGAAGGGGGTGGAGGGGGGTAGATCTCTGTTGTGTTGAAGGATACGTATACTATACTAGATTCCTGTGGCCCCACTGTTCTGTTTTACCGCCCCTTGTAGCCATGTTCGAATTCGCCTCGTACCGACGAGCACTGGGGGGATACTGCCATACGTATACATGTAGCGCATGGCCCTTGTGTCTAGATCTGTGTCTGCGATTGGCGGGTCTTTCAATATAGGACCGTGCATGGTGAGTGGCAGGTCTAGTCTGGACGTTCTGGCTCCAGTCGATGGCGGGGCCGCTCTCTGCCAGCTGCGTGTGTGTGTGTAGTTACATGTACCGTGTGGAAACGAGGGGTGGGGCATGGAGCAGGAACTGGAGGGGGAGTGCTGTACTGCACTGACGGGGGTGCCGTAGAGGTCCTGCTGCCTCCCTCTTCTTGGTACAGTGCTGTGGTTTCGTGTAGTTGATAGGGTTCGTTTACATGAGTTGTAACTGTAGAGACATGTACCATATTAATATAGCTCTTCTTATAATACACACGATCATAAAACTACACCGGCATTGTCGGCACCACAAACTATCACTCGCGTCTTTGTTGTTCCGACGTTCTCGGTGGTACGCACTCCCCGCGTTCCCCCCGTCCCACTTCGCAACACGTCTCGTAACCTCCCACAGAAGCGACGACAAGTCAAAGTTGAGCTTCGGAGCATTCCCACCTAACACACCTCCAACCAACAAAGACACAATAGAAGAAGAAGAAGCAGAAGAAACTCCCCCCATATACACACGATGCGCTCGATCCACAATTGGGGCGCCCTAGCCTCGCTGCTTGCCACCCTAGCAGCAGCCGCCGAACACATTGTCCTCCCTGCAGACTTCACGCCGCCCCAGGTCTTCAAGCAGAGCAACCTCCTGCGGACAATTGACCTCACAAAGCCCTACGCCCGCGAAGTCATCGCCGCCGTCGTCGAAAACATCTCCCCGCAGCCCCAGAGCGAGTTCTACCTGCCCGTGGATAAGGCCACCTTGCCGAAGCTGAGCTATGTGGAGGCCCGCAACAAGAAGGGCACGGGGGCGGAGTATGTGGTGACGCCGGTGGAGTATGACGATGACAAGTGAGTAGTTTACCAGCCCATCCCAGAATCTATAGATCTAATTGGGTGGGGAAATAGTGCTCTGCAATACTACCGGATCCTGTTTGAACCCGGCGTTCCGCCCGGACACTCGATTACGCTGCAGATCAGCCTGGCGGCCACGGATGTGCTGACGCCCGTGCCTGCGCTGGTCACGCAGGTGGAGAAGCAGTTTCTCAGGTGGACGGGCAGCCAGTACGCCCTGTCTGCGTACGTGACCGAGAAGCAAAAGACAAAGCTCAAGCTGGCCAGCAATGAGGTGCCCGAGCACTCCAAGCTCGAGCCCAAGTCTGATGGCACAGAGGACCCCACAAAGTCTGGGAACCAGTTTACGTTCGGCCCGTACCCGGCTGTGGAGGCTGGAAAGGCGGGCGAGGATGTCACGCTTCGCTTCGAGTACACGAACCCGGTCATCAAGATGGACCGCATGGAGCGCCTCATCGAGGTATCCCACTGGGGCGGCAATCTCGCCATCGAGGAACGTTACTGGATGACCAACAACGGCGCAAAGTATACAACCTCCCTCCCTCTCCCTCCCCGCCGCCGCCGCCTCTAAACAAAACTAACATACAAAACTCCCCACACAGGCTCAAAGACCAATTCTCCCGCGTTGCCTGGGCCGCCACAAACTACTACAACCCCCCCACAACGGCCATCAAGCAGCTAACCTTCCCGCTCAGCCCCGGCGCCGTCGATCCCTACTTCACCGACGAGATCGGCAACGTCTCCACCTCTCGCTTCCGCTCCTCCCCGCGCGAAGCAACCCTCGAGCTCAAGCCCCGATACCCCGTCTTTGGTGGCTGGAACTACACCTTCGTCACCGGCTGGAACCACGATCTCCGCGACTTTGTCCGCGGCGCCCACGGTGGAGAGGACTTTGTGCTCAAGGTGCCCTTCCTGGAGGGGCCAAAGGAGGCTGTCACCTACCAGGATCTGGAGGTCACCGTGCTGCTGCCAGAGGGCGCAACGTAAGCTACCCTATACCCCACCTAGCCAAGAAGAAAGAAGCTAACACACACACCCCTCTCACAGTAACGTGAAATACAACTCCCCCATCCCCCTCGTCAAGGAGGAACAGTACCTGCACAAGACGTTCATGGACACGATCGGGCGCACAGCCGTGAAGCTGACAGCCTCCAACGTTGTCGACGAGCAGCACCGCAAGGAGCTGGTCGTCAGCTACCACCTGCCAAGGTCCGAGGCGCTGAGGAAGCCGTTCGTAATGTTTACGGCGCTCATGGCGCTGTTCACACTCAGCTGGATCGTGGGTAGGGTGGATCTGAAGATTGGTAAATAGTTTCTTTCCTTTTCTTTTTGTGTGTGTTGTGTTTATGTGTTTGAGCCCCCCGGGGTAGAAGGGGAGCAGGGAGAGAGGACTGTGTGTATGTACTACATGTAGTGTACGTTACGTAGTTTTAGTTGCAGTTATGTAGGGCATGTATTTTTCTTTTTTTTTCTTTTCTTCGTGGGCAGAGCAAACAAAAAATATTATTTTTTTTTTTTCAAAAAAAAAGAGATGAGAATTGATGTGAAAATTGAGGGGGTGGGTGGGTGGGTGGGGTATGGGGCTTGTTGTATGTATATACCATTTTACCTTGGAATAACCTTTGTCTGTCGGATCTATTGCACGTTGAAGAAAAAGTTTGTGTCCGCGCGTCATTGTGGTTTAGTCATGGACTATCACTCGGGAGATGATGGGCTAAGATTTATCATTGACCGCCCGCCGCTCGCTCTTTTCTATGTAGTGTTGGGAATTTATCTTATAACCTACGGTAGATACGAAAGATGTAACTCGAGAATAAACTTTTTTTTCTTTCCTGGCGGTATTATTTACAAAAAATTGTTTTTACATGCCTTTTTCACCTCTCCCTCTCTCATATCCCAATACTCTCTCTCTCTCTCTCCCCTCTCTCGGCCCCATTACATAGGTAACCCACTGAGTTTCCAATCTACTCATCCTCGTCATCACCGTCACCGTCATCGTCATCACCCTCGTCGTCAGACACCTCCTGTCCCAAAGCTTTCAACCGCTCCTACAGGGAAAAAAAGGGAGGGGAAACCATAATCAGTAAACGGTCCCAATGATAAAATGTGCAATAGATTACATACCTTATCACTCTTCCTCTTCTCCTCAAGATCCGTCAGCACCATCAGAAGGTCTTCCAGCTGCGTCTGCACATCATCCTTCTCCCTCTTTGCCGTGTCCGCCATCTCCTCCGCGGCCCTAATCTTCTCCTCCGCTTCCGTTGCCTTTGCGCGTGCCCTCTTCACCTCCTCGTCCGCCTGCTGCTTCTCCTCCTCGGACGACTTGAGCTGGTCCTCGATCACCCTGATCCTTTCGGTAACCGTCTTTACAGTATTTTCGGACGCGTGGAGGCGCTCCTGCGCTTTTCCGTCGCCGGACTTTGCGCTCTCTTCGAGGTCCTTGATTTTCTCCTCGGCGGCGTTTGCCCGGGATTCGGCGGCGGAGGCCTTTTCGATTGCGATGCGGGCGTCCTCTTCGAGGGATTGGGCTTTCTCTTGCGCGATGTTGGTGCGCTCCTCGGCGGCCTTGAGCTCTTCTTCGGCGATTCGCTGGTTTTCTGAGGCAGTTTGGAAGCGCTCTTCCGAAGCTGCTGCTTCGGCGGCGGCTTTTGTGTTTGCGGCGGCCAGGGCTTCTTCGGAGGCCTTGAGTTTTTCTTGCATGGCCTCTTCCGAGGCCTTGAGCTTTTCTTGCATAGCCTCTTCTGAGGCCTTTAGCTTCTCGTTCATGGCCTCTTCTGATGCCTTTAGTTTCTCCTTCGTCTCTTCTTCCGATGCTTTCGCCGACTCCTCCGCAGCTTTTAGTTTTTCTTTCATCTCTTCTTCCAACGCCTTTGCTGACTCCTCTGTAGCCTTGATTTTCTCCTCTGAAAGTCTTAGTTTTTCCTCCATGAGCTTCAGGCTCTCCTCTGCAGCTGCTGCTTTCTCGTTAGCTGTCATGGATGCATCTGATGCAGCTTTAGCCGAAACTTCGGCGGCCTTGACTGTCTCCTCCGCTGCCATGGCTCTTTCCTCAGCGGCCTTAGCCGTGTCGTTGGCTGCCTTGACCGCTTGGTCTGCAGCATGTACGTTTTCCTCAGCCTCCTTGATTCTGGTCTCTGCAGCCGCGACCGCCGCCTCAGCTGCCTGAGCTCTAGACACTGCTTCCCTCTCCTTACTCTGTGCTTCACTGAGAGCCATCTCTGCCCTCTTTACTCGAGTCTCTACTTCAGCAATAGCGGCTTGGTTGTCTTCGGTCGCCATCCTAAGCTGTAGATTCGACTCTCTCTTCGTCTTATCAATCTCGGCCTCTAGCTCCAGTGTCCTCCTCTTCATCAAGTTCTCCATCTCCGCTACCTTCTTCCTCATTTGGCCCTCCAGTTCTGCCACTCTTCTCTTCATCTCGTTCTCAAGCTCACCCACCCGCCTCTTTAACGCCATGTTCTCACGTGCTGCTTGCTCTGCCTCCCACTTAACCCGCTGGATTTCCGCAACGGCAGCCCTATTTCTCTCGGCAGCCGCAGTGGCGTCGGCTTCATGTTTTCGCCGTAACGCTTCTGCTGCCTCCCTCTGCCGGTGCAATTCTGCTGCAGCTACCTCTTTTACTTTCTGCACTTCGTGCTGCTCTTGCGTTACTCGCTGCTCGAGGGTCAGAATTGTTGTTTGCAGCTGTGACAGCTCCTCCTCTTTCTCTTCAAGCTGCGTTTTGAGCGATTCCAGCATTTCTGCAGATATCCCGTTTGATTTGCCATTCGAACCTGTGTGCGCTTCTGAAGGATCCTTGTCAATGGCCCGCAGTATTCGGCTATAGTTATCTTTTAGAAAGTCGATGAAAGTGTGATCGAAGAACACATCTGGAAGTCCAGTCCCCCTTCTACTCATGGGAGCTTCCATGAAAACTTCAAAGTCTCGTACACGAGGATTTTCTCGCAACTTTGTGACTTTGTTAAGGTAATGGTCTCGTCCCATACGACTAGCTAATATAGGGTGTAGTGTGGCCCTACAAATTCAAGTCAATATAAATATTCCCCAAAACGTTAATTGTTTGGGGCCCTTACCGTGGAATGGGCGAGTCCTTATGACTGAACTCATACAAAACCCCTAAAAAGAATGCACACAACCCTTGTACCAAGACATTCGAATTACTACTCTGCTTCACTGCCGATACCAACGACTGTACACTGGATCCCTCCGTTAAGAAGTCATCAACTGCTGACGAGTCTTCATATAACCACACACACAGCAGCATCAAATAACCAACGATTATTCGCGGATCATAGTTGTGTTCTAAAGCAGCTACCAGGTTGGCAGATATACTCTGAATCGCCGAAACAACCTCTTCGCCAGCTTCGGCGTCTCCTTCAGTTACAGAAGTCGCAAGAGCCTTAGCTTCTTCATCATCATAGACAAGATGCAAAAAGATGACACTTGCGAGCCAGACACGATATGGATCACCACGAGAATCTGAGTCGAGGTTTATCAGACATGTGAGAATATTTGCGGATGGGTCTCCATTAATGTGTAGATTAATGGCGTGATTCAGGAAGTGCAACCGCACCGGCTGATTCCCCGCAAAATAGGACTCAAGGCACCGGCAGGCAGCCAGTCTTGCATTAAACGCATTGATTGATGAAGTCAACAATGCCAAGTCTAGTAAACCCTCAATGACATAACACATATCATCCGGCTTAAACTGCTGTATCTGAACTTCAGGTGGGACGGTGGGATCTAGATAAGTAACCTTCATTTGTGCAAAGTTCTCCTGGAGGACGTCGTTTTCGTGGATCAAATCGGCGACTGCTTTTAAGGCCTGCGTCCAGTCACGATCAGCGCTATGAGCCCTCCCAACTTTTTAGAGGGGTTATTATTACCTCAGCCCGGGTTGGATAATCGCTGAAGGCCGAAAATGCTATTATCAGCATTAGGTGCAGGATACCCGCGTTGAAAAATGCCGTCTGATTTGCTGTAGTCCCCAACCCTCCTGGAACAACGAATAACCTTACAACTCTCGTCGCATATTGAATATTAGTATCCCTTTGGTCTTTCGCATATGGTGCCACATCTCTTTGATCAAACTCAAATAGCTTTGCTAGCTTAGGAACACAACCGGTCTCTCTGAAGAAACTCTGATTGGACACATTATACGATAGTAAGTTTGATAGCAGCTGTAGGCAGTCTTGAGCTACGATACCGCCGTCAATGCCACCTTCAGAGTCAATTATATAGAATGCCTTTTCAAAGGCATTCTCAAAGGCAATAAGCTTCTGGATATCGGTATGACCAGAGGAAAGATTTATTATCAATAGGATTCCCTCTAAAAGATATTAGATCAAAAGGGTCTAGGTATGAAGCAATGGAGGAAGAATTGTACCATTTCTGACCGCATCCCGTTTGTCATCGAGAACCGAGACAAGACGGGAAATCCCCAAGGGAGCTGTGAGGATACACTCCTGGGTTCTTGAAGGTCGATTATTAAGAATTGCGACTAGGAGCTGCAGCGTGTATAGGCGAATATAGAAGTCACTGTCTTGTAGGAGATCGATCAGCACCGTGATATTTTCTTGCTTCTACGTCCACGAATCAGCCCGCTGAGACCCAAAACCCAAATCTGGGGGCTGCGAACCTGAGTGAACTCATCGGTGAGCCACAATGCTATATCTTCCGAAGATTCCGGCTACACACAGTAGTCAGTATTTGATGTAGGCTCCACCACAGCTCTAGCTTATCCAACCCCGCAAGCTCCGCCCCACCACATACAGCTTCCCCCCCTAGTAGTAGCTATTGAAAGAGAAACCCGGTAATGATTGAACTGACATTTGATTCATCTTTAACAAACAACAACAGGAGTGTTTCCAGCACTACTTTGATAGTGTCGACGTCTTCAGCATCCTTGCTCAGCGTGCCAATCAATCCTCTCAGCCCTCCTGATGCAACAGTCTCTTTGTACTCCCTTGCGAAGCTGCGCAATCCTTGAATCGCTGCTCTCCGGTCTTCCAGTAATGTACTCGTTGATAATCGCAGACATAATGTCTGGATTGTTGAGGTCGCATCTTGCTTCGGGGGAGCTTGGCTCTGGAGGATTCCTGTGAATAGTGACATTGCGCTGTGTCTATTATCTGTATATCTGTTCCAGGGTGTGCATATACCCTGCACGAAAATATCCTGGGTTTGGGGAGGAGGGAACTTGAAGATATTAAATTTTAGGGTTTGGATGAGTTGTCGTGTTCTAAGACGTTGAACGAATGGTTGAGGTGTCCCAAGTGCCGCTTTACTAGTCACGTTTCTTGAATCCTTGGTCATAATATGGAAATCTCCGAATATATGCAGTACACATTTAAAATTCTAAACTCTACACACATCCGTAAGATATAATGAAATTTGTTTTTCTTTTCTTTTTGTTTTCCCGTTTTTTTTTGTTGCGTGTTTTCAATACAGAAATACGCCTATGGCTATGGCTTTTCCTCCTCCTCCCTACTCATCTAGGTATCCAAATTATACTGGCCATGGTCCAGTATCGGACACACTCTCAATGCACAATGACAGACCAAACGCTTAGAAAATCAACCAAGCCACGCTTTTACCCTAAATCCCAGGATGAAGAACGCAAAAGAAAAAATGAAAACCGATCACAGCGTAGAATTGAAGGGTTTGTGAAAATACAAGGTAGTAAGGTAACAGAAGTAAAGTAACAAACAGGTATGGAGGGGCTGGAAAGAATGAAACGGAAACGATCAACTAGGTACCCACAAGGCGCAGACAAAAAAACACGCTGAAGTTGTAGCAGTGAAGTTTTCGAATGGTGCGAATCATCTAGAAAGTTTCGGCGTCTTCTTCAACCGCATCAGGTATTTCGAAGCCATCCTTCTCGTTGTTAGCCTTTGCTTTTGGTTCATAATCGGGGGCGTCTCCCACCTCTGTTGAGTACAAAATAGCTTGAATGTGCCTGACAAGGCCTTCCTCGTCCTGCTCGATCTCTGGAGTCTCCTCGACTGCGCGCTGGACCAGCAATTCGATATCCCTCAGCTTACTGAAGTAAAAATCCCTTTCCCTCTCGAGACCGGTAACATTCTCCTTCAACGAGGCGATTTCTTGTTGGAGTGCAGCGCTGTTGGCGCCGCCAAGGGGAGTCCTGGTACGGGCAGCTCCTCCAACAGTTGGCGTAGTTCCACGCTTCACAGCTGGGTTTGACCTGGCAGCAGGCGCAGGCGGCCCTACTCCCATTGTGCCCGCTTTTGCCCTACGACTGACTGCATCATAGTCTCCGCCGGGGTAAAATTGGTCCCAATACCGCTTTGTCCACTGTAAAAACTCGAGATTGTCCTGGAATTTACATTTGACTAGACGCTCGACGGGGATCGGCCTCTCGATTTGATGCGATGTAAAGACATCTAAAAAGGGGGCGGCGCAGGTTCGAGGTCAGAAAAAGTCCCATGTATAACACGCACCATGTTCAACAAGTAAGGGGGGGAGAACGCGTACTCGTGAGGATCTTGAAGTTTTGTAGATACGCGTATTCGGTGTTAACGTTAAACTTGACTTTCGACATAGGCACATCCCCTGTTGATCTTTAGTTCAAGCCCCTTCAAATTTCAAAGCCGCCATCGTTCGAGGATTCAACTGACCATAGATAGAATCCATGATCTGGCACAGAGCGGCACTGTTCAAATAAGTAGCTATCAGTTCCAAGGCAAGTTCCAAACGAGAAGAAATCAGGAGCATACCCAGTTCCACATTGCTCTATGCGGGTGATGTTGAGCTGCAAGAGGTTGTTTACCCAGTTAAGGAGTTCTTGTCTATAGCGATATCAGCGGAGCCGCAAAAAAAAAAGCCGTGGAAGCGGGGGAGTTTATTGAGCAGGGTCGTTGAACAGGGGCGGGGGATTGGGATTTTTTTTTTCTGTTTGTGTTTTTGTACCTTGATTCGCCCATGATGTCAGAGTTAATTGGTTAGATGGATAGAAGAGTGTGTTAGCTGCTTTTTAACGGGTATGCAAGAGAGGTGCAGAGGTTAAGCACAGTGGAAGCAAATGAAAGGTGCTGATGATGGAGCGAGAAGGTTGCGTTGCGGAGGTGGTCGAACCTGCAGGAGAAGAGAGAGCTCTGGTTGTAATCCGTTCCCCCACTTGCATAACAATGTTGTTTAGCTGCCAAGACCAAAAGACCCTTGGTAACCCTTGGAAACGAGCCCCACGTTTTACTATATCCTGTCAATCCAGATGGAGTTACAATGAAGCACTCTTGTATCTGTGCATGTGCAGGTATATTTTTGCCTTTTATATGATAGTAAAGCTCGTAGCGGTTCAATTCGTGATATCTAGTTCGTGGCCATGTACATAGCTACATACATGTAATTTACTTTTGGTCCCCTATTACAACCCTAATTTCACTTGGTAAAAGTGAATTAAATCTAACCAATATTTTCACCTCCGTGCCCGTCTATGCTGTGGCCCTCCCTCAATCTCAGCATCATTGCCGGGTCTCACAGCTGAAGGTCTCCTCCTTTCCAATCTCATCGAATCCCCCCTTTCCATAACACTCTCATCGCTATCTGAGAGAGCCCCTGTGTCGATTGTCTCAGAATCTTGAGGACTAATATCGATGCTCTCCGGGTAGTCCCCATAGCTGCCACCGGCTGACTCCAGGGTAAAAGGAGATGCAGTTGGCGCATCCAGGATCCCCAATTCTTCAACAGTGAAGTATTTTGGTAGGATATTTGTCCTTGCAGGAATGAGCAGAAGAATAAACACCGGGAATCTAGACAATAGTTAGCTCACTCCAAAGCTTTATTTATCAAGTCAACACATACCCGATGGCAGCAATTGTCTGCGTGATCGCGAATGTTGCTCCAAATCCCACAAGCTCAATGGCCACGAACGTCCAAACCGCTCCCTTTCTGCATCTATTCAATGGATCTCCGCCATGGGTCAACGCACGATCCTTCAGGAGGTAAGCGATCTTGAGCGTCATTCCGTTCTTCGACGTTGTTAGCTTCCAGTTCTTCGGAGTTGGGAAGAGAAATAGATACCTCTTGCAACGCCTGGATACCCATAACGAAGAACAATCCAGCTAACACGGCCTGTGGGATCAATCCAAGAACTATCAACAGCGGACCAGTCATTATTCCCAAAATCATCAATCCCTGCAAGAGATTGCTGACCCTCTGTTCAACAACATGGTCAATCACGGTTTCAGTCTTGCCCTTGTATTCCTCCGCATCATCCACCCTCTTTCGAGTGACACACAGAGACGCAGTGTGGAATGGTGCCTGGGGAATAAGACCATTTGGAGCTGGGAGTCCAAGAATACCAGCGACGCCGGTGGTTATTCCGAGAATGAAGATATCCCAGTGAAATCCGGCCGGTTTCTTCAGCGGAAATTCACTTCCCTGGCAAATAAGACTAGAAACGTTGTGATCAAAGTAGAACAAAATAGTCAGCAGAATTGCGAATCTGCAACGACTGTCAGCACATTCCCAAGTCTGCCTCTCCGCCAAAAGCTGGGCACACTTACGGGACCGCCAAAAATACGTGACCGACTTCAATATTCCAAAAGTCAACCAGCCACGACCTTTCAACTGTCGGATGAAATGCCTTCGAGATGGGGAGCTGATCCAGTTTAATATCCGCCATTTTTCCGATAAACTGATAGCCCGTGAAGAATATAACAGTTAGGGGTGTGCCATAATCTTTCAAAAACGTCCTGACTGGCTGTTTAAAAAGATTACTATCCCCAATAACTCCACACCCGTACCCGACCATTAACACAAGTAATGAGATTGAGATGGAAAGATGGGCAGCAGCATCACCTGCATGCCATTGGAGCGTCAAAATCTGGATTCCCTTCTGGAGATAGATAAAAGCAACATAGAAGCTAATGGGCGAGCACGATAAGTATACACTCGGATAGAGTATAAAGATAAAGTACCTACCCGAAGATGTCGCAAGAGAAGCGAGTGACCCATTTGACCGCATTGCAGGCATTCGTAATGGCAAGTATCATATGCATGATCATTGACCACCTGATCAAGTTTCCGTTTAGTTCAGCTGACAGGCCGGGAGTTCGCATTGGATACTCACAGACAAATCCAGCACATAAACTTGAAGTATGGAATTCCTCTGTTTATGATGTTATTCGACGCTACATCAATACCCTTTTTTGGGGATAGAAATACCTTGGAGTTACGATATCATAAACAGTACTACCCAAAGCATTAGTACAATATCCTAACCTATGCCCATAGTCAATCAAATGGAAACTTACTAGTTGAACACTGTGATGGGTCCAGTAACACCTACAATACACAGTGGCTGCGCAGCCACGAATGAAAATACCACAGCGCCGAGTACGGAGGCAAGTAATACTTCATTCACGCCGTATGACATGTTTGTCTTCTCGAACCTGGTACGGATAAAAGGAGTCAATTATAGTTCAACCACTACTGAAATCATTACTCACATATCAAACGAAAAAGCAAGTGCTGGTAAAACACTTTATATTTCAAGCAGTTAGTGGTTGAGCTGTTTGGAGCATTTTTTTTTAGAGAACCGTTTCTCTTGGGGATATGAGCTATTACTTCGCAAAAAACATATAAACTGCAAAACCATCATAAGTATTAAAATTCACGATACTTTATTGGGCGTTGTCACTTACTCGTACTAGGGATAATCCTATAATCCCACGCGTCGGTCCAATCCGACCAATAATATGGCGCCCTCCTCCTAATGTCATTGATCATTCCACGCCCCAACCACATTGTCTTTTTCGCTGTCCCGCCACCAGTTGAGCCTCTTGAGATAGTCGTGGACAACCGACTCGTGTGCGCCGTGTGCTGCGGTGGCTCTTCCAATTGAGCCTGCGACGACGCCATCGTTCCATCCAATGTTAGCGTCGCCATCAAAACATACATGTAAGCATAAGACAACAACAGCACATACCTGGCCATGGCCATGACCACCTTCTCCCCAATTCTTCTCAGACACCCCATTAAACGATATTGAAGAACTTGCCATGCTATCTCCCGCTCCTGTTTCAGTGACCACTTGGATCGACTCTTGACCCGTACTCATCCTTGCGCCAGGTTGGGGGAAATATTTCCAGGGGGGGGGTTTTATACTAGTTACGCTGCTGGAATTTAATTTTCTTTTCTGTGCAAAAGGGAGGTTATGTTATCGTATCTCGGCGGCTCTCCTCGGCACTCCACAGCTTGGAGTATGTACCCTGAATGCTAGCGGTGATCCGTGCAGCGTGGAAGCCCGACTATCGGCCCTACGGGGATCAAAACCGGATCGAAATTCTGACTGCTCGGAGACTTGGCGCGTATCAGAATGGTTGGGTGTGCAGTGAGGTGAGGTCAACTTAAACGTGCTCCACGAGGTCCAGCCAGACGACAAGGCTTTGTGGACGGCATGTTCCATGTTCCATATGGATATATCTACCCGCTCTATCTACCATACTTTATTTCACACAAGCTTAAGGGGGAACTCTCTTCAGGAAAGGTCTCAATACTCTAATTTTCGGGCGCAAGCCAGAACTAGTCTACAGTTCCCTAAGACAGCCGTCATTCGAACGACACCCTTTCAACACAACCACCACCACCATCCTCCTCCCCCATGCTTTAGATTTCATCCATCCTCACCGATCTCTCGTAATTAGGGATACTAGACCTCTCCCAACAACAACAACAACAACAACAACACAACATGAGTACGTATACCCATACAGCCCTTTTATCGCTCAAACGGCAGGTCGTCAAGGGCTGAAGTCTTGGTTTTGGCTTGGTTTGGCTTGGGGCCAAGCATAATTTGGCAGATGGGATGGGAGGACCGAGTGATTTCAACCGTACCAAGCCACAGCTAAGAGATCGGATGAAGACAAGTGGAGCGTTCAGATACCAGAAAGCGGACAGCTGCACAATCTCAAAAGCACACTGACGACGACTTTTAAACCTGATTGGCGTGGCAAGGCTGACCTGGATTCAGGAAGCTTGATGCAAGTTTTGGAGCCTCGTTCTAAAGCAATAATAGGGGTTGTGGAACAGTATTCAGGCACTGGCATAGCTTTGACAATCATATTCGAGGTCATAGACATTGTATTAACATATCTTTTTCTTTTTTTTCTTTTCAAAATGGCAATCTTCGAATGTAACAAGTCATGAAAATTTGAAACACCTCCCATTTATCCCACCCATCATCACCACCACCTATAGAATATAGTTTTTGCTCGCATGATAGTTGGGGTGTAGGCAGATTGACAAGAAAGACATCAATAGAAATACCATCTCAACAGCAACCCAAGATAGAAGCCACACCAAAAGATTCATCATAAGAGAAAAAGGTGCCCCTCTTTTTGAACAAGGGCAGAAGGGTACACCCTTTCTTTTTGAGATGTCAAAAGAAGGACGTGAGAAGTGAAAGTACGGAACATACATAGACCAATAATACTTAAGTAGAACAAGAAATCAAGGAAACGTTACAACCTATCCCAACAAAAGAGACCACAACAACTGAAAAAAAAAGAAAAATAAAAAAATAGGTCCTACTCTCTCCCCTCTCTCTTATGAGCACCCTCCCTCCATCCCCCATTTTATTTGAGATGCGATGTTTGCTCTTAAAACCCTTAAGCAACGGCTACTGCCCTAAGTACCGGGTAGAGAGCCTGCTCATCAGTCTGCTCCTCGGTTTGTTTCTCAGCCCCTCCGCCATCGGCACCCTCCTGACTAGCTTCTGCATTGATACCACCGTCTTGATCGGTCATTACCTGATCCTGCTCTGAGAGCTCTTTTTTCTCTTCTTCCTGTAACAGGTTCTTAACATAGTCCCTGAGATTCGAAAGGAGCTCAATGTTCTTTTCCCATTCCTTCGCAGGGTCTTCGGGGGGTGCCGGAACAGAAGTCTCGGCCGACAAGGCGCCGAGTTCTGGGTCGATAAGACTGTCAGATACCTCACTTTTTTTGTCCGCATTGTCATCCCTATCCATATCCACATCTTGATCCGCCTGAACTGGCTTCGCTCTTTGCAAAACACCAACACTGATCCTACGCCTTTGCTCTGATTCGAAAGTAGGACCAAGAGAAGATGCAGGTGCTGTTGAGACAGGTGCAGGGTATGCCTCACTACTGGTTGGGATAGCTGGAAGGCTTGGGTACATAGAGGATGCGGACTGGGGCGATGAAGAAGGTGGCGTCGCATGCTGCTGGTTAGGCGAGTGAGAGGTTGTGTAGTTTGATGTTGGGGGTGTCAAAGCAGATGTGCCACCCGAACTGGTTGAATTCGATGCTTGCATAATCACCGCCGCAGCAGGCGCGTTATCGTGGCCAGGTGTGTGGTTAGGGCTATGCTGCTGTGTCTGCGTACCGTGTGGGGAGGTTGGCTGGTTATTACGGTAAGATTGAGTAAAGTGGCCTCCAGCGGGGACACCGGCCGCCGCCGCTGCCGCAGGACTTTCGTATACATTGGCTGAGAGCTGGGTCAGGAAATGGTCAGCGTCAATAAGATCCTGCTTGGTACGCAAAGACGGAAGCGTGTATTGGCTTTGTCCAGCAGCCGGAGCAGTAACGGTGGCAGCATGGTGTCCGTTGAAGTCAACGGTCTCGCCGGAGGTGGTAGGAACAAACTGCTGAAGAGCGGAGAGGCGCTGTGCCATGTTCCCATCATAAACCGGCTGGATCTTGTGCCTTTTGGCGTCCTCGAAGAATTGGTCTACGCCTTCAAATGCACGCTTTTTGCTCTCGCCGCCAGGCTGCGGTTGCTGGTTCATTCCATCTTGCTGGGGTGCAGGTTGAGGAGGGGGGTAATAATAAACTCCAGGATTCTGTCCACCGTTCGGAGCTGGGTAATAACCCCCGATTCCTGACACAAAATGAGGATGTGTACCAAAATTATGAGATTGGAGAATACTACCATAATATGCCTGTGCGGCGGTGGCTGCAAGGGCTAATGATAAATATCAGTCATTTGCTCTGTTTTATGCGACATAAAAGATCACTCACGCTGCATACCAGCACTAGTTGTGTACGGAGAGTGTACATTATCTCCCTGTAAAGAAAGCAATGAGCTCCCACGATCATACCCGTTTGAAGCAAAAGGTGCACCCACGCGAGCCTGATGAACGCCCGATGCGCGTCTGCCCGTACCATCCGGCTCCGGACTGCGGAGCAGGACAGAGTCGTCCGCATGTGTCTGTGGAACATGGCGCCGATAAAGCGATGTCAGCGGAGAACCCGGAAAGATTTGAAAGTGTAGACAAAAAAAGTAACTGCGGAAGTCCAGCGAAAGAGCGCCCCTACCTTCACATGCTTCTTCAAGTCCTGCGGTCGCTTAAAAGCTTTACCGCAAAACTCACATTTGTGCGGTTTAAGCGGCACATGTACACGAATGTGGGAAGTGATATGGTCGCGCTTTACGGTTGTTGTCCGGCAGGTGCCCCATGCGCAAGTTAAGCATAGGTTGTTAGTTGACTTGCGACCGACGTGGATATCGCATAAATGGTTCTTTGATGAGGTTGATAGTCACGTCAGCAAAAGCCCCTCAACACGAAAAAATGCCCAGCCTCTTAAACTCCCAAGACAAATAACACGACACAACACGTCCTCCTTCTCTATACATCGACAAAGCCCGACTTCTAACTAATCAAGAAACAGCATTGCGGGGTCAACATACATATAGCTCCTCTGGCGAATCGAACTTTTCCTGGCAGCCATTCCATTGACAAGCGAGGTTTGTTTCTTCCTTTGCTGGAATCGACGGAGTACTTGGAGCGACGGGCGCTGCCGTCGCGGGACTTTGTGGGACAGCCAGCTTGGAAGATACTGGGGAAGCTTGCTGCTGCTGTTGCTGAGGTTGCTGCTGCTGAGGCTGTTGCTGCTGCTGAGGAGCAGAAGTGGGCGCTGTAGATGGTTGCTGCTGCTGTTGCTGTTGCTGTTGCTGCTGAGTAGATGGAGAGGAGGAGGTGGGGGAGGAGGAGGGGGGAAGAGCCGACACGAACTGGTCGAGGATGGAGTGAATGGAATCTATGGTTGCTGCGGGGTCCCTCGGTATGAAGGAGGAACACTTAAGAATATGTTGGGGGAGGGGACCTTTTCTGGTTCAATAAAGTGGGGGGGGGAGGGGGTTAGAATAAAAAAAAACTACAAGAAGAGGATGAGGAAAGGAAGAGCAGCTGTAAATGAGTAATGGAGAAGGTCTTGATTAAGAAGGAGGGCAGCGTCCCGATTAACAAGCAACGGGAAGGGAAGTACGATGATACTGGATTGGATATGGGGGATGGTAAGGTAGTAGTAGTTGTGGGTGTGGGTGTGAACTTTAGAAGAAGAAGAAGTGTGGCGGGCTCCAGAAAATCCACGAGGGGGGGGAGGCACGAGAAAAGGGAATTTTTTTTTTACTTGTAATGTTGTAATGCAAGACTTTTTACTAGAGACTAAACTAAGGGAACTGAGGGAGTACATGTATTAGTAGACCCCCGAACAGACCATCCGTTGAAGTACCACTACACACTTTCTTACATGCAAATTTACATTCATACATTAAAGCAAAGCATAGCAATCTCAAAAAAGAGAGAGGGGGGGAATGGGTTGGGAACGTTCTGTTCACCTTTTCCAGTGCTGCTGCCCATGAGCCTTGTGTGGAAGCAGATGGCGTTGGAGATTGGGGGGGGTGCCACCGTCCAAGCCAAATACTATTGGCATCTAATACTATTCCGGCTCAAAATCTCTTGGCTTTATCCTTGGCCTTCCTTGGCCTTCCTTGGCGTTATCCTGCCAAGCCGTACGAGCCCTCTGATTCGGTCGTTGAGCCCCCTCGACCGCCTACTGCCGCCAAACATGCGTGAGCACTCAATTTATCCTGTCGAAATAAGGAGGCAGTGCAAGGTCGTTCCGTTTTCACAAAACGGGGTAAAGAAAAAAAAAAGGAATCGTTGTTTCCATTCTCCCCGGTATCGTTGTTGATGAAAACTTGATAGAAAACGACCGAGGGATGGGAAAAGAGGAAGGGGGAGGGGGGGGAATAAAAAATAAAAAGATAAAATTAAAAAAAAAAAAAAAAAGAGAGAGAGAAAGAAAGAGAGAGAAAAAAGAAATACTTCTCCACTCCTCCTCCACTGACCTGAACACTGGACCTTCCTTGCTCTCAACAATAATGAATTCTCGTCACATGTAACGTAACTACACTCTCAATCAAAAAAGGCAGGGGTTAGGGCAAAGAGGAATAAAAGCACCAGCAGCAGCAAGATCCCACGTCGCCGAGCCAGTATGAAAAAAATTTTCTTGGCTCGTATTTCCGTTTTAGTCGAGATGCTGTGGGTCGAGATGCTGGCCCACGGTCGCTGGCTTAACTCGCTGGGGAGATGCATTCCATTCCGCCGACTCGCGGAACTGTCACTCCGTCAGGCTCCTCTCATAACGTCGCTTGGACACCACCGTTCTTCTTCTTCTCGGGGTATCCCGTCTCCACTCTGTTGGCTTCAAATTCGTATGTATCAGCGTCGTCATCGACATTGGCATGGCATTATTAAAGTTTCCGCGGCCGTATTTTATACAGACAGTAAACTGTACGTGGTACTGGTTGCTGTAATCGGTTTGTTAAGGAAGGGGGTGGAGTACATCAGTATATATAAGAACCTTTTTGAAGAATTCGATTAAACGAGGCTCACAGCAAGTTAGAAGTATCATATCAGACCAAAAAAAAAGGACCTTCCCAAGCCTTAATTGGGTCATGAGATATCACGATACAGAAATCCTTGGCATATCCGTACATGTACATACATGTACATGTATATCTTCTAAAGATCGATATGCACGTAGGTACAGTGTTAATCCTACAAGATCCAGGGCCATGGGAAGTCTTTAACCATGTACCGGCTCAAAAACTGTACTTGTACTTGGGTGTAAGTACCATGTATCCATCCATCTCTACCATCATATCACCCTGTTAAATGTGATTGATTCTCCCGGCAGGCAGCAACACATTAACGCAACTCTATCAAGCCGTTGTACTCTAGTTCAGAGTGACCTCACCATTGGCGCTAATTACAACTTGATTTCTTCCGACTCATGTCACTTGAACAATCGACCAGGTGGTGACTCGGACAATTTTTCAATAATGTATGATGTGTCTACATACATGATACACATACTTGTTATTTTCAATCCGACCTTTGCACGGCCTGGTCAGTGAGCGAATCATAAATACAATGTAAGGCTACAAAACGGTCAATCTCACTCTGCACCTTTTCAACCACATCTCGGTTACAGCATCGTCTACTTACGCCCTTCGACACATGACTCACCTACCAACCTGAGGCGGGACTGCGGCATGGAAAGTGTTGCATGAATGCAAGAAAGCGCTGTGGCTTCAAATGTTCGATCATGAGATATCACTATTGGTCTGATGCTTGGCAG
The DNA here is from genome assembly GCA_024713925.1 of Morchella sp. 2016-103. Classification (NCBI taxonomy): domain Eukaryota; kingdom Fungi; phylum Ascomycota; class Pezizomycetes; order Pezizales; family Morchellaceae; genus Morchella; species Morchella sp. 2016-103. The sequence continues at coordinate 1,065,093 of JAMGZF010000017.1, read as the reverse complement.
CCAAGGAATAGCAGTTTTCCAAGCCATGCCAATTATCATTGGTGGTGCTTTCTCTTGGCCATCGCGTTTTTGGAGAAGATTCATATTATCCGAGTATCTCGCTAGTTTAGCGGTCCTCCGAAGGGCAAGAAGGGACGAGAAATACGTATGCACCTTGTTCGTAAAGAAAGCCAGAATAAACTTGCAGGGATCCTATAAGTAAATATTAGGTTCGACGGTCCATTGGGGCAGGTCGCACATGCAATCAATTTATACCTGGATAATAGTATTAGAAGGGCAAAGATTTCTTAGATCCATCAGCAGCTACTCGGTTTCTTTCAAGTCCACGGGTAAATTTCCGTATCCCAATAGGCTATTGGGAGGAGAACCCAATATCGACTACCTTGTGGTATCAGTACACGGTGTTCTCTTATTAAAGATTTTGAGACATATATGTACTTATATATTATTCCTTATCAATAGCCATAAGGGCCACAACGATTACTGGGCACTCAAAACAGAGGTCAAGTGGGGTATATCCACATATTGGGCTGTGGGACTCCAAGAAGGCCAAGCATCACAGAATATCACTCGACAAAGCCAAGGCATTCGATGGAGAAAGTGTGATATTCTTGGAATTATAGCCGAATAATAGACCGGATATCCTGATAACAACCACTGGTATGTAAAATAATTTTTTATTGCGTTTTTCAGTGGTTCTATAATCCTAAGTAAGAAAATATTGTTTTGTCGGCTTACAAAAAATAAATAATAAATAAATAAATAAAATCACGTCCCCCCCCCATGGCCATCAGAGTGGCGTAGTTTAGGAGAATTCACCGACGTACTTGACTTGTAATTTGCGTGTATGGATTGAATTGACTTCGTTGGTTAAATCTTTAGTAACAGTTGCGCGGTGGAATGGGCCTGGAGTGTCAGCGTCTTACGTGTCTCGCCTAGGAACATGGTTTAAGGTTGTTTAAGGTGCATTCCTGATGTCTATTCACCTCTTAACTGAGAGCCTTAGAACAGTAATCTGGTTTGAAGGTGTTTCTCGGCTTCTAAGGAAACCACCTAAGCGCCAGCAAAAACAGTATCGGCCACAATGATCGTCTCTGCAAGCCTGCGGTTTGGGGGGCATATGCAAGACATTTAGCCCGAGGCTTAGAGGGCAGGAATAACATAAGAAAGTTTCGCAGTTCGCAAAGTCCTTGACTCGGTGCTCAAATTCCATACCGTGTCTTAGTTCATGAACCATATTTACTGACCGGTACCGGGGAAGTCTCCGTTGGCTAGTCTAAGGCCTCAGTTCGGGTTTATTTCCATGCTGCAGTGTGGGGGCACTGGGGGGAATACATGTAGTGATGAACGAAGTAAAGTAAGACCCTCTGGAAATAGATGGAGCAATAAATAAAACTGACACCAGAGATTAGAGTTACTTTATCAAGGATTTCTAAAGTATAAGCTAGCCAGTACTAGACCAGCCTTTCAAAAATTGAAGGAATTCTTTTCCCAACTACTTGAGCAAGTGGACGAGGGGGAGCTTATCGGCCCCGAGAGTCGAGACCGTCTCCGTGTGCCAATCAATCGTCGGAGATCCGAGTAGCCAGAGAAGAAACCTTCTGGGGCCGTTCAAAGTTGACACAGCCCTTTGTAAAGAAGCCTAGGGCGGACGCCTGTAGAAGAGCAGAGGGGTTTCATTTATGACTTGGGTATCCAGATAACTGACTGATCGAGCCTTGTGGTTGCGATCAAAAGGTGTCTTGAGCTCCAATGGGAATTATTCAAACCCCATATCAGAGCTCCCGTTCTAGTCTCATACCATAGTTAACTGCCTCCCTCAGGCTTGCATGTTACCAGTTTCGGGTCAAAAGGAAATATTAAATCCACTATGCATTACCCCCAAAGTATTAGCATATCAATAGCTGAGTACGTAGGCCATTAATGCCAGCTAACGCAAGACGAAAGGGTACATGTAGACATCACGAAAAGAGACGAGAGGTCTGCGAGCGTTCTGGCTTGGCTGCCAATTTCTCACCATCCTCACGGCACTCGATAGAGTCGCGAGATTGCAGTTCGGCCCACCTCCCACGTGGTGGTAATAGTTGCCAAGAGAAAATATAAAACCGTTAGAGCCACATACTAGTGACGCCGAGACTTAGGACCCCATTATCACATGATAGGGAAGTGATTCTCTGAAGTACCCCTAGCCATGAAATAAGCGCTGAGGCGAAGAGTTTTAAGGATTGCAGCGGCAGTGAGCATCACTAGCGCCCCGTCCGGATACTCGGGCTCATTGTTGACAGTGGGCCTTACAAGCTTGTAAGGGACGAGTCTAGACCGCACTCAAAGGCTTCAACGGAGACCGATAAAAAGAAGGCTTAAGTTGAAATCTAGCTTCGGGGACTCTACTAGACTGAGCTACAAAAGTCCGTTTCCCGATTGCTTAAATTTTCCTAAGTTACGTACTCTAGGTTAATTTCCAGAGGCGATGGGACAAAGATACAAAAGTATGGAATGGGCTATGTGCACGCGCAGATAACTAGGAGTAACCCTAAACTAATGATTTCCATGATCCAGTGTTATAGAAAGAGATAAAGTGCTCTAGGTGCTGGCCGACACAATGAGGGGAAACCCGTCTAAGAATCATTGACCTCGTGGATCGGCAATGTTTATTAGATTGAGCGTAAACGGAATATCTAAAATAATTTATTTTTTTACGAGAAAAAGACTTATATAAAATTCTTAGTTATTTATTGAGAATATTGAGATTCGTCGGGGAAAAAGAGGAAGAAAAAAAAGATACCAACCGCCATGGACCCACCACAACGGATTACCATAACTCCAAATAAAACTCATAAGAGAAAACTAAAGTAAATGTGAGCTGCAACCACGGCAGAGGCGTATCATTATGCGTTACCAAGGGAAGGTCTAAATGCCGCCCGCGACCCTTGTGCCAAGCAACCCACCCTCTCCTTGTAACCGTAAAGGTACCCAGAGCGATAAGACATCACGCCAAGTATTGCAAGGTTCCCCACAAAAAAACCCCCAAGCTCACATGCAGGTCCCCATCACATCAAAGGTCCCAACCATAATATAAGATAAGAGGGAAAGATATAGGAAAGGATAAAGACAAATAAACAGGTTAGTACCAAATGCAGTGCCAAACCAGAAATAAAAACCACCACAAGTTGCTTGAAGCAGGCTTTGTGACAAAATATATGCATGATGCCCCAATAAGTAATTTTATGCGGACCCAAACTTTTCCAACCATACTCAAAAAATTCTCGGAGCGATATTGCTGTGGCTATATCACCCACCCACATCCCACATGGGCTCAACCAACTTATTCCCGATCCCAGCCCCAGACTTGTCCCAGGAAATTAGCCATATTGACACGCTTATTTTTCATCTCGAGAATCCAAGGATGTTCTAACATCCTCCAAGGACTAGCTCGCCTTGCAGTATCTTTCTCGAGGCTGTGAATATCAAAGTTAGCATTGAAATAAAAAAGGATAAAGCACTAGGCAACATACCAGCAACGGATGAAGTATTTAAAATTATCACTCCACTTGATATCGAGATCAGGTTCATCTTTGAGTTCAGGGATCGGCTGTCGAACGATATATGTGAGGAGGTCGATCAAACCAGCGCGTCCACCACTATCGGCCTCATTTCCGAACGGGAAACGGTGCTGAGCAACCTCAAGCAGGGTAACCCCAAGAGACCAAACATCGGAAGTGATGGTGTATGAGTGCCCTTGAATTCTTTCAGGCTAAATTAGAAAGTTAGCAGATAGCATTTCGAAGTATGTGCCAGTGAAGGCCAACATACAGCCATGTAATATGATGTGCCAATGAAGGTATCGGCATTGCCTTTAGAACCAATAAGTTCACCGGAAACACCGAAGTCACATAATTTTACTTGCCCATTTCTACAAAGAAGAATGTTCGATGGTTTGATATCTTCATTATAAATTAGTGAACTAGACATGCAAATTTCATTTGGGACCACAAACCTCTGTGGATAATCTTTCTTCCACTCAAGTATGTCAGTCCCTCCAATACTCCCTCTGCGATCTTGCCTAAAACCTTTTCTCCCGTCCTGCCCTCGAGCTTTTTCACCTCTCTGTAGATACTATCCAAGCTGCCACCTTCACAAAATTCCATGATGATCGAGATAGTTGCCGAGGAGACGTCCATAAATGCACCGTGGTATTTGCAAATATACGGCGAAGAGCATTCCTTGTTGAAACTGAGCTCTCGGAAAATCTGCTTCTTGACTTCGGGATTGGGGTCTGTGGTAATGATCTAACTCGGGTATCCCATGTCAGTTGCATGTTTCAGATAATGGCCCAATACAGCTCCTAGGAAATGCGGGGCAAACCTTCATAGCAAAAACTGTTTTCCCGCCCTTCAACTTGCACCGCGTCACAGCACCCCCAGCCCCCTCCCCAAGACTTCCCAGTTCTATGATTCTACCGTTTGAACTAGCACTCCTCCATCCTTCGTCATCCAGATCGTCTGCATCCAAATTTTCGTTTTCCCAGTCAATGCTTCCCCTACGGCCCGTTCCCACTCCTCCAAGGATAGCGGATTCACTGCCCATCCCACCCGTATCAGGTGAATTCCGCACCTGTTTCTTCAACGTCATAGCAAAACCCAAAGCCGCATACTGCTGATTTGCTCCAGCTACTGGGCTTGCATATGACGATGAACGTTGCTGCTGGTGGACAGGCCTTATCGAAAGGGGAGCTGGGTTTCCGGAGGTTGCTAGACTTAACTTAGGTGGGCCACGTCTGGGCTGGGGAGGTCCGAGAATCGGCGCAGAATATCCATTGTTCATCTGAGTATTGAGCTGTGGAATGGGCTGTTGGGGTGCATTGTTTGGGGACCCTGGGATTGAAAGCCCAAGGCGAGGAGGACCACGGGAGGGAACTGGTGCTCGCAGGAGTGGGACTTGGGCTGTGGACATGACGTGAACAGGATGGTTGTAACAAAGGAAGAAAGATATAGTCCCAGGTGGCTATAAGGTGATATACGACAGTGCGGGGAAGAAGAAAAAGGGTTGGCCCTTGGTATAGAAGCCCAGAACTACAAAGACAGATCAGTCAGATAAGAGTTAACAGTGAGCGAAGTGGTACTTTTTATTCCTGTCAATTATGAATGGTAGCTTACGATGACGTGGGCGAAAACTTCGATTTCTACAACAATAAAGTGAAAAACTATGAACCAGGAAGTGGCGAAACGAGAGTTGGGGCCCTTCAGACTATTTATCTTTCCTTTGGTCGGAGGGACTGCCGTAATATCGGGACGACGTGTCGCTACTCTCGGTTAATGCTATCGTGGGGATGATGGGATGTGAGCTCTGTCTGAGCGACCAAGGTGGGGGGACTAATGCAGTTACGCTTATGCTAGAGAAAGAAGGGGTGTAGGGTATCTAGAAGTGGATATGAAATCGTAGAACGAAAGAAGTCGCGGCCACCGTGAGATGTGTAGTGATGATGATAGGTTTGACTGATGGCTGAAATTCAAAGATGCCGCAGACTGGGTTGGTGTTGATGTGAAGAACGAACGAACGAGCGAGCGAGGGAACGAACGAACGAGTGAACGAGTGAAATTTTTTACGGCCGGATATCCGCTGGGATATCTATTGACCTAACCTGCTAGATGGGGTAGCAGTGATACGTAGGCGTTATTTTTTTATTTTTTTATTTTATTCTTTTTGTTTGTTCGAACAACAGATCACTACAGCAAATCCTAGTGTTGGGGAGCAAAGAGGCGAGGAGGGGGCGTCGGAAGGATAAAGGTGGAGGGGTGGAGACTACGGCTAGAGAGGACAAGACCAGACATATCAACACCATCTCCTGATGGGGGAGGAGTACGCTGCAGCCCGCTCTATGAACTCCCTATCCTCCCCCCCTCCCCCCGCTGCACATTCATACATACATCTCTACAGTTCTATGTACTCAGATCTTGTGTATCATGCTGCCCGAGAAAGAAAGAGAAAAAAAACTCTTGTATGCACAGGTAGATAACTCGATTTTTGCGTAGAGTTAGCTATTCGTTTCACACATATCAAGTCTGTCAATTCGATAAGTTGCCACTCTTCATGTGAGTAATTCATTCTTGACCGTTTATTGAACACTGAGAGAGCCTGCCTGTTATCTGCATTTTCCGGCAATGATAAATCGAGGCCTTGTCTCTGTTCTGCTCCAAACATCATTTGACCTGTCCAGTCCAGCACCAGTTTTCCCTGGTCATTAATCAGGCAGTGGTTCCGCATAGCTTAGGGATTTTCGCCTTTGGCGGGATCTTGGGACCATGAGATATCAAGGTTCCAGCTAGACACACCTCAGGTTTTCGGTGTGTCGGAAAATCGAGATCTAGGCATGAGTAGCGTTTTTGGCCTCCCTGTCCCGCTCTTCTTTCCCCTCATCCAACGAGCCTCACCGTTCGAGACGCTCGGGTGCCCCTGACTTTTGGATGCTGGATAAGCGCCGCATGTGTTTCAGCCCGTCTTACGATTGCATGTACCATGTTTCCCAACCACAGTTTGGCGAATCAGAGAAACAGAATATGCCATCGGGCTTCACAAGCTTACAATTCATGAGATAGAGTTCGAGATCATTGGATTCCGCTGTAAGCATTTTTCACAATTTTTTCATCTCATCTAGGCTCTAGGTCTTTAGCTCTGAGTATTAAAGGTGATGGCGCTGGTGGCTTTTATCTTAAAGTTTAAACCAGACCACTATGGGGCGCGGAGCCTACGTTGCAGCAGACAGCGCGCGGTTAGAAATTCACAGGTTCAGGAAGGTGTGTCATAGAGACGCGTAGCATCTACTTTAACTGTCAGTCTCATTGATCGAAGAAGGAAGAAAAACTCGTAGACATAAGCTATCAGTCACCGGAGCCCGCATAACTACCACAACCAACCTACCAGGAGGAAACCACAATTTCAGTGGGCAGTTGTTGTCCTATAAAGCGTCTAGTGCGTATCCGACGATTTGGGTTTTGTCTAGATGCAAAGTACTATGCGGTTACCTTTGTTACTAGGGATATGATAGTCTTACGGTCCTGTTATATTATCATTATACCAACTCGACTAACAATTGGACTCTGACGACAAGAAGATGGGAAACGTCATGCGGGGAGTGGCTTGCAACTTCACCACCAAGCTTTCAGAGGCTGAGACGAGCCCTGATATATCAACCTCGGTAGTTGTGCAAATCCCATATCGGATGGGAAGGAAGAGTGGTGAAAAGTGAAAAGTGGCCACACTTTGAGGACGAGTGACATATAGTGAATGCAGCCTTATGGCCTCACAATCGTGATGATCTTCCGCTAGGAACTTGCCAAGTTAGCCCAGCTATGCTAACGAAAAAAAAAAAACTTGCAAGTCAATCCGTTACCCCGCAGCCCGGAGCTCTCTCCATGTGCCTTTAGGATCTCGAAAAAAACCGAACTGCATGATGGTCTATGTGTCAAACAACTCGGTTCCACGAACATCTTGCATATCGCGACCTACTTAAGCGGCTCCCATGTTCCTGGTATGCATGATCATACTCTACTGCACTTTCTATCTGCCGTGACAAGCCAAACTTGCGCAGTCTTGTCTAAATCAGTGACGACGGAACAACCCCGAGCGAGGGTTCTACACTATCATAGAGGCGTTGAAAACAGGTTTGTCGTAATCTTCATCGGAGAGTTTATCTGGACTATGGAACTACATATATATCTCGATCTTCACTTCTATCCGTACGCGATAAACAAAATCGATATATATCTATTATACCTGTGCCTATGGTGCGGGGTCTCCTGCCCTAGAATTTACCACCAAGGCGACTACTTGTTGCTGTGGCAGCCTGCACACAGCAGTGATTTGAGGATCGATATGCATGCAGCCTAGACTCTAGGATCTCCAAGGCTCGAGGCTCAAGGCATTAAAACACAATACCGGAATCATAAGACCAAGATCTACAACGAACTCTAGAGCTTTCTACCGAAAACTTATGCTTTCATAATGTCTGACCGGACGTGTGAAACCTCGCACTTATCTGCCACTCACCTGGGCATCGAGCATGACAGTCCTGCCCTGAATCCTAGTTTGCTCGTCAACGACTTACATCGGGAGACTTGAAGGCGTGGCCTGCGTTCGGCCGCGTCACGATTTCGGCATGACTATGCAGCCCAGATTCTTGGGATCTTGGGTCTGGTATTCGGGCCGAAGAGCTTCCGAAAACCCTTTAGATCTGTGAACTGCAATCACATGCAAGGATAGTCAGCGCCGAGAAATCAATGAACCAAGATCATTTAGCACGACGGAAGATGAAATACTTTTGTCCCCGGATGAAAATATAAAAACCCTTGGCCTCGTCCTCAGCTGAGAGTTCAAGGATTACTGAACCATACCGCTGGGTTGGGACCACGCCGCCTTTTCCAGCCCGCCTATGCACGAAAAGCTATTTGCTGTGGTGAAGGATATATTGATCCAGTACTTGGGAGAGTCGGGGCAAAGATACTTGGGACTGGATTTTGAATACACCCTGGCTAGAATAAATGGTATTCGTATCGTGGGTGCTTAGCATAGGTTCTTTTTTGAATCTATGCTTACTGAAGAATTCGAACATGTATATGCGGGTGGAGATGAGAGAAATCATTGGCTTTTCTTAACGCGTCAAGAAAACGGCCTATGCTCTTTTATCTATGCTCTAGTCACGAATAGCGGCTGAATGTGGGGGCTAGAAATGCTTTTTTAACACTAACAGACACCTTCACAACAGCATCATTCATCTACTGTAGGGTCTGATAACGAGCATCTCTCTGCTTGCTGACCACTGGTATACAGACACCTCATCATTCAATACATACAAGCAGGCAGGGCTATGATTATATTCGTGGATTAGGACCAACTATGTGCCGATCTCACTTTGCTGGCTTTGTATTAAAGCGCAGGCGACTAGACTGCCTCATAAGTACACGAGCACACGAACGCTACTACTCCTTAAATTATGGGCCATATGACAGATGTTCAACAGAATAGTTTCGGGTAGGAGCGCATAAATGGACATTAATCATTGGATAACTACAGGAGAAGGGGCTTGAGTGGAAGGCGTACAAGAAGGTTGAAGTGCGCACAGAGTGCTACTGACAGAATGTAGTCGGGTGCTCTGTGCTGCCGATGCTCTATCCCTTGGGCCATATCTTAATTATTGACAGATTCAGGCCAGTAGTGCCCGTAGATCTTGTGTCTAGTTAATATACATACTATACTCGAGCATGATAAGACAGCGACACACACTGAAAACGGGATATACTCGTACATGCCTGTCAGCGCACATGTAAGTAGTACACGTCGACGTGTTGCACGCAAAGCCTGGTCGTAACGTATAACCACGGAATATAAAGGTGAGTGATATTCCGTGATTGTTAACGACAAATTCTCTCGCTTATGAGTGCTGGATATCTAGGTATAATTGGCCTAGGTGCCATATTCCATTTTTTTTTTCCTTTGTAGATTACCGTGGACATTACCATGATTCTTTAGCATTATGCTTGAGACGAAGAAGCAAGGCAGAACGGGGTCGTGAAAGGCGTATCATAATCATACGCTTAGTAGTCTGCCAAAAAACTAAAATAGGGGGTGGCCTGACTGAAGAGTGTACGGGTAATTACCCCTACAACAATATGTTTATCCCTTCCCTTACATACCATACATAGTAGTCTACGTCATGAATGAACCAATTCCAATTTTAACACTCATATTGCGGGATTTCAACCACTGAACTTTACATGTACATGAGGCTGCCCTCACAAGCCTTTTTTTATGACCCTATCAGCGGCTATCACTCACGTCTTAAGCGCTAGCCTCGTGGGATGCTGTATGATAAATATTGCCGCGCGTCATGTGCAATCACTCGATAACCAGGCCCCAATTTGGAATGATTTAATTGGGTCGCAAATAGAATAGAATATACTCGCAAGAGTTGGGGGGACGTCTATATGACTTTGCTGATTGATCATAAGGCACACTGTTTTGGAATATTGACAGTACTGGTATTTGAACAAAGTTTATTTAAGGCGATCACGTTCCAAAGAGAACCATCACACCAAGCCTACTATTTCTGTAAATTATTGGATATGTGTATCTAGCTGTTGGTATATAAGTACATGTACCGGCTCTCCTACCATTCAGAATACTCGAACGCCCGTTCTCACTCGTTACCAGTTGACCAGGTAGAGTTAAACTTATTTGTACTGTACTGTCTTTACCTAGTCATCCTCACCATGTCCACCCACGCAGAGCCGGGTGCTGTCTCTCATGCTGGCCCGCATCGCTCCAGCCTTGAAAGCCTCCCTATCGAGCTCATCCTCCAAATTGTAGACCATATTCTCTCACCCCCCTTACACCTCCCCTCCATTCTGCCGCTCCTCCAAACAAACCGGAATCTCCACGCCATCGTTATCCCCGAGCTTATCCTGCGAGCCTATACCCGCCCCGAGAAGGCCCTCTTCCACTCCCTCGCTCTCCCGGGGGACACAAGGGTCCTCCGCCTCCTTCTCCGGCACGGTTTCAGCTTCACCATCCGCACACAGTCCAACACCCACCTCCATACCGCCCCCGGCTCCTTCTCCGAGGCCACGCTGCAGGAAATCCTCACGACGGGGCCCAACGCCATAGTCGGAAGCGCACCGGGCACCACCAGCGCCCTCGCCTGGGCCGCCACCATGGGCCGTAAGAACCTTTGTAGGACACTCCTTGAGCGCGGTGCCTGCGTCGAGGGAAACCCACTTGATGATAATGTGATGCGGCCGCTGCACATTGCGCTGTCGGAGTCGGATATGGACACTGTTCAGCTGCTGCTGGAGCACAACGCGGATCCGCGGGCGAGTTGGGGGGAGAAGGGGGCGTCAGCATTGCATACAGCGGTGGGGTGGCGTGCTATAAAGGAGGGGACGCGGAGGAGTGCGGTGGATTTCGTGGCAGTGTTAGTGCGGGCTGGGGCAGATGTGGGGGCAAGAGATAGGGACGGAGAGTCGGTGTTGGAGTTGGCGGCGAGGAGGGGGGATGCGCAGGTTGTGGAGTATTTGCTTGGGAATTAGTACGATGTGGCTGTTGTGATCCTAATTGATGCTGATCTTGAGCTATAACATTAGGAACTACTATTAAAGGTGTAAGATCGTGTGGTTTGAGAGGGTCGGGGGGTACCCGGGTATTGAGTAGTCTCCTTCCTCTTTTTCTTTTCTTTTGATAAGTATCACACATTAAACCCCAGCTATGTCGGCGCTAGCTTTCTATACCACTGTTGTTATTCTATTTTTTTTTATTTGTTGGCCATATATTCGGCCCGCCAGTATATCATGCATCACTTCAACTTCACATTGCCTTCCGAGTAAGATTTCATGGTCGAAGCTTTGGGCACCAGATGACATAGCGTGATGGGCCGTGCGTGGACTCTGATATTAAGCTTAAGTTGACAAACATCGTTCTCCCGACGACATCTTTGCCAAACAAGTCACCTATAGACAACATTATTTAGTGATGAACCAGCTGTCTAATAATCCATCCTTTGCTTGACTCAACTATGCCCATCTCACTCATGTATTCACATCGAGGTGGTACGGGTGAAAAAGTAGACCCTTTGTAATTTTGACGTTCACCCCGCTCTTGGAGCTTCTTTGCGGCCATGCCTATAACGTGGTTGTTATTGTGGATAACTAAACATATAGTATTAATTAATATATTAATGTGATGTAGCTATAGCTTGGACACGTGACTCCAAACTATATGCAAATATGCTTTTATCTGTCATGTCAAAAAAAAATTGTTTTTTGACCGTAACTATTAGAGGGTCCCCCTCCACTACTTGATTCAATAATCAGACTCCTCTAATCGGTCCTCTACTCCCCTCGGCAAAGGCGCCAACCCCAAATATGGATCATTGCTAATTCATCACTAACTCTGAGTGGTGCCATCTCATGAGAGCCCTCGGGCTGTGGTGTTATCGGATAGTTGAGTAAATAGGGCCGAGTAGCTATATTATAGCTACCACTGCTGAGGTAGAAACTGATAATCTAGGCACCTCCATAGACCATATTCCCGCGTATTATATCGCCTCGCCTCATAAACACAGGACTATATTGTGCCGTCGACTATATGTTTCAATAGGTGAGCTCATCAAGCTGGCCTTAATTCGTATTCAAATCTCGATGATCTTATTGCTGGCTCTATGGTGAGAAACATTGACGGCTATGCCGCGCGTTCCTCTACCTACATGTATGTAGCAACACTGCGCTGCCTCCTCACCTCGAGTGATTTCCCATGAGCGTCACGTCACCCAGGCAGTACAACGCCGGAACCATGGGGGCCGTTCCGAGCCTTTACTTCCAAATGTTTGTCCGCACATACATGTGGGCTACTGCACATCTAGATTATCTAGGCATGTGCAGTCTAAGAGTTTCCCGTGCCCGATCCAGTGCGATTGATTACATACAATGCTAAGTATGTACCCAGCAAGTCCCCTCTCCCTAGAATAGGTACAGATGCTGACGTTCCGATATCCGATACCGAAACCCGGAGTGCTTTTTCTCCCTCGTTCCGTAGTTAGCTCACAATCGTTAGAACTCCAGCTTCTTCTAAGCAAAATCCCTGCTACTACCGAAGATCTCCCATCGACGATAACAGAAAGGAAAGTTTGTTACACCTACCTACCTTCTCCATGCTGTGTGTGGAGGATAGACGGCCGGAAAACATAACTCTAGTTAGTGGGGGATCTGCATGGAACGGTTGGGGCAGTTTTCAAATAAATTAATAACGGTGCTATCGCCCGCATCCAGAAAGTCTTCCCCTAACCCTTGGGGCTTGGTTTGACGCACGGCTCACCGGGGGGGACCTGGGCCCGTAACGCAAGTTCGTTTATCATTTGCCGCCGTTCGACATCCTGGAGAAGTAGAAAAAAGGAAAGAGAGTAAAGGAGAAAGGGAGAAGGAAGTTCTGGGCTGGGTCCGAATTGTACCCTATGTTCGGTCTCGAGTTCTCCAAAGCTCGAGGCGGGCCTAAAGCGCCACTCGTCGCCTTTTTCTTTCTCGGTTTCATTTCGCCCTGGGTTCAAATCTCTCTTTCTCAACTCCCGGGGTGGGGGATTATTAAGACCTCGGCCAGCCCGTAAGACCCGGCTCATGAGCACGACGGACAATTACCTAAGTATCGCGAAAGTTGATATTTGGGGTGGGAAGCATTTTAGCTTCCCCATAATATTTCAGGCTATGCATTATTTTTTTCTACGTTATTAACCTATTCGTCAATTATTCATGTATAAAAGACATAAAAGACAGGCCGTTATGAAATCCCGGGGAGGACTGTTGGGGTCGTTCGATGCGGTTCGGGTTTTGGCTTCCCAGGTCAGCGATGGAGGGAAGGCCTTGGCAGGCTTCTTCTTCCTGCGAAGAGATGCCCTCTGTTTGTTTGTTTCTTTTTGTCCTTGGAGCTTGTATGTACCTGAGAAGTTTTAAGTTTAAGCTTAGAAGAACCAACAAACCAACAAGAATCTCGCTGGAGCCTGCAGGTACCGACCGGTATTTGCTCGGTCAACGAAGCTACTGGCTGGTCAGCTGTTCTCGCGTTTCGGAAGCCTTCCCTTTCGGTGGGAACTTGATATAAGGATTTCCACAGCTGCTAATATGCGGAGGTGTAGCTTCTCTCATGCTGTCTTGCTCCCCGCGTTAAATGTAAGCCGATCGGGGTTTTAAAAAAAAGTTTGAGGTGAGGAATATGCACTGAGGCAGATCATGTTTTTTTTTTCTTTCTTTCAAACTTTTCTGATGGGGGGTGGGGATCTACCGGTTCTCGACTGGGGCTGTCAAGTTAAGAAGCATGATGGCGGCGGGAAAAAAAACGATTCTTTCTTTTTTGATTTACTTTTTGATATGCAGGCGTTGTTTAAATCCAGCGCCCAGAGATTTTCGGTGATTTTCTTTTTAGATTTTTGCCGGGGATGGTAGCATTTCATGCTTCTGATAGGGTGGAAAGAAGAAGAAGCTGTTCCCCAGGATAGCCAGGGTCCCCTCCTTCGGTTAGGGTGGGAGGCAAAGGCAAATATGGAGAGAGGTGTATGTACCTATGTTTTGTCTATCTTTTGCAAGCAGGCATGTAGGCGTGCCAGGTCTGTAACACTGAAGATACTCACGCGGGCGAGGAGGGAGTTGCTGGATGAGCATGGGGGGGGAGAAGAGTGGGTCTCTTGACATTTGGAAGAGAGGGCAACTGTCTACATCTACAGTATCTACCATGCAACCGTCACCAAGGTAACTGCTCTGGACTGGCTTACGCCATGTAGCTAACCATAAGCTGCCATTGATTTGCAAAGTTGTTTCCCTAACGAAATAACCCCCGCCACCACCGGGCTTTTCTTAGCTTGCTGCTCCCCACGAGCCTCTCAAATTTGTGTGGACCCTTTTCTTTCCTATTAATTTTTTTTTTTCTTTTCTTAATTTTCTCCCCACATCGTTAGCCCATCCCTTCCTTCCTTCCCCTAGATAATATGTGTAGCACTCAATTGATAGCTAGACGCGCCTCACGGAAGAAGGAGAAAAGGGGAAAGAAGAGATAGAGTCGATATCGCCAGGGAGAATTCAGTTGAAAGGGAAGGGACAACAAACCACTCGTGATGTTTGCCTCCACATAAGAACATACAACTTACATGGGACATAAATGTAGCATTACTGTAGTCTCACAATAATCCCTTACCTTCCTTTTACTCCTACTCCTCGACAGGTACATACATGTACGCATACATGTAATACATACATAACCTACATACATACATAGACATCCCTCCACCCTCACTCTTCATCCCATCCCATCCCCATCAACCCATCTAAAACCTCCGTATTCTAGCTCCTGATAGCTTGAAGACTTATTCCCTGGTTTATCCCGAACCTATAGAACTGCTTTTCGTATCTACAACATTAAAATCTTCTTCCCCGCATCCTCCACCACCCCCCCCCCCCCACTATTAAATATTTTGAGCGGCATCAGCTGGTTCATCTTCTCATTCCCCCCCTCCCCACATCCTTTTCAGGGATTGATTATTGCCTGCCTCTACATTATTTACAATCCAACTTGTGCTCCCTGATTGATATCAACTTCCTCATCCTCCCACCATCACAACCACCACAACCACCACCAAATAACCCAACCACCCTCATTCATCACACAAGACGTGACCGTCACCCCCATTCTATTATTGATACATCCGCCCCCATCCCAGCAAAAAAAAAAAAAAAAAAAAAAAGCTACCTATTGCTGTTGCTACCCCTCTCGTTCACCGCACCGTCATCCCGCATCAGGTCTGTCTTCGTGATCCAGCGCTCTGCTGCTAACATCAAGAAGTCTCGTGGGCTTTTGCACTTTCTTTAAACCGGCTCATCTCTTTCCAATATCGGATATCCCCGTCCTTTTCTATATTTCTATATTATTTTTTTCCCCCTCGTACTATCACCACAAGTACTCTTCACGGCGCGCGCGTTTCAAGGAGATCTTTTTTACATAGAATAATAATATAGCTCGGCGCTTCTACGATAGAATAATGCCTACATACAACATGCTCAGCACCCCTACTACGGCTGCTGCTGCTGCTGCTTCTGCTTCGTCTCGTCCAGCAACCCGGTCAAAGCTCCCGTCGTCCTACATGTCGCTCCCTTTTTCAACTGTCCCCGAGATTCGACATGAGACCGCAGCCCACGTCACCGACGCTGCGTCCGCTTCTAGACTAGAGACCTTCTGTTCTCACCCTATTAGGCGAACCAGTAACAGTGTTAGAAGACTATTTCAAAGGGCCACCCACTCCCTTCGGTTGTCCTCTTCTTCTTCCTCTTCTTCCTCCCCCACCTCCGGGAATGAACACTCGGCCGGCGTGATCCACCACGGAATGAAAGAAAGGAAAGCAAAAATTACACTGGGAGACGGAGAGAGCGGCATCGGTATTGACGAAAAGGATAATGAGGAGTGCTTCTACTCGCAAGATACTACGGCTGTTAGGAAAGGTTTGTGGCCACCAATGTCCATCGTTGTTACCGTCTGTTGTTGTTGTTGTCGTCTGTTGTTATTGGGGTTGTCGCACAACGGGGGAGGAAACAATTCCTGGCCTAGGAGTGATCGTTTATGCTTACAACGGGGCGAGCCAAATAGATTTTGTGAGAATCCTACCGTCGGAAATTACTGCACATATCTTATCCTTCCTGGACCACCAGAGCTTGGTAAATTGCGAATCTGTATCGCACCAGTGGTTGAATGCTGCACGCGACCGCCATGTTTGGCGTAACGTGTTTAGGGATGAGCATGGGCCATGGAAGTCGCGGCCTGGAAACGATTGGAAGAAGATGTTTATGGTCAGACAGGAACTCAATCATAGGTGGCAGAAGGGTCAAGTTACTGCAAAATACTTGAAGGGACACACAGATAGCGTTTACTGTGTGCAATTTGATGAGTGAGTTTATTCACCAAAAAACGGCTTTCCCTTTCTCACAATATTGACTGTCGGTTTCAGGAAGAAAATCATTACAGGCTCGCGCGATAAGACCATTAGGATATGGGACATTGCGACAGGAGAGTGTCTCAAGGTCCTGGGACAAGGCGCAGCGGCAGCCAATGACAGGGTTGTACCGCACGCAGGCTCCTCAGGTTACCACCACGCCTCGGTCTTATGCCTCCAGTTTGACGACGAGATTCTGGTTTCTGGTTCGTCCGATCACACCTGCATTGTATGGTCGCTACCTTCCTGTACGTCGGTCATGCGGCTTAGCGCCCACACGGCTGGTGTTCTGGATGTGTGTTTTGATAAGAAACATATCGTCTCATGCTCCAAGGATACTACTATCTGCATCTGGGACCGCAAGACGGGGCGACTCCTCCGCCAGCTCACGGGCCATAGGGGCCCCGTAAATGCGATCGCTATTCGTGGAAATCTCATTGTTAGCGCTTCGGGCGATGCGTTGATCAAGCTGTGGAATGTGGATACTGGAAAATGTGTCCGTGATTTCACAGGCCACAATAGGGGCCTTGCATGTGTGCAGTTTAGTGAGGATGCGAAGACGATCGTCAGCGGTGGAAATGATCAGGACATCAGGGTCTGGGATGCGACCAATGGCGAGTGTCTTAGGATATTGCAGGGGCATTCGCTATTGGTTCGCACACTCCACTTGGATTCCCGAAATAGGAGAATTGTTTCGGGATCCTATGATCAGGTTTGTGATACCCCGCGCTTTCTTCTACTCGCGCTCGACTAAAAGCTGACCCGTTGACCACAGAGCGTGAAAGTTTGGGACTTGGACTCGGGAAAGCTCATTCTCGATATTCAGAGGTTCCACTCGACATGGATCTTGTCCGCCAAGGCCGACTACAGACGGATCATTAGCACTAGTCAAGACAATCGCACCTTGGTCCTGGATTTCAGCACGGGAATGCAGGACTTGGATGTCTTGGAGAGCTCGTAACTTGGGGCCTCCTTGTTCCTCTTTTGTTTTTTACAGACTTGAAAGATAGTTTGTTGTATAGTGACCACTGATAAACGTTTCTTACGGCGAATGCTTCTACCCTTAGATTTTTTATTTTTAACTTTTCCCCCCTTCTATCGTTTGATTTTGGCTTTTTCTTTACTGGTTTTGGGCGGACATCTTCTTTGACTTTTGCATGGATCGGCACCAGGTGTTGGGAACTTTTTTGCTCCTTGTTTCCCCCTTTTTTTTTTTTTTTTTTGAATCACGCTTTAAGAAACTACTGGTGAGACCGAGGCTGCGGGTTGGTACAGTCACGCTGCATGTTTGCTTCTCTGCATATTCTCTCCTTTCTTTCTTTCGCTCTTACTTGTTGTGTATGTATATGTACGATAAACGGCATTAAGTTTGCCCCCTTTCCTTCCTTCTCCTCGAATCATTCTGATTTTTCCGTTCCTGTTGGTTTGTTTTGGGGCGAAGCGATATGGGGGAGTCTTTACGCTGTCCTGCCACGATTCCTTGTTGGTTTACCTTTTAGTTGTATATATAATATAGAGACACACACATGTTTCGCATCGGAGTGGATGGGATAATGTTTCACTCGTCCCGCTGTATGTGTGTGTGTGTGTGGCCAGTCATGATATATCACTCGGATCACTAGTGCGCTCACCCACTGGCTCGCCCAAAGAGCCACGAATGCTCAGTGCGCAGTCTCCATGGCTACTGTCAGGCAGGGAAGCTTTTTATGTACCTCACATGGTAGGGCATCATACTGGCCCCCAGTAATTACTCTCCAATAGAATAGTAGATTACTTTACCTACTCTTCCGCCTCTCCCCTCCCACCCCGCCTTTTTCCTCGGCCCCCGAGGTGTGGTCCGCGCAAAAAGAGGAAAAAAAAAAAAGAATACCCTACATACAACCTGCATGGTATCGGATGGCGGGGCTGCACAGGCATGTCCAACCGTAGCAAACCCGCAAACCATAAATCATAAACCACCCCCCCCCCCCTGTGTCGGTGTAATTTATGGTTGGCCCGGGGGGGGGGGAGGGTTGTAAATTTGAATCTGGACCCCTCAACCCCCCCCTCTTAATTCACCCTGCATGTACGTGGCACACGAGCGTTATCGATACTGTATGGTATGTGGGGGGGAAGAGAAAGGACAAGAGAGTCGGAAGATGGGATTTTGGAATTGTGGTCCTGGGAGGCAATGAGTTGTTGGTGGTGTGGGTTGGGGTTGTGAAATGAGGGTAAGGGTTGGGATCATGGGATGTCACTCTGTTTTGGTGGGGGCGGGAAGCTACATAAGGGGGGGTTTTTTTTTGTGGCCGGCCCTTTTTTTTTTTTTTTTTTTTTTTTTTACTTGTTCTTGTGTGAGGTTTGGGAATTGTCAGAGGCAGATGGACGGGAACCCGGCGATGGAATGCATGATATCAATTGTATACAGAGATGACATTAGAATTACCGTTTGACCTCCTCGCCTTACAAGCACTGGCTAATCAATCTACCGTGCTCACCAAAATCTCAACTAAAGCTCTTTCTTAACCCTGAGCTCATCACCTCCCATCAAAGTTCTCCATCCAGGCAAGAACTTGTTGACCCTCATCTGGTACTCCCTGTACTCCTTGTATTTTCCCGCCGTAATCCGCTCTGTGAGTGGCGTACTCGCTTGGAATAGCAAACAGTAGCTAGCGGCCCCAATCGCGCCCCAATACCACACCACATCACCGACCCAGCAGCTCCATAGGTATACGCCCACCCAGATGGTCTGCTCGGCCGCAAAGTTAGGGTGCCGACTAAACGACCACAATCCCGTGACGACAAACCCGCGGTCAAGGTCCTCCTTTTCAAAACTGTAGGGAACCACGCCGGTAGCACGGTAGGATGCCTTCGCCGTCTGGAAAGCCCATTGTTGCTGGTCGGCGAAGGCCTCGGTGATGAGCGCGACGAGGAGGAAGCGGGAAAAGATAAGGTCTGGCGTGTCCCAGTATGGGCGGACGGTTTCGGGTAGGAGGGCGGATAGAAGGATGACGTAGGAAGGAGCGGCGATGGATAGGAGGAGAATCGATTGAATAAATGAGATGAAGATTACGTTGAGTGCAAAGAAGGCGATGGGAGGGATATTCTCTTTGACAAAGTTCCTGCTAATGTGTTAACTACATTTCTCTAGGGTGTGATTTCATGTTTTTTGAACCTACCACCGGTAATCCTCGGAGCCAATATTATAGCCACCTTTGCGCCAATAGTTAAATGTCAACCGTGCAGCCCATAGAAATCCAAACATGAGTAGTGTGTCTAGCCGCTCGGTGTTCAACCCAGACAGGCGTGCAAATAACGAGAAATGGCCGATATAGAACGTTGGCAACAGACCCCACAATCTATCGATCTGGGAGTAGTTTCTGTTAAGCTCACTCGTAACCAGCACGAAACCAGCTATGAACAACGCGAAAATCGCCCCTGAGATGAGTGGGTTCGTAGATAGGTACCATTCCGTCGGTGATACCTCACGACGCAGAAGCGGGAGGACGTGAGAGAGTGAGAGCTGGTGGAGATATGGCGCGATTGTATGGCTGTAGGAGGTTATCTCCTCGAGATGGGATATCTGTGGCAATGCAGACATTGCATCCATGTTTACTGTTCTAATGATTGTTCAGAAAGGAAATCCTGGATAATGGGGAGGGGTTTTGTAGTCTTTTTAGGGGCGGATGTCGACGTCGACGGGACATCTAGGGAATTGCGTCACTTGAGGTGAGAGAGATCGGGCAAGCAAATCGCAGCCCATAAAAACTGCTCTCATACCTGTCGAGAGCACGCAGGAATCCCTGATATTATCCTTGAAGCTATCCTATCTTGGGAAGTTCATGCGAGGGGAGCCGCAATGCACGTGAGTCTGGGCATTTACTCCGAGAAGGGAACCTTATTATTTGGAATCAGCACCAAAGAGTAAAAAGGGCGCATGGCAGATGTTATTATAGCCCCCCCCCCCCCACCCCAATTCTGATAAAGCTCTCTTCCTAATAGACAAGGCCATGTGTTTCGGGCGTGATTTGATGAACACATCCGTCACGAACTGTTATAGGTGCCGAATCGGAATCAATTAACAGGGCTGTTTTCCCTCTAGATATGAATTGAATGCTTCGATTAAAGCTTGTAGAATACTTACTTCCGCTTGGGTCACAGAGGCTTCTTTACCGATTTTCAAAGTAACACTGGGAGGATTGAACCCGTGTTCATACTCAACGCCATTGATATTCTGATAGGCATGCAAACAGATGAAACCAATTTGGATAGACTGGTATGTTGTGTATCAAACAGGTTCGATATTGTTATTTATATGAGAGAGCACCTCGGAATGTGGGCAGGTACATGTACTTTATAGTAATCTCTTTTAAATCCAGTATTCGCTCTAAATACAACTTATGGGAAGGGGGCAGCTTATTTGATAGTTGAGATATCACTTATAACTACAAACTGTGCCGATATGCAATACATGCATTCTATTTATCGTTTCGTTGCCACGTCGGAGTGGTCGACCACTCAGGCTTTAGGGTCTGGTGTATATAATCAAAATAGTAACTTGTCAATTATGGCTCCGTAGCGTAATGGTTAACGCATTGCTTTCCGGTTAAGATCGAGATTGGCAAAGATTGTGGGTTCGAGTCCCGTCGGGGTCGGTGCTGTAGTTAAAGGCTTATATCTGCTCCCATTGCTCCCATTGGGTTGAATTTTGAGATTTGGAGCCTCTGACCGTGATGGCCAAAGGCGGTAAAGTATCTATTTTTGTTGCGTCCTCATTGGAGCTCTTCCAGTAACATGATCACACCACAAGGCCTCACAAAGCATCAAATTATATTCTAGATGTTTTATAGTGGGTATTAAGGCCTAGAGGGATACTGGAAATTAACTCGGAGAAAAATATGTACTAGTACAAGGTCACAAGATTCAATCAGAAACGCCGACATAAATAATTGGACTAGCTGATAAATGAATCGAATATATTCGCTTCCTTGATTCTCTCTAGTATGAAACCTCGGCCTCCCAAATTTTACATCAACACAATACGTATATATATATATACGAGAAGGTATTGGTTAGGTGGGCTTCATAGTACTCTTTTATCATCACATCAAAGATTCTCTAATTAACAACTTTATTTTCTGGTATATTTTAGCAGACCTGGGAACTGTCTATTGGGGGTCCAGTACTTTAAATATAGCATAGAACATGTAAGTTTGGCTTAGGGTCAATGATTGGGGCGTGCTTCGTCCTTGCCTCTTGGCAGTGTTCTATTTGGGGATAGTGCTGAATTTACTACTCTACTAATTCTTCCCGTTTCTAGTAATAGGGTTCAGATACCCTAATATATGTTTATGATGCATATGCTTTGATTCTGGCCCGGGCAGGAAATGTGTAGACTGGACTAAGTTTTTTACGGCCCGAGCCAATTTATCAAGGAACTCTGGGTTGGGTTGGGTTACTGTACCACCTGCTCCTACCGCGCGCATCAACACCACATTCTTTTCGATTACCACCCAGGTAACTCAAACATATAGTAGAACCTAGATATATGGTCAGCAAGACTAAGAATAGAAATTATAGGTCCTATTTATTGCTGGTTCATACTCCTCAGTGCCCAGAGCTTATCATTGGCTTTACCTAATCCTGTGTCTGGAATTTGTTGCGCTGGAATATCTAAATCTAGTACAAGAGCCGTGGCAGAGGTCTGTAAAAAGCATAAGTAATTTGCGAGTTATGGTGCTCAGTGCATGCATTGTTACTTTTAAGCGGGCATCCTAGTAGGCTCCAATCTATTAGCAAACATTATATTATATCTGTCATCAATAAACAAAATAATTTAATGAACCCTTATATGTCCACATCCATACCTGATCCTCATTCTTGTGTCCCCCAATAAACGGTGCAAACTAAGATTTCTGCTTGTTCACTGGCTCTGGTCAGGCCGTTTATGTAGCAGCTAAGATAACACTCTTAACAGGTTGGTATCAGAAACACATTCTATGTATTCTTTAGCTATCTGGGATATCCTCCGAGCATAAAGGGTTTTCTCGGACAGGGCAGGCCCACTATTCATGAATGACAACGTAAATATTTCTGTTACAGTATAATTATCTTGTCCGTGGGTGGTCGGCGCCGGTGAATGTCTGGACCGCGGGATTTTGTCAACTGACAGCCGCTACTGTGGTTGTTGTTGGGAAATCTTACAAGTGTCTGGAGGTTTGGGCTAGGCTCGTTATTAGCCCTAGAGTAACCGTAGGGGACTACATGTAGTACTAGACTACATGCACGCTGGGGCTACTGTATGTAATGTAACTGGTCGGCCATAACTCGTCTCCATCTGCTTCTCCAACCATTAATCTGCTCCAATATATGACTCCATCTCCCCCTCCCCACAATCCATTTCCATCTTCTTTCCTCTGCCTTTTGGTATCATCCACCATTCTTTTCTCTCGCCACTGCCCCTTCCCCGAAACCAACCAACATATCTTTCATCATCAAAGTCCGTCATCAAGCACCACATATAGATTCTACCACCCTCACACTCATCTCCGCCTCTTTCTAGCTCGATGCTTTTCTTCGTTGCATGTTCCTCGTCCAACTTATTGGCATCTGTCCCCCATTGGTTGAGAGTCACATTTTAGCTCCTGGGTAGATAGATTCCAGGTTAGAAGAAGCCCCCTCCTCCCCCACTTCTATTTCTCCCTCAAGGGAGGTGGAGCCCGGAGGGGGGGGCACGTATCGGCTAAGAAATAAAAAAGGGATTTGATAATAGCTGCTGTTTGAAAGCTGAGGCCGTTCCGGGAAGGGCCTAGGGTATTGAACGGGCAAGGACCTGTTTTCTACTAATATTAAGATGTAAGTAGTCATCTGGACCAAGCCTGGCTATCTGCCCGAACAAGTCCATATCCGAGCTCAGTGATTCAGTATCATGAACATCCCCCGAATAAGGATCATATCCGTGGCGAAGGTTAGAAAAGAAAGGCGACTAGAGTCACTCTATCTTCTTTCTTCGATTACAGAAGATTACTCGCCTTTGTTTGAGGCTTCACAGATGCCTGTCCCGAGCTTATCTGGAAAACAGGCCTAAATCGGAACGTCTTAACAAATGGAGAGGTCCCTTAGTGAATGTAAGAGTTGGGCTGGCCCGCCTCATAGGCCACCATAGTCCTGTCTCATCTGCTGGCTTTAGGGAAGACATTTTCAGACCCTCCTTGAAATGTAAAACACACCATTAGATCTGAGGTATACATTCTAGGATCGTAGTTGCCAGAGTTCATTTTATCAATGGCGATAACTTTTGTTACGGAAATCAATACTAAAAACGAAACAACTGGAAACTTATTCTAGGACAGTTAAACTCGTCCATATACGATACTGGCATTTTTAACCCTCCAAATAAGTGTATTCGGCGCACAAACTATCACTCGGTACATCTCATGGAGTGGTGAGCAGTAAAGTCACTTGCGGACTCTCGAGAGTTGGGCACATCATCTTATCTTTGTGATTTGGCCTATTATAAATTATAACAGCCAAATCACAGCTATAATTGACGGAATTAAACTAAATCTTAGCTGTGATTTAGATGTCACCGAGTGATAAATTGTGACTTAACGAACTAGCGTTTTATGCACAAAATCCATCCAGATCGGGAAGTGCAGCCGGCTGCTTCTAATATCTTCATCTCGATGGGAAACAAACCTGACCGCAGATAAAGATTATAACTGCAGGTTAATTTTGTCACAATCGGAATTGGATAATTGGCGGTACAGAATTGGATGTGCCACTCTCCATCTCCTCATAATCAAACAGTGACAATGCAGTTCATCCTGATCGAGAATAACACCTTTACATAAAACTTTGCTATATGAGTTAGCCAAAGCTTGGAAAGCCGTCCTACGATTGAATTTATTACCACCGACGTCAGATCCCCTGTCAGGGCGTTACTGCGGAGGTGAGTCCCGGATTTTCTTGCACATTCTCACCCTAGCGGTTGACACTGTTGATCCATGTAACCAGAAACAAAATGGCAAACTTGGAAAACGAGTTTCTCGGATCTATCGCGACTTTCTATCCTTGGAACGATCAATGACCGCCACTTGAAATCTCACGTGGTTTGTTCACGTTCTCAATTCTCCGACTTCAACCGATTTGATCCTGTATCGTCACAATAACGTAGCTTTGAATTCTTCTTTTAATGATCTCGAGTTAATTCATGCTTTGTGATTATTAACCGGGCTCTTTGTTCGTCCCACTAGGTACGTACCCCTTCATGGATTGCTTACTGCTCAGGTTCTGTTCTTTGGTGCCTGCAGCAGTACGCAGATCAAATGTGATTTCGTTTTCTAACGCCGCTCAGATGGAATCTCAAACAACGACAACATCACTTCGGCACTCGGTAGAGATTTTGTGATTGCTGCTAGTATTTAATTTTGACCAACGAAGCTGTAAATCGCTAGTATAGTAAGTACATGTTTTCAAGAAGCAGTCACAGGTTTGTGGCCCAAAATATACTAGAGGCGTGGGTGTCAACAACTAACCATTCTCAGCAGTTAGATAAAGATTAGTACGCGATAATTCGAGTCCACAGCGACAACCACACAAATGATCTGACAGCTTAGAAGAACACACACCACACACACACCACATTCACACACACACACAAATATTTTGAAGCCATACACAGCTGAGAACAAACAAAGTTCCGTTTCAAATTACTCGCCTTTGTTTTAGGGTGTTTCCCTTCATCAAATAGTCTCTTGGGTGACTTCTATGACGCCCCCCTTTCCCAGTTCCCCCTGTATGTACTCTAGAGATAGACAGCTATTTCCCGTAAAATTGCATACCAACGCCTGAATCGATCACCAACCGCTGTGCATCCATCCGCCCGCATCTTTTTCCACAGGTTCGATAAGAGATGTTGTGAAAGAGCAAGTACATGTACCTACATGTCACATAGTTAGGTACACATAAATACTTAGATGCTCTTCGCATCAATGACCGAGGCATTTCGGCCCCTTTCTTCCATACCTTTCCGCAATTTTCCCGGTGTTCTTTGGTTGATTATTTCGATGTGGTTCCAACATATTTTACCCTTGGATTCATCCAATCCATAGATTGGGGATACATATCTCTTCATCCCGGATTCCGCTCTGGTGCCCATCCAAGACAAGCATTCTCTCATGTGTGTGCATTTGTAGTGTCTCTTTGCGTGTACAGCAGGGCCCAACAAAAGGCTGCAAATGATGCTGCGATGCGGCACCCCCGCGCCCAAAGAGCAAAGCCGAGACACTTGCTGAAGCCCTGGCTCGCCCGTATCACCAGTACGGCGGCCAGTGCCCGTAGGCCTGTCCTTACATGCAATAATAATAATTACTTATTCCCCCCAGTCCAGATTTCCACTTTTAACGTTGCCCTTGCCTTTCCTTTCTTTCTGCTTTTCTTCTCCTCAAAGCAGTTCCTCCTCCTCGCTCAGTACACCCAACATCTCTATACTATTCACTACCAGTGAGTGATAACATTTCTCGCGTCGCTACTTCATGTAAGCTTTCCCCCCCACTTATCCCCAAGTGTTCAGTTGATTTCTCTGTTATTTTGGCAATATCTAGCCTATGTTGGCCTACCACCCGGGAGAGACCTTGGTGGGAACCTTTGCGGGAACCTTTGTGGGCTTGCTTGCCATGTGACTCACGAAGCAAGTATAAGAACGGAGACACTGACCCTGTGAAAACTTGTTCCAGTTCCTCAAATAGCAAATCATCACTACTTTTCGCAATCATGGCCACTTCTACCACCGTTCCCACCCCAGCGGCCATCACGATCTCCAACCTAAGCTCTCGCCTCCGTCGTGGCGGTGATGCTACTGTTTCCAGCAACAACACCTTCCCTCATCCGGACCATGTTGACGCGAAATACCACCTCCCAACTCCACCAACCTCGATTTCACCTTCGCTTGCTCCACTTCACAAGTTGAAGCAGAGCTGTAGCTTAGGCGATCGTCAGGGTACAACAGATTCGGATGTTGATGTCTCCGACATAGGTGTTAGTGGCGTTTCCAAGCTCCCTACGACCGAAAGCCACAGCCTGGGGCCACAGCTCTCAGAAGCTGCTGGAGCAATCACCCCTGCTCTGTTAGCCAAGTACCACTTGCCCGGGATCTTGCTCCAGCATGGCCCCTTAGCTATTCGTCATGTAACAGCGCACCTTATCTCGAACATTCCCGGGTTTAGCACTATTCCCCCAGCAAGGCAGAGACGGCTTGTTGTTGGTGCTCTGGAGGGACGAGGGGGTGTCAGTGGCAGTGAGGGTGAAGCTGGAGGTGTAAACGGGGATGTGATTTTCGAGAAAGTTGGCTGGGGTCGGTGGGATGCTAGAATGAAGGATGACCTACCAAGGGACCGCGAGGGAACTGCGTCACGGGGGCTCTCGCCTGCTACCTCAGTCCTTTCAACCTCAACATGTGGACTCAAGTCCAATGGAATGTTTAGATCGAATGGCCTCCTATCAGCCACATCGATGAACCATTCCACAAGCTACACCGGTGAATCTGGAATATTCGTTCAGTCGGAAGAGGAAGCTTCTGATCTTTCAGAAGATCCTGATACCATGGAGCAAGACGAGAACGAGGCTGATATGATGTCTCTTGACGATCACGCGTCAGAGGAAGAGGATGCGGATATGACTGATGAAGAGGATTGGGCTCAAATGGGTGCTGCCTTGCTTCGACGACAGGCTGGTTCCCCCATAACATCTGATGGCTTCCTGAGCGGGTTTGCTGGGAGTCCAGCTGTCGGTTACGGATCTGTGCCAACATGGCAGACAAAACCCTCTAGCTTCTACAGTTCGAACGGATACGAGGGCCCTGCGGCGGTGCTCAGGGCACGAGAGGAGAGGGAAGCGGTCGAGGCTTTGGTTAAACTCAGTTCGGTTTGATTGTTATCAGGGCGTTGCATTTTTGGGATTTTGCTTTTAGACAATGGCAGGCGGTTCTGGCGGGTTTGTTCGGGCGTTTTATCTATTCCATTTTTTTCTATCTCCTCTCTTCTTTTATTCCTCATAATATCCACTTTTGGACTTTTTTTTTCTTTCCGGCATACATGGTTTTGATTATTTTGTTTAATTTTTTCTCGAGGGCCTGAAGATATTTCCACGTTATGGCTCACAGGCGTTCATTCTTAGAATGCTATTTGCAAAGTTGGACGATTAGGTTCGTTCAACTTGTCATCTTTGGTTTATGGCGCCTCTTATTTTGTTTTAATCATGTTGTACTGCTATGTTGGGATGATGGAGGTTGGAGTATACGAGAAGAGCTGGCAAGGACAACATGAGAAAAGGGAAGAAAAAAAAAGAACAAAAGAACAAAAGAACACAAAAAAAAAGGTACTGTGGAGTCATTAACTTGATCTTCTGCGGGAAGGTTTTTTAATGCGCTTTTCTGTCTCAAATGAGGAGGGGCAGAAGGGGGTAGGTGGATTCTAGCAGATCTTAACTGATCTTGTTGGTCGATGCCATCGGGTTTGAGTTTTTACATTTCTTTTTTTTTTTCTATTTCTTTTGATGTTTTTAAAATCTCTCTTCACTCTTCATATTCTCTGTTTCTTAGTTGAACGGGGGCTAAGACGGGATGATGTTTATGGTGATGATTACGGATAGCGGATAAAGTCAACTGCAGATGTTCCAACTATGTTTTCGTGCGGGGGACGGAGTGTGGGGAGGGAGGGGGGGATCCTTTGTGGTAGGCCTAATTAAGGATCTTTTGGTTACCGCGGGTGCTAGTATTTTGGTTAGGATCAAGCGAATATGTACCCGTTTTTAGTGGGAGTGTATCAATATGTAGAACCAAAATATCAGTGATCGCGGGCAGTTCATCGGAGTAGTAATATGAGATGGTGATATCTGATAAGTACGTGGGGTAGTGGAGGGGTCAGAAAGAGTTGATGTTTAATTGTATCATCGAACCCTGAAGCTACCGGGTATGACCGGGTGAGCCACACAGTTACCAATCCGGAATTCCCCGAATTGCACTTGATTAACGGTACAATTAGCAGTCACAATCACACCCGCGGATTCGTGAAATAGCTTCACAGATAAACCGAGTGTTTATCAAACGAAGATACCAAACCTTGAATTCTTTAGATTAGGTTTCTTGATGGAGAATGCTAATGCATCTGATATCACCTCAAGGATCATGTGTGAGCCTGATATATACATATATGTATATATTGATAATAATCGATACCGTTTCATGTAATTGATATATATATAACATTTGATGAAATCATGGTTTTCGTCAGGTTCTGTTCTGTTCGGGAGGACACTTCCAGGAAAGAGCTAAACCCCACAATAAATTAGGGGGCATGGTTCAGCTGGTACAGAACATGCACACAGCAGAAGAAGGTGAGTTTAATTCCTGGCATATCCAGAGGGCAATGATTGGGAAGACCAGTGGCGTTGAAATCTCCTGGTTGGGTTGGGTGGGGAAAAAAAGGATATAGTCACGCTGTCGGCTGTACCTGCAGCTTCTCGTGACAACCACCACCGCCGCTCAAGCAGACAGTTGGGCCACGTCGACGACAGGCTGTCTCGAAAAAAGGTCAAAACACATTTTAGCCATCATCATGGCTTTGTGACCTTTATTATGTTTGTCACTGTAGATATTGTATATGTACCAAAATGTTATACACTATCCATTTATATATATATACATGTAGTATCCATAATCTCGAGTTTAGTGTAAGTCAAAAGTGTGCATAAATTTGAACACATATGCTGCCAAGAACTTCTACTTCATTCAAACTTGTACTGAATGCACCCGGTACATGTAGGTACCTACATACTCAGGGGGCCAATTGTCCTGAAACCAATTTTGAAATGCACACTGAGAACAGGATTCTCAGTTTCTCTGCACTCATGTATGGAGAATTATGCCCTAGCCCAACACCCTGCGTGCATGGACCATTACGCAGCAGGTTGTTTCTAATTGCAAATTAATGGACAGATGCTCTAGAAAGAAGTAGGCCTATTCCTGACCAGTTAGGTCTGAAATAGTACCTACTCTACATACAGGCACTGTGCGCGCGCACTTCTGGAAATCGGTAGTGCATTTCGAGCCTTCCTGCTGAAAGCCAATATGTAGTTGCGTGATCAATTGGGCGTGATGGGGGGTGACTCTGCCAAGGCTTGTGAATTTAAACTGTTCTGGATCGCAAAACTTTATCCGCCGGCCCATCACTGATCGTAACAAGTACTAAACAACACACCAAGAGCTCAAGCAAGCTTAAGCTTACCCATGACCTAAATAAATTATGATACATACAAAGTATACAGTCCTTAGTTCGAAGTCTGTGCTTATGCGGATACTAACTAAACTTGCAGGTCCCACCTTCGCATCTGCTGACTTAGCACCTCTAGGATTTGGAGTAGAAATCGAAATCATAGGCACATATGATTAAAGAGAGTCCATCACCATCGGGCTCTGGCGCGATCTACATCTAACACGTGGTTGGCCTTTTGGTGTTTACTACTACATGTATGTTTCCCCCATGGCCACCGGACCAGCAAGGCGGCTTACATGATAGGCATCTTGACAAGGAAGCTCAAATACTTTTTTGTAACCCACGTGCATAAAAAAGGGTGCACGAGCGTGTCTGCTTGGCTATGGAAGGAGCTGTATGAGGGGGTTACGTAAGACTCCGCATACACTCGACTCCTGGACCTCTGGGGATTCATTTTTTCCCGCAAATTTATGATTACCGGTTCTCATGGGTCAATGATATCCCTGTTTCGCGTAACATCGGAAACGTGCAAAGGCCATTGGCTAAGACATGATGGAATATGTCAACCCAAAGAGGCACTAGAACGACGATCACGTTCATCACTCTCAGGTAGAGAGTACCGACATGGAAAAAAAAAACATAAAATAGATTGGAATTGTAGCCATATTAAGGATTTTGGGATTTATGTTCCCACTCCACACATACCTGATGTGGGGGAATTCCTGAGTTCCATCAATCCGGTACCGGCAGCAATCACTTAAACGGTCCCGTTGTGAGCAACAACTTCTGATTCGCTCTACGCTAGCTCATCTGCGACTTGGCTGGCGAGTTTCATAGTTGCATCTTCGGGGTTACTGATGCCTTACCATTAAGGCTTAGCCTAGGAATATGCAACAAGCGTTTTAGAAATTGTGATGTATGGGAGACTGAGGGTGGTTTTATCCAGCCTTGGTTTCGGTCGGTTTTTCAGAGGCCATTGAATCTCAGCAGGGTAGGCCTCCCTACATGGTGGCAGTCTACATGCGGCGCAACTTGCAACATGTATTATACTCAACACGTTCCTGTTATATATACGCACCTGTTATCAATACGTATATACTCATGATGTTACATATATCACTTAATAGTCCTAATGGTTAGAGTATAGTGTACTCTATGTATAAGAGTGTTGATATTGTCGCGTCTCATTTCCCTCTGTTTAATCAATATTCGCGCGGGCGTGTGACCAACCAGTCATTCAATCGGCCTGTTGAAACTTTACGAGTGATAACACATGATCCAATGAAATATAAAAGCTCCAATATCCCGCCAGGTCCACCTAGGTCTAGTATATATAAGCTAGAGAGCTAGATTTCTTGTAAAAGATAGTCTAGAAACAGCCTTTAAAGAATTTAAATGTGAGCTTCGATTTGTTGGTTTTCTACGCCTGGGTTTATAAAGCCTCACAACTATGCATCGGAAATACAGATTTGGGGGTAATC
This sequence comes from Morchella sp. 2016-103, assembly GCA_024713925.1. Lineage (NCBI taxonomy): Eukaryota > Fungi > Ascomycota > Pezizomycetes > Pezizales > Morchellaceae > Morchella > Morchella sp. 2016-103. The sequence goes on along the minus strand of JAMGZF010000017.1, from coordinate 1,033,852 downwards.
TTCCTTTAAACTCTAACAGACTCTGCGAGTCTTCCTCCAATTTTCATGCGTCATAAGTGGTTAGAATTGAGTGGCGAAATCGACTGAAATATGAAAAGGGGGGGGGGGGGACGAGATATAGAATAGAGGAAGAAACAAGTGTTCACCATCCATCCATGCTTAGTGGACTGCCCTCACTCCCGCTATCACGACGTTTAGTTGTAGGGATCGAGACCGGAGGTGGAGTTGGTTTCACTGCAGCTTTCCCTTTCCCTTGCTTAGCTGCCTTCCAGCCTATGGGACGTGTGTTTGCATCATCATCATCATTGTCCGCAACCCCTATCTGAATGTCTTCGGCCCGGGCGATGGTACGAGCTTTACTGGCGGAAGCTGCTTGGGAACCCGGTTCCTCTGGTTGGGCCTCTGTAAGACCCATCTCAGCCATTTTTACGGCAGCCTGAAGAGTATACGCAGCATCATTCCCTATATTGCATCAACAGGTTTTTAGTAAAAGGTGGCGAGTATTGTATACTCTCGTTCCCTGTCCAGGGAGTTCACCCCCTACCGGGCGTAGCATCCCACATAAATAACTCTTGGCTACAGCTTTAGCGGCCAGATCCCGAGTGTGAAAGGGCTCATACCCGGCAGGTGGTGAACTTACTTGGTGGGAATGGGGGTATTTAACTGGCGGAAGAGATGGGTAACATACCGGCATTGTGTAAATTCCATGCCTCTAGTCCCAAATCCATCAGGAGATTACCCAAGCTTCTACCCTGGGATTCCCATTTGATAGCCTTCCACATAGAAACTGTGTCCATGGTTTCAAGATCAACGATATTTAAAACGTTATATCCAAGCTTTCTTAGATAGTCAACATCTGTCTTAGTGTCATGTCCGACAAGAACAACCCTCCTCCTTTGTCCCCGAGCATCTACATGACGAAAATAGTTCGCAACAACTCCAGGTGCGTCTTTGAGTGATATGTGCTCAGAGGTTCCGAAACCAAAGTAATCTGAATTGTCGTTGACAAAATTGCCATTGCGGAGATGACGGTATTCTTTTATCCGGAAGTGATGAGACTCAATAAGCCCTAAAATTTCATCGGCCCTGGACTGAGGAATAGCGGGGATGTTATCCATTGGCGGTACGTAGTTTGGATTGTTTGAATCGGTGTTGGCAACGATGGCGTATTGAGTGTCTCTGGGCGGGAGCCGAGCAGTATCAAGAATGGATATACCAATCTCTGTGATTGCATCGTGGTTGTATTCATAAGATTCAACATCGACACTCACAAATACTGGTTTGATATTGTCTTCAGCAGCGTCTTTGTCAAACCCAAGATAGTTCCTCGCCGACTTGACCTGCGCTCTCCACCCATCAAAGTTTCTTCTGGCCTTTTCCCTCTGTTTGAGCTTTTTGTTTATCCTATCCTGGGAGGTTGCCCCGCCCCCCGAACTTCCGTCCAAAAGTGTCATTTCCTTAAGCCTGTCAAACTCCTCTTTGCTTCCAACTGTTCCTACAAAGTAGGGCTCGCCTCCATTGTCTGGGTCTATGCGAAAGGCAACTTTGTTCGGTGAGATGTTTCTGAAAGCACCAAGTCCCGTTTCAGCGGTGATTTGAGCAAAGAATTCCAGGATCTGGTCGAAACGTATCAAATAGAAGTCGTGGGAGTTTGTCTCGTAATGGTAGCTGCATGGGTGTAAGGAAATGGAGAAAAAATGAATTTAGTTGGGAGGGGGACTAACATATCCCAGCCGTGAGCAAAAAAAGGCTCGGAATCAAAAAACCGAGCAACAACATGTTGGTCGGCCTTGGTGAGCCTTTTGTAAGGCCATTGTCGTAGCTTTACTACTTCGAGATAGAATGCCATTGAGGAGGATCAACAGAGAGCAAGGTAATAGGATTGTGGTTGGGAAGGTTAGCACACAGCGGGAGACTTGCAGGATTGTGAGGTTCCACAACCTTGCCAAGGTAAAGGAGAGAGGAGGATCAACGGGTAACGAAGAGCCTCAAGAAAAAAAATGTAACTTGAGGCCTATGCGATATATATAGAGGTCCGGTCAGGTAGGCGAGAAGTTTTTATAGTAAATAAATCCACAAGAACGAAACATCTGGGGTAGGGGAAGTGTCAATATTGTCGTTGTTAGCGTTATGTTGGATGCCTTATGAAATTTCCGCTTTATACGGATTAGATACAATCTCGTCATGTGAAGAGGAGCCACGACGCTGAAATGCTACTAGCTTACTGGTACTACATGTAAATACTAAAGTAGTCGTTAAAAACTCAGGCCTCCCACCAAGATACTACATGTACTTGGATGCCTGACATAATTACATGATGTGTTAGGCCTAAATACATATACCGAGTGATGATGCATGACAGGAAACACTCGATTGCCAAGATTTACTGCCCAATATATTAATTACAGGCGTCTACGCAACTTGTCAAGTGAAAAGTTCAAACTGCTCTAAATCTAACAAATTGACACTTGTAGGGTTGCTAGAAGTATCTACTTGGACGCGGCTGCCACACAAAATACCAACTCGGGCGAGTAATGTGCAGTTCAGGCATCCAAGCTAGAGCTGTAACCCCGCACAAATTATGCAATTAGTACTGTACCCCAAGCTCACTAGAGCTATCGAGAGAAGTAGTAAAACACAATCTACTCCTGCAAACTTGAGCCCCCCCTTCATAAGTGCCTACAACAATAAGTAAGCTTGCCGCGTTCCACAGTACAGTTACATACATGTATATACTCCATCTGATCCCAGCTAACCTGTATAATTAAGTGTCTGAAACACCCGGAGAAAGTGGTTCATCACCTTGTACGGGTCACGTACCTACGGCGAACTTGGAGATTGTTGCCCACGGCGACATCATGATTCAAATATCATCTTCAGGGGCGCTTGCAACCATCAAGGCGGCTTCCCAAGTGCTCTGCACTGCATCGTCGGTTTTTCGCGCCATGCTCGGCCCATCCTCTCCTTTTAAAGAAGCCCGTGAGCTTCGAGAAGGGACCGGTAGCCCGGAGCCCTATCACCTCTCCCTTATGGACGATAATCCAGATGCTCTCGGCGTTATCCTCCTAGTGCTGCACTGCCAAAACGACCGGGTACCCACAGTGCTGACCTTCCAGAACATCGTCGATTTAGCAATCGTATGTGATAAGTACGATTGTGCTGCTGGGGTATCGCAGTGGGTTGACACATGGGTGCAACCATGGAAGAAACACATCCTAGAAGAAGGATACGAGAAATGGTTGTTCGTCGCCTGGACTTTTAAGATAGGCGATGCTTTTGAGCAGCTTTCAAAAAAGTTCATACTCGAGGGAACTTATTCATGCCTTTCCACTTCAAGTTTCACAACGAAAGACGGTATTCCTTTTGACTCCTTGCTAATACCGGATCCTGTCATGAGTAAGTGAGCTCTCCGCATCTTAGGATACCAATATTTTGTGGGGCCTGACCATGCATGATCGTCATTTCAAGAAACAATACACAAAAAAAGAAGTGCATACATCAAATCCATGTCCGAGGCTACGCGCTCTTGTCGTGAGCGCTACTATTACTCTTGGTGGAAGCTCACGTGCAAATCACGGGCCAACAATGCAGCTTGTGATGCCATAATTCTCGGTTCTATGATTAAAGGGTTTATAGCATTGGGTGTCGCCGAGAGCTTTGACCAGTTCACCCTAATGAGCATTGAGAGAATATATACGGGACTCAAAAGTTTTCGGATTGAATATCTTCCAATGGAACCCTGCCTAAAGTGTGGGCTGAGAGAGCAGTGCAAATGCTCCAAGAAGACCGTCTACAGTCATAAAAAGAGCTGTGACCCTCTCCCGGAACTCCTGGCCCAGATCTGCAAGATTTACGGTGGGGTAAAAGGACTCAGCTTGGGCGACTTTAAGAGCAAAGAGGCCAAAACCGCGACAGCGAGCTGGGGACTTTTTAAATATACATAAAGCTAATAGGTACTCTCCTGCCAAGCTTTCCCCCTGTTGGTGCGGGCCTGATATGACCATGTATATATACCAAGTACTTCTTTGCAGCGGAGGATTGCCTCAAGGCGGCGTTTTGCCTTTTTAAGGATTATTCTTCTTACTCTGTGGTGTTTGAACTACTTGAATATATCACGTATATGGATAGGTATGTAGGCAGCAGAGCGCCGGAGACAGATGGGATGGATTTTGTTAGCCAATAAGTTCACTGACAATAGTACTTGTGCTTCCGTCTGTACGAAGATCAATGTTCATCCATATGGCCTTGAGTCTACTTTAACATTGCTATATATATAGATAGTAGTACCTCTATCTGCAGTCCAAGGGGGGTGTTTTAGATGGATCAATGCTCACAAAAGCCCTATGGTACAAATGGGTGTGGTCTACATGTACCCAGTGGTGCCAGAAAGTGATGCAGTGATCAAATAGCCCATATTCCTCAACAACCAAGCTATCTAGCAGGATCTAGAGCAAATCTATGGTAAGTTACAAGCTGGAGACCCTACTTAGTTATGGCAAGAGCTAATACGAATAGCCCTCTCCTCTCCTTTTATTACTGTCTCCTGTCATAAGTTGTTCTTTTGCGGGCTGAATGCCCAAATCAATGACTGGAAAAAAAAACACGCAGACCTATTCTAGAGACTCATGTATCGTACATATGACTAAATATCTACATGTATGTTCTTCAAACATTGTGTTGTCTTAAAGGTTGAAATTCCGGGTACCTTTCCGGTTAAACGTTGCATCACTTTCCAGCACCCCCCGGGTACATGTACCCAGAGTGTCGGGAAGTGATCTTAGTGCTTAGATATGGTAGGGAGGTTCTGCACGGCTGCGTTGTATTGTGATAAAGTATCTGGGTGTTGTCTAGTCAAAATGTGCATCACTTTCCAACACCCTGGGTACATAAAATCAGCACACACACTCAACCAAGCATCCAAAATAATATACAACGACCTACAGCGTACAAAACACCCACGCAGGGCGACTCTACCAGCCCCCCCAGCTGCAGCATCTCTACAGTACACCAAACCAGGGCTTATAAACAAACCAACAACTAGAGTCACAGGATATCACTCGACCCGCCTTTTGGCAAGAGACTAGCTAGCTAGCCGGCCAATAAAGCTCCACATACAGTTCTTTATAACCGCTCGGCCACATACACCCGTCTATTCCGTCCCAGGCAGATACACAGCCGCGTGCGGTGGGGGGGGGGGTGTCAATGGTCATATATATGCGATGCGGCCAAACACATATATACGGGGGCATGATCATAAGCTACATTTTATTCCATCAAGCAAAAGAGATTTAAACATGTAGATAGTTACTTGTTTTCACATAATCAATTCAGTTCACACACCACATCACAATTAATTGTCCCACTAACGCTACCAAACAATATCGCAATCTATTATACATTTCATAAACTCTCCCTCTCCCCCTCCCCCTTTCCTCCTCCTCCTCATCCTCTTCCTACAATACCCACACCATTCCCCCCACCGGTTAATACAACCCGGGCACAATCCTCCACTTCACCACACGCGTATACCTCTCCCAGTCCTGGCCATACTTTGCCTTACACTTGCTCTCGTCCCTGCGATCCCTATGCACCAGCAGGATGGCAAAGTAGACGACATAGAAGTATGTTACCGGGGTTGCGAACCCGGTCGGCAGACACCACGCCCACGCCATCACCCAATCGCCCAGGTAATTGATGTGCCTCGCGATGCCCCACCAGCCCGACACCATGAGGCGCGACCCGGACTTTGTCTCGATATACTGGATGCCCTTGACGCGCGGGTCATCCGGGTTCGTGCGGAACACATTCTTTGTCCCGTTTGCGCCGCGGAAGATTGTGTATCCGGCGGCCTGGACGGCGAGGACGCCTGCGAGCCCCGCGAGGCCGAGGTTCACGGGGTAGCTCGCCAGGTAGCGCGCCTGGAGGCAGTACGTCAGCGGCACCCAGCACAGGTCGCCAAAGGCGAGCATAAAGCCGAAGCCGTCCGTGGTGATGTCCATGGTGGTGAGGACGGCGGGCTCGTTCCACAGCGCGTCAAAGACGTACCAGAACTGGAATGCGTTGACGAGCAGCATCGAGTCCGACACGTACCCGTGCGCGGCGTGCTGGCGTGCCAGGAAGGCAAAGTTGAGCACAGGCCACATGATCATTCCGGGGCGCAGCTCGCAGAAGGACTTGAGGTCGAGGGCGTGGATGCGCGGGTTGAGCGGCCGCCCGAGGAACCAGTCGTAGAGCGGGTTTCCGGAGGCGGTGGCGAGGGGCTCCCCGGTGAAGAAGGAGGAGGTGTAGCAGTAGACGGAGAGCGTGAATGCGAAGAGGAGAGTCGCGGTGATGAGGTGCAGGAAGTGCTGCCAGAGGAAGGGCCAGAGCCACCAGCTGAGGCCTTCCATGCACGTCATTGCGCCGCAGTAGCTAAGGACTAGCATGAAGGATTCAAAGCCTGTGGGGGGTACCGTCAGTCAGCCGAACTAGGCACCAGAACTGGCATTATCCAATTGGACCTGGAGGGGAGGAGAGAGCATACCATTGAGCTTATACTTTAGCCTGGTACCGTTCTTCAAGACAGTCCCGAGCACGGTCTTTCCCGGGAGGATGTACTGCAGGGCGACGAGGCCGAACCAGTACGCAACGTAGTAGGCCATGACCTTTGACGAGTAGAGTCCCGACCAGCCCGGCCAGAGCTCGGCCTTGAAGTGGGCGATGGGGTCTGAGAGCAGTGCTGGGTTCGGGCAGCCCCCCTCGTTGCACGCAAAGTAGAGCGCATACGTGACGAGGGGTGTTCCGAGAGTTATGCCGAAGGCTCCTAGGCTGTTGTGGGTGTTTTTGTAAGTATAAGGGCTCAATTGCTTGTTTTTAGGGGGGGGGATCATGGACTTACGGGCCACCAAACTCGTACTCGTGGCCCATTGTTGTGAGTGGTGTGTGTCTTGCTGTCTTCAGAGAGAGAGAGAGAGAGAGAGAGAAGAGACTCCCCAATTCAATTCAATTAATTCGACGTGAATGCAGATTCCTGTACGTCGTTGCTGTTATTGTTGTTATTCTGTAGCTGTAGCTGTCTAGATCTGGGGTCGATTGCTGAACTTTATATCCGATGTGTTAATTGCTGGCCCCCTGGCGGATAAGTTAGATTGCCGTGCCCTGATTGGCTCATTAACCCTCCCCTTGCCTCCTTCCTTGGCAACGCGGCAGTCCCTGAGTTGAGTTGAGTTCGGCACCAGGGCAACCCGCAGATCTACAGAGGATGGGCTCATGTTCGGGCCCCAGGGCTTCCGGCAGACTTCTAGAAACGCGCCCATACACACACGCGCGCACTCTTTCATGCGACACTTGGCCCGTGCGCCCATGTCGAGGTCGGAATAAGCTTGTATGTACTTAAGTACTTATGCACTCTCCAGATAGATTGAGGGCGAACGAACGAACGAGCGGTCGGGTGTGTCGTCTCCGTGGGTGGTGCGGTCGATGGTCTGTATGTAATCCAGAAACCTATCCCTGAGGCCCAAGGAACCGAGTGAGTTTTCGTGATAGGAGCATCAAGACATACACCAAGTACTCTAATTGGCCCAGCCACAGCCGTCAAGAGACCTTTGCCTTGTAGATTGTAATGTAACCAGCCGAGAGACAGTACCGGGACTAAGATTAAGTGTCCGTAGCACTCTAGCGGAGGGTTTCCATAGCGGAAGAGGTTTGATTTGGTATATCATGTACCCTTATACAAGTACACAAACAAAAGAAAGAAAGAGTGGTGCCCTTATTGAGAGATTACATGAGAGATTACCCCTTATAACAAGCTTTTATTTGGCTGTTAGCAACAACACATACTGAGGGGGGCTCAATGATTATCTCTGCATCTTTTTAGAAAAGCTATCGACCAACCCACAAGTAATCAGGAAAGCAAAAAACCGAAACCAAAGCTTTTCCGAGAGTGATCCTATAAAATTAATTTTTACAAATACAGCGCCTCCCGCGCCAGGACTAACTACCACTACGGATCCCCCGCATCCACCCTATCCTCCGGCACCACCACATTACCGCCGCCCCTACCCCTCCGGCCCCTGCCACCCCTCCCTCTCCCACCCCACCCCTTCCCCCTCTGCCTCCTCCCCTCCTCCCCTTCACCCCCTCCGGCAACTCCCCGACCACCCTCCCCCTCCCACAACACCCTCCCGCCCACCTTCTCCACAATCCTACTCACAAACCCCAAGTCCAACCTCCCCTCCGCGTCTCCCTCCGTCAGCACCACCCCATTTGCGCTGGTCCAGAAGCTGAGGCCCCCCTCCTCGACGGCGCGCAGCACATCAACATACACGAGCACCTCCGCGTCCCTGCGCATCCCGCTGACCACGCCCGTCTCCGCGGCCGCAAGGTGTATATGGTTCCGCCCCATGCGCGAGAGATGGCCCGACGCCACGATCGCCTCGTAGGGCCCGTAGAAGGTGCCGTGCACGGCGACCGGGAGCGCGTGTGCGTCCAACGGCGTGAGCGAGAGCGAGGCCGAGGAGAGGACGATGCTGTGCCCCTGCGCGGCGCGGATCAGGTAGTGGGCGGGGTCGGCGTCGGTTGGTTCGATCTCTGCTGATATTGCGGCGGCGACGGCGGCGGTCTTCCCTTTGCTGCTATCATTGTCCCCCGAGACAGTCACCCCCGTGGCCGGATCATCAACCGCAGCCTCAGCAGCTGGCGGAGCCTTCACCGACGACGCCAGAACGAGCGTATACCGCTGCTTGTCATTCTCCTTCACGATCCTCCGCAACCTCTCGAACGTGAGCCCCAGCTTCCTAAACTTTGGCATCGCGAGCTATATTACCAACCATCTGTCAGCCTCTCACCGCCGTGGGATGAAAAACAAAAACAAAACTCACGAGTTCCGCAGCGTTAGCGTACCCGTCGCTGCGCAGTTTGAGCTTCTCCTTCTCGGCGCCATGGCGCAGCGTATAGCTGAGTGCCTTTGAGATCGTGCGATCGTCGTTGGTTTTGTTGCCTCCTCCTCCGCGGCCTCCTCCGCGGCCTCCTCCGCGGCCTCCTCCGCGGCCTCCGCGGGTGGGGCGAGTTTCGGGGGTGTTGTTGGACATTGTTGATGTAGCAGAGGAGAAGAAGAATTGCTGAGGTTATGGTTGTGAGATCGAGAGCGAATTGTGTGAAGCGGGGTGTTTTTGTAAATAACAGCGGCATATGTATGGTGGGGTGGGCTGCAGGATGACTCGCAGTTGCGACTCACACTCCGCTCACTCACTCACTGACTCACTCACTTGCATAAATAAGCAGTGGAGATGCATGATAAGACTCATATAAGTATTTGCGCATCACCACTTGATCATGGCCTTAACGATTGTATTGGGTTCTGTACACACCAATTGTGCTGTCTGTACTGTGGTGGCTCTCAAGTCCTCCATGCCCACTTGCACACGGAGGTAACGGCTGCGAATCACAGAATCTTAATAAAAAAAGCAAGGTCAAGGACCATTCGCTATCTTATATCGGGTATAGAAAATTCACAATAACATAATTCCATTCCTGTCCCTTCAACGCTCTAGAACCATGATAAGAAAGAAAAAACACATTTCGACATTCCACTTTTGTCTACTACGTATATCAATATTTTTTTTGTACCTTTTTTTCTTCGGTTTTAATTTAAAGAGTAACCTCCACTCTCCCCTCGTTTCCGGGTGCGTTTCCTTGGAGGTTAGGGAGCAAGTAGGTAATGTCATCCCAAGGATGCCTGTAGAGACCAGTCCTGAGTCTCTTCTGGTCGAGGTAATGGGCAATCAAACCAATGGAACGTCCAAGGACGAAGAGACCGTTGAGAACACCCATCTGCAATGACGTTAGTAGGACTTCTGGTGGACATGCATGAATCGGATTACTTACTCTCAGGTAGTCCTCGGCCTCTTCGGCGGAGAAGGCACCGCAGTTTCGGATAAGGTCAACAAAGCAGACAGCAACACATCCATCGACGTTGAGAATCAAGTTGTCCTTCTTGCTTGTGGTGACGGACTCGACGGCAAGGGCGTAGTCCAAGAGTTTGTGTGATGGGAATCGCTTCAAGACGAACTCCTTAACAAGCTCTACACGGAGATCGGGGTTGTTTCGGGACTTAACCTTGTGTCCGATACCGGGGACTTTGAGCCAATTAGCATTATATCCCACACAGCACTGGAAATAAAAGACTCACTGAGCTTGTTCTGCTTCCTCATGGTGTCAACAAAGTCTCTGGGACTCAGGCCCTTATCGAAAGCACCAGTGAACTCGGCAGCAGCTCCATCAAGGGCACCACCGAACCTCTCTCCAATGGTCAACAGACCAGAGACCAAAGCAGAGATCAAATCCTTTCCAGCTCTGGTAGTAATGATGGTGTTCATAGCACCGGAAACGGCCGGACCGTGATCAGCTGTCAACATCAAAACCATCTCCAAAAACTTGGAAGCGTAGTCTGGTAGACGGCGACGGAACCACAGCAGAGACATAACACCTCCGATACCAATCTCCTCTCTGAAGACATCAGAGATGGGCATACCAGCGTACAAGAGCTCCTGACCACGGTCGTCGGAGATGGTGGAAATGAAGGCAGCTGGTTTACGGACAAGACCTAGCTCTTGAGCCCATGAGTAATCGATGGGGATCTTTGGTGGGATCGGCTCTGGCTGAGGAACAATAGTTCCGGCAGCAACAAGTCCCTCGTAAACCTCCTTCAAAGTCTGGGGGAAGTCTTCGAAAGTCTCAGGGACGTAGAAACCAGCTTCACGCATGGCAGCGTTCTTGGTAGCAGCGGTCTCGAGCTGTGAGTTGGCGAACGAACCGGCATGTCCGAACTGCACCTCAGTCTTAAACATAGAGGCACAAGTTCCGATGGCCCAGGCGACGATGGGCTTGGTGATAGCACCTGACTTGACAGCCTCGATAACACGATACTCTTCTACACCTCCAACCTCACCAAGGAGAACAAGGATTTTACACTGGGGATCGGCCTCATATCTAAACTACCCGTGAGATAATAGATCCAGGGCAAGATCTGGGGAAATAACAAGAGCTTACCTCAACAAGTGCTCAATGAAAGTGGTTCCTGGGTATCTGTCTCCTCCAATGGCAACACCCTCGTAGACACCGTTTGTGGTTGTAGAAATGATGTTGTTCAGCTCGTTGGACATACCACCAGACTTGGAGACGTATCCAACAGATCCGGGGCGGTACAGCTTAGATGCGACAATGTTGTCCATCATACCACCGGTGTTACCAATCTTGAATGAACCGGGCTTGATACCACCAACGGTTGCAGGCCCAATGATAGTAATACCTTTCTGTTGAGCAATGTGCATGATCTCACGGGCACGCCTTTCTGGGACACCCTCAGCAATGATGGCAATGGTCCTGATCTGTGGCTTCGCCATCAACTCCAAGGTAGAGCTGTACACCGAACGAGAACTGGCAAAGTTCACGACCTGTTCTTGTCAGATAGGGTGCACTAGATTCTTTCTTCCCCGGGAGTCTTACAGTGTCAACTTCGGGGTGCTTCTCGCAAGCCTTGTCCACAGCCTGGTAGACAGGGAGAAGGGTCTCGGAAGTTCCCCAGTACATCTTGGAAACGAACTGTCCTCCGAATGGGTAGATGATACCAGCTACACTGGGAGTTGAACGTTTGCCTATTAGATGCAACAGTGTAAGAATACTTCTCCATCAACCCCGGCGCTTGAAACGGCAGAAACCCATCTCAATTCATCACATGTACTGAGCTATCCATCAAGATTAGGACACCTACAAATGAAATCGAAATCAAGCATTCCCTGGCATGCTTTAGGCTGCAGTCCATAGACAAAAGCACGGGTTTTGGGGTGGAAAAGAGTGTGCTCTGCTTGGGGAGACCTCGGACGGGAGGGGGCGGTGAAACGGCGGATGTTATCATTTGCAGAGGCTTGCTTGCCATCAGCAGAGGGGGGAGCGAGAGTTGCAGACATCTCGAAAGCTCAAATCTTAAAATTAGAGGAGTTAGCAAAATAAACGGCGAAAGTTGAAGAGGTGAGTTGAAGCTTTGGGTAGATAATTGATGGAATTGAGAAAGAGCAAGCAATGGTGAGAAATAGGAATGAGGTGGGGTGATAGCAACAATCTAGCGTGCAATCGCAACCAGAGAGAACACCCAATGCAAGTACAACAATGCACTGCATACACACCCACTCTTCCTTACTCCTCAAGCTTTCTAGCTGAACCCCTCACTTGATCCTCATGCAGTCCGAACACAGAAGATTCGAACGGGGAAGCGGGGAAGTGCTCAACATACCAATTCAATTCGCTTTAACAATTCAAAGAAGGTGGAAATGATGTGGTGGTGTGAAGAATTAGATAGTAGACTGGTTGTAGCGTCGAAGTCAGTGAAGGTGCGGGGAGGAAGTGGATGGAGTTTTGAATGTCAGAGCACTCACAAGATGTATGCCAGGACAATGAGGTGGAGAAAGACGAGGGGCGAGATGAGAAGAAGAGTAGGATGGAGAATGGAGTGAACGGAAAGAACAGAGAAATAGGAACGAGGTCGGGGACGTGAGGGAGTCTTTCTTCTTTTTCGGCTGTTGAATCCAAGCCCAGATCGTTGGGGACATTGGACCCGAAGCGTCTGGCCCGTTGGTCGTCAACCTGGGACCTGCAAGCCTTGCGCTACATTCAAAAATCACCTTGTTCTGTTGGGACCCGTAAAACACCCTGAGCCAAACGACAAATAACTCTGATAACGAGGGGTTCTATCGTGGCGTAATTGTGGCTTTAGTGTACTAGATCGTCGATCTTAGCCCAAAATAGCCATAGTGGGGTAGCAGGGTCTAAGGTGGGCTAAAAGGTGGGCTTACTCGGGGTTGGTACACCAGACCCACAAAAGTATATGTTTACCCCGAAATGGGAACATCGGAGACCCAGCTTAATTATCTGACCAAAGTAGCGGGGATAAGTTTCCCTGTCCCCAACTCGTTCTGTTTGGGGGGCCGAGAAAAAAAAACTCGAAGCCCAACGAATTGAATCGGCGTACTGCAGTTTGCTGTCTCTGCAGCTCTCAACCGAAGTCCCGTATTCCCCCAGGGTAGGCTGTTGCTTCACACCCCTCCCGTTTTCTCAAAGACTCAAGACCAGCCCGCCAACCCCACACCTCTCCTGAACTTCATCAATTGACCTGTTTCCTCCTCCTCTCCTTCCCCTCTTCTCTTTAATCTCCAATTCAATTCCATCACCTCTGTTTCCATCTCCATCTACATTTCCACCTCTATCTTTCCCGTTGCTTTTGATATCTTATCCACCGTCTCACAATGTCTGCTAAATCCATCCACGAGGCCGACGGGAAGGCCATCCTCAACTACCACCTCACCCGTTCTGCGGTCATCGCCCCTTCAACTCTCCCCACTCCTCCCCATAATGCTCCACCAAAGCTTGCTTCTCTGTTCTTTGGTGAGGGGTCATCTCCCTCCGCTGTCTGCGATGCCGCCGAACAGCAGTACCCATGGTTGCTCGAGCAGGGTGCCAGATTCGTTGCAAAGCCGGATCAGCTTATCAAGAGACGTGGAAAGGCCGGATTGTTGACCTTGAACAAGACCTGGGCTGAGGCACGTGCCTGGATCGAGCAGAAGGCTGGAAAAGAGGTTCAGGTTGAGACTGTTAAGGGCTACCTGAGAACATTCTTGGTTGAGCCATTTTGCCCACACAAGCCTGAGGAGGAATATTACATCAATATCCACTCAGTCAGAGAGGTCAGTTTATAGTCCTTCCTTTAATTTCTTATTCCTCCAACAAAGTCCTGTCCTTTCCGTTCCCGTTTTCGTATATATTGTGTCGCATTTCGTGTCTTGTATGTGTTGTTGTTGGCGGTGGTCGGGTTGCCGTTGGATCGCGGGAGCTCAAAAGCTTTATGTACTTTCGGTCGAGCGGATGTCCCCCTTCCAACGTCGATTTCTTCGGAAGAGTGCACCGTCACTCCCCTGTATCAGACCCTGCATTGCAGCCGTTTTCTCGCTTATCGGACTTCTTTCAGTTTAATTACCCGACATAAGTGGCTTCGATCTGCATTTTTATATATTTGTCTTTTCCTTATCTGTCTTGCTTTCTAGAAGCTTTTTGGTGACTTTCTGTTGCCAAAAAGTTGTGATGTTTTATTATAATGCCTGAAACAAATAACCAAACAACCACTAATACGTGTTATATAGGGTGACTGGATCCTATTTACTCATGAAGGAGGTGTGGATGTTGGTGATGTTGACGAGAAGGCTGAGAAGCTTCTGATTCCCGTCGATCTGTCAAAGTAAGTTTTCTGATAGAAATCCTACACTATTCTTTTTACTAACTCGTTACGCTAGGTACCCATCGAACGAGGTTATTGCTCAGACCCTCTTGAAGAACGTTCCTTCAGGTGTACACAATGTCCTTGTTGACTTCATCACAAGACTTTATGCCGTCTATGTAGATTGCCAGTTCACGTTAGTCCCCTTGTATTCGCATACTGCTCCTGATACAATTTCTAAAAAATTTCATTTATAGTTACCTCGAGATCAACCCATTGGTCGTTATCCCCAACGAGGATAAAACCTCGGCTCAGGTCCACTTCTTGGACTTGGCAGCAAAACTTGATCAGACCGCCGAGTTTGAGTGCGGTGCTAAATGGGCCATTGCCAGGAGTCCAGCTGCTCTGGGACTGAGACCTGTTGGAAGCGACTCTGTTTCTATCGATGCTGGCCCACCAATGGAGTTCCCTGCTCCATTTGGTCGTGAGCTGACCAAGGAGGAAGCGTAAGCCATTTCCCTCTTTTAAACCACAAGGGGTTAGAATTAGACAGTAGAGACTAACTTGTCCATTAGTTACATTGCATCCCTTGATGCTAAGACCGGTGCTTCCCTTAAGTTGACCGTCCTTAACCCTGTCGGCCGAGTGTGGACCCTCGTCGCCGGAGGTGGTGCATCAGTCGTTTATGCCGACGCCATTGCCTCATCCGGTTTCTCCAGTGAACTAGCCAACTACGGAGAATACTCTGGTGCGCCCACTGAGGGACAGACATACCTCTATGCCCGCACCGTCTTTGATCTCATGTTGCGCGCGCCCATCCACCCTGAGGGCCGTGTTCTCTTTATTGGTGGTGGTATTGCCAACTTCACTGTAAGCCTTCCCCTGTACCCCGGAAACTTTTCGCAAAACTAATACTTTACCGTAGAACGTTGCATCTACCTTCAAGGGTGTTATCCGTGCCCTCCGTGAGTTTGCTCCTGTGCTCATCGAGCACAAGGTTCAGATCTGGGTCCGTCGTGCTGGTCCCAACTACCAGGAGGGATTAAAGAACATTAAGGCTGTTGGACAGGAGCTGAAACTGGACATGCATGTGTACGGACCAGAGTGTCACGTTTCCGGTATCGTGCCTATGGCTCTCCTTGGCAAGAACATCGGAAACATCCAGGAGTACAGTGGTTAGATGGGTGTTTTCTTTGAATTATTGGGAGAAAAATAAATATAGTTAAATCGGATCATTAGAGAAAAAAAATATCCTGGCTTTCTGTTTTTTCTAGCGAATATGCAATTCATGGTTTCTTTCGTAATTCAGAACTTGGGGCGATTTATGAGAGATTGGGGGAACTACCCCCCTCAATTAGATACATGTAGCTTTAGCGTATTCAAAGATACTGCTTTTGAATCATCGTTGCCTCCATTTACATTACACTACTCGGGGTAGTCAACTTCATAGGTTATCACCCACTACAAATAGTACTGGTGATGTTCAAATCCGGACATCTTCTAGTGGCGCCTTCCTTTTATAAGGGTTTTCTTATGTGTTGACACTCCCGAAATGGTTATCATTGGACTGTATTATGTATGCTATTATTCATTGTCTTGGCATCATACCGGTATTGTATGTAGCTTCGCGCGTAAATATGTCGTTCATACATGTATACATGTATATACATGTAGAGTACATGTACTTACCTCAATATGTACTAGGCATACATACATGTCTTGGCACTGTCCTCAGGTCAACCTCCGGCAGAGGTACATGTAAGTAGCGCATATCAGTCTCTCCAACACATGAACACATTATCAACAACGACATAGATACCAAGCTACACGCACGAGATCAAAGCATCATATGCAGTGGATTAATTACAGCTATCGGGCCCAAACTCTTGGATCGTCCTGTACCACTAGTGTCTCTAGCCCATATATAGAGTAGATACCGCATTACCCCCACCCCCTAAAAGCCCTCACTCCCATTCCATCCCATTCCATCCATTTCACTCCGATACAGTCACTCATACATACGTACGTATCTACTTCAAAGCTCTCCGAATTAAAACCGTTTGGGCTCACCAGCCACAGTTGGATATTAACTCGGGGTTTTATTACTTTGTTATTTTCAACACCGGGTCACATCACCCCCCCCCCCCCCAAACTCCTCGGGCCTCGGTAGGGGGTGGGGGTACCCACATGAATACTCCGATCCCGCACGAGGTTATCGGGAGTAGAAGGGTTGCGTTTTAGAGCTGACTGAGGACAGAGTAAGTACAGTTACATGGAGGTACATGTGAAACCTTGGCATTCGCGGGTTGGTCTGGATCACGAGTCATCACTCGATGATGTTTCAGCTCATGATGTGAGTCAGAACAGCATAGTTACGAGAACCGCCGGGGCGGTATATAACAGAGACTATTCCTCTGTTCTTCTTTTACAAGGATAGCTCTCTTTCTCCCGAAAGTTTTATCTAAAAAAAAAAGGCGCTTTGCAACATCTCAACCACCAACCATCTCGATGCCCGACAAAGGAATATCACCAACTCTCCCATATATCCCCCTGCTGGAATCTTTATAGAGGCACGGGGAATTGAACCCCGCACCGCCTCTATGCTTAAGAGGAATTATATCATAAACCATGCCCCATTGGGAGGTCTACCAATTAAAATTTTTTTAGCAGACACCTCAGGACAAGATCCCCCTCACAGCCTTCTGTACTCGGGGTGCCAGAATTAAATTGCCGCCAATCAACTCCAATCAAGCACGACTTAGTGAGAATCCCTTAAATTAAAACTGAGCGAAATTATTAATAAAATATTTAAATAAGCGACATTTTTAAATTCTAGTAGTGTAAGTATGAACATGAGAACATTGGAAATACCCGTATTACTAACCCTCGAAAGTCTTGGCACGAACCCTACTCCACTGAGTAGTATCTATTATTAGTCAAATATTACGTCCGCATGTGGGCCTAAATAATGTCGTGACCCATGCCTGTCTCGTATTCATCAAAGAAAATTACGACCACTGTAGCATCCCGCGTTCGATGTTACCAACATTCACCACAAGTGGAGATTAATGTAGTACAGAGGCTCGATCTGTCGGATTGTCGGATGGTGCATATGTCAATGATCAATATGCTAGATATTTGTCGCAGTGCGTAAGCATGGACTGGGACAGGCAGCAGCTGTTTATGGGGGGCTTAGCTAGCCGCTGTACTCGTACGATGACGATAATGATATTATACACTTTGGCGTAATCTTTTTTTGGGGGGGGGTGTGGTCATGGGCAAACGTCCGGTATCCTGTCTTGAAAATAGCATCAAGTATCAACTGGTACACTCAAAATATATATCCACAATATAACCAGTAAAGACTGAGAGCTCATGACCTGTGGTATTTATGCCAGGGAAGCCCAATGGGAAAATGAATAATTGTCTTGCAGTGCCTCCCTACTTCAAGGGACTTCCCTGCCCTATCTGATTATATTATAGAGAAGGTAGTTATAATAAACTAACGTACTATAGTTGCGGAGACCCAGAAACCGCATCTATACGGTATCAAAGCTGCACATTTAACACCATGTGATACACGAGTAAAGCGCCTAGATACAATCCGTGTTTTGGGTAATTAATGCCTTTAATTAGTCCTAGGATTTGATTTATACGTCTCGAGCACGACTCAATATATAACTATATAATTGACATCTTAATATAACAGATCGTGTCGATCAGAAGACTCATAGAATGCCTAGTTATTGTCTCGCTTTGAGGATTTTGCTGGAGGTGTGCGAGCGCATAATGTTGATAACACCATACCGTAGGTAGAGGTTTACATAGTCCATGAATCAATCCAAGGCCTGCAACAGCTTCTTCCAGCAACCACTTTCTTTCCCCCTAGAGTAGTCGTGTAGTGAGACGTAAAAGCCACGCGGCCTCGTAGACCATTACTCGAACCAGCCAATAACCCAGACCTGTAGTTTTCTCCCTCCCCCGCTCCAGTCCCCGATAAACCATCCGGCCCCACCCCAAAAGGCATGTCTATAGACAAGCCCCGAGAGCTGCTCGGCCCATGGATAATACCCGCCAGAACCAAGATACGCTGTCCGAGTGTTTGTTGCCTATCGGGCCGAACTTGTCAAATGACTTAATGCCCCGCTGCATAAGCACATCAATCAGATAGGCAGTCAAGCCTTCACTTGGGGTTGAAGCCACGGGTCTATCGATTATAATTATATGGGGTACCGGTCTGTTATTCTACACCACCAAGTGGACATATTGACCAAGCAGTTCTATCTATCCTATGTATTGGTTTTGAGGCCTAAACTTTTTTTAGAAAAAAAAAGAAAAAACTAACATGTAGCTAGAGCCAGCCCAGATTTCCCCCAGATTGTGCTATGCCATGTGGTCTTGGTCTGATCCGACGGCAATATAATTACATGCAGACATTCAAACAGTTTTCACATTATCCTTACCTTTTGAAATCAATTCATGTGGTCACTCTACAGGAAGTGAATATATCTGATATCCTAGATATGTTTTAAAGAGTATGCGGAATATAGTTCTAGAAACACTTGACTTGGTAGATCGAACCGGTCCAGGGAAATGGTAGATAGATGTACTGGGCTAGGCCAACTCTATAGACCGATCGATCTCTTAATCATAGCTTTGGATTTCAACGATAAAACCCTTTGTGAGCTGCCAGTAGCTGATCTCAACCTTTGATAACGTAACTTTAATGTTTGAGAACTTCAACGTCAACTTCCAATAGCTCCAGCAACTCCCCACCTTCAAAACTTGAGCCGATGCCTCTTTGCCTATGGTGGTCCAAGGCTAACTAAAAGCGCCACTGAACGTTCGTAATAGCGGCGTCACGTCCTAGAAGCCCGAACTCTCCCGAGTCACAAATATCCCGCTTCAGTGGCAAGGCCCTATTTTTGAGAGCCCATATCGTCGCTCGCACCGAGCCTATGAATCCCAGGTATACCCTCGCGGGTTCTTTCTTTGGAGTTCAGTCGATACAACAGCACAGGCAGACAGGATACATGTACATATCCACATGTATGCATCTGGGCATCTACTTGTACTTAGGCAGTATGTACTCTACATACTTCATGTGCATGTATGCTCATGCACAGGCAATACAGCCCAGCCAGTGAGAGGAAGAACTAGAAAACATGGCGCACCGCCCTACGATGACACGATGCGATGCCACGAGACTCTACATCCCGCGCCTTTGATAATATAATCTCTTAATGCCGATCCGTTAAGACGAGAATTAACAAGAAACCTCGATCATGATGTTGGGTGGCGCCACTAGTCGCTAATAGACTAGACTCGTATGGTGGCTGTTCGATCTTATTTTTGTCTTATTCTTTTGTTTTATCTTTTGAGTTTTTGGTTTTTTTTTTACACACTGACCGTAACCTCTCATGTCACTGCATGGCATCCTCGGTCGATCTATCATGGTCTGCCCACCTCTGGCTGTTCTTTCTTTCTAGAACCCCACTAGAGCCTAGGGGATCGATCAATATACGATGACGATCGAGGCCGCTGCTGGGAATTAATTGGGAACCAAAGATAGCAGTATATGACCAGATCTGCAGAGGGCAGTCAAGTGGGGTGGGAGGAAACGTTTTTTTTTTTTTCAAAATTGCACAAACGTGAATGCAAAGACCTACATAACAACGAGGCTTAGATACATTTACGCTTCGCATGGAAAACCGATCACGTCTGCACTGCGAGCATGACGCGCGTACGATGACGACACGGAGCTATCTTCACCAATAGGTGCAGAGAGAGAAACATTCAATCGTGAATTCATGAAGAAGCATGAAAGGCTTATTCCTATAGGTCCTATACGATAAAGCGACTCTTGGGGGTGAGGGACGTTAATGATTGATTCGCGGCTATTGTCCATTGCCGCGAGTGATCGCCCGTGATCAATTCACGAATAGTCACTCGCATCTAAGGGTTGTGTGGGGGAGTGTCTAAGCTCCACGCCGATGTGGGAAAGGGGTTTTGTCTTTTACGTCCATGTGCCTACCTCTACCCTACATCCCGAAGTACATATGATCACCAACCCTACCTCCCGAAACCGTAGTTATTCCGAGCAATGTCTCCTTCCCTTGGCCTCCCCTCGCTCCCGTTCGGAGGAAGAGCCCAGATTCGATCTTATTTTCTTCTTCTTCTTCTTTTTTTTTTCTCAATGAAGTGAAAAGGTGAGGTGTATTGTTGTATTTATAGCTGTCTCGAGATCGACGTATTAACTGGCACATACATACATGGTCACACACTTGTGGTGGTACTTCGCATGCAGGAGCGGAGATATCCGTTGATATTGATGACGAGCTTAAAGTACTGCGATAAGTCAACACTAGTTAGAGTATTCCATATATCTACATTGAGAAGACGGAGTTCCAGTACTCCTTGAGGACTTTCTTCCCACGACAGCATGTACCTTTTGTTGCAGATTCAACCGATAGGGGACGCGGAGTAGAGGGATCAAGAGATAAGGCTGGCCATGCAATGGCCAGCGAGTGGCTTCTGGGGGGATTTATGCCCGCTTAGGTAGAGCGGAGAGTACTCTGGACCGTACTTTATCAACTCTGGGCACTCCTCTGCAGCAGTGGGGCGATAAAAAAAATACCTCTAAACCAGAGCAGAGACAGTGAGTGATTCTCGCTAGGTACATACATCCAGCTGTCTTGTCTTGTCACGTCACTAGATCTCAGCCCTCACTCCCAGGTAACTACTAATCTACCAGCTTCACAATATGCATCCCAAGGGAAAAAAGTGCACTTTGACAAGTTGCTGCAATAATAATCATTACCTTTCGATCTCCTACCCGATACTCGCTCCCTGAGCAGGTACTTCAGTTCACACATCGTCACTCGCCACGCTGAATTACTGAAAACGAACACCCATCCACCAACCCCCTGTTTCGGAATGTCTCGCGCACCCGCATTAGGCCGAGGGGCGCCCAAAATGGACCGGAACGAAGCGAGGGCTGACAGCAATTAATTGAAACACGGAAAAGCAATCTGTTTCCCTATTCCTTTTCTCGAAACCTCCATGCGAGCAAGGCAGAGTATCGTTTCCTACCGTTGAGAGTGGTATCTACAGGTATGTAGGAGTAGAAAGGAAGGCAGGTACCTCCAGCCTTCCTACGTACCTTCCTGTTTCTGCGCTACAGGGGGAGGGGGGGAGGGTTTCCTTGCATTGCGGCCGGCAACGGACGGAGGTTTCAACGCAGACAAAAGCGGGTTTGGTTTGGTTTGGTTTTGGTTTTGGTTTTCCTTTGGGGTTGGGAGGGGGGAAGGGACGGGACCTTGCGTGAGGGTTGGGTTGGGGCAACCTTTGGGTTTGAGGCTCGGATATCGAGTTCAATTGGCTGGCGCGAGCGGAATTGGGAGGGAGTAAGCGGACGAGTGAGGAGGTGAGGATTGTAAAAGTCGTAGGAAAGTACCTACTCCTACATAATTAATTACTTGCCACTCAGGGGAGGGGGAGGGGGGGCTAATTCATTAATGAAAACGACGAAATTTCAACATGTTCACAAAGTTTGTTAAATTTTTTTGTAGCTGACTAGACTGATAATTGAATTTCAGCCAATGTTCATGGGGAGGGACCATTGGACCATGGCTGGCTGATTTCCTCGCGATACGCAACCGCACACTCGATGGATGCAGACCCGGGCGGCCAGGGGGTGGGAGAGGTGTCGTTAGCGCCAAAAGTTTAATGAAAGAGAGAGAGAGAGAGAAAAAAAAATCTATTTTCGAACACACACACCAGCCAGGGCAGGGGTTGTTCCTGTATCCTACACACACACACACACACGTCGCCGCGCGCAGAGGAAATTGCGGTTGGGCGAGCGCTATCCCGGGTGCGGTGCGGAGGTGGCTTGCAGATGGTGGATGGTAGGTGCAGCATATTGGACTGGCCGGACAGACTTGGGGATCAGGATAGATTTTGTAGGCACGATATCTGAAGTGGTATGTAGGCCCATGGAGATGTAGATACTTTGGAGGTACATGCACCTGCTATTTTCAAAATGTCTGCGTACCCACATGTATACCTACATAGAGAGCTACATATAATGTACAAATCTACGAGGGTACATGCACTTACTCTACTTACATTCTCTGTACCGTAAGTACCTGGGGCACTGCAATCTAAGGAATCAATATTATCAAGCTAGTTTGATATGGGGAACGTACGTTGGTCGGTTCGTCTTAATCTTGAATGCTGCTGAGCTGCTCACAAGTCAGCTACTACTACTTTTATGTACTAACTCCTATTTCGTGCCTCATGCGTTCCTACCTAAATCCCAGGCACTCAGCCGTCACCCATCGATCATACATGTAGCTTAGGCAATTGAGAGGATTACATATCTACATGTATTTTATTTATTAAAGAGTGATAACGGATGATCGCAGCCGTAAAAGAGGAGGGGGGGAAAAACGCTAAATTTCCAGTCCAATTAATTACATGTATTGATGAGACCGACTGGCTCTCCAGCCCATGGCCCAGCAGGAGGAACAGATCTTCCCCACACTTGCAGCAGGTACGGACACGTTAAATGTTGAGACCCAGTACCCACGCGTCCATTGAAATGTCGGAATCTTTTTTTGTAGGTACATACATCGTACATGTATTTGGGGTTGAAATGACATCCGACCATTTAACGAAGGGCGTGAGTACATGTAACTACATGTACAGGTACAAGTATATATATTCTATTCCAGTTTGACACAGGTCTTAAGATCTTGCTTCGGCCTTCTCTCGGGGATAGTTAGTTGGGGAATATTCTTCTGGTTCTGGTTTAATTATAATTTTTTTTTTTTGGATTCTGGAAGCAGTGTATACTTTTACGTATATTGACTCTCTCTCTAAATACATTTTTGGGGACGGGTCACTGCTGCTTGCGTCGTTCAAGAGCAACAAACACCACGGTCACAGTCTCTCCTCCCCGACTTAGCAGCAGCATAAGCAAGTAAGCAAGCAAGCACAGGCATAAAGTGCACGGCAGTAGTTTTAACAGCAGCACCGATTTCCCCCCTGTAGACTAGAGGACCCCCCCCCCCCCCTCGACTATCTTTTTTCGTCCCATCTCCTGCCTGTCCCTGTTGCCGTCACGCTACTGCTACTGCAGCTGCTTGTTCACTCCACCCCCCCCCCCCCCCCCCAGTAAGTCCGTTCGTTCGTTCGTTCGTTCGTTCAAACTCATCTCGTCTGCTCACTCGTTACAACCTACTATCTTCTCTCTCACCACCCCTTCTAACATTTGCTTGTTGACTTACTCCCCACCTCCCCACCTCCCCTCCCCCTCTCCTCTCCTCTTTTTCTCCCTCTCCCTCCTCTCCCTCCTCTTCTTCGCTCGCTTCAATATCCCTAGGTTACCGTCCATCACGGGGGGCTTCTGTCCGGTACAAGGAGATCGGGTGTTTGTGATAGACCTTAGAGAAGGACTCGCTGCCAGCCACGCTGTCGGATAAGCCTCTCAGCCTCTCTTTTAACTCAACTCAACTTAGGGCCCCTTCCCGCCCAACAGCCCCAATACCATACCAATACCAATACGCTTTCACTGGATTGCATTGTACGTACATGCATCGCCAATTCACGGTTCGTTGCCATAACCACCCACTTGCTGCTAATGCATCCCGCTCTGCATCATTACCTATTCATCCTCTCTTCTCTCTCTCTTGTACCTATTGTCTCTACCTACCTACTATTATTGCCTTCCAGGTCAGAGCCCACTGACAAGGTTCACGTTCGCTTTTTCTACCATCCAACAGCTAGTTCCCGGCAGACAAAAGGAAACAACCCGTTCACTCTTTTCGAATTCCAACTACTGCAACTCAAAACATAACCATTCGACATTGTACTGGTGTACCAACTCGGATATCACAGCGACCTCGCGCCCGCTCCTAGGCACTTGCAAATAAACTACTACTCCTTATCACTCGGGGAAGGGAAAAAAAATAAGACGACAAATTTAACTAAAGAATAATTTATTTATTTTTTTGATAACAACTATTTCTGTCTTATCTACTACTACTACTACTGCTACTACTACTACTACTACTCAACAAGAAAGAAAGAAAAATCAACTATTCAACTATTCAACTTTCAGTTTTCTTCTCTCTCTCTCTTTCTATTCTTTATTACTGATTGACAACTCAATTATTCTGTGTGTATTGTATCTTATTCGGCAAAGGCTCTACTACTACTACCTACGACAACTTTCTTAGGGGGGAGGCGCAACTAGAACAACGCTTCTTCTTATTTAGCCTTTAATAATAGAATCTGGTTGGGGAACTACTGGGGATCAATAATCGATTTGACGGAAATCACGAATACAAACGACTTTTTTTTAGATTCAAAAAAAAAAAAAATTATTTCCCGTCGGTCGGCTATCTGTGTTCCAGTTCTCGTACGAGGTTACATTTTTCCAAGGCTGGGGGAAAGAAAATGGGGGTTTCAGCAGGGAGGGTTGCGGTGGATGACGGAGAGGGGATGGGCGGGATAGGCATAAGAGCTGGGAAAACTTCGGATGACGATGAGGATCTGTTACGGGATTATGGAGATCACGGCGGAGGAGAAGAAGGAGGATATCACCAAGCAATTGAGAAAATCCGGATTATTGAGCAGGTTCGGGAAAACTTGGCCTACACACGACATTCACGACTGCAACCCCGGCAAGTGGATAGTGGTTCATCATCATCATCA
Organism: Morchella sp. 2016-103; assembly: GCA_024713925.1. Classification (NCBI taxonomy): domain Eukaryota; kingdom Fungi; phylum Ascomycota; class Pezizomycetes; order Pezizales; family Morchellaceae; genus Morchella; species Morchella sp. 2016-103. Next base: position 1,008,891 of record JAMGZF010000017.1, on the reverse strand, counting down.
ATAGGTGCGGGGGCTGTAGGACTTCTGGATTCCATTGTTTCGAAATTTTCTAACATTCTGGAAGGGGTCCCCGGTACTTCAGCAATTGTTTCAACGACCCTGGATTCGACTGCGTCAATAGGAACAGCGACAAACAGTTTATTGGATACTTCTCTGGCTTCGGCTCCGTTAACAAGTATTCTTACAGATGTGACACTCTCGACTACTCTGCAGACATTCTTGAGCTCGACTCCTCCCCCATCACCGGCGGAAACATCCGCTGTGATGTCTCTCTCATCTACGGGTTCAACGTCAACGTCGTCATCGTCATCATCATCAATTACGCCTCGACCTCAAAGCTCAGGCTCTACAACTGCCCGCCCTCGCACGACGATCACTTCCTACTTGACATCGCAAACATCAAGAAATAATGGGACTACAACAAGTGAGTCGCCTCATTGGGATATTACGTGGGTCCCGGAAATGTGAGGAAATCTAATTTTGTCTTATAGGTGATACTAGATCCACAGGCTCTAGCACGCTTACATCAATATCATTACAGCCAAGTAGTGCTACAACAATTACTCTTGATGACACTGTGATTGTTTACACATACGCAACTAGCACACAAGATTTGAGCTCCTCCTTAAGCACTGGTAACAACTCCACCCGAACATCCACATCCTCCGTCTCATCAAGTAGCTTGAACAGCACAGCCACTTCCACCACTTCCGAGTCGCTCGCGACGTCTTTATTGGGATCCGGGACTAACATAGCTGGAGGTGGAGGTGGCGGCGGGGGTGGATATGTAGCACCGACAGGCAGTAGCTCTGCATCTGCAGTTCCGAGTTCAACTGCACATTCTGATAATAGCCCTCCTGTAAGCCCAAGTCTTCTCGGAGGCGTTCTGGGAGGAGTAGCGGGGGTTGCATTTTTACTAGTGGCTATACTATATTTGCTACGACGACATAAAAGGAATCTTGCTGCACAGCAAAGGGATGACGCAGGATATGGCGGCCCGCTAGAAAGGGCTGGGGGAGATCAAATGGTGCAGAGATCGGGTGGTTCTCCTTTTGCTCTTGCCGGGGCATTTTTTAGGAATCCTCGAACGCCTCGTGCCAGCCAATCTTCCGACGCTCCAACTGTACCGTCAACATCAGAGGTGGGATTTTACAAGGTTTCTGGTAGAAAGTTAGCACCGGTTCTCGGCGGTCCGCGCCCTGGATATGGATCTACGCGGTCTGCAGGGGGATCCTCGTATTATCCCGATGACGATGGGATAACCGTAGCCTCGACGCCCAGTGTAGTAGGACCTTCGAGATATTCATCAATGACTAGCTCAACGTCACCAACTGGCTCAACGGCTCCCATGAACTTTTCTTCAGCAGCACCGCCTGCGTCAAGTCATTTGCCGCCACATATAGGTAGCTCAATGGCACCTCCGCCGCCCCGGATACAGGAAGAGGCTGTAGAAAGTGATAATGAATCATCAGAAAAGCTTCCTAGACCACTACCCTTTAATAGAGAGTTAAGTGTCGGGAGCGCTGGCAAGGATGGAGTGGGTAGATCACTACCTTCACATGATGGTTCACGAGCGTCGCGCTTTACCGAGGATATAGTTTAATAAGGTACATTTCTTTGTATCGTCTAATGTTGAAAAGTTAGCTGGCAAGTTGGGGAGAATGCACGGAAGAATTTATGCCCCAATTGCAATGTCCTTCTGAGTGTTATTTTTCTTTCCTTTCTTTCTCTTTACCTTTCTTTTATGATACCTTTTTCGATTCGCCTGTAGAGTCCAACCTTCTTGGATAGGCCAGTACTACTACCATCTTTTTTTTTTCTCTCTTCTTTTTTTTTTTTGCTATAGTTATGTAACCTTTAATGTCTTCAGAAATTCGGCGCCACGTTTTTTTTTGTTCTACCCCATCCATACTTCGTTGTACATTTTTGAGGTCTCTATTTGCTTGCTAGCTTACGCCTACAGAGAGCAAGTTCGCCCTGGGCCTGTATGTTACTTTTTATTATTATTGCATCTTCCGTGTTATAGGTTCCTTTTTCTTTTCTCCTCTGGCTTCTTGGTCAGGTCAGTCATTTTTTTCTATCCCCCACCTCATCCTTCTTTAGCATGCAATATTCTGGAGTTTCGTTATCTTGTACTCCTACTATATATCCACCGCCGCCACCTAGCTTCTGGGCCCTATCTATGGCCGCCAGCATCTTTTTTTTTCCTCTTTCCTCAGCTACATACCATTCTATGTTACTTTGTGCTTCCCCCATCACTTCTTATACAGTAGGGTTTTGGATTCCTTGTAGAGTTTTTTTCTTTTCTAATGTCATTGTGTGAGGGTTCTTACTAAAAAAAAAAATATCGAGAGCTGGCTACTTATGCAGCTAGCTATAGGCCCCCACCAGGCACGACGTCCTTTTTTTATTTCCAAAAAAAAAAAAAAAAAAAGTTACAAGTATAATTATGGTATTTTGTTGCATTAGCTACATAGTACACCGGTTTCTCTTTCTTTCCTTTTTATTTTTTTTCTGCGGGGTGTTACTATAGTGCCTTTTTTGCTTTATACCAGTGGGGTACGTTTCCCTCCCCCCTCTCCCCTCACTTCCGGGCTGTACTTTATTGATTTTCGAGAAGCAGTAAAAGAAGTGGAACTGTACACCTGTGATAAAAATGATTCGGGGAACATATTGTATTTACACAAATTTGTTTTTCGTTTTGTTTCGGTTTTGTTTCGGGTTTTTAAATTATGGTGCTGGCTGGCTGGATTGATGCATATATACATACTTAGGAAATACAGGACCGGGGAAGGATATCAGGATATTAGGATTTAAGGACATTAGGATAGACTCATTTTAAGGCATGATTGGGCTGGATAGAATATCATCATGCATCTTTTGAATTTCGCGGGGAAGGGAAAGTGTTTATTGGCCGTTAGCTAACTCACCTTAAATTTGGTCCTTCCGGAGGGGGAAGGTGGATATGCTGTGAAGTCCGTTGCGACGGGTCAGGCCAGGTGATTGAGATTTTAGCAATGTCATAGAGAATACCGATGGGAAACCCCCCAACTGGTTATTTCGCCGGAGGAGCTGTAGGCCTGCCGGACGTACATATGTCGTTCAAAGATCACTATATGGCTTCTTCTCGTTAAGATTCGTGCCCGTTATTTCCAATTGGTCCAAATGCAGCATTTGGTAAATCGAAGCTGAAGCACTGGCATGGGGGCCCATCCATCCATCTTCCATGATCCACATAATTGCAAGGCCATCCCAAACTATGAGAACTCAGTTGGACGGGCTAGCGATTTATGTGCGTTTAGTTTGGTGCCCGGGAAAAGTTAGAGGCCCGCTTGGATATAGAGGGCAAGGATATATAATGTAACCGATCGTGTGCCGTTTCCTGGGGCACTCTGAGTGGCCCAAAAGTAAGTGGTAGTGCATACTGCCCGGTGATGGTGGTGGTGGTGGTGGTGGTAGTGGTGGTGGTAGTGGTGGTGGTGCGCCTTGTTCAGCACGTGAGTGTACATACATACATGTCAACTGCAACCGTCGGAGACGTTGGCGAGCCAACACATTTAATTCTAGTTGTGTCGTTGAGGAATGTCATGCTACGGGAGTTGTAAATAATGATTAATAGGATTTACTGGCACAGCTATTTTCAGAACTTTTTGTTGGGCCGTTGGGGAGCGGAGGATTATCATGAGGAAGAGGGAAGAACCATTGTGCCTTTGCTTTGATCGCGATACTGGCCGGAAGTGATGGAGAGATCGATGCCCGTTTACACTGCATCCTTCTTCTTCTTTTTTTTTTTTTGGCTTCTTTTCCCGGGCGAGAAACAGGCTTTGACTGGTGCTGGATGGTGGGGAATGACGTGTGGGATCATGTTGCAATTTCTTTACCCTAGGATGCGTGCGTTTAGCGGGGTTGTGGGATGTTGGTTGGTTGAAGTATATCCAGTGGCTTAAAGTACTGCATAGTGCTTATTGAAGATGTATTTCCTAAGTACTGATAATGTTTAGTTGTTGTGTGTCCGTTATACCTAGATCTGTTTAGCCAAACGTTTAGTGGTCGAGAATAACAATACTCTCGGCCGATGTCATTGTAAAAGGTGTGACATTCCGCCGACATAATAGAAACCTCAAAGAATGTCTTATACGCCTTTTATTAATGAGACCACGGACCCAAAGATGGAGACGAGGTTTGAGGGAACGGATACTTACCTGAGTGGCTCGATATCACCACAAGGAAACACAGGCTCCGCCCACATATAAAGGGCGGAGAAAGCCAAGAAAATCATCAAATTGATCTACAACTGCCTTTTTTGTGCATTTAATCTTATTTGAAGATGAAGTGCCATGAACCGCATGTTGTGATGCCGCCCTTGCAGCATATTGCTGTGCACATAATGACTATAATATATGTGCGCATATTGCGTCAGAGGTGATCGGATATTGGTTGTCAGTTGAGCAATTTTGTACTTTGTATAGCCTATCGGAAGTATGGTCTGGCCTGGTAATCAAATTGGTGGGAGGTACTTTGCATATTCACCAGTTGTCACTCGACACCACCACAAACCAACCCATCGTTTTTTATGCCTCCCACACACATCCGGATTCTAATTATAGAAAAGAGTCGGGATATATATTAAATGCAGAAAATCTTTGCCAGGTTCAAGTAAATCGAGATTTACTGAGCTCGGGATGTTTTCTAGAGGGCTGCGGGTGATAGATGGTGAAATGATGACAAAGCAGCATCTTGCGAGATAGGTATACCCGGGTCCCTACTAAAGTGACAGGGTCTCTGTGGGTACAACTACATATTATGTACATGTACATGTAACTACAGTACCCAGTTAATTTTTATATTGCTCGTACATATTAACAGCTGGAGTATGAGATCTCACTCGAGAGTATTTCATTTAAAAAAGAGCCGCCGCCCCACTATCTCAAACCATTACTTCACGATATGAAGAGATTACGGCCATTCTCCGATATGATGCAAATGCAACTCATATCAAAACGGGGTCAACATTAGACATCGCTTAAGTTCCCAACGTGCAGCTCCGTTGATGATAGGCCAAAAAGAAAGTCGGCAGAATCACCCGGAGAAGTTAATATGGGGGGAGGTGGTTTTGACCGCGCTAGATAGGCCGAAGATATTTATCAGTGCATATACGTAGCGGCGTAGGGGAGGAGTTTCCATCATAATTTCCCCACTCTGTGTAGCTAGGGCCTTAATTTCAATAGAACACAAAGAGTTTTAAAGACGACAATTTATCTAAAGGATGATATTAGATAGGCCAGAAGATTCGAGGTCATGCATGAGTTTAAGGCCACAATTTTGCCTGACGGTTTTCCGTGAAAGTAACATGACAAGTGGCATATTATCAAGAAATATTGCCCATGTGGGTACTTGTTGTATTTCTTTCTTAGGCTTCATACATGTAGCCCCATTACTCTACACAACATGTCACTCAATCACCTCCCAAATGAGCTCATTCTTGAGATCAGTTTCCTTCTCCCCAGCGCGGGAGATTTTAAGCGGTTTGCTCTCACTAACCGCTCCCTATTCACATTACTAAAGCCAATTCTTCTCAAGAGATTCGCCAAGGGGAAAGGGAACTTCACCATAGCGCTCTACTTATCAGCCGAAAGTGGGAATGAGGAAAACCTTCGTTTATTACTCGAAAACCAGCACCCCAAGGTCATAGACACCAGTACATCCCTTATTAATAGCGACGCACAGGCAGATGATATTATTAACATCTTCGCAAAAGATCTCAGTCGTTATGTTCTTATTGACAGGGTTTACGAGCGCTCGCCATTATTCTGGGCAATGGTTGAGAACCGTGCTAATCTATTGGCTAAATTTCTAAAGATTGGGGTAGGGGTAGATCTCGTTGATCGTGAATGGTATACGCCGCTCTACTGGGCGGTAATGTACGGAACGCTAGACACATGTCGACTACTTCTACGCGCTGGAGCGACTGTATATGAGAGAAATTTTAGAACCAGATTATTACCGCTTCATGCCGCCGCGATGCGTCGACAGCCAAAGCTGGTCGAATTACTCCTCGAGTTTGGTCCTGACATGGTGAACGAGCGAGGCGCAGGAGAATTTACACCGCTCATATTGGCTTTATTGCATAACAAGAGGAAAACCGTGAAGGTCCTCCTAGGGGGCGGCGCTGATCCTCACAGCTTCACCGCCGGCCCGGCCGCTATGAACCTACTATACCAGTGCGGTACGGGCGCGTATATGCATTCAGGGCTGAGAGTTTACATGCCCAGTCCTCTCAGATATGCTATAATGGAACATGAACTTGAAGTACTGGGAATGATTTTGTATGATAAAGTCGATAGTTTGGATGCTATTGGGGCGACCTCACTCCAACATGCAGCCTCTGACCATGACCCTATTGTTGTCAAGTTTCTATTAGGGATGGGTGCTTCTGTAGACTACATGGGAGGTCGGGGCTACACTGCACTTATGCAGGCCTCCGCGTCAGGCTGCTGCTTGACGATACAGGCTCTGTTAGATGGAGGTGCAAACATAAACGCACGCTGCAGGATAAACAACCGAACAGCACTCCACTGGGCCGTACTAGCAGGCCCTAACGCTCAGCCAAGTATCAAGAAGCTATTGGAAAATGGCATCGACGCAAATGCTCTGGACATCCATGAGAAGTCAGCTATCAGCTATGCGATAGATGTGTTGAATTGGGGTGCGTTTATAACACTATTTATGAACGGTGCCGCCAGGTGAGAGATCACTGTAAGATCTGCTGAGGTTGTCCGAGAGGGAGGTGATACTGGCTCTGTGTAACTGTGTAATTGTATAACTGTTCTGTAAACTTTCAGACGCTGTAGGTTTATTAGTCGGAAGCCGCTTCATGACGGTCGTATTATACTTGGACCGTGGATATCCAGATACCAATGACTACATGTAATGTAGTTGAAAAGACTTAACTTTCAACAGCTCCTGTAGCTTAGTGGCATTGTATAAAGCTCCACATAAACCTTGATTGGACCTGACGTAGGCTGCGCCTTACAGTCTCTATTGTTTCTCCCCCGCTTTGCATATAGACTTCCCACCAGTGTCTGCAAAAAAAAAACAATTAGAAAAAGCCTGTGGCCAGATAAAACATCGTTTTTCTGGATTAATTACTAACACCAACCTTATTTGCACCCCACCTAAGTAGCCGATCATACATTCTCACTCGTTCACCAAATTACCCGCACCGAAAAAGCCCAAATCTGCCAAAGAAAGTAGTGAAATCAGGGAAAAGCCGAAAAAGCAAACAGCGTCAAGTCATCTATCCGCCTATCCTATTCAACAAGGGAAAAAAAAGAAGAAAAAGAAGAAGGAAAAAAAAGAAGTAAATAATACACAGATCAGAAAAGTAGATACCAAAGCCTAACCTAAGCCATTACCTCAGAAACAAGAACGGCAAAGAACTAACACATTATCCATTCCCGTAAAAGTAATCAAGGGGAAAAGCAGAAGAGGAAGAAAGACAAGAAACCGAAACCTTAAGGATAAAAATATAAAGAAGCCTAAAATAACAAACCAATGTGAAGTCCTAATAAAGTGAAGTGAGAAATAGCGGCCAGTGTTACACACCAAGTAGCGTGAAAATGCCGGAATGTGGATGATATAAAGGATGTCCGATGGGGGGTGGGGGCAATTAGTAGCCTGATCATAGTGTAGAGGTCTGAATCAAAGCTTCGGGGTTGGACAACCGTAACTGAAATAGTAGTAGGAACCGCAACTAGAGCAATGGGGGTGTAGTGGGGGATGGAAGGGATAGAAGGGTGGAGGGATAGAGATGGAATGATGACACGATTAGACCCGTCCAACAGCCTAAGCGATCAAACCTTCTTCCCCGTTCTCCTCTTCCCAGCGCCCCGCTTCCCAGTACTGTCAAGGCAGAGGGGACAGAACCACTTCAATCTTGGGGTCAGTTCTTCCTCTTTCAGGCCGACGCACTCGATATGGAACCAGACTTTCGAACACTACGGGTGCGAGCCCCGGCTGTTAGTTTCCTTCTTTTGACGGCTCTCAGGTGAGTTGTGGTGTTAAGCAAGCATGCACGTAATATGTGGCGCAATGTGGTATCATGCTCAGGGCTGATAGATGCTTGGGCTAGGGGCTAATGGGAGAGGGGTGGGTATTCTTGGTGGTAGTAGTAGTAGTAGTGGCAGTAGTAGTAAGATAGTTGGCTGGGCAACGAGAATGTGATAGCAAATCAGGAAATAAATCAGCACCACAAAACTAACCTGAGAGTTCTCGCAAGCGACCATAGTCCCTCTCGAAACATCATCGCAGAGACAATACTTATTAAGATCTTCTTCTTCTTCCTCATCCACCCAGTCTTCCTCGGCCCCTTCCCCGTCTCCAGGGGTAGTAGGCTTCTTCCTTGTCCCCCTCCCCACAAGGCCCCTTTTTCTCGCCGTTGTGGGAGCGGCTGCTGGCGCAGGCGCGGCCAGGTCGCGTTTTGATCGCTTAGGATCCACCCCAGCGGGAGTAGTAGTCGATGCAGCACGCTTGTGGCCAGGCTTGAACGTAGGGAGGGTGTTCTTCGGGGGACGGCCAAGCCGCCGAGGTGGGGGTGCGTCGGCGTCGACATCGGGCATATCTTCGTCTACATCTTCGATGGATGAGGCCTCTACGGAGGCAGTGGTGGTGGTCGTGGAATCTGTGGCCCCGGTGCTGATGGATGTGCTACGCATAATGCGGCTCCTAGCCGCCATGATGGCAGCGACACGTTCCTTTTCCTTAACCGCTGCCTTCTCGCGGGCCTTTTCCTGGGCCTTTTCCTCGCGAAGCTTTTCTTCTCGGGCTTCACGGGCAAGACGCTCTTTTTCAGCAGCGGCAGCGGCGGCGGCCTCCCGTTCTGCGGCTTCGCGGATGACACGCTCACGTTCACGAGCTTCTTTGGCTAGGCGTTCTTTCTCTTTGCGCTCCTCTTCGGCTTTTCTGGCATTTTCTGCCTCTTCGGCTACTAGACGCTCTCGCTCTCGTTCTTCACGCTCCTTTTCTTTTCGTTCCTCTTCCCTCTTTCGCTTTTTTGCGCGGTTAAGACGCATGCCCTTATTCTCGCGGACGCCTTCGCCGTCATCTGGAGCGATCTTTTCGGGGTCCCCAATCCCGCCATCTTCAGGGCCATATATTTTTAAGAAATCCTCACCGAGGCGTCCCTCCGTCTGGTCTGTGAACAAATCCTTGTGCTTTGGCCCTCTGCCTAGCGTCTCGAGCTCGCGGATAATCATGGTAACACTTGGAGTCCAGCCGGCGTTCTTCTTCATGCGTTTCCGCAGGCGCGCCAATTCCTCATTGGTCAGTCTATTCCATGGGAGGAGATGACCTGGGATCGCAGTGCCATCTTCGTTCCGTGCCTGTGCGCCACCGGAAAATGGTGGTTCTGTGGGAGGTTTGGGACCACGTTTGGGTGCGCCGGTTGGGGGCTTCTTCTTCTTTGGTTTGACAATAGGCTCTGGACAATCCTCCCAGTCCTCTTCATTACTAGCTGTGGTCTGAGGGGGTTGTCGCGCGCGCGGGGTAGGATTGTAGTTACGGCGGCGCCCCACTCCGCGGGCGCTCGGGGCAGCTGGTGTACGTTCGTTGTTGAGGCGGAGTGTGATCTTACAGTGCTGATCATCGGATCTTTCCTTGACTCGGGGCTTCCGTGGAGACACGGGGGTGGGATCGCGAGAGGGGATTGTGACCTCATCTAATTTAGACCGTATCGCAAGGGCTCGGGAGTGATGACAATCGACCTAAACGACGTCAGTAGAGCTTATTACAAACAGAATGAGGGTGGGGGATATGGGACATTTTTACGCATTTTTGCAGCTTCGGCTGCGCTCTCGTGACGCGCTCGGAGGGCGGCTTTCATGGCGCGGGCGATGTTCATTCGTAGTTCCATCTCTTTGTCCGTTACGGTACGAGCAAAGCCATTAGATGCAGGAAGCTCCGCTTGAAGAGTCCTGAACTCCTTTGTGAATTTTAGAATCTGGGCGGTGTAGTAGTCATATTGTTCGTGGAGGGACTTTATCAGTTCGAGGGAACGGCGGAGGTCGCTAGGGAGATATTCTGTGTCTGAATTATGATAATCCACTGTCAGCGAAGATCAAAAGAATAGGTGGGATTAACGAGACGTGAGATTTACAGTCGACAAATTCTCGGGTAGTTGCATGGGTCTCTGGATCTTCTTCCGTGTCTTCTGATTCGTGAGGGAGCAATGCTGCTAAAGAACCAACGTCTGACATTTGATAATGAGAGAGAGAGAGAGAATAAGAAATGTGGGGGAGGGGGGGTGTTAGTATTTGTGTGTACTGTCTGTGTGTGTGTGTGTGTGTGTGTGTGTTGTGTGGCGTGTGTGTGTGTGGGGGGGAGGGGGGGGTTGGAGAAGGAGTTGAAGCTGAGAAAGATGGATTTATAAGTATAAACCTCGTGACAAGTGGCAGTTAATGAGGTTGTATTCTTTTCTTTTTTTTCCCCTTCTTCCTCTTCCTGCAGCGCGGGGTAGAAGCTCGAGATGAGGGCCGAGTCCTTCCTTCGGGAGAGACGTGATGACTGCTGCGGTTGTTGATGTGAGAACGATGTCAGGCAGGAATTGCCTAACCCGAACTGGTCTTAGCGTGTGGGGGCACTTATCGGGTTAGGGTTATATAGACAGTACTGGACTGCAACACGACCTGTCACTCGGGGGTAACAACCAATGGACCTGGCAGTGTAGTAGTAGTAGTAGTAGTTGTGTGCAGTGAAGACAGGAGGAGTGATAGGGAGAAACTGGAATTGTAAATACAGTTGGGTCATATACAGAGACAATCAGAGTTGGGGCTGTCATACCGAATCACAAAACTGTGCTGTGTCTTCTTTGATCTATGTAACTTTCATGTAGCTCGATTTCTCTTGCTTGCCATTTTATATTCCGGAGCATTCTGATGCAATTGTTGCAAATTTATCCGTCATCAATTAGAGTTGTACCAATGCTACTGTAAGGTGTGACGAGGTAGTGACAGGACACGTTGATCGGGGGTGATAGACTCTCCCTTCTCCGCTACACTTTATCTGTAACAAAGCTTCACATAGAGTGACAGTGACCTAATGTCGAGGTAGCGGGGGTACAATACATACTTCATACATGTACTTGTAAGATATAGATTCATATATGCTAGATAACCACGCGTTAGAAGAAGAACATCCCATCCATGAGATTGCTCGAGCTAGAACCTCTTGTCAGTCGGCGGTCAGTACAATTAGCATTCTTGTAGTGGTCATTATCTATTTTGGTCTCTTGATCACCCTTTGAGGCTTGAGGTCTCACCCATATATTTTCTTCTGCTCTCAGACATGCAGACTTACCCGCAAAGGGATCGTGTGCAACCCCCCCCCCCAGTTTCATGCACGCAACGCCTTGTGCCTGCATGAACCCTAACCCCCCCCCGTGGCGTAAGCTCTTTCTCCCACCCAGCCGGGTAACATAAAGGCCACCTCGTCGCAGCTTACCTCGCAGTAGCGGACGTCACAACCCCCCCCCTCAAGCACCTCAGTTTCGTTTCTTAGATCCATATCACCAATCATGAGGTTCTGGCCAGCCTCTTCTGCGCTGTTTGCGCTATTTTCAACACTCCTACAGGTTTCAACAGCTGCAGATAACCCGACAGCCCCCGAGACACCCGGAAACAGTGACCCCCCATGCACCGCAACATCGCCCACGTCCGGGAACTTCTTCGACCTCCGTCCACTTATCCGGAGCTCTGCGGAAAAGAGGACTCCGGACGTGGATTGGGTGGCGAAAGGTCTTGATTATAACGCCAATTTCACAATCAACATCTGTGCACCGGTGCTGGCGGATGTGACGCAGGTAGAAGGTATCAAAGGAGATGAAAAGAAGAACGTTAGTGCGTTCTATGAGAAAGACGGGGAGATGTATTCCATCGGGTTTGTTCTGCATGATCTCGCTTATCTGAAGGCATGTCTCGGCTGACGTCACTAGGAGTGTATCCACAGACCTTCATTTCAGAGGGAGGAAGCTAGTTATTGAATACACCAATGGCTCGCCTTGCCCCAACGCCCCGAAGCTACGGAAATCGACGCTGATGAGCTTGATGTGCGACCGGGATATGTTCCAGAAAGCGGCAGTCTCGTTCGTGGGCCAAGCGAACGACTGTGCATATTTCTTCGAGGTCAGGACGGCGAGCGCGTGCCCGACGGTGAAGATCCAGGCGTTGGGACCAGTTAGTGTCTTTGGTATCATGTAAGTTTGTGCATACACACCGAAAAGGGGATTTGATAGCTAATAGATCTTTGTAGTGGACTGGTCGCGGCAATTGTCTATTGCGCGGGTGGTTGTATGTATCAGAGAAGTGTGATGCATGCTCGAGGATGGAGACAAATCCCGCATTATCATGCGTGGGCAGGCGCAATCGGGTTCATATGGGTGCGTTTCTTGCTGCCGTTGAATGTGTTACATTTGTTTTCTGCGTCGCCACCGCTTAGTGGGGCTCTTCCCAAGTAGAGCTGCTGGAACAGCTTTACTCTTCCCTTTTGCCTAGATATATCTATACTTTCCACATAGACTTTCAATGTTTTCTTCTTCTTCTTTTGCATCTGTTTCCATAACTGCATACTACATTTTCCCACATCAATAGCTAGCAATGTACACTTGCTAATTTATTTTCTATAGAACACAACCAACACAGTCTGGACCAAATTTATCGAATGCCTCCCCCTCCCATCATCATTCCGGCGCTCTCGTTCAAACTCCGGATATGGTCGCGTTGGCAGCACTGGCTTTGGAGCACGGACAGTCGCAGGTGATCGGATTGGCGCCGGCCGGAGCTCGCTAGAAGATGAAAACCAGCTTATCGATGAGCTGGATGAAGATTGGGGCGATGAGCCTTAGCCTAAAGATGTAGTGTTTGGAAGTTCAGGTCGGACATTTGAAATGTATCGTATGGTTAGCAAGGGTTAGGATTGGGTTTCTCAGGTAGTTTATCGGCAATTGGCGTTTTCTTTCCTATGTTTTATGTTTTTTTTTTCCCTTCTTTTTTTCAAGACAAAATACCAGTGTTTTACTCGCGTGTTGTTTTTGCGCAGAGAGAAGTATATGGGCTAGAGAACTGGAACTGTAGATCAGGCTGGTTAGGACAAAATTGAGCATTTAAACATCATGGGGTCTCACTCGGGTTCTGTTACAGCACGTGATTACTTGATACCTGAAGTAGTATTAGATTTCGTGCGGTGGTTTCAATGTCGTAGCACCGAGTACATACTTGTGATGAGGTATACGTAGCCGGGGGCGTCATAATAATAAATACTTACTTCCCGTGAACTTTCCCTTCTCCCCTCTTAGTCGTCATTTCTACCTACTTGCTATCTAAAAACTATGGTGTTAGTTTACACGCTTCAGTACTACTCTCGAAAAACCAGAGATCCAAAGCGTTGATGTTTTATTTTATATATTTAATCTGGATGATGCTTTAATCTCTGGGGATGACGGATCTGGGGACTATCAATCGCAAGATTTCTACTTCTGCGGATATACTCAGTTATCTCGGAGTTGTATCATCGACTCCACCTACCCTTCCTCCCGCTCTCACCTTAAGTGCTAAACCGGAGAGACAAAACTCCCTTCGTCTTACCTTTTTTACTCCTTTACTTTTTTTCCTATATAGAGTAAGGCATTACGCCACCGGGTAATTCGCTGCCTGCTGCCTGCTACTAAAGCATAGGCGGAAGTAGTGTTGAGTTTTTATCTCTCCTCTAAGGTTAGTAGTTGGCTATTCTGCTTAATGGTTGTTTTGGTCGTGCTTTTGTAATTTTTAGGGGCACCGATACACCACTTCGCTCAGGACTTGTGGCTATAGGTGGCTCACCACATAAAATTGTGTTGGGATTAACAGAAAGTACCAACTAGTGGTGTAAAACCGCCCAAAAAGGTTGTCAACTTGACCAATTTTCGTTAAAGGTTCTATTTATCACCTACCGACAAGTTGTGAAAACCGGGAACAGCTTGCTACTAGTAGACACATAGAACAAGACTGCAGACCCAACCTGCTGGTGGGTAATTAATCCTGATCTCGGCATTGCCGAAAGGGCCTTGCTAAATATCTGTGTAGAGTGCGAGTTCCAGAGCCTCAACACTGGGCCCCGAGGGTATTAGTAAGAGAGACATGAGTTGTCTTGACCTTCCTGCTCGCTGGAAGGGAGGCACTTAAGGGTTAGGCGTCAGTAAGTACATGTAGCTTCCATATAGCATAAACTTGGCATTAATTTGCTCATAGAAATTTCTTGGGTATGAATCATAACTGTCTATGGTTTTGTGGGGGCTTAGACTAGAGTATTCGATGGGTTGAATGATTGGCTGGTGAGTTTATCATCCCTCCTCGTTCGAGATGGTTACAAAACGCTGGTGCTAATCAATGCGGTTCTTTTTAAGTACTTCTCCCTATGTCAAAACCAAACCATCAGCTTTTTTCCCCTTGACGAGATGCCCTGTGGAGGAACAGCCCGCCCCGCCGCGGAGGTACTGCAAGAGACGGGTAGTTTCTTGGTTTGTCGGTTTATCCTAGGCTCATACCGCTGTATCAAGCCCTCCAGCTGCTCGTAGGGGATGGGTACGAGGCTACGTCTTCCCTGTTTTGCTTTAATGTTTGATAAATAAAAACAAAGAGGAAGACATAGAGGCATGGCAATCCCAAATGTGTATGTACTACTGGTACTAGTGACCTACCCAATAATTGAAGAGCAGAAGGTGTTTGTCCCTTTTTATAAGCTAGAATTCAGAGACATAAATCCTTCTTGTGGCGGCGCCGCATGGCTTTTGGTAATACGATAACTCTCTATCTGGTAACAGTGGTGAGTTGCAGAGTTCGTTTAGAATAGGCAGGGACTGAAAACCGTGTCTGGTAGGACAAACAAACTTCAGGAGTGGTGAAAAGTTCTTAGGTGATTCGGGACATATAGCTCCTGGCCCCGTGTAGGAGGACTTGACCAAGTGAGAAACGGCAGACCGCTAACGTGTACCTACTCCTAGATCTCTCTCCATCATCACCATATATCATCAGCAATATCAGGCAATCAATCATTTACTCCATCTAGAGGCGGTACCAATATCTACTGGCCTCTTTCGTACTTTACCTTACATAAATGTAGGTACGAGAGGTCCCTCTATCTCTGGGGACCCAAGGTAAGATTGAGGTTCGATCTATCTACATGTATGCAGCAGTTACATGTTTGGGGTTCGATGCTGTTTCATGTTAGTGTGCCTTTTCGCAGCAAAGGTGAGGATTACCCGAAGACGCATGCAAATACCATTGGGTCAAGAAGAGGAATATACACCAATGAGATGGTACTTGTTGCCTGTCTGCTCTTGTACTGTACTTGCCAAATTTTTATCAATAGGACGGGGGTAGGTAATGGCTGTAGCAACCGAAGTCCTATTGATAAAAACTTGACTAGTAGAGCAGGTGCTCTTCTTCTCTTCTCTATGCAAAGCATGTCTCTCCTCCCTGCATGCATTTGTCTCACACCTGCTAACTTACCTGATCTTACATATGAATGTCCACACCCCTAACCCCTCGCTCCCTCTAGTGCGCACTCCCTGAGAAAAGAAAACACCTCTCCTGTACTTGCTCAATCACAGCTGGCAGAAGGAAAACTTTCTCTCAACTCCTCAACCACAACTACAATACAACCATCAAAAAGGACTCATTTACTTACTCACCCACACCTCCTACCAAAAACCCCTCTTCAACCCCCCCCCCCCCCTCTCCCATCATTCTCACCAAGCTGGCGTCCTCAAACTCTTTTCAGTCTCTCCTCTCCCCCTACCTTGGTCACCTTGACCATCTAGACCCCCTCGACAACCTTCTCACCTCACTCCAGCTCACTCTCCAGCCCAACAGTCCTCCAAAACCCCTCACAGAACTCCTCCCGCATCTCCTCGTTGGCCTCGGTTTCACATCGACCCTCCTAGTCCTCCTCATGCGCCGTTTCTTTTCCCGCGTCACCTCCGGCGCAACCCCCTCCATCATCTCCGGCGACGCCTCCCCGGACCCGTCCCGTGCCACGGATGTTCTCACTGTCAAGCACGCCAAGGATGAGTTCACGCTCAGCTACGACCGTGACGCCATCACTGGCGGTATCACCACCGTTGGACAGCTCCGCAAGGACTGCAGCGCCCACATCGGCGCGCCCCCAGACAGAATCTCCCTAGTTTGCGCCGGAAAGAACCTCAAGGACGACGCCGCAACCCTCGCGTCCCTCGGCATCTCCACAAATGCAAAGATCCTCTGCATTGGCTCCTCCGCGCCCATTCCCAGCGGCCCAGCAGACTCAGGCAGCAATGCGGAAAAGGCAAAGAAAAAGAAAAAGAAGTCAGGCGCCAAGGCGCGCGGGTCAGGGGCAGTGACCCCAGAAGTCCAGAAGCCCGTGCTGACGCCCATGATGAAGATCGATGCGGTGTGGGACGGCATCGTGGCGAACCTGCTGCCACTCATGGAGGAGTTTACGAACAACCCGCCGGCGGACGAGGCAAAGCGGGCGGACATGCACAGGCGGCTGTCGGAGACGATGATGGGCGAGCTGCTGAAGCTCGACTCGGTGGAGAGCAGCGAGCCCGAGGTGAGGGCGCGCAGGAAGGGCGTGGTCAAGGATATCCAGAAGATCCTTGATGGACTGGATAGAGTGGTGAAGGGCCAGCAGGGAGGAGAGGGTGGGGTCAAGGATTTTGACCTTGATTAGGTCCTTGGGCTGTGGTGTGGTGAGGGCTCCTCGACGTGAGTTGAGCCTAGAGTAGATATGTTTTCTTCTTCTCCCCTTTCTTTCCTTCTTTCCTTTTCGGACCATGCTGTTTATGCCTAGCTATCTAGTCGAGTATCTCTATTAATTGGGACTTTTTTTCCAGTCTTTCTCGATATTGATCTTTTCTCTCTCTCTTTTTCTTTTCTTCTTTTTGGCTTCCTTTCGGCTTTTTCTTCTTCTTCACTCTAGGGATTACTTATTAGGGATGATAGAATTCTTTCTAGCCTGCGGGAGCGGGGAAAATGTCCAACTAAAAGGGGGAATGCAAACGAGATCTGAAGTAATGAGAATGAAATTAAAAGTGTTGTGATTTTGTGGTGACATGTATTTGCGGTCTTATCAGATAATAATATGTTTCTAATCATTGGCCCTGCATAGAGAATGTAGTTGAGACGACGGTCGTACGTATTGATATCGTTATCACATCCTTTTATATATATCTATCTACATATCTATCTAGACCTTCCGAGTGTATGGAAGGCCCGCAGACCAGGCAGGGGGAACCAAAACTATTTACATCATATACGATACGAACTCTCACCTTTACACGTCGGTCAATGGTTCCTGCCACCACTTTTTGTTATCAGACGCGATTACAGACAATTCTTCCCATGATATCAAAACAGTGGTTATACCCCCGTGGATTAGCCCAATTGTCCCTGTTGATTGGAATCTTTGAGTTGGGTGTAATATTGCGTCTTCCTGTGTCAATGATCGCACACGGGTTCCAATGAAACACCCGGAACGTCGCTCTGAGAAGTGAATATCGAGGAGTAAAACTCACCTCCAATCAGTCAGCCCATCATCGTATGATGCGTGTGCCAAGGCCCCACCCACCACTTGCCTCGATCTTCATCTCAACCTCCTCCTCCTCTTCAACATTGTCCCCCCCCATCACGATACCCACTCACCTAAAATGTTCACACCACGTCCTCTACTCCGGGCCCTTCCCCGCGCCCCCCTCCGCAGCGTCCCCCTCCGACGCCCACTGACCACCGCGCCCCCGCACCACCGCCGCCCCCCGATGACCCACATCCCCCCCTCCGCCCACCGCGCCACCCTCGCCGCCCAAAAGCGCCGCCAAACAACCCTCATCATCTGCGCAACGCTCTCCATGGCCGCGCTGTGGTTCCTCGCCACCTCCGTGGACATCAAGGCCGAGGCGCCCACGCCCACCATCCGCCCCGGCACCCCCGCGGTCCTGCACAGCGCGGCCGAGAGGGCCGCAGGCGTGGAGCTGGTGCCCAGCGGCACCACCAGCGTCCCCGCGTTCCCAAAGGCGCTGCGCCTGCTCGGGACCGAGTATGCGCTGGTGGGCCTCGGCATCCGCACCGTCAGCTTCCTGGGGATCGAGGTCTACGTCGTCGGGATGTATGTGGCGGCCGACGACCTCGCGACGGTGCAGGCGAGGCTTGCGCGGCGCGTGGGCGAGGGGGTGACGGCGGCGACGGCGGCGGAGAGGGAGGCGCTCGCGGCGGAGCTGCTGGTGGAGGGGGAGGAATTCTGGGAGGGGCTGTTGGGCGACTCGGGGGTGCGGTCCGTGCTGAGGATTGTGCCGACCAGGAATACAGGTATATATATAGCCTGGTCCGGATGGATGAATGGATGTATACGAACGACTTGCTAACCACTATGTGACCAGACTACCAGCACCTCCGCGACGGCTGGGTCCGCGGCATCCGAGCGCGCTCCTCCAACAGCGCCCACTACGACGACGAAGCCTTCACGCACGCACTCACGGCGTTCAAGCAGGCGTTTGGCCAGAAGAAGGCCGTCCCCAAGCAGAAGACGCTGCTGCTTGTGCGCGACGGCGCCGGCGCGCTGCAGTGCCTGTTTGACCCCACGGGCAGGAACGACGGCGCCGTTGGCGGCGAGGCCGACAAGGACCGCGTCGTCGTCCTCGGGAGCGTCGGCGACAAGAGGCTGTCGACGGCGCTGTGGCTCTGCTACCTCGCGGGGAAGAAGGTGGCGAGTGAGCCTGCCAGGAGGAGTATCGTGGAGGGGTTGATGGCGCTGGCGGAGAGGCCGATTGGGACGGTGGGGAGGACGATGGCGTAGGTGGTGTGGTTTCCTCTCTTCTCTTCCCTCTTTCCGCTCTCTCTCTCTCTCCCTCTCCCTTCTCTACTGGTGCTTACTGTAGATTTAGAGGGGGTTGAAGAAATAAAAAAAAATTCTAGCACTATTGGTTGGTGATTCTAGGTTGCGGTGATATAGTTGTAGAAAAAATCATTTCCAGTGCAGCCATTACATGTTGTGCCAAGGCCTGCCCAATGCCTCTCATAGAATTGTTGTCTACCCGATCATTGATGTTTAGTGTTTAGTTGCCCCGGATACATCAACCCCACAAACGGGGGGTCAGGGCGGCACCCCTTTATAGAGGTCTGGCGGCTTACATGTACATGTAGTTATCCTGGGCCCATTATGTACATACATGTACTTACCATAGAGAGAGCTAGAGGACTAAACTTACACAACCCGCGAGGTGGTAACCCCTAGTCTCTGGCACATCATCCGCCGAACCATGCAGAGCACCCAATGACCGCTCCGGGGCTAAAAAAATAATTAAAAAAAATAAAAAAATTCCGGCAACAAAAGACTTATGTGAATGAGTGTCATCCCTCAAGAGCGTCGCTACCATGTTGGGCATTCTCATCACTGCTCCCACCAGGGTTTGAACCTGTATGTGGTCATATGGCGAAACCCAGTGTATTACCACTAGGCCACGCCACGATGTTTTTACTTGTGTCGTTATAGTTTATGAGCCCTCTATATCTTGGCAACGCATCTCACCAGCCCAAGGAGGGGGATATCCCCCCCAATGAAGCCCGCATGGGATATCAGGTCTGTTTCTCTAGGTCCACTACGGGAGTTAATACATTTGGACTAAAAAGGCACCTCGAATCAAATAGGCGCATTACCAATATATACAATATTCCTCAACATACAATAAGCTACTACCTACATTGATGTTCAGTGACAAATACCCATCTCACTCAATACCTCCCCCCCCCCCATGTATTATTGTATACCGCCCACCCACGTTACTAGATCCATTATCAGATGAAATAGCCACACATACATACCCAGATTCATCATTACTAGAGTTATTTTTTCTAAAAAAAAAAAAATTATTAGATCAATTTATATAAATAACTAATTGCATGATTCATTAATATAATTCCCATAGTAGAACCTACACAGATTGTCACCCACTGAGCCTAGTCCTTAATTTGCCAAAAAAAAAAAATGCCCATAACCGCAATTGGGAGGGGCCGGCCAGCGGGGTTTCTCGGGATAGGTGTAAGTGGTTGACTTGATCATTGACATCACATCACTGCATTTAGTAACTCGTCGGGGAAGAGCGGGGTACTGTATAGGCTGGTCCACCGATGGGTTGAATAACGCGTGTCACAATTTTTAAGGACGATTCATCAAATGTATGCGAATAATCCTTGTGTGATTTTATCCTTTGGTGATTGTGTGGACCTCTCAGCTAGCCCATACGACTTATCTTTCCTAGTAGTAGGTTACGCTACGGTATCGAGCCCATCTGCGATTTAACACGACAAGATACCTCCCATCTATAATCTTACCATATTTTTATAGATCCAACTTCTACCTACTACTAGCACGGTCTACAATCACTTCTTGGAGCATTTATCTTGTATGAAACTTTCCTCAATTCGAAGCCACAAAACTACCTAAAGGGGGCGCTCCATTATCTAGCCTAGGTAAACCTCCTCCTCCTCCTCCTCCTCCTCCTCCTCCTACAAAGCACCAGCATCCCTCAACAGCTGTGCCAGCTCGGCCTTGCGGGCCTGGAGGTCAGAGTTGCCTCCAATGAACTTCTGCCCAATAAAGTTCTGCGGAACAGTGCGCTGCCCGTACATCTCCTCGAGAGCATCCTGGAGCTCGGCACCATCATCTAATTTTCCTAACAGTTAGCAACGGCTGTCCCAGCTAGGCATGAAAAGTGGAGACGGATGGAAGTACCAATCTGGTCGAGCTCGAGAACGAAGAACTTTGCGCCTATGTCGGAGAGAGTTTCCTTTGAGGCACGGCAGTAGGGGCAGTATGATTTACTGAACACAGCTATTTGGCGGTGGGGGGTTAGCAACGGTGACGACGAAACATCAGAAGATAGTAAACGTACCAACGGGGTTGCTGTCGATGATGCCCTGCACCTTCTGCTTGGCGGCGGCGGAAACCATAGTGGGCTGTGAGCTTCCGAAGAGACGTCTGAATATTGAAGTTATTTTGAAAATCTGTTTTATTCGCGAGGGTTCGAACGGACTGGTCGAACTCTCTAACTCTTGAGGGTGGGGTTCTGGGTATATATATGCTTGTTTTATTTGTTTGTTTGTAAGGGTTGAGGCGGGTGGGGTGGGAGAGAGAGGGAGGGATGATTAAATAATAGAAGGTAATAGATGATGATAGTCGTTGTTGTTTGTGCAGCCGGTTTTATGATGACAACGGGACGGTGATGGATGACGTTTTGGTGGTGGGCGGTGGTGGGTGGGGTTTTCACTTTGCCGCGCGCTCGCTGGTTATGTCAGACAGTTCGGCGCCTTGGTGTCGAGGGGGGCGCCTCTGGGGTGCGTTTATCGGCGATGGCTAGGACGGCCTAGGCTCTTACTCAAACTGTCGCCGACTTTCCGCGTTGGTGGTGGGGTAGCCTAGGCCAGATTGTCCGTGGTTCTGGGTCTTGCGCAGAGGTGCGTGGTTTGTGGTACGGCTACGGCTACGGGTAATGCATTGTTGATTGGTCCATGCAGGTGTGAACCCTGTGATGGTCGTTTCCTCACAAAACCGCACCTAATCACAAAGCCGTTGATAATCAATTTATGCACCCATAAGGTGACGTAGATTATTTCTAATAGACCTGCATTTCAAATACAGATCACAGTGCCTGTCAAAAATATGTCCCAGCTGACCCACCAGCGAACTAGCTAGGAGCATTCTAGAAAAACAGAAGCATATATAAGGGAGCACAATTAAGTAGCGACGAGTGGATGAAACTTCTGCTACAACACACTTCCAGACGCCGGTCTACAGCAACCACCAGTTACCGGAAATCTTCAAGGCGCACCCTAGGTTGATTGGTTTAAATTGCGGAGCAACACCCTCCACGAGCACAAGGCGGAACAACGATCTTTGCTGGATTCCGATCGCAGATGCCTTACCTATACTATAATATTAAACTAGACGAGCTCACGGGCGGTGTGGTCAACCCCCCGGGGTATGGTCAACTTTGGATCACAACCAACCACGGACATCAAATAAATTGCAATAATTATCTACAATTAGAACCTAAGAATATAGGGAGTATATAGAGGACTATCTACACTCTGTGAAGGTATTAAGGAGGTTGATTGTGTGGAGTTGAACACACCCCCGTGAGATCGTCTAGGTATTTCCCTGATTAGTGAGACCTGAAGCCCAAGAATTGCGGATAGCCGAGTGGTTAAGGGAGCCGCATATGAATAACAAAACCGAGTGATACTACATGATTGGAGCTATGTTGCCAAGATAGCACGATAGTGTTCAAAAAGAAAGCCGTTTCAAAAAGAAAGTAGAGACTCGCCTTGAAAACTTTATGGGGAGGCTGCCTGTCGCGGGGCTTGGTGGTGTTTCGAAACCTCGCAAACCTTAGGTACCGGCGGAATGCCCGCACACGTGTGTAGAACATCTTAGCACTCTATCTGTGCTCCAGATAGACTTACCGGACGAAGTTTGCATAACAACAGCTGCAGCCAACCCAGCAGTGCTAACCCGCCAAGCTTCGAGCAACGAGTCTACATTCGCAGACTCCTTACACATACATTCATGAATCCGCCCCAACCAGCTCGGTGAGTTCAGCAGAAAAAAGAATTCTGCCCCGGATAAACAGAGTCTAGAACTCTTAGGGCATTATGCAGGTCGCTGTAACAGCAACAAGAGAGAGGCCTCGATCCCGGGGGTTAAACCACGGGGTGTACCGCGACCGGCATTCTCGGTGAAACAAAAGGAAAGCTTAAATAGACCTTACACTGAGGGACGTGGGGGCCATATATGGGGGGGGCAGCCAACATAGGGACGTGTCTTCAAGCGTGGGCGGTATTATGTTTCCTCAGCTGTGATGAACGTGTTTTATGAAACGCTTTGCTGAAATGGATGATGATGACGTGCCTCGGAATTTCCCTACTCTACAGGGTCCCCTTCAACGTCATAAAAGGTTGCTACACCATGTAGTTTCCACGGGAACGTGTGCATGCACCTTTAACAACATCCAGAGAGACCACCACATATGACAAGGTTTCTAATTGGAGGATCAAGAGCCGGTACGTACTCATAGAGCACGCCATGAAATAGTAGTTGGGCCAATCGAGGAGTAGATTCTGCAACCAGGTTCATCTCCACAAGTTCAGCTGCAAATTCCGTCCGAAGTAATAATCAATGGCGCACTGAAGTTGTGCTTTCCAATGTGGCCTCTTTCATTGAGCTCATTGAGATTAATGGTATGAGACGACGTTTTGTGTAAATCATTCCTGTCTCAAGGAGGTGAAATTAGGTGCATCATTTGGAATTTTTAGTCTCTTTTGAATTCCGGAATCATGGTTCTTGGTAGAAACTTAGTTTATGATCCTTAAGGGATAACTTGTTTAGCACCTCCCTTCTTTTTCTTTTTTTTATTTACCCATACGTGAAACCTGATTTCCCCCCCCTTCCCGGATCTCAGGGCTTCGAGATCCTTCCTTCTAGAAGAACAAGCCGACGATCTGATCTGCAATAGTCCTAGGGCTTGTTTTTAAGCTTCGTCCTTCGACAAAGGGCCGAGTGTATTTGAGTGTGTGTGTGGAGTGGGTAAGAGAGAGAGAGGATGTGAGGGTGGGCATTCGAACATCAGGTGACCCAAAAGACACCAAAGCTCTGACGGATGCGGGATGCAACAGACAGTGCAGTGGGCATCCCAACAACCATTGTAAATCATGGGCTCAGGAATTCGTGATGTGTATGGGAAATCGACCTATGATGATGTTGGGTTCATGGGCTGTCTGGGCCGTCCTGTGGCACCTGTCCAGGCCATCCCTACTACCGCTTGGCAGCGGATGTCGATTTACTAAGCCTAATTCGATGCATGATTGGCCAATTTAGTCGTTTCAAGTGCTTTCCCCAAGCGAAACACCCTTGTACTCGTAGGGTGAATTTATGGGTTGGCAACAGTTATTTTTTTTTTTTTTTCCCTTTCACCTACACATCCGCTAGCTAACTAGACCATCCTCCCACTTTAGTTTTCTTCCTCTTCTCTCTCTCTCTCCCTCTCTCTTTCTCTCCCCCCTCCTCTCTTCACCCACATTCATCACCATCTCGATCTTCACCAAAACAACCCCACCATCCATCTCTCTCCCATCTCTCCCGTCTCTCCTCCCTCTCCTCCTCTCTCCCCCTCCCCTCCCCTCCCCTCCCCTCTCCCCCTCTCCTCCTTCCCGTTTCTTCAACCCCCCCATCTACCCCCCAACTAACCCCCCATCTACCCCCCATCTACCCATCTACCCCCCCACCTCCAATACCATCATCCACCACCGTCATCTACCACCGTCATCCACCACCGTCATCGTCATCCACCTCCAATTACCTTCTTGCCCCACATTACCTCTCAACAAGCAGTAACCCCGCATTGACTAGCAAGCAAAAACAACCATGTCTAATGAGGATAGAGAAGCCACTAATGCCGACGAATCTCTTTTTGACAACTCTTTCCGCGACCTCAACGTGAACGATGATGATGAGGGGAGGGTTCGTGGCGAGGACGATTACGCCCAGGAAACATTGACACTCCGCGCCATCGTTTCCTCTAAGGAAGCTGGTGTCATCATCGGCAAAGCTGGAAAGCACGTTGCTGATCTTAGAGATGAGACTGGCGTGAAAGCTGGTGTCAGCAAGGTTGTTCCTGGTGTCAATGATAGAGTCCTTACTGTCACTGGAGCGCTTGAGGGGGTTGCTAGGGCTTATGCCATGGTCGCTGCCACCTTACTAGAGAGCCCTATGAACAATACCATGGGCAGTACCTCTATCCCTACTGGTCAGCATCGTATGTTTTGACCCCTTCCTGCCAGCATTCCTTGCATTAGGAACATATGTTTTACTCCGGGAAACTACTGACAATGAACTTATGTAGCCATCCGCCTCCTCATTGATAACAGCCACATGGGCTCAATCATCGGCACAGGAGGCTTTAAGATTAAGCACATCCAGGATGTCTCCAGTGCGCGTATGGTTGCATCAAAGGACATGCTCCCACGGTCAACAGAGCGTGTCGTCGAAGTTCAGGGTGACGCCAACGCTATCCGTCTCGCTGTTTGGGAAATCGGCAAATGCCTCGTCGACGACCGCGACCGCGACCGGCAAAGAGGCACCGGAATCATCCCCATTCTCTACGACCCGTTGGTCCGTTTTCAAGGCACCGATCTCGAAGGAAGCACTATTACAGGGGGGCGGATGAGATCTAGCAACGGCGGGATGGGTGGGGATCGGTATCCAGAGCGCGGAAGTAGAGGTTCCTACACTCGCACTGGAAACGGTGCCGACTTCTCCGATTCAAACTCCTACCGCCGCAGCGGAGCTCCCACATCTATGCGCACCTCGGACCGTTCTCCCTCTGCGCCTGGCCAACCCATGGCACCTGAAAATGGAGAGGAGTACCAAACGCAGAACATCTCCATCCCTGCCGATATGGTTGGTTGTATCATTGGTCGTGGTGGAACCAGGATCCAGGAGATCCGTAGGAGCTCCGGAGCAAAAATCAGCATCGCCAAAGACGCCCACGACGAGTCTGGCGAGAGGATGTTCACTCTTATCGGAACCCCTGCCGCCAACGAGAAAGCTCTCTACTTGCTTTACGAGAACTTGGAGGCCGAAAAGGTTAGGAGAGCTACCCAGGGCAGCCCTGGTCAAGATTAGGCGTTTGTTAGGGGATTGAATTAACTTCGTTCATGGTATCTTTCTAACTATTTTCTGGGCAATAAAGTCCATTGCCATTATTATTGACAATATGGGTTTCAAGAACCGCAGTAATGCCTCTATCCGGTTTTAAGAACCTGTATACCTAGGTATTAATGTGTCAGTGTGTACCGGTGGCTGGAAACGATATTCTTTTTCTCTTTGTGATTCGGGGTTTCGGGCTTCTTTTTTTAGTTTTTTTTTTTTAGTTTTTTTTTTATTCTTTTTTTTTTTTTACTGGGAAATTTTCAGGCGAAAGTGTCTACGGACAGTTATGGAACCAAAAATTATCACTTTTAAAGCCCTTATTCTCTTCTCAGGTTAAGCTACATGTTTTCCGTGTAGTATTTTACTCTCTTCTCTCATTAAATGAAAAGTTGCTTGGCTTTCTTTTATATTGCTTAAAGAGCTAGGCTATATTCTGTAGGGTTTGTGTAAAAAAATGGCGAGAGGGAGTAAGTGGAAATGATAGGCGGGGGGGGGGGGGTTCTTGTTCTTATGATGCAATTTTTTATTTACGGCTATGGGAAAATATGTGACTTACGGGTTTTTATTCTTTAAGTAATAACTATCTAATCATCCCCCCCACCTTTCCTCCTCCTCTCCCTTTGTCTCTTTTATCGATTAGGGAGGCATGTGATTCCCTATTTTTTTTGTCTTAGGTCCTACAAAACCTTTTTCCTTTTCTCTCAACCTAGCGGTGGAGGTCGACGATGGTGGGGTCCGTTTATTAGGCAAAGTATAACTGGACAATCACCTGCCCCGTGCAGCTGCGCGGTTAGAACATGTGGGAAATACATGTATCTATATGTATCTCTCTAGATCTACGTACCTGTGTTAACCCCCCCCCCCCCCCCCTCCCCTCCTGTCGACCGAGTGAAGAATAAATAAATAAAAATAAAAATAAAAATAAATAGATCAAACATGACCCTCTTGAGTTCAACTTACATACTTTTCTCTAACTTGTAGGCATTTGTCTTTTAGTAGCCATCGCCACGGGCACCCACGATCGTTGCCCCACCTTTTGTTTCCCACCCGCATACATATTCGTGTGTGGACCAATAGCAGTTACACAAACGGGCGGCAGCAGCAGCAGGGCACGAATATTTCGATGGGGGTGGGGGGGACCACACCCTCCTCAAAACGGGTCACGCACGGGGGAGGGAAGGCGACGGAGTACCTACTTGGTAGAGTACCTGTATGTAACTCCAAAAGATAAATTACCGAAAAGCGGGAGCGGGGACGGGGGATGGGATGAGGGGGTGTCAGAAAAGAATTTTCCGTTTTACGACGTGTTCTTTTCAGAAGAAGAAGAAGCAGAGGGAAGCTTCGAAGGGGGGGGGAAAGAGGCGGATATTCCATTTCAGGATTGGGTTGGACCCTGCAGCGGGATGCGGGCCGGTTGTAGATTTTTATGAGGCTCTAGAAAGGAACTGGTGCATAGCGGGGTGATGATCGGCCCCTCGAAATATCTCGGACGAGCCCCACCAGGTGGACCGGGCAGTACTTCTTAGGGAGACAGTATCAGCCGAATATATGGCCCCGGGTGGGGGTCCCGGTCGGGTTGGACGCAGTATTAGATGTTGTAGGAGAGTTTCAGGTGGACATGTGGGGAAAACCCCCCCCCCAAGTTTGATATCCTTCAATTAACTTTACCACAGTTTCGGTCGTTTGGATTGGTAAAAGCACGTTGAAATCGTTCGTGGAACACAGAGATGAGTGGATATTGGAAGCCTTCCCGTGGATATTTTTGAAGGCTTGTAGGCGTTCAAATGTGGTCTGTAGATCCCCCCAGGGGGTGTCTACAGAGTTGTTGAGAGCCCTTTCTATGCAAGATCTGTAATTTATCTTCAAGGCTTCAAGTTTGAGCACCTTCAGAATATCCACGGGAAGGCTTCCATTATAAGAAAATTATTCAAGGGAAAGCTTGTGTTCCCGCGGGCCGCCCCGGTTAGTTAGCGCAGGCTCCGTGCGGGGCCGTACCGCAAAAGCCCGTTGGATAAGACCGGTCTGTTCTTACGGGTTCATGGCATAAGCCACAGGAAAATGGTGTGGCTTACGCTGCGAACCTGCCAAAGGGGACTTTTGCGGTACTCTAGACATTGGAGTGGGCCGTTCTAGCTTCCGGACTCGGAATTAGATCAAGAAGCCACTCGGTTATTTGTAGGTAGTTCGCATATACAGATACCTTATCGGTAATGATAAATGATAGTAGCAAAGGTTATAGATTAGGATTTATTAGGAAATGAATTTTCTTCGGAATTGCTCTATCATGCACGATCACTCGGCCACTGTATCCTCGCCATATTTCTCTGACGGGGTAAACCATGGCGGGGCGGGATGCTGGATGAAAATTTACTTCCCCTTTGTAGATCTCTCTCTATCATAGGTCTTCGTCTGTATGCAGGACTTGTGGCAATCTGTGGCTCGCCATACAAAAAAACGGCTGTCGGCGGTGCAAGAGAGACCCACTTGTCACGCAAAATTGTACTTAAGTACAAAAGAGTGATGGTGTTTACTACTTACCGTTAAGATTGTCTCTATCGCCGCGCCAAAAAGTTGTGAAAACCGGGAACAGTCGAAGACATGCTGATGGGAGGGGAAGTTTTGTCGCAGCACGCCGGGTTACCCGTTGGCGTGTATTAGGCTTTCTCCAATATCTGACACCTTAGCTTAGTACCAGCTTAGGCACACTCAACCGGTAATTGTTTGAGCCTCCTGGTGGCAAAAAGCGGACCGGGTACGAAGAGGGGCACCTCTTTATCCCTCAATCAATAAACGGTTATTTGTGTCGTTAATCCATTGATTGGCAGTTGTACGCCTCATAGATTTATCATGTGGAGATCAAAGTGATCAGGTATATCTAGAGACAGTAGGGAACTGTGTTAGGGGTTTGCACCAAGTGCCTCCCACATGAGTTAACCATAGCATTAACCCTTAGCCCTGATGAAAACTCCGTTTTCTCATAACACCAGGTCCATTACCCGCTGTCCCCCACTGTCTATTCGGATGCATGATTTCTCTGGTACCCGGTAGTGGAGATAACCCTCAATCATTTACACATGTATAAAGTTTGTCTGTTTCCGTGTCGAGGCAAGTCCTAGCGAGTATCAAACATTTATGCTCCTAAACGGCAGGACCGAGTGATACCGAGTGACTCCAAAGGGATTAATAGACATTCAATAAACTTGTAGGGTCAGCCCCTATGACATGTATTAGAGAGGATAGAACCATAAATCAAAAGGCCTTAGCTGATACCAGCTGTTTAAGGCGCTGTGATCCGAAATATATTTGTTTTGTCGAAGTCGCCTTGGGGAGGCTATGTAGTGCGATCAGGCTTTGTCCCGACCCGATTACTATGATCTGTTCTGAGGATTCTAGAGCTAATAGTATTGATTTTGTGTCGTCTTTGTCCTCCTCTAGTTATTCGGTGGATAACATGCTCTTCTAGACGATCCTATTTTTTCCCTCACCCAACATAGGTACGGTTCCCTCAGTAAGAGTGAGACAGTAAATGAGTACGCATAATAATTCAATGTACAGAAACTGGACCTAGCGGTAGACAGGTGATGAGGGGTTGCTGAAATGCACTATGTGTAAGCAGCCACCATACCACATGTTACTGTGGCTGTATCAAGTATCCTCACCTGTAATCATGTCAGTCCAAAGGTGTAAATGAAACAAGGAAAGGATGGTAGAGTTTTCACCGTACCAATATGTGTGACAACGATAGGAGTCTTATCACCTTCGGCATATGGGTCGTACTTGTTTCTGCGACATCAAAATCAAACACCATTCCAGTACCCGACACCCCTTTCAGCGCAATAAGATTAGACCTCAATCGCCATACTAATACAGCAGCTCGTGACGATGTTGGTATGTCGATCCTCGTGTCTTGAACGCTTATTTTTGTCTCCTCACAGCTCTTAAAGATCTTCGACAGGATTTTTGTTCGGACTACCCGTGATTTATGTTCTCCATCTTGATTCGGATATTTGTGTCGTCGTCGTTGTAGGTAAATGTTTTATCGAAATTTCTTAGCGCTCCTGGGGATCTGTTTCATGGGAGCGCTTCCATTAATATCCTTGCAACTCCGGGTGTAATTAACCAAGAAATGTCCTCGTGCCATGCAACTATCTAGCGAGAACATCCCGGAGATCCCTCCCCCGAGAAACGGTACTAGATGCTTAAATATGTGTCTAAAGAGAGCTGTGTGTATATTGGGGGGGGGGGGGATTGTAAGCACTGTGTGTTTTGAGCAAAGAGTTTGAAAGTGGTTTTCTTCAAGGGAAGAGGCATGTATTTATATGATGTAACGGAAATTAGACAGTGCATAATACATACATGTACATGTAGGTACATCATGTATTATTCTTGTTCCTAAGCCACTGGAAGAGATGCCAATAGTCATCAGGGATCACTCGTTCCACATCAAGCAGTGTAACTGATATTGTGGCTCAAAACCTCCTGTTTATTGGGAATTATAGTAGATGGGACGGATCTATATTCGGTTTGGTGATGGGTGGTGGAGACAAAGGATTGGATGACAGATGAAGTTGACTCATTTATCTGGATCAACTAGCTGGATAAGAGTAAGAGAAGTTTGAAATTTGGGATTCTTCACACCAATGCTCGATAAGTGGTATGCTTGGTAGTGGGGTTGATGTTTCAAAAAAAAAAACATGCGTTGAAAAAACCAGAGGCTGGCCAAAGACACTTGTCTTTTCTTTTAGTACGTGCATGATACGCACGTCCGAACGGTGCAGTTCAACAAGTAGGATGTTGAGTTTTGTTGAACAATCGCCGGCAAACCCGGGGGTACGGGACGCCGTTAACTACATGTACCCATTACTGTTTTTACCAGCCACTTCTCACTTTGACACTATTAATCCTATTAATCCTGATGCCCTTGACATTGGCTGCTACCCTGACGCCCTGATGCCCTGATGAGTGCCTGACAACAAAACGCACAGACCCCACAATATTCATCCATAAAACCCCACACCTGGCAAAACCGGGTTAGTAAGCACTGATGTGAAATCTGATTGGCTGGAACAGGGTTAAGAAGGTCACGGTGATTGGCACCAACAGCCGGCGGGCACTGGCACTTGAGCAGAGAAGAACACTCAACTCCCATCCAAGTGGGAGGAGGAGGAGGAGGAGGGAAACCCTGCAGCTGAGCCTTCCTTGAACTTCTATCCCCATTCGTTATTGGGCACCACCTCGCATCGTGCAAGCCCCCAGGAGCCTTGTAACCTCGCGACCACACACTCCTCAGGACTCGGACAAGATCTAGGTTACGGTAGTACCTACCTCTTCGTTTCTGTTCTTGCTTTCTATTCGTTTGTGAACTCCCTTTCTT
Source organism: Morchella sp. 2016-103 (assembly GCA_024713925.1). Taxonomy (NCBI): domain Eukaryota; kingdom Fungi; phylum Ascomycota; class Pezizomycetes; order Pezizales; family Morchellaceae; genus Morchella; species Morchella sp. 2016-103. The sequence goes on along the minus strand of JAMGZF010000017.1, from coordinate 977,753 downwards.
CCCCCTGTAGTTTTGAACGCCGTTCCACTTACAGCATTTGCCTTCCGCTGCTCTGCTTCTCGGCTTTTTGTTCTGTGGCTCTTACCCGTACGTTTCCTTTCATTCGATTCCTATTTTAAAATTCTCTGATCATCACATACAGTACATTACTCTACATATTTTATTTTTTTTCTATTTTATTTTTTTCTGATATCTATTTTCCGGGTGATTGCGTGGGGCAGTGGTAAAAGCCACTGGCTACCGTTGGTTGTTCTGTTATTGCACGTTTATTGTTCCTGCGGTGCTCGGATTTTGGAGTTTTGGAGGTTCCAGTTCCAGTTCCAGTTGTAGTTGGATTCATATTCAGGCTACTACTGCTTGCTACTGCTTGTTCACGACAACTTCTTAACTTCCTCTCTCTCTCACACTCTCTCTGTGTTCATTTCCTTTTATCGCTCGTATTTCCGTTCCACGTAACTGTAGCCAGTCAGTCGTCGTCGTCCAGCCAGTCAGTGTACCAGAGTCCTCCACACCCCCAGCTAATGCCATAGCCAAATTCCCCCCGTTCCTCCTACCATTCTCTCGTCCGCCTCATTTCTCATACCCCCCCCCCATCTTCCACCTCCGACATCTCTCGCTTTCCCGCTCCCCGCATACGCCTTCTACTTCGCCCCCAGTCTTGATTTCCCTGGGATTTCCCCCCCATCTCCTTCTGCAGCCCCTGTGCTGGGTCTGCAGAGAATAGTTTGTTCTCATAATGGCTGCTGTGTCTACCGCCACCCTGACTCCCCCCTCGTCATCCCATGGCAGGTCAGCTCTAGGGGGTGACTGGGACTTTAGTGTTCCTATAGATGGGGTACGTCTCCTGCCGCTTCCCTCCTCCTTGTGGACGACCGAAACGAAACACGCGTTGGTTTTCGTGTTTTTTTCTCCCCAACCCAGCCCACTGATATAATTTTTCTACAGGCCGATACCCCGGATCTTACGCTCCGAGGAAGTTCAGCAAGCTCTTCAATGCCTCATCGAACCGGTCCCGATGATCACTTTATGAATGGTCGGCCAATAAATGACTACGATCACGTGCATCAGGCTAAGTCTTTCTTGCCTGTTGATGTACATTCATCCTCTGCGCAGAATCACGTCAATGATTACCGGTATATGCAGAAGCAGCCCCCATCACGAGGCGATGGCTACAGCAGATCCGGAACTCCCGATTTATTATCAGCCACAAATGGGCCAATGTTGAAACGCCAGGGTTCAACCATTTCGTCGAATCATGATGGTGATTCGGTGTATGATCTCTATGGTGGAGGCGGGAGGATGACGACACCCGGCGCAGTAAACCCTGACTCGTTTGAACCGCACAGAGGGGCTGAGCTGTTTCCAAGGTTTGTCAGTGGGGGAGGGTTTGATGAGCCTGATTCTTCCAAGTGGATCCATAAGGATAAGTTGGAAAAGAGGGAAAAGAAAGAGAAGAGGGAGAAGAAAGAGAAGAGGGAGAAGAAGGAAAAGAAGGAACGGGATTCAAAGTGGATTCACAGAGACAAGTTGGAAAAGGACGACCCAGAATCTTCGAAGTGGATTAACAGTGATACGTTGGACAAAGACGACCCTGATTCTAAGTGGATCGATAGAGATAAACTTGCAAAGATCGAGGCGAATGACGCAGGAGGACGAACTGCCTACAACTCAAAGATAGATTCTGGGAATTCGCGGTGGATCAACAAGGACAAGCTTGAGGAGATAGAAAACCAGGAACTGCAACGAGCCGCCATAACCGTTTCACGTTCTCGGGCATCAAGCAGCACAGCTCATCGAGGCAACGAGAACGAAAGCTCTAGGGACCAAAAGAAGCAACGAATCTCATCGCCCCCACCCATCGAGGGCGAGGATGAACACATCTACAACAACCCCAACGAAGTCAACAACGATCTAAGAACACCTGAAGAACAAGCTGCCGACCGCGCTTTCCAACAAGAAATGTCACCTCATCGCCAGTTCTGTCGAGGCTCCTCTCACTCCCGAATACCAGTACCGACTTCTTCTCCCTTCCCTATACCGCAACAGTTTTTGGAGCGTAGTGCTCCTCTATTGCGAAACTCGACACCTAACGGATCCGATGATGAAAGAGCTAGTCTCACAAACACCTTCATCCGTTCTCGAAAACGCTCTCACTCTGCGGGATCCGCTTTCTTGCTCGATGACCCGATGACAGCATTGCCCCAGCCCGGGGCGGTTTCAAACCCCAAGAACTCTTCCCGTAACCCCACATCGCCCGGAGGCTCGCCCCGCAAAGCTCGCAATAACTCTTCGCTTAAGCAGCGAACTCGCTCTAACCCACAGCTATTCAATCGTCCTGGTACAGCAGCGTCGTATTCTGCACACCTCGGTAATGGCGCTACGGGAGAGCCGGCTAGGAAACATCGTCCCGAAGGACCGCCACCTTGGACGTTACAGTCGTACAAACCTGATCCAAGTCTACCCCCAGATCAACAGATCATTCCAACTGTTGCAAAGCGGATGCAGCAGGAACAATGGGAAAGAGACGGTGCGCCTGCAGACGTTTATGATAGAGATCTGAGACCATTGAGGGTCCATGGGAATGAGGAGGTTGAGAGAGCTCGGCACAGGCGCACGCTCTCGCAGGCAGACTCTCTAGAGCCGAAGAAGGAAGAGTGGCCATTAAAGGCCCCTACTCCTCCGTTGGATGAGCCTAAGAATAACAGGCAGGATGCCGGCTACAAAGCAATGCCTAGTGTGAGTGCTTCCTGGATAGAATTACTCCTTGGGCCTAGAGTTGAGGTACTGACAAAATTTAGGTCAACGGTAATGAAGAACAATCAACCGGATTTTCCACTGCCCTGTCATCGCCCCAGGTACCAGAACAATCGTCGACAACGACAACCAACGATTTGGAGCGAGAAAAGAAGGAAGAGAAGAGAAAGAGAAAGAAGGAGAAGAGTCCACTGTGCTGTGTCATCTGCTAATAAAGCAATCCCTGGTTGCATCACTGTGTGAAAAGTGCTCGAGGACCTTGCATACGTTGGGATAGCGTATTTGTTGATAGACTTTGGGTTCACGGGTGCTTTTCCATTCGATTACAATTTTTTTTTCCTATTTCCGTTCTTTCATTTTTGGGGCACCGGTTAGGGGTTTTGTTTTATCTTTTTAAGGGTTGAAGGAGCAATTTCTTTTTTACACGTCGAGCTATTTGTTCACATCATGAGGGCGAGGGACTTTTTATTTTTTTCCACAAATACTCATCATAGTCTAATGAGTATGTCTATCTCCCTCTCCCGTCCACCCTCTCAGTCTCTTTTATATCTCATTTGTTGTCATTACTTTTCTCTACCTGATAGCGGCGAATTTCAAGCGAGATGGGGCATAATGGCGATTTTTTCGAGCTGGTTTTGTTCAACCTACTTTGATCTTGATGGTTGTGTTTTTCTTTTTTAAAAAAAAAATCTTAGCTGCTGCTGCTGGTTTGTTGTTGTATTCTTTTTTTTCTTTCCCAGTTCTTTTTTCATCAGCGTTGACCTTTCCTGCATTCTGTTTCTTCATGGCCTGTTTCTGTTTGGCAGCTGTCTTTATTTTAACCCAGTACGATTGGTCTTTTTTTTTTCTTTATGATATGTACTGGGTTTCATATATCTTTTGCTTTTTCTGTATTTTTTGTACGAGAGTGTCGTTTTTCTTAGTGTCTCCTTAACCCGAGGAAGAATACTTGGTACTTTTTGAGAGCGGTAGAAGATTGACGACAGGGCGGAGCGAAGGCCAAGGTGGAGGGGGTAAAAATAGTATACACAGACACTTGGGGTAGCTATTGATTCGTAGAAGAGCATTAGTCCCATATCCTATGTTACGATATCTAAAAAAAAAAAAACAGTTCGTTGTCCATATGGCCAAACCTTTAAAAGTGTATTTTACTCTGAGTAGGTAGAGTACATGGTCCATTCCACTGTAAATATTTTTTTCACTTTTCACGTGATTCGAATATTAGAGCGCGCAGACGCGTTGACTTGCATACTTCCAAGCTAGAGGGAGGGTTCACCGTTTTTTTTTTTTTGTCCTGCGCTGGCGGCTGAGGCTACTTGACTGGGGAATGCTTGATTATCCGGTATCAAGTTTTTGTTCCAGAACACCCTTGCAGCAGCAGCAGTTTCCCCAGCCCTCTCTTGGTAACAGCGAGAGGGTCGGGGATCTTCTCTCCGCGGCCGCAATAATCACATGCCCGCAGTTACATAAACAGCATAGAACGCACACCTCTCTTTCGTTTTCTGCCCTTTCCGAGCCGCGCCTTTTACCAGGGCGAATGCATGTATGCAGGTAGTAGAGGCGAGTGTGATTGTTGCTGTTTATTATCGCTTGCTCGCTGTCCTGTCTACTGCACAATAAAGGGGGAGGGGGGGGGGGGCTGGAGAAAGGATAGATATGTAGATAGAGAAAGAAAAAATATTTTCTTTCGCGAACATCCTCCGAGATCTAGAGGGAAAACACACGATGTCGCGATACTGATGTTTTTTTCTTTTTTTTTCTTTGGGCGGTCAATGCTCTTTTCCCGATGGGGAATGAGTAACGCCGGGAGCTATCGCCCTTTTTTTCTTTTTTCCCTTTTTCTTTTTTTTTTTTTTTTGCTTCTTTTCAACCTCGCTGTCAGGGCCTCCCCATCGGCGCAAGCCAGTGAGCGAGTGATGCGATGATGGATGGATGGAGAGACAAGACAAGACACCTCGGTTCCAGAACCAGTAACTCATTAGATGCGAATGGATGACGTGGGGCCGGCGTGCATCTACTTCCAGAATCCCATCCTCTAGAGTAGACTTTTTGCCTGAGGGGGTTAGCTAGGTTTGGAGTGGGAGAAGGATCCTTGCACAACTGTGCATAAATGGGCTTTAATATTCAAGATTGATTGTGGTTAGACGCATAGAGAATTGGATTGAGCCGGCTAAATAAATAATTACTTGAGGCGAGTGACTGGAGGTGATTGTTTGATTGTTTGCCAGGCTAGCCCTAACCCTAGGGAAAGTGTAACTGAGTGAAATACTTACATGTACGTAGTTGATGGCGCGCCGGATTGGAGTCATGCTACATATTGTGGATATGGGCATACATGAATGTAGGAGATCCTGGAGGCGAACGCATCGCCGGATTAGTCGTTCACGGTCAATATATCTAGAGTCGATCTTGTTGGTGGTTTCCTGTCGAGTACATACGTTTCGAGGTCAGAAGACCCCAGAGGGGGAAGATCTATACCTAACATGCTACGCCCCCGGAGAGCCACTGTTGGCATATGTTCATAATCTCTCACTCGGGCTTTCTTAATGTTTAGGCAGGAGGGGGATCTGCTCTCCCGGTGAGTGCACTTTCTGCGCGCCTCTGCACTTCTGCATTTTGGCACAGTCAGGCCGGACCTGAAATAAACTTTGATGCAGAGTAGAAGCAGATCGGATTCTCTTTTTTCTTTTTATAAATGTCTACCTATATAGGTTAGTGGGGATTGGGGCCTGAAAACACGAGCACTTATTACTGAATTACTCCCTAAATTTTGAGCTTAAATTCTGAGTTCTTGGCGGGATTCTCACACCAAAAACTATCGCCAAGAACTAAATATTTAGATTCAGATGTTGGCCAAATCGCTCTATTGCATCAGGTAAGGTTTTTGATAACAATCGACGGATATAGACCCGAGCATGACAAGCAGTACGTATCAAGTGTTTGAATCCAGTTTCAGGATGGGGGTTGTGATGGGCGCCTTTGAGACACCGCACCGTTTGCCGGTCCGTAACACACATATAACGGGTCATAAAGTGAGTTGAGTATCATTATTTGCGTCAGAGATTTTATTCTTTTTTTTTCTCTCTCCGCGGCTGGGCTGTCTACTGACTCACACACACCACCTACCATGGTACCACCGATAGTCATGATAGCTTTGACTCTTGGTCCTTTGGTCGCACTTGCGTAAACGTGTGCGTGTTCTACGCCGCTGGCAAAATCTTCCAGTCCACGGACTAGGTGTTCACTCGCTTGACTGGCTCGTGGATATAGTAAATTTTCTGGGCCTCGTCGTTGATGAAGCGTATTAGCCACTAGCTAGGTACATGTATTCATATAATCTCCTCCTCGAAAACAGGCGGGTGTAGTTGTGAGTAGGCTGGACAACCCGTTCGTATATGCTTCCTGGGCAGGCCAGCCCACTGGTGAAATATAAACGGAGAGCCCAGTTCGTGAGCATTAATGGGAATAAGCAAGAATAAATATAGGTGGTCCGTGCTGCCTGAATTTAAATTTGCCAAAGATCGAGAGATATTGCCAAGATCTGCGGATTCGGTGGGCTAATGCCAAGCCCGCGCTCATAATCGTAGTCCCGTGGATTGATTGATTGATATCTCATACATTCGTAGTCCCGTGGAAGCTTGTGTTTCAAGGCCCTGTACTCTACTGTTGCGATCGAATGCCATGAGATTGGCAATATGATAACTTTTTTCCTTGTGATAATGACCTGGAGCCACAGGTTCTATCGATCTACTCATGATCACACCTCCTCGCTGCATCTGATGGTGTGGAGGTACAACTGGCGGTTTTAACTGAAAATGCCGGGTATTTTATTTCTGCCAGATCAACCGCGCGCAGGGCGGGGCGAGCCTTTAATATAGGTACATGTATGTACCTACACACACAATCATCACCTATCACTCGCCTACGGCCATCCCGCTAGGACGTAGGGATACCCAATTCTGCAGCTCAGGACCACCGCTGATTGTCTCATTTCCGGTTATATAAACCCCAATTTAAACCCGGGTTCTACATACCGAGCCTACAGCCGGGGTCAACGATCAAAACCCAGACTGGAGGATCTCTCAAGGGAAAAGCAGCATCCCATCAGCATTATCCGTATGTGATCGAGGGATGGTATTATTTCGTCGGACTACCCCGAACGACTTCCTTAGCTGGCCGCTATCTTACTAGTACAAGTGGGAGAATTCAAAATACAGTCATCGATGAGTTAGTCTGGCCTGGGAGTCTGGCTACCTAGGGATTTCGCTATCCAGGCAAGCTAAGTGTTTAACGAATGGATGGGTATTTTTCACCGAGCTCTACCTGGGGTCTAGATGCTCATGAGGTGGTCCAGGTGCTCTCTTGAGAACATACAACCTTCTCACAGACATCCTGATGTGAGAGTGTTCGTGATTATAGCGTTAGCCTAGCTCTCTCGCGGGTGTTTGCGGGGGCCGACTTTGCAGGAGGGCTTTAACCTATTGGTTATCTAGTAGTTTATACACTAGGTTCCTTCAATAGGTCAGTATACTAGATGGATCTCCTAGATGGGCTAGAACGACCATATGCCTATCTATAATCCTTGAGGGAAGTCATTCCATCCTTATAAATGTGTAGGGGAAAGTGCTTTCCTAGCTGGGATATCAAGCTTTGAGTAGCGCCTCTTCAAATAACTTTCCCCAATCCTGGATATACTTATAATAACGGGTGCTATACGCAGATGTAAATGCCATTTTCTGGTTTCCCCCTTGGTACCGTGTCTATTTTGGGTATCAGAAGCCTCGATCCGCGGCCGACCTATCAAGTGCCTTTAAGTCCTAGAAATCAACGGGTCAGGTGTGAAGATATCGCCAGAGGGTTCTACCGGCGTATATGAGGTCCACCAGGTAGGGTAGTAAGAGGAGCGGCTTATTATACGAAGGTTGAGAGATTCCCCCACTTTTCATTCATAAACTATCACTCGGCAACGTCCCAGTGTGGGTAAACTAGTGCCTGTCTCTGCAGCTGAATAACTGGTGGTACACATCATTTTAAAGAGCGTGCTTTGCTCTTGTGACCTGCTGTCACCAACTAGCCCAACCATGGGCTCTTGTCAGAGAGAATGGCACAAATCTATCCCAAGAAAAAGGTCGATCGACATGGCTCCCAGCTCAACTACTACTTGCAGTTAGATTTCCTAGTGTAACGGGCGCTCTAGTGGTTATAGCACCAGCTATAGATGACCACCTGCCGTTATGGAGACGAGACCTCATATGAGGGGGGGGGGCACCTTCCGCAAGAATCACAGTTTATCACTCGAAACGTGATGTTGTGTGATTAGAACCTCTGATTTTTTTTGAGTGGTGCCGTCCATGTGCTGGGGTGACACAATCTAGGAGCTTGAATCCAAGTAGATAGATTTTTCAACCATTGAAGCTGTACTATCATGTGCGCGCGCCTAGATGTGCTAAATCTATGGCGGGCCATCATCGGTGCAAGTTCACACAAAACTCATAGGAGGGTCTCGTAGGAGCCGTTGCATGATAGTGAGACCAGAGGGTTCTAAAGATGAACTATATATGCAAGTGAGTTTGCGTAGTAGGGTTAGAAACTAGGGGATGTGGAGGACTCATAGAACCTACACAATTCTCCCACCAACCTCCAGCCAAGACACAAAGGACTGGGGCCGGACGACAAGCCCTAAAGAGGAGGCCCTTGATGGTGTGTGTATGTGTGCGTGTATGGGGGGGGGGGGGCTCTATATAAACAATCAGAGTTTAAGAAGAAAACCAGTCCTAGTGGGGAGTTGGGGCTCCTGGGTCAAGGTGCTAGTGGAGAGGTGGGAAGCTCTCTCGTGCGGGTTTCTTCATCGGTCCTCTCACGTGCCGAGCTCGAGGGGGAAGGGATTAATGTTATAAACCTAAGTATGGAATTTTAGACTGGCCGCCAAGAAAAGAAGAGAACTGGTTGAGGTGCCAGCCATGGGTAGGCGGGGGCTTCTCGGGGGCTTCTAATGATATAATGCGTCTTTAACGTGAAAGGTAAAGTGGGGGGTCGAATATATCTCCATCTTTATTGAGTTGGTATTCTGACGCCGATATACGGGGTGTACGTTTGTGGGTAATTGTTTTGTAGTCGGTGTATGTGGGGAGGGGGCGGGAAGGACATGATTTTGTCTTTCCCCCGGTGGTCATGGCCTGATCCTGCTTATGTGTACTCAGGCACCCGCGTCTCCGTTTAGTTCTCTTCCTAGTCCCCTTCTCGTATCATACCTTTAGCCCCAGCCGCCGAAGGATAGCACTCAGCTCCCCCATTTTCGAAGCCCCAGGTTACCATGGCAGTTCCATAGTCGTTACTTCTCCAAGTGCCTTCAATCCTGTCTGCCAGATACACCTGCGCGATAGCTCTAGGAGGGAGTCTTGGGTGGACCACCACTAATAATTGGACATTAGTGTGAGGAGATTTACATCGAGTGATATCCTGTGATTAAAGAATTCCAGGCGACATGATCTTTCATGATGGGGCGGGGGTGGTGGGTCTACTTATCTGCTGGTATCTAGGCTTTTGTTTGTAAAATCGAACGCGAACTCGCGCAAGCTCGTAAAATCAAGCGAATTGACTGGGTCGGATCAATATTCATCCAACATGGCGTACCCCTCATCACAGACGCGTATTATACAGTCCGCCCCGCCAAACCGGGTCATTCCCCTCGGCTATCACCCAGCACCGCTAACGATCGCCGCCAAGGCCGCAACCGCCATTTTTTTTCAGGAAAAGCTTTATTACGCAGCCCAGCACACTCTCTCACAGTTCAACGACACCTCCGGCCGATAATCGATAAACTCTGCGGTCGACACCCCCAACAGCTAGCAAATTTATTTTCTTTTCTTTTGCTACATAATATATAACCAGAGCACCAAATGGATCACACTCGCGACCCGTGCCCGTGGGTTATTCTCAATGACTTTGGAGGCGCTTTCTCTATGGGTGTATGTGCCACCACCACCACCACCACCATCACCTCCCCCGTCTCTACCACTGTTGCTGGTGGAGGACTCTTTACTTTACTGGAGGACCTTGCGTTGCTAACGACGTTTGTGGGGTGACATAGGCTGTTGGTGGTGCTATCTGGCACGGTGTGAAGGGCTTCCGGAATTCGCCAACTGTATGTCCTGCCTTTTCTCTCTTCCCTTTCCCGCCATTCTCCGGCCCCAGAGGAGGACGGATAGGGCTTTAGTGGCAATTTCTCTATACTAACACACCAACCACTGCAGGGTGAACGTCGCATTGGTGCCCTAACCGCGATCAAGGCCCGGGCCCCGGTACTCGGTGGTAACTTTGGTGTCTGGGGAGGGCTGTTCTCGACCTTCGACTGTGCCGTCAAGGGCGTCCGACAGAAGGAGGACCCGTACAATGCCAGTATGTCTTCCCTGTCTCTGTTCCGCTCTAGAACCTCGAGTTAGTTGTTGACATTGGTTGTGATAGTCATTGCCGGATTCTTCACGGGAGGTGCCCTGGCTGTGAGAGGCGGTGTCAAGGCGGCTAGGAACTCGGCGATTGGGTGTGCCTGCTTGTTGGCGGTTATAGAGGGTGTCGGTATTGGGCTCAACAGAGTCATGGCTGGGAACAACCAGCCGCAGAATCCTCCGGTTTGTTGACCCACCCCCCCCCTCCGCCTGTTGGGCTGAGTTTGGTTTCGGGGGGAATGCGTGCTGACTAGTGTACTTGTGTGGTGTAGTTGCCATCAGACAGCTCGAAGGTTGCGCTCCCCGCATAGATGTAGGGCCGGTCGGCTACTGGCTCCCGCTCGATAATAATCGCTATTCCTAAAGAAAAGGGTGTTTCAAGGGAAATATCTACATTTCTCAGACTTGATCTGGTCTCTGGTGTTTCCCCCCCCGCCCTCTGGTTTACCTAGCTAAACCATGAAAAAGTTTCTCTTCTCTTCTCTCTTTGGCTGTAGCGTACTCCGGGTTGGAATGTATATATACGTATTCTTTTTTTCTTCCTTTCCCCTTTTCGCTCTTGTTCGGATCCCCCTATGTTTCCAGTAGTTGTGGCGATGGCTGGATGGTAGTTTCCAGGTATCCATCACTAGACCCTGCCGGGCCCCGGAAGGGGGACGTTGTGTAGTCGTGGTTCATCTCGTGCACTTATTACTACTATGTAGCCAGAAAGATCCAACCTGGAGTCGAGTCGGCAGCCAACAGAGCCCAAGCATCATAGCACCGAATTCCAACACGCCAATCATTTCCCGCACTAGCAGGCGGATCCCAGCCAGAGACCCGGCCTCCCCCTCCCTCCCCCTCCCCGGCCACCTCACGACATCCCAGGGCATCCCTCCCGTTCACCTATCAAATCACTTCCCATGGGTTGGTTGTTGCCCTACGTCGAGGTATTATATGTAGGCACTTTAGTACGTACAGGATGATGCCCGCCCGGCTGTGGCTTATTCCCCCCTTCCCCTTCTGTCAGCATTTCTAAACTTTGATAATGAGTGCAAACAAACCACCACCACCACCACCACACGGGGCCGTGCATCAGGCCCTGATGAGTAAACAGATACTTACATGTAGGTACATTGTATACCGAAAGAGTGATATTCCATGATTACTACTGCATCCGTCCATCCAGACCAGTCCGGTAAGCCACCGATGTCATAACTTATGGGGGATGTGCCTAGCTAGATATGCACACCGTTGAAACAAAACAAATGCATGTGTTTATATATACTATACGCTATACTTTAGATATGTGCTCTGTTAATGGTCGGTTACTAGAGACTTATTATTGTTATTATTATCATGCGTAGTGACTAAGTAGCTTTCAAGAGGAACCCCTATTAGGCTACATACATGTAGTTAACCAACTTATCACATCCACAACCTCCTAGCTAAAGCCTACTACACCCTTAATCTACAACATGCGCCCACTCCCACGCCACGACAAAACAACCGCTCGACTCGACTCGACTCGACCCGAGCCGAGCGAGTGCTCTCCCCCCATAGCATCTAATCTCGGTGATCCTATATCATCCCTGCATCCTCGCGCCCGAGCCGAAGAGAGGGAAAAAAAAACCTAGCTATTGATCCGAAACGCTGGCACCGTCCTGGCTGCTATTAATCATCCCCCACTTCTCTCGGGGCTCTGGGGTACGGTACGGTACTATAACTTTATATTACGGGGGGAGGAGAAAAGCTTGGTCCATTATCAGTTCGGGAAGGTGCTGGGGGGGGGGGTACGTGGGGTGGTTCAGGGTGGTCCTGACAAGTGTAGAGTAGAGTAATTATAATTTTCTTTCTTTTCTTTCTAGGCTTTTCTGTGCCTGAAAGGGGGGGTAGAGTTATGTTAACTATTACATGGATATTGAGCAGCGCATGCTTCTCAGCTGGCCTGGCCAGCGAGTCCCGAGGTATGTACGCAGCAGGGTGCTCCGGTCTGATCATTGCCTTTTTTAAGAAAAACCCCGTTGTTCATATATCTTTATATATACATATAGTACTGTATAGTATGAAAAAAGGGAGAGGGAGGGGGAGGTCAGTAGTCTAATTCTCCTTTTTCTTCTTTCATATTTGGCAAAAAGTTCCAGTACTCAAGCTCCCCCTCTCCTCCTCTTCATATCGTAAAAGCGAAACAAAACCAAGAAACAATCCACCCGCCCACCCTATAGTAGTAGTAATAGTAAAACCCAGAGAGAAAATGACAGTTAGATTGAAAGAAAAAAAGGAACTTTCCCTTAGAGATGTAACGAAGATGCTGCACTAGCGCTATGATTTTGTAGTAGAAAAGCGGAAAGGTAGAGAGAACAAAAAAATTTATACAGGAATATGTGGTGGATATATATGGGTACAAATACGTCAACAAATGTACACAAACACCCAACCCGCCAAAATCATTACGCCTGAAAAGAGTGTGAAGGTTTTGAAAAGAAAAAAAATACAAGAGACCGAAAAAACGGCAAGAAGCGAAAAGAAAGAAAGGAAAGAAAAAAAGTTAGATCCGCACCAGCGGAAAGAACCGAGAAACCTCCCCTCTCCTCTGTAGAATAGATATCCCCCTCTACCAAGAGAAAGCCTCTTCGATAAAGTCGATGTTTGCGATATCCATCTTTGCACGCACAGCCCTGCGGACGTCGTCGCTCAGCGAGCCACTTCCGCAGACTGTTACACCCATTGTGCCCATGCGGCGGTCGATCTCACGATCAAGGATTGTGTCGATGTTGGCTAAAGAGGGAACAGGTTAGCATCCGATGAGGGGGAGCGCATCAGTGAACAAAACTTACGTCTACCTGGAAACATCTGTACAGTTGCCGAAGGGCTGTGAATAGCCTTAGTTGAGCTTGGCCTAGTGACGAAAAGCTGGATCTCAAGGACCTCGCGGCGTCTCTCCATCGCGAGGATATCAGTCATCCAGGGGCGGATCCACTCCAAGTGCTCTGCAACGCCAAGTCAGTACGAGTGATAACACATGTTCCACCACTGGGAAAAGAGACTCACCAGGACTCTGAACCACCCACACCAACACAATCCTCTTCGTCGCTACAGTACCCTTCGCATAGCCCTCCACAAGATCCCTGATGTGTGGCACCGGGTGTGTAATTCCGACTCCTCCAGCGACCAACACCACTGTTCCGTAACTTGCCAGACTATCCACCTTTCCATACGGCCCCTCTGCCAACGCCTTCAGCGTGATGACCTTGTTTGGCGCCGCGTCTGCCTTCCTGAACAATGCATTTGTGAATCCCGTTCTCCTGCGAATGACGAGTGACATGGTCTTCTCGCCAATATACATCAAGTCCTGTCTATGGAACGAGAGACGCTCATCGTCCATCTTGTGGTGCTTGATTTCCTCTCCCCACGCGATTGTGAAGGGGTGCGAGGTCCATAGACCGACCGAGGGAACATACAAGTACACGTGTTGGCCGGCACGGAATTTCCACGGACGGGCAAGTTTCTGTATTATAACTTTGTGTTTAGTAAATGTAGGAATGGTAATTTTGACAGATTTTTTCTTTGTAGAGAGGGAGCTTACGAGTGTGACACGAATGGCCTCGCCAGGAAGAATCTCAACGGTAGCAGTGGTCATACGCTTTCCGATATTGCGGTAGATGATCCTGAAGAGGCGGATACTGCGATCAAAGACCCAGAGGGCGATGGCAATTTTGACGTATATGAGCCACATGTACTTCTTGTAGTCGAGATGAATCCACAACCCGCCCAAGGCCACCGCAGCCGCAACGATATGCAAGAATAAGAACGTCTCATAAAACGCATGGCGAAGTGACGAGGGCGAGTGGCACATCAAAAAAACGAACGCACAAGTTCCCACGAATCCCATCTGGATGAATTTACTTCCCTGAATTGACGCACCAACTGGCTTCCAACCACCGGCCATAACCTTCGCAGCAGCCCAGCATGCCGAGTGTGCAAACGCCTCCGTCACCACAATCCTTCCCAGCCATCTGTGCACCAAGTTGTATGTATCGAAGGAGATGCCCATCAACTGAATCAACGGGTTGTTCCTCCCAGCAAGCAAAAACAGCGGCACCAAGTTGACGGTTGCTAGCACACCTGTCCTGTTCCTGATCTCCCCAAGGATAGCAGAGGTCTGGTCGTTCCATTCAATCTTGTGCAGCGAGAAGACGATGTTGCCAACCACATATCCAATCAAAAAGAACGATTCGAACCTAGTTGGAAGGGTGCCAATGTCGAGGGCCCGTGAGATCTGGAGTTCCCTGTTGTGTCTGTTCTTCCAGAAGGGGGAATAGATGACGTTGATCTTGAGCCAGGAGACCCATTCATGTTTGTGGCTCGAGAAATAGGTCTGGTTTTCGAGGCCCAGGCAGGCCATGAGACGGATCTGGGCGTAGACAACGGATACGAGACGGTAGATTAATGGAATTCCGGCGAAAGTACCGAGGGCTACGAGCATCCATTTCCCAAATTCGATATTTCTATTTTTAGATGGTTAGAAGGTCTCTATATGTGTGGGGGAGGAACGGAGTTGGGATAGAGACGTACACAAGCTCCCCGGGGTCTGGGCCAGTGCTTTTAGCACCTCCGCCTGAAGCCGATACCATAGATGCAAACAGTAGTCCTGAAGTTGCAACAATTCCAAAAGATCGAAGAACAAAATTGTTAATCATGTTTGCCAGCAAAGTAGTAATGAATCGATCAGTTTAAATTGGCGGACCAGCTGCAACAATAGGATAAAAAAATGTATATATAAAAAAGAAAGTGAATGTGAATGCGCCCCGCGCCGACTTGAACCGCTGGTCTAGTAAGCCGTAAATGTTTATCTTCACAAGTGAAGGTGAGCGAGAGCAAGTGGTGAGAGAAAGAAAAGAAGGGACGATGGAGGGAGAGACACGGTAATAAGCCAGATTCTTGAGGGGGGGTGGGGACCAAAGCCGTGAGTGAGTGAGTGATTGTAGTAAGATGTAGATTAATTGGGCGGCCAACAGTACTACATGTGCATATTGGACGTCAAGAAGCTTGCTAGACAAACATAATTGGGACCGGGGGATGTGGATAACTTTTGGTTTGCAGGGGTTTACTACCGTCCCGGGGTGCGGTGAAGCAAGCCAACCAAGTACCGGTCAGTAGGAAACTGCAGCTATTAGGCGCAGCCCTGACAAAAAAAGGCGTGGGTATTACTTTACTGGCTCATATCATCCCGATTTCACTGGCTTGGCCATAAATAAACATACCAGGGGAAAAAATATGTTTTCATTCGCAAGAGAGACTTCAAGCTTCTCACATTCACTCTGATATTCTGAATCTGCACCTTTTGGGGGGGGGGGGGTTACAGGTGTATAACCATGTGCCTACAAGTTAGACAGCAGCCATACTCCCCATTGGGCAGAGAGTAGTTGGTGTGCAGCAACCAAGTACTCTCTCTCGCTACAAATCTACTTACATGTATCTCTTTGACAACGTGAGGTAAAGCAAAATTCCTTTTTTGCATACTTGGGAGCAACAACAAAACCATCAAACCTTTGAGCTGGGATGGGTACATACATACATGTAGGTACGTACGCAATCTTCTGCAAAAGGAATCGAAGAAGAACACCCTGCGAATGACCGTCGGTTCCCAGAATTTCCAAACACTAGCGAGACGACTGCCTGCCTAAAACCCTGCTTTTGTCCTGCTCAGTGGTGTGTGGCTTGCCTGCTTGCTATTAGCCATCTCGGGCAGGCAGTAGACAATCAATCTGATTAATTGGATGGGCTCTCATTGTCAGTCCTTTTGTATGAAACTTGGCTACTGCAGCCTGTACTCTACATAGAGTATTGTTAAAGATCTGAGCACCCACCACCACTTTCTCTCTCTCTCCCCACCCCTCTCTCTCCCTTTCCCCCTCCACCCCTCCCTCACCCCAATTAATTCGAAACCAAGCGGAAAAACCAGACACCACACAACTTCCCCATGTAAGGTACCGAGATAACCGAACCGAACCAGTCAAGCTACTTGGCGCCCACAGTTTTGGAACTCTAGACGGACACAGCACTCTTAAGAGTGTGGATTTTGCGCATTTCCATGTCGTCAGCGTCAGAGCCGCCACCTTATTGGGAGCCTTGTTTATTTTCCGAAACACCCTACAAGCTGAACGGATATATGGCACTAAGCGAATTTATCTCTTACGCTGCTGCTCTGTTCGGTCAAAGACCTTCCATCCTTCCATCGTGGTACCGGTGGAAGTGTTGCTGACCGGTTTGTGCCTGTGCACGATCTTCCCGCACTACTAAAATAGCATCTACAAAAGCTATGCCTTTGCTACAAGGAGAACTGAAGATCTTCTTCCCAGGGAAAAAAAAGAAGGTTTTCTTCCCACCGCATCATTAAGTATGAGTAGGGGGAACAGATCAACGACAAGAGCAGTGCAATGCAAAGGATGGATGGATGGATGGTGATACAAGACCGACCTACAGTGTTTCGTTCGGCACATACCGAGCGTCGCAGATCACCAAGGCCGCTCTTAAACTTACCGGAAAGGACATAAATTTCCCTATCTTCCTTTTGGCAGTCGCCATATTCTCCCGAAGCACGATCAGATGGATCTGCCAATGTCTTACTCTACTCCTAATCCTCCTGCTTCTCATCGTCAGCTATCTTTTCTTCCTCCTTCCCCCTGGACCGCGCGGCTGTCAAGAGTCCCTGTCAAGCGCATCAATCACCAACCGTCGTGCCGGGTATCCGACCCTCTTCGGTTATGAAATAAGAGTTGCATGTCGAGACGGGATACATCAAGGTACGTGGAAAGGTAATTTCTAGCGACAGGTATCAAGGGTTGGAAACACCCTACGAGTTTTATACATATCACTGCAGAGAGGGAAACAAAAACAAAAACAAAAAAAACGCCACTGACCCGAGGCGTGCGTATTTCATATACAACTGGAAATATTACACAGCTGGTTTCTAACCTGCACCTTCCTTATTAACCTAGCTGACAATATTTTTGTCATCCATTGCGCAACCCCCAATGTCCAGGCCCAGGCGCTTCGGGGATCTGTACGGTGCCCTGATAGTGCTACAAATTACTCAGATAGAGAAGCCTTTGTTAGTTATCTATTGCTGCATATAGGCATATATGGAGAGTGCCATATAACTAACCGAAATAACAAAGCGCGCGGTAGACAAGGAGCCTACCTGCAAATCCATCAACTGTCACGGTACCAGCGCACTATAAATTTGGCTGCAATATAAGTATAATCCTAGAAGAAAAAACACCCAATTTCAAATAGTATTGTAGCGTGACAGCCTGTTCAATATAGGCCGACACGTAATTCCGTGATAGGGGGCCAATCTTGATCCCACATGAATTATTGATGCTATCAACGAGCCCAGAAGAACATTTAACGTATTCAGTGAATGGTATGCTTAAGTCTCTCGGGACCGTCATGGGCGTAAGAGTATATACGCAAATCTAGTATCAATGGCGTCTACCTTCTCCACTCCACCATTCCGATCTTTAGGCGAGCACCCCCGCCAATCCAAGACTTACAGTCCTGTCAAGCCACTTACCTCAATCCCCCCACAGTTTCAGCGCAGAAACGCATACTTCAGTAAAGTGCGTGCCCACACTAAAAAACCTCTACCAGATGTTTAAAACAGCCAAGATCAGTCGTTGGCTAAGATGTAGCTATGACTAGCGGCAAAAGTTGCACCCGGGTGATATCTCATGAAGTAAGGCTACCCAACTAGAGGAAAGTGGGGGGGGGGGGGTTCCTAACCGCCAATCAAAACAGCCAGATGTCCTGCTACACAAAAAAAGGTGCATGAGCACCTGTTTCGTTGCAATTAGAGAAAAGGTTTGAAGGAGACAGACGAACGACAATACTCTACCGTCATGATGCCTTGAAAAAAAAAAAAGGTCAGCCACCCCCCCCGCAGTCTATACTCGAAAACTCGGATCAAACCGCTCTTTATCAATTTTTTTCTTTCCTTTCGGTCTCGCCCGTGGGATTGGATGGGGGCTATAACACACGGCGCCTAAGCTTGGTGATTCTGTTGGACGAGGAATCACGATGATCGACCAGTGTTCATCTCCGCTCTGCGAATCAGCCGACGGACCTCCTAATATAGTAATACATTGATGAATGGAAGATTAGTAGATTACATGTACTTAAGTAGGTGAAGGTCTACATGATGCAGTTGCATCATAAGCTTGGCGAAGCGTTAAGGTGATGATGAGAGGATAAATCGTTGCCGTCCCCTAGTTCGTGGGCCCAACTACACATTGCGAACAAAACTATCAAATATTCTTTATCAGTTCACGGATGTGGATAGCGAATCCATCAAGTCCCACCACCCGGGATCTATCCAATTAAAATTAAAAGTAAAGTCTGAGATAACTAATAACTAACCTAGAAGAAAGCTAAATAGAAAAAAAAAATAACGAATGACATCTTAATTGAGGGTCAAGATGTTTCTAGCCAACTTCCCCGGACAGGCTTGAACTGTCAACCTCTCGATTGCAACAAATCCCACGAGGGGAGATATAACAGTCGAACGCGCTAGCCAATTGCGCCACGGAGAACTTCTTTTTAACGATACATGTATGTTGTTTTATTGATAGACTAAAACTTGCACTAGCCGTAAACTGTTAGTGGCATGACCACTCCCACATTTTTTCTCGAGTGATATCTCATGCTAGAGGGTAGAGTACAAGTCTTCACAATTCCTGTTACTCATCCACCCCTAAAATTAAATTAAATACAAGCATTCTAATAACGCAAATAGTCCCTTATCGGGGGCCACATAGCACATGCATACCCCATCTTTGACCAGCTTTCACTTTTCAACCACACTCCGCCGGATCCCATGACCCGTAACGTCACACCCCATCACTCGTCCCGGACGTCGCACAGAGACATTGCAAATTTCGGAATTTCCCCTGGCCCAAAAAAAAAAAAAAAAAAAAAAAACCCGGGCAGTCGAATGTATTGGGGAAAAATTTCCCGGGAGTTGGGGGGCATGCGGAACAGCAATTTGTAATTTTTGATATTGTCGTGGTGGTTTGGTATGTGCACATGCAGGTGATACTAGGAGACTCTGCGAGAATTAACCGGCAACCTATCGCTACTCTGAACTTTAATCTCTGAGAGTTTTGTTATAAAGTTACGCACCGGCAGCATTGGTGTGTGTGCACAGCGAGAAGGTCAACACCTTAATCTTGTATAGGCTCGGGAGGTACATATAGATACACGCAGAAGTAATTAATGGCAGGTGATAAGTGTACTTTGGAGTCCCTGGGGTCAACGGCATGCATAACTTGGCTGTAGAGATGGGATACATGTATGTATATATCTCAGGTTATTCCTCCATGCTCGAGGCGGATCCTAAGTAATTATAATGTACGTATATTATAGCGCTGCTACAATATATCACCCACCACAGTACTGTCTGATCTTTCTTTCTACTACTATAGCGTAAGTGCATAATACCGTGCATCACATTCGAAGCCGAAGTATAGTAAGCTGTATATACCGAATGTATCAGGCGATTCCTCACAGGACATGAAAATATACATGTATATATACACGTTACTTAATTGTTCTCCTACATTTCTGCACCACAGGGAATAAGCTCACCGCCAAGCCCTCTATATCTGCACCCAAGGGCACGGGCCCCGGAGCCTCACACCCCACGTCAACCTCAAGAAAGTCCCCAAAGTGCTAGAAAGTAAATACTTACTCTAGAACACCCCACAACCATCACCACAACCACAATGGTTTTCCCTACAATTCACATCTCATGTCCCTGCGAAGATTCAATCTCCATCACTCCAAAACCTACCAACAAGAAATCTCGATCCCGCAAAGCGGAGCAGGAAGAATCAGAGGAGGAGGAAATGTTTGACCCCAGATCAGCCAGGAGCAACTTCAGTCTATTCCCACTTGAGAGCTTGCTCTACTGCGAGGACTGTAACCAGATACGATGTCCCAGATGTGTGCACGATGAGATTGTTTGCTATTTCTGCCCAAGCTGTCTCTTCGAGGTCCCCAGCTCTGCCATCAAGTCTGATGGGAACCGGTATATATTTACCCCCCCCCCCCAAACTTCCCCCCCAATAGCTTCCGTCTGTCCCTCTCATATTGACCTAGCTAAGTCAAGCTCACTCGAATCAACAGCTGTACCCGTAACTGCTTCTCGTGTCCAATCTGCTTCGCCTCTCTTGTCGTCGCCTCCACCCGCGACGACCAAAGCGGCCCATATGTCCTCCTCTGCCCCCATTGCCACTGGAGCTCCTCCGAGATTGGAATCGAGTTTGAAAAACCCACATCGATCACCACGCAGCTTGCACAGAAGCTCAAGACCGTCTCTACACCATCGGTAGCCCCCCCGCCATCGGCACCTTCAGACTCCTACTTCCCCGCCATCAGCATTACACCCACGATATCTCTTCCGCCCAACGATGCACCGCGCGCACCCCCGACGACAGCAGAAATGTACCAGCGTCTCAAGCTCCACTACGCCGCTCAGCGCGCCTCCACTGGCGCCGACGAGTTTGGCTCCTCAAATGCTCTGTCACGACTAATAGGGCTCTACTCCGCCACCTCTCTCACCGTCGGAGGCCCCAAACCCCGCTCGTTCAGTGGTGGCTCCGGAGTCTCGAAGCCACTCCTTGGACGGGATCGCAAGTCTGAGTGGAGCGAGATGGACCACATACTCGAGATCCAGAGCGAGGAGTCCACAATTGCGCAACTGCGCAAACAGGGCTTCGCCGGCACCACCAGCACCGCGCAACGACTCAACCAAAGCACCCCCGCCCCGCTATTCATACAGGATGTCCGCCCGCTCGCGGTACTCTTACGGACAAAGCGCTCAAAGCGTTGCAGGGCCTGCCGCCACATCCTCGTGAAGCCCGAGAGCAAAGTCACCACCACACGGTTCCGCATAAGGCTCGTGGCGATGAACTACATCCCGTCACTGTCCATCTCGCGGCTTGACCCTGCGAGCGTGAACTACAACTCTCTAACTCCGCTCACGACGCATCAGTTCCTGCTCACAGTGACAAACCCGCTGTTTGACGTGATCAACGTGACACTTGCGACGCCGCAACGGACGCCGGGGCGTTTCGGCACCACCGTGACGATCCTGTGCCCGGACTTTGAGGTCGGCGCCAACAGTGACATCTGGGAGGAGGCTCTCGGGACTGGTGACACCGCCACGGGTGGCAAGAACACGCGAAAGGGCAAGAAGACGGGCAATACCGGGACTGTCTGGGATGCGGGGCGGAATTGGACTACCGTCGTGATTGAGATTGTGCCCCCGCTGCTGCCGAGCGACTACACGACCGATGAAGCTGGAAGCAAGGACTCGCCGACTGAGGACGACTACCTTGTGCAGGTGCCTGTGTCAGTCAGGGTCGAGTATGAGACTGATGTTGAGCGCGAGGACGGTCTTGGGAAGGAAGTCAAGGAGCGCAGGGAGCACACATATTGGAGCGTGCTGGGGCTCGGGAGGATTGGGAAGTTTGGGGCGCCGACAACGCCGCTAGCTGTGGGTACCGGTGGGCCGGTGGATGTGCTGGGCGCGCTGGGGCCAAGCGGTGTGGGGTTGGGAAGATCAAGTACTTATAATGTTGGGAAGGTGGGGAGTTCGCCGCCGATTGTGGTGGGGGTGGTGGGGATGGGTGTTGCGGGTGGGCTGGGGAAGAGGAATTTAAAGTAATAGCTGGGAGTAGATACCTAGAATAGACCTGGTTTTCTTTTTCTGTCTTCTTCCCTAGGAAACGTTAGTTCATGAAGGATTACGAGCTTGGTGAAGTTAAGAGCGAGTTGTAACAGTTATTAGATAGTCTATCATGATATTAATAATGGAATATGATTGCTACGCCTCGCTCGCGGTCAATTCAATACACCAGACCGCACAAGGGCCGGCCGGGGAAGGGCTAGTAGGTTATATATCGGCGGTCTGGATCTAGGAACCCCCAGATATATATACATATAAAGAGAACCGACCCGTAAACCACAACTCTCGCTGCCCCCGAGGTTCCTACATCCCTGTACATGTCTCGGCAGGGGGCAAGAGTGGATCGAGTGATATTTGGTGACGTTAATCTAGCCCCACTCCTGAATATTACCTACATACATATGTACCCACCCAGCGGGTATCTTGGTACAGCCTACCAACCACTGGGCAATAAAAACGCTAAGCTGGCCCGGGGTCCTACTTGGGTGGAATTTGGGACTGGAGGTGAATATAGTTTTGTTGTGGGTACTGTGCGCGATGTCTAGATGGGGTGGCGGCTCGTGAACGCCTTTTGGGCGAGGAGCATTGGTGTATCCGGCCACAGAAACACTCTGGCCACTAGTATAGGACTTCCCGCAACGCCTGTATGGGGGATAGGGCCCTGCTCTGTCTGGCACAGTCGGGGGTGCCTCTTACTCATGCATGGAGATGAACACAGGTCTGTTTTTCCCAGAGAGAGTCGTCCTGGAATAAATGCACCTACCCCAGACTTCTCTATGCCACTCGGTTCGAGAATGGATCATTTACTATTCTGAGAAGAGAGGGCTTAACTACATGTAGCCTCTGCTCGGGGGTGATATAATCGAGGCTGGTGAAGGCACAGCGTATGTACTTTACACCCCCCCCCCCCGGGTCTTTGGAGAGTGTGGGGATGGACGCAATATGGAGTCTTGATTGTGTATACTCTCGAGGTTCCACACGGCATCGAGGTATGTTGGCGCTAGGGTAGCCACTTAGCCAACGGCAGGCCGCGTCACTACAGAATAAAGGTGTGGAAAGAGTAAAAGCAGCATAGAAGGCGGTGGCCTAGTGGTTACTTGTCCCACTTCACACCCAAACTACTAGGCATCTTTCTCCGACCTATTTTGTTTTACTCGAGAAAAAGACTTTTTTTTAGAAGCGCAGGGCACTTCTATAAGCTACAAAGGGTATAGACCTTCTCTTCCCCGCCATTCATAACTTGAAGGGGTATACTTTTGCAACCACCTATATGTATTGTGGGTGGTCAATTACCCGGACGCCTGATGCAAGGCGCGCCTCCAGCATGCGCACTC
Organism: Morchella sp. 2016-103; assembly: GCA_024713925.1. Lineage (NCBI taxonomy): Eukaryota > Fungi > Ascomycota > Pezizomycetes > Pezizales > Morchellaceae > Morchella > Morchella sp. 2016-103. The sequence continues at coordinate 954,489 of JAMGZF010000017.1, read as the reverse complement.
CACTATATATTCTCACCCGCCAGGGTATTCCTAGGCGGACTTGGACACTGCCAATCCTGGTGTGTTGCGGGTACATGTGGGCATCGTTAAAGTATACTGCTCCATGTGTATACGGTATGTGTTTGGAACCGTCTGGGTAGTCTCGTTATTAACCCATACGGTGTTGGTGATGGTGGTGGTGATGGTAGATAGACTTTGGCGTGGGTACTGCGTTAAGCACCGTAGGGTCTGGAGCAATAACTACATGTAACATATACCCGTAGAAATTCAGTAGCAACCGGGGCTTTGGGAGAGCAGCGGCAAAAAAATAAACAAATAAAAAGGACTGGTACAAGCTTTTAGAGCAAGCCCACCAGACCGTTACTATACTGTCCGTTTGTTGTACCCCTGTATCATTTAATCAACCACAAACCAGTTAGGTCTGGGACCGTTTCCCGGGAGCTCATACTATAAGGGCAGTGGTTACAATATATCTAGTGGGGTGAAACACTTGGGGCCGCTGGTCTGCGTAGGGCCTCGTATTTGGACCCCCCGGCCACTAGTTACGCATAATCATGGGGTATCACTCGTCCCATCTCCCCACCAGTACAACCACCACATGTAAGCCCCCCCACATCTGCAACCAACAACACGTGATTTGCAACGGCATCAAACGAACACTCAACCGCCGCACCCATACTACAACCCACGAATCCCAACTGCTCTCCCACACTGCTACTCTCGCTCATCGCCAGAGGCAGACACTGCCTCCACCCCTGGTTTCAGCGCCAACTCGTGTCAAAGTTCTGTAGGGGTGTGCACTCTGCGTGTGGCTCTACAGTAGATGTTGAAGTTGTAGACGGTGATGCCAGATATTAGTAAAGGGTACTCTTGGTCATGTGGCCGAAGAGCTGTTCTAGGTTGGGGGGGAGTGGGCTGGGTATGGGGGGGGGGGTAGGTGCATGTATGTATATATGGTTTATCCATGTCAGCCCTGTGAGATCTAAAGAGGAGCGGTTGGTTGCTAAAACAAAAGTAATCAATGATATATCTCCAATGATACCTCTAGTTTTATTGAAGCCTCTTGGACCCGCTGACACCAGGCCAGTTGGAGTTTATAACATCTGTAATTCAATTCAATAAAAGAACCCCGGATAAAAGAGGGCATATAAATATGATGAGAGGAGAAGGTACATGTATATAGAACCCGAGAATCATGCACGACTCATCACCCGCACCGGTCTCTGGCCCGTATCGCTCAGGGCCAGATGTCTAAAGCCAGCCACAGCGTTCGTTGGGGAAGTGCTCCCGATCTTAAATGAAATAGTCCGACCCCAACGAATGGTAAACTCCCACTATAGAAACACGAGAAAGAAAAAAAAAAACCGCAGCAACTCCTTAAAAAATACCAAAAAAAAGAAAAAAGAAGAAGAAAAACTCGTATAGGAGCTACACGCTTCATGCTTCATGAAGGTAAGAGAAAACAAAGGGGAATGTGTAGATGATATCTTTGCCCCATTGAACACCCAACAGAACCCCCTTCACTAAACCCAGCACTCCAAATAGATGAACCCCCCAGTAAAAAAAAATAAAAGAAAATTGCAATTCCAATAAACCCCCCAACACAAAGTCGCAAAAGAAAATCACAAAGAAAAAGAAGGATGAAAATAAATTCTTTCTCGAGAGAGTGAACAGAATCTCGCGCAATAATTTGCCTTACCAGAAAAGGCATATAAAAAGGGAAGAAAAATACCGTCTAGGTCTCCTCCGGCCACCCACTATGTCACCCGACTAGCCTCTCCTGTACACACACACACCCCAAGCCGCTTAATGCACATTCACTAGAAGTTCTGCCTCCAAGATAAACTTTCCTTCCTTGTACTTCTCGGGGGTCTCGTAAGCTTTGTCGTATTTCCAGCCGACGATGACCTTGCACTGTTTGCATGAAATATCGCGCACGATGTGGCGACCAGTTGTCATGTTTCGCTCTACCGGTTCGGCCTCTTTGATATTTACAACCGTGTTGAAAAGATACGCCTTGCCATGTTGACCGCGAAAGTTCTGTACGAGTAATCAGGTTAGGTTAGCTTTCATAGGAGCTTTGGAGCTAGCTAGCTAGCTTGTGGCAACGTACCCTGCTGATGATATCGTCGTGGTTCGAAAGGTGTGTTTTGCAGTCTTTGCATCCGTAGATACGGTTTGAGTTGAGGTAGACGTTGTATGCGAGACCCATCTTGTTCTGTGTTGGTTGTTCGGCTTACTGAAGTCTGTATTGCTTGTTCGCTCTCTTGGTCCGCTTGAAAGTAAACGCGTGCTTTTAAGCCCTTCCTTCCTTCCTTCAATCGAGCCCTCAGTTTCCCTATCTTTCCAGAAGCGAGTTAGATGTTGTAGAAGTTATAAGTGCACTCTGTAAGAGCAGGTGTCCTTCTAGTTTGTGTGTTGCCGTGGACCAGCTGTATCGTTATCGTGACCTGAAGTGAGTTGTGGTTATGAAACCACCTCTCCTTTGGCTACTATTTCCCCGGCTCGGAACACAGCTGCGGGGCTGAGGATGTACGGGGCGATCCGGCTAAGGAATCAATCGTTCTATACTTTTTGCCTCCAATAGTAAAGCAACGGTTCTCTGCTGTAGCTAGCAAGGTGTCTGTGTACGGAGAGAGAAGTGTCTAGAAACAACCTTTACGATTATTTGGGTAGTTAATAGGGCTTAAGGTCTTCGGTAAAGTAGATCAGTGGGGAACCGGGTACAAGTTTGCTGTCGCTTGTTCACTCAGTGGTGGTAGGAAAGAGAGAGGGAAGAAGAAGGGGAAGACGCTCGGATGGCAGGGCCTTATCTGCCGATGACGTGAGGACCGGACGAAGAGAGGAGAGGGGCAGATTGATTGATTGACTGATTGTTTTTTTGACAGTATTGATTGTAAGGATTAAGAATCCAGGATATTCTGTCCCACAGTACTTACTCTAGATAGTATACTAATAGCAACCTACACACACGCTGTATTACCTGCTTGCTGCCCTGTGCTGCTCCTGCTGCAGTAACAACGGGTTAAATTGGGGTGCAGTTCTCTCTCTCTCTCTCCACGCTTGAAACGCTTGGAACGCATAATTACCGTTTTAGGACGGTAGCCAATGACCTGAACATCGGGAGGGTGGAGAGAGGGACCCACGTGAGGGGGAGGCACACGCAGGAGATCAAACCCATCACGAGGTTTTTTTTTTTCTTCCCTCTTGCTCATGCTTTACCTTTCTCCTCCGCCTACACCTCCTAGGAAACTTCTAAAACTGCAGTAGGACTTGACTTGTTAGTACTCGGGGAACAGCCAACCCCCCCTGTCCAGACTTCTCCCCCCCCATCCCTACTACTATTTGCGTTTGGTAGGAGAAAAGGGAAAGCCTCATCCCCAACCCCATCCCATCGTGGATTCGGGACCCCACGGGTAACGGAGCCCCGGGAAGGATAAGAAATAAAAAGACGGAGGAGACCCGAAACTGGGTCCTGCTAGAAGACATCATTTCAGTCCCGGATCGGACAGATGCAGGAACCTTGCGTAAAAGGCACGCCCTTGCTTTTGGGATTTTTTATCGTAAAGACAGTTTTCCTTTTTTTTTCTCCCATTGTAAAAGGAAGGGGTTTCTTTTCTTTGAAGGGCTTGATCGTATGTAGCCATTCACATTGGCAGAGCCTAATGTGCATTCAACCACTGACAGACTACCCCGCAGGAAAAAAAAAAGAAATAGGTGCCTAAACAGAACCTGATATTGATCCGCCACCGCCGAGCTCTAGTAAATTAATCCGGGCATGCCAAAAACAGTAGCAATGCACAGCTGGCCAATTAACCGCCACAACGGAGTTTACTCTACTCTACAGAGCCGGATATTTCACAGCAAGGGCATAATCTTGCGTTGACTTCTCATGATACTACTAGTGATATGCATATGTGGGGAGCCGCAGGTTGGCAGGGCACGAGACTACATGTACTTATGCAGTCAGTAAGCAAATTCCCGGGATTCGATTGTTGGCATACCTTCTGCAGGAAACGTTAGTAACTACGGGAGGTTTTGCTTTAGTTAACCTGGCAAGGCGAGAATTTGCTAAACAAAAGCAAAAAGAGCAGCACTCTGCAATTCATTGTTTACGGCCCCCACTTTAGCATTACTCGATACTCAATATTTGAGACTTCATTAAGGCAACCTCAATGATCTCAAGTACATAATTTTCCAGTAGCTATATAAAAAAAACCCTTGATTGACTGGCCTTGACTAGCAACAGACATACAATAGGGAATGCATACTTTTTGGCACCTGCCGTCCGTCCCATCCCCAATTCCTGACCCATTTCCTGCGTTGACAAAGGAGAAGTACCTATCTGGATAACAAAGAAAGGAAATAACCTGAACAGTGAGTAGAAAAGAAAAAGAAATTTAGTAATAAAAGTAATAATAAATAACCAGGCAGATCCATCTCAATCAATGCCAACGCCTCACCCTCTCCCCATCCTCCTTATTAGCACCCACCCGCATCACGGTCAACTACGCTTACTGAATTCCAATGATAACCCAAAGAAACATCTACACATCCTCCGAAATTGTTTATATTGTTTCCTAAACATTTCCGACCCATCCTAAAACAGCGCCTACAATAACTGTCGCAAGGGTCCAGACCCCACTGATACCCATAGCCCCCTTGAAATCCCCTCCTTTTACAGTTCCAGCCAAAGCTACAGTTGCGCTGACAGCCTGGTATGTTGCAACCAATAGAGTCCGCTTCACAATCTTTCGGCCCCGTGGTGAAAGGGACTTCAACCACAACCGAAGGAGATAGGCCCAAATACCCGCCCCTTCTTCTCCTGGCCCTTCGTTTTTCTCCACAGGTGGGTAGGTGGTGATCGCGGAGTCAGTAGCGTCATTAGGAGAGTAAAAAATTATTTCTGATGCAGCCCACCCGACTGGTATCATCAAAAAAGCTCTGGCCAACAATACGCCCTCAGGAGCATCATGCACACGCACAACGCTCTCAATGTCCCATCCTGAGCTGATCAGCCAACCCACGAGAAACTTCTTGCCAGTAGATTGAAGCACAAGCTGGTAAAGCGTGCTTGTTAGTAGTGCTGTTAGGACCCTTGTTGAATCAAAGACCTTATTCTCCTTTTTTGCGGGAGTTGACCTCGAATCCGGCGGGCTTTGGCGAAGAAACAGGAGTGGTAGATAGAGACTTAGGAGATCTCCAGCTGCAACAGCTGTAAGGGTAGGAATCAAAGGCGAATGTGATGGTTGGAAAGTGTGCATGTAATGCATAGATGGCGCGAGGGAGAGTAATACTAGGGAAGCTGCTTGGGTCGCTGTTTTGCGCAGTGGGGGTCAGTAACCGGTTTAAACTGTAGGGCGAGCGTTGTACCATCCCAGCCGCCGACCCAGTGGCACATAAGTTCGATGATTCTCCATCCTACAAGGCCCATGTAGTCGCTGAGAGAGGTCATAGGGCGTTGGACTGCGGTAACATCCTTATATATCCAAGGAGACGCGAAATAGGAGAAGGCAGTAGAAAGGACAATGTTCATAAGAATCAGTAGAGGGGGTTTGGCGAGCGTCGGGATCGCGTCTGAGGCAGCACGTAGAGTGGCCGACATAACTTGTGGTATAATGCTCTTATGAAAAGTTAAAAATTATGGTGGTTGTGGTTGTGGTGATGATGGCCCTGATGGTGGTGACAGAAGATAAGGGAGAGGAGATGGGGATTTGGGAGAGAAGGCTGTAGTAAGTGTTAGAGGTGTTGGACGAATTGTGTGACGTAGAATAACGAGCTAATCAGGGTCGTCATGTCATCACAACAGGCCGACACCAAGAATTCAACGTGAACAGGTTCCCCAAGGGGTAATAAACAAGTAAACATGGGGGTGGAAACAAAATCTGGAAGAATGTCGACGGGAGAAAAGGCAGTGGGTGAGATGTTTGCTTGAACCTGTACATGTATACATGTACATGTATGTAGCATGCTATTTTTCTTTTCATCACCTCCTCTATCAGTGCACCCTTCCCTGTCACTAATACTCTATTGCCCAACTCTATCTTACTCTGGAATTTCTGTATCTACGGTACTGTAGTTGTCTTGTCTTGATCTGTACTATCCCGTACATGCTGCACCGCATACATGATCCCCTAACCCCAGATTTGAACGGCTTCACCAAAACTAGAATAGCTTTAGTACAGTCACGTGTGTGGCGCTAGGCCGGGGGTGAACCATGATGATGATTATGGCGGGGCTGTTGCCAACAGCACAGCGATACGGTAGGCAGAAGCTGAGAGAGATAGCCTCAGATACATGTAGGTACATGTACATATCATGTAGGAGTGATTATAATAGTATTATTTCAACAATATGCGTTTTTGTTCGGGATAGCCGTTTTGGTAGTTTTCAAAAGGTACTTGTACAAGCAGAGAAAGCACTCCTGTCAGCCCCAGAAAATCTAAAGCCACCCCAACAAAACACCTACGATTCACATCTCAACCCTCTACATACGTCCTCAACCTCTTCGACCCCAACCCCACCACCACGTCTTGAGCTCTTAACACCCTCGACAGATGGAGCATATCAGGGTTGCTAAAGTAACCTACCCTTACACTTTCATACCTTAAATTTATAGGCCTTAAAGCTAACTATTAGGTATCTACAAGGTTGAAGAGGTGACAATCCTCCACCGGGGCCAACCCACAGTTGGAACAATCCATCTCACCCCTCACCACCTCATCTTTCGTGCGAACCCTGATGAAAAATCGGATAAGCGGCCTACCGAAATATGGATAACATACCCTATTATCGCCAATGTGTACCGCCATCCCCCAAGCGCCGGCTCCCCGGCTCACATTAGACTACGAAATCGTGATTTCATGTTCTTAATGTTACAGTTTCGCACGGATAGGGAGTGCAGGGACGTCTTCGAAAGCATAAAGGCTTTATCGGTTGTCAAGGGCGTGGAGAAGCTTTATGCTTTCTACTACACCCCTGGATCCCCAGAAAAGAGGCATAATGGTTGGGCAGCTTACGATCCACGGAAGGAGTACGAAAGGATGGGAGTTGGTACGGATAAGTGTAAGGGTTGGAGGATCTCAAAGATTAACAAGGACTATGCTGTGAGTAAACTCCCCCGAGCTCCAGTCGTTAGCTTTATTGCCATCGATTACTATGCTCCCTAGCTTTTCCATCCGCATGGATATGTAGCTTTTGATTTGACATATATAGTTCTCGCCCACTTATCCCCAATTATTGGTAGTCCCGGTGACTATAAGTGATACAACACTGTCCCACGCAAAAAACTACCGATCTCGTGCCCGGATACCCGTACTAACGTATATATACCCCTTCCTCTGCCATTTGTAGCGGGCAGAAGACTAACAAATAAGGACATAGGTACCTCCATCCGCTCAATAACTGCTCAATAACTCGCTGTGCGCAGCCCTTGACTGGGGTTCGCGGAAATCGCAGTATTCAAGATGAAAAACTCGTCGCAGCTATATTCGCTTCGTCGCAACCTCAAAATGCTTCACAAACCCCCGCATATCTCACCACATCTACTCCGTCTCCTAATGGTTCCTCGACCAACCTCTCAAGCTCGTCATCGGTAGAAAATGGTGTGGATCCCATGGCTTTAGAGCCGGCAGTTGCGGAAGGACGTGTCTACGGGGCTCAGCAGCATAATATTATAGTAGATGCGCGCCCAACAGTCAACGCCTACGCCATGCAAGCTGTTGGAATGGGTAGTGAAAATATGGACAATTACAGACATTGTTCTTCACCTCCCTGTACCAAAACCTATCTTGGTATCGACAATATACATGTTATGAGAGATTCTCTGGCAAAGGTTGTAGATGCGATCAAAGACTTTGATATATCGCCATTAAGCCCTAATAAAGAGCTACTGTTGCGGTCTGGCTGGCTAAAACATATTGGCCTTATGCTTGATGGTACTTCAATAGTTGTCCGTCAAATTGCGGTCGAACATAGCCATGTTCTTATTCATTGTTCCGATGGGTGGGACCGAACCTCCCAACTGAGCTCGCTCGCACAGATATGCTTGGATCCCTACTTTCGCACTATTGATGGTTTCATTGCTCTCGTTGAGAAGGATTGGGTTGGTTTTGGTCACCGTTTCCGCGATCGCTGCGGCTTCCTTGGATGTGATAAATGGTTTGTCGAAACCAACAGAAATGCCCCGCCGACAGTCGAAGAGGGTTCTCTTGCCGACGAGGATCCGTTCCAACGCACCACTAGTATTGGTGGGTTTACCCCTGGCGGTGGACTTGGGGAAGCCCTCGAAAAGGGCTTTGGACAGGCCAAAAACTTCTTCAATACAGTCAATCGCTCCTCATCCTTTGTTACAGATAATAACGACAGTGATACCGATTCTTCAAATATTGACCGTAAGACCAAAATTGCAAACCTTTCATCAACTCCCGTGTATGTCACAAAGCCAAAAGAGGTATCTCCAGTATTTCAGCAGTTCTTAGATGCAACGTACCAGCTTCTATATCAAAATCCAACCAGATTCGAATATAACGAACGATTCCTTAGACGGTTACTGTACCATCTCTATTCGTGCCAATATGGAACATTTTTGTTTAACAGCGATAAGGAACGTGCTGATGCACGTGTTAAAGAGCGTACCAGGAGTGTTTGGGATTATTTTTTGGCGAGACGGAACCAATTTACTAACCCACTCTACGATCCTGGTGCTGATGGGGTTGAGAGAGAGCGAGAAATTGGTGGTGGGAGGGTGTTGTTCCCAAGAAGTGGGGGATCGGTGAGATGGTGGGAGGAAGTTTGGGGTAGGGAAAATGGCGAAATGAATGGCAGCGAAAATGTACTGAATATGGGGGTTACTGGAATGGAGGAGAGGTCTAGAACACCGATGTCACCTGGGGAGGCAGGTACAGGAGCTGCAGCTGGTACGGTAGGGAGTGCAGGTTCGATCGGCGGAGTTACAGACCCCGGAGTCGTGGTGGGAACCGGGGGTGCTGTGGGTAGTGGATTTGCAGCAGGAATAGGTGCAGGAGTGACTGGAGTTGCAGGACGTTTAGGTGGTGTTGCCGAAGGAGTTAAAGGATTAAGTATCTCTCCTGCAAGATCCGATTCAACAAGCGAAAGGAGAAGATCGCATGTAGAAGTGGAGATGATGTAAGGTGATTAGGACTAGGGGTTATTCCTTCATTTTTTTGTTTTATCATTCCAAATTTGCAATATCTTTTTACGAGGTGAATTACTGGGCCGTTGGAGGGTAATTGTACGTTTAACTACAATTTTTTCTTTCTCCCTCTGTTTCTTGGGATTTCTTTCTTTCTTTTACCTTTTTCTGTGATGTAGTTAGTGGAACGAATATGAGGGTTACTCGGCATCTCCACTTATAGCCACTGCCTTATCTCATTCTATCTATATAGAATGTTTGCGGGATAAGTGAGATTTGGTGTAACTTTCTAGCCCACGTTGGTGGGGAATCACCAATTAGTCCCTTGAGCTTTAATCCCTCATATGCGAAGTCTCTTACTACTCAGTAAGAGAGTACATACAAGGCGAAGGGCGAGGAGGAGTGCAAATAGGCACAACTTGATATGATTAATGACGCTGTTTATAGATAAGAAAACTGACTAGATAAGTCTTGAAATTGGTGGCCGAAGGCAAAGTGCGCCTGTGTATCCTTTCAGCCTCGTCCGAAGGACCACACTACTAATAAAGTTTTATGCACCATGGTAGATCCTAACAGGGCATTCTCTGCGCTATTACAGTCACCGTATTTTCATAATTTCTCAAAAGTGGCATGAGTAAATCAATCGATTAATAGCCAATGTGAAAACTACTAGTGATATTTGCACACACGATCACTCGGCTTTTAGCACATTCTTACCTAAGTAGGGCAGAGGAACTATTGCCAAGACATAGTATGGTTAGCGGTTGATAATAAATAACCCTAACCCATCAACCGTCAAACTCGGACCTAGTGGGGGTCCGAAATCCGATCGAGATGCTTGCTGCTGGCGGTTTGGAATATTTGCGGGCCGAGCGAGGCGTTAGACGAGCTAGCTATCAGTTAAATAACGCAAAACCTCGATGCACCTGTATCACACAGGAACAGTTTCTCGATATTAGCTATTATTGGCCCAGAGGAATTAATCTACGGGACCTGCCGAGTGATTTTAGCTGACTCAGTCGTCATGCTTTAGCTTAATAGTAGCCTTTATTACATTGGCTCGTTTGAGGAGAAATAATTACTCCCGAAATGCCGGTAACAGGAATTAGGGTAAGTACATACGTACATAGGCTGTCGATCTAGATTTTCACTACTAATCAACTAAAGTACATGTAGCTATTAGCTTGATCGCAAGCCTCGGCACGATAGAATCATCTTGATGGCTGTTGTCGTTGCAAAGGCTTATTTACTAGCGCTTATGGTTTACGAGCTATGTCACACAATTTTTACTAGCCTATTTGCAATTGCCTTAGAAGCAGCTCACCGCTCCCACGTGTTTACCTACTTACCTGCCGCCTTCATATATATTCACCATCCATGTTTGTTCCTGTAATCCAATCCTAATTAAATGGGGGCCGAGCCTCGCATAACTGTACTCAAATACGAAAGCGTGTACACTCTGTATCTATATTAACGGATGTTTTCAAAGTTCTTTTATTTTCATTCTGATCTTCCATGCAAAACATGATCGTACACCCAGCCCACCAAACGAGAAACTACATAAATGTTTGAAGATAAAAAAGAAATAAAATAAACGATTGAGAAAATAAGCCTTTCTGAAGCCCCCCCCCACCCCCACATATATAAACTATCAACAATGAAGAAAACCCATTTATGACCCAAAAAGAAAGAAAAGCATTAATTCAGAAAGAAAAGACGGACAGAGCAACCCTTCCTCAAAACTTGGTATCTTGCCCTAATAGTGAGTAGTGAGTTTGAAAATAAATAAATAAAACATACCAAGAAGGAAAGAAGGTGATATAGTACCACCGCCAAAGCGGCAAGAGCAAATAAATCAAAAACGATGAAATCTTATACCGACGGAATACACCTCGCCCGTGCAATCTCAATCAAATAGCGCCAGTGATCCGTCCGTTATAATGCAAATGATAAGGAAAGAAAATAAACAAATGAAAGTAAAATCTCCAACAACCTAAGTCGTAGAAAAGAAAAAACAAAGTGCCCAACCATTTAATACAAATGTCGAGAAACCAGCCACGACTTTTAATACTGTTCTTTCATATCTTGATGCGTACGGTATGAAGGTTGCTGCATTAAGACATCGTCCCACTCATATTCATCACCAAAAAAACTATCCAAGTTCATGGCACCAGCCGCGGTTCCTGTCATGAAAGCTTGCCCTGGAATACCGCTATTAGGAACTGGGCGACTATCACCAACTGTCATGTGTTGTGTCGGCCGTTCACTCCCTGTTGTTGGTTGGGGTTGACCTTGCAGGAGATATGGGGGTAAAGGTCCAAATAATTGGACCTCTAAGCTGTCGTATGAATTTCCCTGTGACCCATTTGCACCGAACATACTTTCAGGGGATGAAGGGCTGTCTTGCTGCATTTGATCCGTCTTAGTATACTGTTGGCCCATAGGGTGCGCATAGTTGTAATTGAAAGGGTCCGGTGAGGGGAACATCAAGGCGTTGAGATCCGGTAGCCCACTCCCGGAAAGATGTGCCTGAAAGGACATTGGCTGCGGATCTGGAGTGCTATGAGCAGAAGAGAAAGTCTCGGAAGTTGTGAACACTTCATATGAACTTCGGCGATTCAAGTCTTCTGGTGTCTGATTTAGCGCTATTGTTCGTTGAAGTTGCATAGGTGTCGTTTGGCGCCTCATGTCTACATCTGGTGATCCAGGGAAAGTTCTCGAGCGTCTATTTTGAGGTGATTCTGAAGCTTCAGGGGAAACTGTCCGGGAGGTGTTGCTCCAAGTAGTAGACTGATCGACATCCCCGGACTTTGACCCCGATCTAGCCCGCTTTTTCTTAGATAGGCTCGCCTTTTCTAGGTCTGGTTTGATCTTCTGGGGAACTTTATCAAATAAAGGCTACAAAATGTCAGTAATTGAATTTTGTATATCACAAAGGATCACATACTTGTAGTGCTATCGAGCACCTCTTTGCAGCTAAGCTTCGTTCCTTGAGACCTAATAATAAGTCCCGCCCAATCTCTGCGTCCTTCAGTATCGGTAACGACGTTACATCGGTGGCATTCTCCAAAACGAAGTACAGCATTGTAATGACTGAAAAGAAAGTGGTGTATATGGTGAACCAATAAGCACCATTCAAGATACCCTTCTTTCTCATCTCATCTGCGGTGTGAACAATTTTACGTGAAACATTAACGCATGCAGCAGCGCTGGCGTAAGGTCGCTCATCGTAACCTCTGTTCTTTGGTCGGGAAATATAGTGTAGAAACGGGCGGTATAACATCATTTGTACGTGAGCAAATGCCATTTTAAGAAGAAACTGCGCCCTAAAAGCCGTTAATAAGCTGATGATTTATTATCAACGAAGCGGTTACTTACTTAAGCAGGCTGCTCGGCGTGTCTCCTCCGGGTCTTAGTTGCATTGGAAGAACGTCTAGCCAATCCCCAAGATCCTTTTCAATTTCATGGACTTTTGAGTAGCTCACACTGTACCCAAATCTTTTACCGGTTACACTAGCCTCCACTCCCTTCAAGGGGTAAATGTATTTAACCAACTTCCCCATAATTTTTAATAATTTGGCGTGGGCATTCGCAGCGGCTATCATAGGCATAACTCCTTCTGGCTGCGGTAATATTTCCTTTTCGGTAATATATTCATCATCCACTTCAGCGGGCATTTCTTGATCTATATCCTCGTCTGCAATACCTTTCGGAAGGCCTAATAGAGCACCGACATATGTATCCATTTTCCGTACAGTCCAGAATATTCTTTTACGAATTTCCCTTTCTATAGGACTAAAGCTTGTTCCTGGTAAAGATCGATGAAGACCTAGCCTTACGGAAGCAGAAAGTGCAATGGTGACAAAAGAATAACATGTTGACATTCTAGCAGATGATTGAAGAAATACGACCATCATGAGGACAGTCTGGATAGAATGGATGTCGCGACAATCAGTTATTTCAATCATACGGCGGCCAGCACTAAAATATTTGGTTCTGTGTGAAAAATAACTTAGTTAGGAAAACATTAGAATTTCTGGTTTTAGAGATTGACTCACCCTTCAGCAACGGGGTTCTCAGCACCGAATATCGAGATGTCATTAATAAAGATACACCCTACTGCCAATGTCAAATATAGCAATGGTAGAAAGCTAAGCTGATGTTCCGTATAGTTCCCAGGCTCTGTCTGGTAAATTTGATTCATCATATCGTTGAATGTCGGTCTGTGGACGAACCGCATGAGAATGCAAGCATCGTCTAGACACGCATCTACCAAAATAAGAGCAACCTCCTTCTTTGGCAAAATGGCTGTTATTGCCGCGCTGGCTTCTGGAGATGAGCTGATGGATGATTGTGGCGAATCAAAAACTGCGGGGAAAGCAGTAGAGCGCATCTTCTTCAAGGCTTTAACATCCTCGCCGAGTAGATCTCCGAATTGGTTGTTTAGATGCGCCAGGAAGGCCATACCCGAGGAATGACCGTGGAAATCCATGTGTCCGCTCTCATCGATATCTAAACGCCCTGCTGCTTCCACCATAGATTCCAAGAGGGAATCTTTCTCAGTCCCATTGCCGTTACCATTTGTGCTGTTAATCCCAAGTCTTGCGGTTCGGACCGCTGCAGCCTCCTGAATTTGTGGTAGAACTTTACTGAGATCAAAATTAGGGTGGTTCACATCGATATCCGGCAGTACTGCCTTCAATAATGCCTCTGTCCTTTGGAGTCGGTTCTCTAATGCCTCGATGTACTGGGGAGCAGGATTTCGTCTCCGGTTTGAGGGTTGGTCATACGTGCATTCTAAAGATATCAAGAAATTACGATCAGTGGAATGTTCATTTACGATTACAGGTTTACCAGTCAAGTTAATGATCAAGGTTTTATGGTCCGTCAAACAAAGGTTATTGCTCTAATTCGTCCCGGAAACAGAGGGGGAGCAGAGAAAAGTTCACAAACCATAGCTATAGACCGTACAGTGTGTACATGGCTGTTTCCCGTCGCACTTGATCTTCTTCCGCCGGCACTCATCGCATGCTCGAGTAACTCTTCTACGCTTCTGTAATGGTAGTGGCGCCTTATTAGGTACCGACGATGTTGCACTGCTGCCCGCCACTGAAGCCGGCGCTGTTTGTGGAGGAGGAGGCATATGTTGCCAATTGGCAGTCCCCATCATTCCAGTATCATCATCGAAGGACTCGGGCGACGAGTGGGTAGATCCCAAGTGTGAAGTCGAAGACATATCCATGACGATTAGTTTTCTCGCACTCAACCCGTCCAAATTAATTTGCATCCAGCACCAATAAAAATAACGAGAGTGATGAAGTAAAGAAAGCCGATTGTCCTGGAGGTATGTTCACAGACAAAGGGATATTGTTCGAAAAGAGGGGGGTTTTGTGAAGAGTTAAGAGTTAGGAAGAGAGCAGGGGATAATTCTCTGAAAGGTATGGTGGGGTGGCAGTGTCCTTTTCACTGGCGGGCTTTGTTTTGCGTCAGATCAAAAGCTTGACTATTATTATGCCCTTCTGCGACGAGGGTGCTGTTGGACTATGTATGTACGACCGCGGCCTTTCTGTCTGCATGTAAGTCAAAGTGAAGGGAGTAACAAATCCCGGATTCTGACGTACGCTATCCTTTTTTTTTTTTTTGCTCTCCCCTAGGTAGCCGTGCCCAGTGCTGCGGTCGGGAAATAGAGAATGTAACCAGACAAACCAAATACTGATTCCGTGATGTCCAAAAATTGTGAATGGGTGTTCCTTTTCACTCTCTCGGCTCGGGTCACACCTTTGATGGACAGAAATGATCATCCACTGAAACTCCATGGCGGTCTTGGGTTCTTGAGTGGATTTTGGGGAAGTTCTCTCAAGGGACCCACAAGGCAGATTTGGGCTTAGAATACCTCCGCCATCCATCAACCACCAAGCGAATAGTGGTTACAGGGGCCCTTTGCCTTATGATAGGATAAGGTAAGGAAGAGGGAGAACACAGAAGTCTTGTCTTTTCTGGAGCCCGTCACAACAGGTCAGGCCGGATGCCATGCATGTTCCAATTGACAAGCGGCAATCAATCTTATCGTCCTTCGATAAATGTGGCAACCCCTCCCGTGAAGGAGGTCTCACGGAATGCGAGAGTTGGACCATCATATTCGCCATCTCTATGAGCATTGCTTTGTTATGTTCTCCAAAGCTTCCAGGAAATAAACGTTTAAATTCAGCAAGAAATCAAAGAGAACTCACTTATGAATCCAATCATCTGCCCCCCCTTTTGATGTAACTGGAGAAAAAAAAGACAGGAAGAGGCCCCCTCCAGCGCGCAATTTTCGCTTCGACCCTCCCGACCACAGAACTTCTCTCGATACGTAGTTCCACCAAAGGGTGTGAATGCAGCACTATACGGTGGCGTCTGGTGGATTTCTAAACAGAAGACCCTTGTACCTCGTTGACCCCATAACAGAACACATCGGTTTCTCCCGCTTAGGGCATCTCCGTAAAATCTCGTATTGGAAACAAGCAGGAATAATCTATTTTCTCGCAAACTTCCCCGAATCAGAAAATTTCCTTCAAGTAAGCTTTTAAGCCCTGGTGCTTCCCGGCGGAAAGGAAATTCTTTGACGTAATTCATCTAGCGATACAATTGGGGTTACGCAAAGTACATTTTTTCCGCTGTTTGGTCTATTTTACGAATGTTATGACATCACATCACACAACATATGGAGCACACAATACAGTGAACAATGGCCACCACGTGTGGGCATCGTTTAAGATGTCATTTATGGTTGCATTAGTACGAATTGCTGGTACAATTCGAGAGTAATCAACCACCTCGATAAACATCAAGATTTCGTCTGTGTTTCAGTTGATGAGCAGGAATTCCTTTGGGATCGTTGCGAGTCCCAAGAACCGATTAATCGATTCGAGGAGGGATCCCGTTTCCATGGCATGGGGGGAACCCATGCCCCACGCGAGAAAACCGCCGCGCCTGAAAGCTTGTCGACGCCTGCCGCGACTGAAGCTGCATGTAATATACGGCTGATACATGAGCGGATCAGCCTAAAACGATATCGACCGTCTTTGTCACTGTTCGGTAAGCTCCAGCTTATAAACCCCGACCACCTTCGGCCGATGTATACCCTTAACCCCGGGCTCTAATTTTCGATGTTGGCAGTTGGCAGAGGGCTACAACTTCACAACCGTCACCTACTTTTTGAGTGTGCGTGTGTAAGTACGTGTACCTACTTCGAGAGTCTAGAGGAAAGAAGGCCATGTAAGGGCCACCTGCGTCCTGCGGGGTTTTCGAAGTTAAAAATCGCGAAAACCTAAAATGTAAGAGAGCACCGATGTAAAACGGCAGTTTAGTCCCAAGCGCCTAGCTAGAAAAACAGGAAAGTCCCTCAACAGCTAACCATCTTTTTTTTTTGCTAGGTTTGCAGAACCTAGTATTGGACTACATGTAGGTGTAGGTATGTGGGTGTGGCACGCAACTTCTCAGGTCCAGGCGGTGTTCTGGCCGAACTACGCGACTAATATCTTTCACTGCGCCAGGCCCCTGAGCGATGCGTGAATGCTGATGTTAACATTGCTTGATTGCATCTATCTGTACCTCTGAAATGATCTGTTAAAATTATATTAAAACAGAGTATCGTACAGACGCCCAATTATTTGTTGTAGAGTGTGCTCATCAAACACCCATGAGAGCCACTCGCATCAATTTCTGCACTTTCATGCAGTCTGCAGTTGATAAAAAAGTCAAGCTTTTTCACATCACACGGGCATGGATCAACGCGGTACGGTAAAACATACCGACCGCAGATCCGGTATCAAACAAGCCTTCTGCGTGTGCCCAAGTAATATAACGATTCGCATTTATATACCCCCTAAGCATTGGGGCGAAGCAGTAGAACCCTCAGTCTCGGGTATTGAAACCACAATACTCATCTAAGCATTGCCCACTGATCTCAGTGGTCGTTTCTTTTAGAATACTCCATGTAGTTGGTTAATTCAAGGAGCAATAAAACTCTTCCTAGGTATAATATCTGAATAATATGAGCAGTGAGTTTGTTTCAAGGACCTACATGTAGTGTTTAGACAGGCCTCGTCATCAACAACATCCACATTACGACGACTTTCAGCCCAGCGCCTGTAATAATAATTCTAGACCCTTTATTCCCCTCCAGCCTCTTAACTCCGCACACGGTTCCACTCCACTGGGACTTTCTCCACGCCTGGACGGGTTGCTTGGCCTTTCGCTTGTGTAGGCTAAGCTTTTGCCCACCGGCCCGTTAATCTCGAATGGAATCTGACACTGACCACTGGGGTGTACGAGCCCCCTACGCCTAGCTACAAATGAGAAAAGAGGGGGGCGGAGCATCGAGACGCTTCCCCTTCGTATCCCCAAAAAATATCTCTGACCCCGGCGATTTATCATCCGACCATGCAATGGCACCCGTCCTCGGCTTATTATGTCTTGGATCACTAATGACAATCATAAATTATATCCATTGGACCTATGGGAAGACGCCCATTTATCCCTCAACAATCAAGGAATTGCTTTGGGATTCTGTGCTATTATGGCTCATTCCTAAAACTGGAAGGGATGGGAGGATTAATACGCCCTGACATGCGATTAGTGACATGACTCGATGCTTGTTTGTCAAATCGCTGTAAATGAGTGTTATATGTATATCATGTGACACCTACACTAATGCTTATACGAGACGACCTGTCCACGGGCCTTTGTATTTTTCTAGTCCTAGTCAATTGCCAGCGGGGCATACTCGCAAATAATACCTCTTCGCCATGACTACACCCCATCATCTCTCATCAGCAATTCTCACCTCAACTTTCACCCCTTCAACTCTACAACTGTCTCTACCACTACCCTGACCGTTCCTGCAGAGTTGGCGATCCGTCAGGGCCCGAAACTAGCAATAAGATACGTGAATATCCTATCCATCCGCCCCTCTCCTGCTTTCGCACATTCAAGGCGTTGACTTGATGTCGAAGAAACGCACATGCCAAGCCAAACGGGTAACCTCTAAGCAAGTCCCACAGATCTTGCAAATACATACCCCACACCAGAGTCCCGGCCGGCGATCCCCACTGCCGACTCCGACTCCCGAGGCTATGCACATGTTTGTCGCGATCACCGACACAATCCGAATAACTCGTGGGAAAGAAAAAAGCAATTATTATCGGAAATGTTGACCTCATAGGCGGCACGCCATATGGCAAAAATCACCCCCTTCAGTCTAGCGCTCTCCAAGATAAAATTATGCCGTACTACTTCACTTGGAATTAAGTACAGGGCCCCAAAACAAACGTGAAATCGCGGACCGATATCGCGAGGAGTAAAGCGAGAGGAAAAAAGCAAAATTCGGGACGCGTGTACCCCAAGCCGTGAAGACATGCGGGTTCTCTCCTGAAATAGACGTATGCAACGGGTAATAAACACGGCCCAAGAGATTTATCTACTATGTACTAGATTACATCCATTTGCGCCGCACTATGGAGGTTACCCTGCCGGCAGCCAGGTATCATAGCAACCCTGAACGTGTATATCACAGACCTGCAGGGCAATATTTGGCTGGAACGGGAATTGGGGGAGGAGCGGAGGAAGGGGGGTGGGGGCCGAAGGCCCCCATAACTACATGTACCGTAGAGAGAGGATTTGTCTACCGCTGTTAATTCCCTAAAATTTACACAACTCGCGGTCGCGAGGTGGTAACCCCTAGTAAGTACGGTACTGTATTTATCTATCATACGATTGATAATATATATCACCTTGGCTCCATGGCAGGCTTTTTGTCCCTGGCCAATCATGCCTGGCACAGGCTAGGGTTTCGTGCCAGACTCACTTTCCTAAACATTGGCACGGAGGAAGGTTACCCTGCCACGGCAAGAGGTATGTAGGGGCATCCCCGCTGGGACCCCTCCCCGCTACATGTACCCTAGACGATATCGTGAGTCTACCCTCTCCCTGTGAGGTTGGAATCAAGCTAATTCATGGTTAGAGGAATCATGATAGTTGATAGACAAGCCATCATATCCCTTTACTCCAACGGGTAATCACAATGGGTGACGGCAGCACCGGGCAGCAAGAAAAGAAGAAGCGGCTGGGCATTAGTCTCGAATTACGTGCCATTCCAGTTCGTAGAATGTTGGAACGGGCCAAGCCTATTGTCGGATGGGACGCCATCTTGAAAACCAAGCAGAGGGTTTATGATACCATAGTCGACTATCTTGAGATGGAAGGTTACCCCACAGAGGCGAATCCAAACCTCAAAGAAGCCAACATCAACGACTTAGTTCTCTACACTATCGTTCTAATACTCACCGATTTCAGACGCATGACAGGGCGCAAAATACGGTTAGCGAGGGAGAAGGGGATCGTCTCTACAGACTCTGAGACGGGCGACTATGAGGAATCTGTTATGATTGACGTGATTTCAGTGACGGAAAAGAGGTAAGTCCTCATCATAGAAGGAAAGAAACGTTCCCTTGGAGATGCGATGAAACAGTTTTTGCTCATGATGAAGGATATGAGAGACAATAATGGCGAGGTGTACGGATTCGTTATAACCGGAGAAAGTTGGCGAATGATCAGCTACGATGGGACTTTTCAGGTGACAAACAAGATGGACGTAATGTTTGATACGATGGATGAAGAAAAGGAAAACTATCCCGCTCTGGTGGACTGCATGTATGCCGCGTTGAACAATGGAGGCTTTGACTGAAGGTGGGTGCCTGGTGCAGTGTCTTCCCGGTGCGGTAACTACATGTAATCTATTATCAGTAGGCAGACCTGGGGTTAAGGATTATGTAAGCAAAGCTTGTATCATAGTTGCAATTACATGTAGTTCATTAGTTCATTAGTTGAAATTCTTCTTCTTAGCGAGCCCATAGCTACATGTATCAATGTGCGGTCGGAGCGAAGCGGACAAAGGCGTTATGAGGAGACCAGTACGGCCTAAGCGCTACAACCGCTGGTACATAGCACATGGCCCTCCGAGTGTAAGATTAGGAAGACATTATATCGGACGAACCCATGGAAGGGTGACCTTTCAAGGTGAAACTGTATATACATTTATGTTTCTAGAATCACCTCCCCAGTGATGCCTACAAAAAAAAGATGCTTAGGCAAGCAAAGCCCATGTACATACCAAAAGTACCGTATTATCTGAAAAAATTCGTTGCGAGACAGCAGGGGTATAGGCCAACCGGAGGTCACCTTTAGACGTCAATCTGCAAGATTTGGTGTGAATAATCCTTGCTGCAGCGCAACGAATTTTCTCAGATAATACGGTAGGTACATGTATGTACCTACATGTACCTACATGTACTTACATCATCTAGGTTAGGGTTTAGATCAGCCCCCACGTTCCTAGGATCATGCTGGCTTACCTTACAGGGATCACACTTCTTCTAATGCAGCCAAGCCAAGCCTTTTCAACCCAACGTCTTCACGATCCCGGAACACGCCGGATCTGCTGGCTTCCCCGACCACTCCCCGTTCCCTTGCTTCCAGAAGGCCAAGAAAGAAGAACGTTAACCAGACTACTAAGCCTGATATCTGATGATGTCTCACATATCAGCTAAGTGTGTACCGTGTACGGTAGATGTTAGCCTTTTTGGCATTGAAACCTGTGTCAGTACGGAGTTCTTTTTGTCGGAGATGTGCGAAGCTACATGATGTAGATACACTATTTCGTGACTTGGACCAGCTCGTAGGGGAGAGGATGTAGGGGGGGGACTCCCGGGGGGGGGGGGGTTCACTCTGCTTGTAGGTCACTGAACCCATCGACTGAGGAGTGCATGGGATACATGTATATACCAGGGGCGGGCAATCTCTCTGCGCGTATAGAGTACTCTAAAGTGCTCTACTTTTCTGGGAATACTGGGCATACTAGGCCGCCGCCTCATCATGAGTGATGCCAGGGGAGTCTTTGTTGGCGACTTTCCCTACTTTTGACTATTGCTGCCGCTACTACGTCATGAACAAGAGGTTTATATTATGCTTATCGTATAGAATAGAACATAACATTGGCATTTTGACTTGGCAACTTATTACCTTTGTAATTACTCCTATGTACAATACTCCCTCCGTCAAGTTCAGGAGGTACATGTACATGTATCTCTCACGTTAATTGCAACCGTAGTACCGCCGCTGCACAGGCGCCGCCAAAGCAGAACCATCCCGCCCATGAATGTATATACTAAAATGATACCTGAATTAACCAGTGGATACATGTATATTGTATATTGCGTGACCCTTTAGCGCTGTTGCAGCAGAACGGAACCCAACGGTACCCAGACATGTATGTATGCTCTCTTTCGTCATCATCCCCTAGTTACTTAAGTATGTACATGTATGTATGTAGCTGCAAAACGTACCTAGAAGTACTAAAACTCAGCCTCAGGCAAAAAAAAAAAAGATCCCGTCAGCCCCTGCTGCACAAAGTCGTTCATCTCGCAAACCCCTTCTGTCCCAAAACAGAAAGAGAAAACATGTCTTGCGATACCCGGCTCGGAAAAAACCATGCGCATCAGTTAAGGTTATTCCGAGCTCTGCACGACGTACGGGTTGACGTGTTTGTTCTGGCCCATCCGAAGAAGCGGAGCTGCATGTAGGGGTGCCTATGCGAGGCATTCTGTCTAGAGAAAATGGAAGTGTTTCGGCCTTGAGCAAGGTATACCGAATATATGTTCTACACTCGGGGCACCATTCATGTCTCGAGTTACGGAAACCGTCCGGTTATTATCAGATAATCTGTGAGACAACAGCTGCTTTTCCGAAGCTATGTAGGCTACTTGCCCCCCTTCCCCGGATAAATACTTTTGCGGGGGAGGAAACCTTGGTGGTTTCACTTCGGGGCACTTTGCAATATCTGTTACGGAAATGTCCTCTTAATGGAATCCTAATTTGGGGGCTTGATGCTTAGAGTAGAAAGGGACCTCTGAGTAACATTGTGGCTTAATTACTACTCTATGACAAACCGTGGGGCTTTTATTGAAAGTGAACACACCTTCTCTATCTGCGGGGCTGGGTGGTATTTCTGAACACCTTAATGTAATAAAACATGTAGAGCCTCATAAAGGCACTGTATCTACATGTTAGTACATGTAGTTACCTTTTTGAGTAGCCCATGTAATCTTGAATGGGTACATGTATATAATAAGTACATGTAACTACACCTACATGTACCGGTACCTACATGTACTCTACAAGTACAGGTATGTAGTAGCTATATGTATGTACATGCACTTAGTACATATGGTTATATGGTTGTGCATTTGATAGAACCTAGAACCTACACAGAACAATCATAAATCGGCAGTGGAAGTAGAGCAAGTATATGTACCACATGTAGTCTAGACTTCTATTTCGATCTACCACCTACCCGCCTTCTTACCTGCATGCTAGTGAAAATGGAATAAGTAAGCTAGAGTGTGGCAATAGGTACATCTACATGTACATGTAGTACCTACATGTAATATCTTAGCCTTAACCAGTGTGTGCCCCCATATGCATCGGGATTTGCAACCGGTACATAAATGTATACTCTACATTCTCCCAGGGAAATAATCGTCATGCCTACATGTATATCCCCTAAAAGATCTCTCCGCGTTCTGTACATCGCAGTCAGAGCAATGTATGCAGAGGAACTGTCGTGAACACTCTGATCGACGCGTACAATTGAAGGTCCGAGATCTCCGAGATTCCGGAGGAATATCCTGCCCAATCCAATGAGGTACCTGTATCTGATTTTACCTTCTGCCCCCACCTTCCCTCTATTATTTCTTAATTTCCACCACCCTGAAGATCCTTCTATAAACGCCGCAATGATGCATTAATCGATAGCTTGGCTTATATAGCATGAGAAACCCGTTGACCCAAGTCAAATACATTTTGGGAACTTAGGTAACAGCAAGTGGGGGTCCTATCAAGCGTACATACTTGCAATACGTACGCTTTTTTGTTTGGAAAAAGAAATTATGCGTTGGCACTAAAATAACTGGACCGCGCAGTAACATCCCGCCTGCTACTCTACCTACTGGATGGCTTTCTTGCGACAACACTACCAAATGTATTGCGTTTCTATCAAACAGGCTATGTCGTGCATGTCAACCAGCTCAAAATCCTCCTTGCCAGCGAAGAAGGCATGGAATGTAAGAGGTCGGGGCGAGGTCAAGTCAACAATTTAGTCCTCTGACTATCAATTCCACACCTGGTATTAGTAGAGCTATAGAGATTTGCCGGGGGTAACAACTGAGTACGTATACACTTGTCTCGGCTATTCCTCAACCTCCATTCATTACACCCTCCTCTGTAGTACCTGACGCGTTACCGGCATTGTGACTCCTCCTCATTAGCTAGGCGTCTGGACCCTTTCTTTTATTAGCTACCGTATAGCTGGTTATTCAGATTAGAGGTTTACATGAAGGGTAGGTCTTGGAAAAAAGAGAGAGGAGGAGGGTGTCGATCGGATCGAGACTCTAGGAATTGAATATAGTAATCAGGTATTAGAGCTTGTAAACGAGATATGTGTGCAACAGACCAAAAACCTGGCCTATTTCATTGTTTGTGTTATAATTAACACACAATAACATCATCTTCACGGCATACGTACATATGTATATGTGCCCAGAGATTGAAAGTGGTAACTGACTGATCACGGATCAGTATATATCAGCTTGTGTATGTAGTAAATCTCAGCTCCTATATTGAGCAGAACCAATAGCTGTATAGTGTGCTACACAGTTCGCCCTATAAAAAATTGGTCCTGTTTATTTGGCCTTGGAAGTAATTTCCTCGATATAGACTTCCGTTACACGATTGAATCTCGGCGTAGATAGGCAAGCTCTGACTCTGACAACTTTATTGGTACGGATTGTCTGCTTATCAAGACCGGTACGTTGGTGCAAAGGGCCTAATGCCTAATATATTCACACTCAGTCAAGCATGTACAATGACGAGACCAATCGGCGATTGTTTTCTCAACTCAGCATATACTACCACTTCTGGAACCGTGCAGCCTGCAGGAGCAGAGTAGGTAATCTCGAGCTAGTCTGACCGATATATTATTGAGTATGATCAATACGGCAGACATTTATATTTTCTTTCGGCCGGCAGCGGTGTACGGATAAAATCAAAGAATATATATTCAGCAAACGGCCCGTAAATAAATCTATCCAGTTATTTTTAAGGGGCGTATACACGGGCCGACCGATCCCTAAGCAAACGTACGTAATAGACAACCCATCAGCCGGCGCCGTTCATGCCTGTAAAACGACCAACATATGGGGTGTTTTTTTTCTACTTCCTCTTCTTTTTTTTTTTTTTACAAGGCCAATACAAAAACCTAGCATGAGTGTTAGCTGGGTAGAAGTCGTGTTTCGTTAGCTAAGATGAACTCTGGCTAGATAACAGAGACCAAGAAGACTGGTCGAGGACTCTGAACGAGCTCAGTGTTCCCCCCAATTTTTTTTAGAAATGAGCCATAACAGTGTGCTCGCCTTGTATTAGCTTTTGAACTCGGGCTAATAACATCGAGTCAATCAATCAGCACCCAGTCGGCTATGAGGTATAAACAAATAGGCACCCACTCGACCGCAGAAATAGTGTGAGTGATAGGCTGTGATCGACATTCGTTTTTATACCTCCATCTAGACAATAACCTTTCTCCTCACTTTCAATGCGCATACTTTCTGGGTATACTTACGCTGTTATAAGTAAATGTCGCGGGGCCGAGGACGAGCAAGGAAAGTGCTACGACATGTCCCAGCCCTTCTCTACCTCCCAACAGTGCCCTGGCACAAGACCCTACAATCGCCACAGAAGCAGCAGCTGTGAGATAAAGCTCTTGTATTATACAACTCTTAAGTGCACGTAGTATATTGGCAGCAAAGGGTCCATTCAGGAAACCAAATAATCCGGATTACTAGTCATATCTCGGACACCATCGATATATCCGTAAAGAACTCTATACGGCCACACCCAGATTCCTGCGGATTTCGCAAGCACGCAAACGACCTTCTTTTTAACTTGCGTTGTGGCAGATAAGCGATAACAATAAACGGGATTGTTTTGCCTCTCAGCCTAAGCATAGATATACAGACCGGAAGATCTGATGACTGAGAGTTTGCTCGCATGTTGAGAGAACTAGGAATATAGTTTTAATCATCCTCAACTATAGGGTCGATAAAATGAACTGTTTGATGACAAGCCCATTACGTTGGGGAGTACCTGTGTCAAAAAGTCATTCTTCCTCAAAAGGCCATCAGCCCTCAACCCAGTAAAGAGATTCCCGAATATACACTGATACTCCTCAGAGATTAAAGTGCTCCGCCATTTAGTCGAGGTTGCCTTCGATGTTAGTATAGCAAAAGCTACTCTGCTCTAATCCCTAAAATCAATCTTCGGCCAGAGTGGATCCAGCTGGTAGAGAGCAAAGGAACTTGGGGGGGGGGGGCAGGATTCTAGTCCTGTAACAGATTCCCCTATACCCTATCGGGAGATCGTAAATAATTAATATTTGAAGGTTGGAGTATATATACGAAAGACCTGGTGTATTTAGTGGCTTTTATAGCGGTGGTTTTCCTCCTAAGGAAGACTTTATTGAGTGTCGCTGGATTTAAACTAGCTGATGACAGTTAAAGAACTGAATATATTTCATCGTTTTGAGTCTGCTCTGGTTTATCGCTGTTCTCTCAGCCACTTTCTTAATATTAGGGAATCAGTTGTAAAATATTGTGGGAAGCATGAAGGTTTTGAGTAATGAAGAGAGAATGTGTTGCATGCACATGACATGTAAGTTGAAAATCACCCAAACCAAAACTGCAAGCACTTACATCATAGTTTCAGTTAGCACCCTTTCAAGCTTTATGGCCACATGTCATTGGCAGGGTCAAAACAAACTTTTTGGTGAACCTTTTTGTTTTTGTTTCGCACTTAAGAAGTCCGTGCTCCGTGGGGTGGAAAATCTTTTTTCCATCAGCGGAAGATCCATACATACCCGTGACACGCTTGTCGGCTGGCGTTACCACGCCCCGCGCTATGCCACTACGGGGCGCTCAGTTCAAATGACGCAATTTGTCCTTCGATCCTTTTTTTTTTTTCTTTTTTTTTTTTTTTTTTCTTCTCTCATTGTGCTGTGTGATATGTGTGTTATGTGTGTTAGATATGTGGATGGATTCTTGAGGGACAACGAATATGGAGTAAGGAGGAGGGGGAGGGGGAGTGGAGGCGGAATGCGCAAGGTGTCTAGAATTTGTGTGTGGTTTCCGGCCATGAATAGAGGTACATACATGTATCTTATGTGGTACCTCTCTCACTCTACATGTAGGTACATGTAGTTCCTGGATCGCACAAGTAAGGTAACACTGCGAAACCTAAAAATAGGGACATGAACGTTGTTGTAAACCAACATTGTTGGAGGCATGAACTCAACCTCCAATATCACCTATTTCCACTTTGCCCCCCCCCCCCTCTGCTCTAGAGACATTGTGTAGTTTTAACTTCCAAAAGAAAGCCATCGTAATGATTACTTGGGGTCTTGGCGTTGCGGGACATTGTTGACAGGTGCGTCGCCACTCGCCGCATCGACTCGCCCACCGCGTCCGCCGCCCATCACTGTGTAATACTGTGCAGTCAGCTTTGCTCACCCACGACGGCACACACCAAGACGACAACGACGACGGCAACCTCACCACCATCACCACCACCATCACCACCACCACCACCACCATCACCACTATCACCTCTACCTCCTCCCCGCCGCCCAAGAACACGCACCTCATCTCATCACTCGCTTTGACACTCACCTGCACCAAGCTGTGGACCACACAGCCCTACAGCCCCTCCCCCACTTCAAGATAACTAGCATATAATAAAAATATAAGGATAAGGCTCATCAGTATGTACGCAAATATACTTTTCCTGTCCCTTATCGCCTTCTCTCTATCTCGTGGTGATTCTCTGATGCCACTGTGCCTGGTGCTGCCGGTACCGGTACCACCGCATCCCTTCGCATATAGTGGCAACGATCAACTTACCCTGGCTAGAATTGAGTGTCACGAGTTATGCAATGCCCGCTAACCCATGCAATACGCCTACAGAGACATACAGACAGACGTTGAGCAGCCCCCCCCCCCCCTCCCCAAGAAGTATCAACTTCTTCCCCTCCCCATTCCCCCACCTCCCTCTTAGCCCGTCAGTAAACAACGGTTGCATAACCTACGATGCCACCTCCGACTAACCGTCGGACTCGGGCTCGGCGCGCCGGTTCTACGCCAGACCATGAGATGCCAGACTCTTCTCCGTCGCGGCCACGGAGCAAGAGACGCAAGGTATTCACTTTCACTACCCCATGTTTCAATCCACCGATCAATCCAAACAGATCGTCATGATCTGCATCCTCGGAGGAGAAGGAAAAAAAAAAGAGATCCTCAACGTGTGAGACAATGGTAATGACGTATTGGTTCACCTTGGCTGACAATCCACACATAGGTTCAAGAACCGCAAGAGACCCAGGAAATCACCCCTCTCTTACAAACTGACCATGTCAACGCCGTTATCGCATCATTGGCGATGCCAGATCCCAACCCAATGGTCGCTCATCAATATGCCAACGACGAGAACTTCCGCCAAAATACTCAAGGAATAACTGCCTATGCAAAAGTTGCTGGCGCTACATGGACCTACTACGTAAAGGAATTGGTCATTCGTATTGGCCGTCCACCAGATGTTCGTGCCGCCGGTGCTGGTGCCGCCGGGTCACCTACACCTCCTCCTCAGGCGAAGCCTGATGAGATTCATATCGACTTGGGACCAAGCAAGTTGGTATCAAGAAACCATGCTACAATTAGTTACGATCAGAATGGATACAGTTGGCGATTACAAGTAATTGGAAGGAATGGACTCAAGGTGGATGACGAATGTTACAAAAAGGACTCGACGATAGCACTCCGGAGTGGAAATATTATTGAGATTGGCGGTGTGCAGATGATGTTTGTTCTTCCGGACACCGCTATCAATATCGCACCATCGGTTCTCCGTCGTTTAAAAGCATTGCCACTCTCTCTCGAAGATGATCCAACTCCTCTACAGACTCAGACAAATGAATCATGTTATGACACTTCGGCTTTATCTTCCTCCCAAAATGCCAGGCCTTCTTCATCTCAGCTGGTTTTGCCGTCGATTTCAACTGAACCAGTCTCAATTCCCGAAGTTGCGATAAAGAGTGAGAATATTCCAGCATACCATCGCGGTCTTGTCCTTGAGAGCACTGAGGATGTTGATTACGCAAGCGATGCTATGAAAGAATTTAAACCGCCGTTTAGCTATGCATTAATGATTGCACAAGCGATCCTGTCCAGTGAGGGGGAGCAATTGACTTTGTCCAGTATATACCGTCATATCCAGGATAAATATGCATTTTACCGCCATTCAAACACTGGTTGGCAGGTCAGTAATACCACTGTTCTAAAAAGAAAAAAGAAAAAAGAAAAAAAGAAAAAAAGGTCGGTGTACTGAATATAAATTCTACAGAACTCAATTCGTCATAACCTATCACTCAACAAAGCCTTCAGGAAGATCCCTCGCCGCACCGACGAGCCCGGCAAAGGAATGAAATGGGAACTTCTTCCAGAACATCGTGATGAATACATAAAGAAGCTCCAAAGGCCGCCCAAAACTGGGCCTGGTCGCCAGAATTCTGTCCCACACTCGCCATCCTCCCCTAAAACTAATCTTAATGTAAGGAGCGCTTCGACGCAGCTACAGCAATCAATAGGCCAACCGCTTGCCCAGGGTTCTTCCCAAGGATTGAGACTTGAAGACTCCCAGGACCTTAATATGAAATATCATAGCATCAAACGTTCTCCGCGATCTGTCACGCCTCCGCCTATCACCTCATATCGTGTTGCTCCACTTGAGGCATACACCCCCGACCGCGGGTCAAGGTTACCAACTCTTCCAGCTCTTCGCAGTCTTGATAAGCCACTAGTTGACACCAAAAGCTCACATCTCTCCCGTCGCGCGAGTTTGATACAGCCAGTAAACATAAATGAAATGATTTCATCGGCTCAAAACCATCAACATGATTCCCCAACTCATAAGGATATCAGTTATATACCCCCATCTCCGTCACAAAACTCTCAATATGCCGATGATAATCCAGCAGCTACCGCCATGACTCCCGCACCTCAGAGGCAACACCCACGCCTCGCGCCACCATCTACGGGACAGCTCCCTAGTTCTTATCTTCCCACGAGTTCTCCGGCGCCGTTCTGGAAGTACATACAGTTTGGATCGACTCCAGCCAAGCCCAGTGACTACAGTCCCCTAAAGGACCTGCATAGTTCCTCGCCCCCACCTGCTGTTGGGCGGGATGATAATGAGCATCGTGTTAGAGAGCTTGCAAGTCCTTTGAAGGAAAGAGGGAAAGGATTCCGGCTGGGAGCTGGACCTCAGCTTGTACCCGATATGAGGGAAGAGGATGAAGATGAAGACGGCATGGGTGATTTGCATGGCATTGACTTGACACGGTATGTCAGAATTCTTCGTGTTTTCTTTTGGGGGGGGCACAGACCCCGATAAATGGTGAAACTAATAGGTGGTATATTACGTACGTACAGAGGTTTTGAAAAGATTGGCAAATTCCACATGAACGGGCGAATAGCCGAGAGCGATTGGGGCGCATAAAAAGCCGACAGATCTTAAATGATTTGTAATTGCCTACGTTATTGACTGCGTTCACAGTTGGTGTTCCTCGAACATGGCTCGAGAGATCATGAGCATTCATCACAATCGGGCGCCATAACCAAACAACCGGCGAACGTTCATTACTTCTCGAGCCTCCCTACGTGTTTTCGAGGTTTAGTGCCTCATATCACTATTCCAAACAAAGGTGTAGAGAACCACTGCTACCCCCGCTCTTTTCCCTTGGACATTTTTATTTCTTTATACATATCTAGGCTGTATTCTGGTCTTTTATTCTGGTCTTTCATTCCGCTCCTTTCGTTTTTTCGTTTCTTTTTTGGTTCTAAGTAGGGTTGAACATGGCGTTATCATGTGGGAGAACAAAAAATGGGTTTGTGTCTATTATACCTCCCCTATCCTTTTGAGCAGGTTTCTCAGTTCGGGTTTACTCTTACGATTGTTCGCTCCCCCCAATATCTTATGAAAAGTGTGTCACTCTAGACCTTTTTCTTTACTTTCTTTTATACCCTTCCTTGCTCGATAACCTTCTTTTATATATTCTTGATCGGCGACCTTCTTTGTATACCTACTTGGCGCGGGCTTTAGCTGTTTGCCACACAGTCTCATTATTTTCTGCTCTGCTTTTTTTTTCAACGATTGTATGAATAACGCTTCTCTCGGGGATCTTTTTTTGTCCCATGTTGATCTTTCATCGGTTTCGTCGGTTTTGTTTTTTGGGTTTCGGGGGACTGGGGTTGCATGGGTGTTGGGTCTTGTATCTTTTTGTTCTTATTTTTTTTCATGTCTGCCTACCTATATCTGTGGTAAAAAAAAAAAAAAAAGCAAAGGGGAGAAGGGAGGGGAATCCCAGGTTGCATCTCTACCTCTGGCCGCCTCTGTTCTGGGTTTCTGAGGAGGCGGAGTAGGTGTGGGCAAAATGATGATGACGATGATGATGATCTAGGGAACTCTATCGTCTCGTATCGTCTTGCAATCAATCATCGCCTCGCCTTGTCTCTTCTAAGTCGTCTCGTCTAGAGGGAAAGAAGTAAAAAATCCGAGAAACGAATCTGCTCCCTCCAGTAAAGTGTGGTAAAAATAACAGCATGGGGTGCATATGCAACAGCAAAGTTAGTGGGGTATGTAGGGAGTTTTTCCGGATGAAAATAGTGGGGAGAGAGAGGGATGCGAGATACGATGTAGGCTATATGTACATATGTAGGACGTAGGATGTATGTAGGTACGTACATGTATGTAGGCAGGCAGGCACAAAGAGACAGGAAGAGAGCTACTTACTCTATATGGAAGTGATATCACGATGTATGTGATATGAGTACTGGGTGTCTGGCGGCGCTGATTGGACTGGACTGGATTGGATTCGGCTGGATCGTGGGTTTTTTTTTGTTTTTGTTTTTGTTTTTGTTTTCGTCAAGATCATATCATCTAGTTATCTAGATAGCAAGCAGTGGGCGTGGGCTTGTGCAATGTGACACAATGGTTTCTGGATGGGGGCGCGAAGTGCATCGTTGATCGTCTGCCTGTCTGTCTGCCTGTACTTTCCCCTTCTTTAATGTGGATATGATAAGTATATAGAAGGGGAGTAAAGTGTTATACTGGGGGAAAAGTGAGAGATTACATATTAGACGCTATAGACCCTGACTCTACATTTAGATACCTGTATGCTCTACAGTCTTTATTTTGTTAGAGAAAAAAAAATGGCCTTTGCACGTACCTACAGCTGGATGTGACCTCCGGCCTCCTACTCACTGTCTATGTAGGCAGGAATTGTAGAGATGGATCCGGTTCGTCCGGGGAGACCGATATAGGTACACATCACCACCTTGGGGTACATTACTTTTACCATATAGATCTACCCCCATACTCTCTATCTATCGTATCGACAAGCTAGCTAGCTTGCTAGGGTATGTGTTCATCCCATCCATTCATCCCATGTATGTATGTCGAGGTACCTACATGACATGACATGATAGACTTCTTTTTGGTTTCTCCCTTTCTCTCCGCACAGGAGAAAAAGAACCTGCCGTTATTTCCCTCAGTGCAACCCCCTCCCCGCCGGGATAGGAACGAAGTATGTATTTCCCTGGTCCGATTGTAAACACGACCAGCTCCTGGAAAAGGGGGGAGGGAGGGTGATAGAGGGTTAGATTAGCTTGTCGTAGCGTGACATGTACCCTACTGGAAGTGTTTATCTCCGCCGGGGATAGGATAGGATTGAGGAGGGCGTTGATAGCTGGAGTATGTACCCCGGACAAAGGGAGGGAGGGAGGAAGGGAGTGAGCGAGTGAGGGGAAAGCTAGAGAATCGGGTCTGTGGTTTTTTTTTTTTTTTTCCTTTCTTTCTTTCCTTCTCTCTCTCGCTCGGGGTTATTTGTTTGGTTTGGTTTCGGTTTTGACAGGCAAACAAGCAGGTAAGGAGAGATTTACTTGTTGAGGCTGATACTGCTGATGAATGAGAAGTGGAGGCGGAGGTATGAAAGTACCGCGGCCAGAGGGTAGATATTGTCTGTGCTGATCTTGCACTTGCACGTGTAGTTCAGCTTGAAGAGTTTCAGGGGGTGGGTTTATCATCTACTTCTGTACCTACTATCGCTCATCTACCGTTCGAAGCAAGCAAGCACGGAAGAAACAAGTGGGGGGTGGAATTTTATGAGAGCGGGGGTGAAAGCTTAGACCACCACTCACTCACTTCACTCACTCAGTCAATCAGACTGAGATTCAGTGGGGGGATGGCGCTGTCTAGAACAGGAATTCCGGGCGCTTGTTATTTGGGGTTGGACTTTCTTTGGCCCTTGTGTTATTTTATTTACAGTCTCTCTACCGGCCTATTCTACTCTTGAACTAGAACTAGGACACCCCCCCTCGGCTCCCTCCAGCTTCATCTAAGACCGGGGAAATGGGGCGGGAATTACTTGCTGGTGGGAGAGAGTGTGGGAAGAAAAGAAAAAAAAAACGTGGGTTTTGGTGTTGTTGGTTAGTGTGGTGGTGATGAATCCTGATGATAGTGGGGGATTTGGGCATGGACTGGATGGAATGGAGACTGGCTGGCTAACTGGCTGGCCGGCCGGCAAGGTCAGCTAAGAGTGCGGGTGCGGGTTTGGCTGGTGCTTATGTGGTTTTAGTGGGTGGTGGTGGAATTCAAAGAGGATGATCATGATGATCATGATAATGGGATAATGGTGAAATGATGGTGAAGGCCCATAGTGTAAACAGACGGCAGGCTAACTGGACTGGTCGGCTAACTGGTTACGGAAGGGAAGGAGGCGTGCAGTAAGGACGGGCTATGAATGCTTGATTTCAATCCAGCTGGCTCATGTCTCTAAACTCTGTATCTCTACCCCTCAAGGTACCTACAGAACAATACCTGCGCGTTCTCTACTTGCCTACCCTCGATTATAATGTAACGTAACTCAACCGTTACGGCGCTGGCCCCCAAATACGTGTGCTTCCCTCATCTTTCAATACTACCCCCATTGTTGTATATCCCCCCCCCCCCTTGCTTATATATTACGAAACAAAAACCATGAGTTAATATATCACAAGAGAAGAGAGCTAGAGCAGAGCATAGGGAGAGTTACGAGATATATACCTCGGAGGCTTTTTTTTGGGTTCTAGTTTCGATGTATGGTACTTTTGGACTGCACACACGTGAATCTATGGGGGTCGACGGCGCGCGGCCGGGAATATCGATTTTTTTTTTCGGGAGTTGTAATAATAATACTTGAACCCCCCCCCCCCCCCAAATTCAAATCCCGAAGAAGGATGTACGGTTTCAGAAGGCTCGGGAATTCTCTGACAGGTGGTTTTGCTCTTTGCTTTGTTGATCTAGACAGGTTATACATGTACTTACATGTTGTAGCTAAATGTGGTGGTTGTGTTGTGTTAGTTCCGGAAAATTACCTGGCGTGCGGGCGGTGATGTGAGACATACGCGCGCTCGTAGTTGTAGTTATGGTTGTAGCGCATCATGGAGTGTCACTCGTTGCTATTTGGGCGTTGTAAAGTGTAATTGAGTCGTGCATCTGGTTGGCGATGGTCGATTAGATAGAAAAATTACATGTATTATTTATTTGGTCTTTTGGAGCGGTTGATGGCGAAACGATGTCGTGTTCTTAATATTGTCTGACGTATACATTATGTATTCGGTGTCCTCGCTCTATCTGTCCCAACTCCCCGACATAAACTTCACTTCGATTCTGCCCAACTCTTTTCAGCCCTTCATTCTATCTTTCTCCCACTCACTACCTTCACTTCACTATCTATATGCTGCTGCTGCTGCTGCTGCAGAGTAGATGTACCTTGGGGGTGAGTGGAGTGTCTCTTTCTTTTCTTCTTTTCAAATTTCTTGGGGGTACACTGGGAGGGACGGAATCACCACGCCGCAGTACCACACAACACAACACCACCACATTGTAATGGTGTTTATTATAAGTGCATGTAGAACATCCATGCCATGACCAAGGGGATTTTTTTGCTTTGCTCTTATTTATATTTTGGTTCGGGAGGGAGAATTGGGGGGGGGGGGGTTTCAAAAGCAATTATTATTTGCTTTTCTCCCGATGCTCGCTACTACATGCTATCGATGGTGGTGATGATGTGATAACATGTTAACAGTGAGAGAGTGAGATAGATACAGAAAAATTCATAGATCATGGAACCAAGAAGATGGACCACTACATACTGCTTCCCCCTGACTCTTAACTTCGAGTAACAATGGGTGATAATCTTGTAAGCTACATGTTGAGCTTATAAGAAATTCGAACAAAAAAAACAAAAAACCCACGCTACCATGAGAAACGCCCTTCCTACTCCATAAGGATAAAATACACGACATAAGCGATGAATAGCGATACTAGCTAATTGGGGGGAGGGGATCAAAATCAAAACCAAAACGCCTGCCCTGGTTTACAACTCCTTAAAAAATATATATATAAATATGAAAAAAAAAAAAAAAAAGACAAAGAGGAAGGAGCTTATGCGGAAAGACTTCCGCTATCACCGCTAGACTGGCACCGTATCCGCTTGGCCGCTGGGTGGCTCGAGTGCTCGATGAGAAGGAGATTGCTGTCTGAGCTCCGGCGCTTCAAGGAGAATGCCTTGTTGAATGGCGGTTGTGCGAGGATGATGCACGCCGCTGTTATCGCCGCACCCCCCTTGGTTGCTGCTGCTGCCGCCGCCGCCGCTGCCGCCGTAGTACCATTGATAACATTCTCGGCCATTCTTTTTTCAGTCGGCGCCGCCGTTGCCGTCATTGGCTCCACCTTCACCTCTGAACTCCTCTCATTTTCCGTCTCTGTCTTCTTTGCCGCCTCTTTCTTTTCCAATCTCTCCTCCTCCTCCTCCTCCTCATCATCATCATCATCCCTTACCAAACCTGCAACCTCGTCTTCAACCTCGTCCGCCCTGACCTCTAGCTCATTCAACCTTCCCTCGAAATCAACTCCGACCCTTTCCGCGCTACTCAATCGCTCCTCGGCCTCATCCATCCTCTCCATCAGCTCAACAAACTCTTTCATTTGTGCCGATTGTGACCGTGCCTGTGACTCCCTGCCTGCCTCCCGCTCGCGGTGTGTCTCGAGCTCTTTCTCTAGCTGCGCTATCCGTGTCATCAGGTTCGCAAGTGCACTCATTGTCAGCACGCTACTTGGGCTACTAGGTGCCGGTATTGATGGTGGTGCTATCGGGGGGGTAGTACTGGTGGTCTGCTGCTGCTGCTGCTGCGGTGTGTTCGAATGATAGCAGGCATGGTGCCCGCAGGCGCATAGGTCCGGCGTGTGTGGGTTTGGCCAGTAGCTGCGGCACTGGCAGCGCACGGATTGGGCCGCGAATGGCGGTAGAGTGTAAACGACGAAGCCGCAGTCGCCGGTGGGGAGCATGCGCCGTGAAGTATGGGTCAGTGGGTAGACCTGGTACGGTGCGGGTGCGCGGTGCGGGTGCGGTAGGTGGTGGGGACTGAGGGTGTTGAGGGTGTTGAGGGTATTCATCTTTGCGGTGAGTATGTATTGTGGATTGTGAAGCTCTAATGGAAGGTGGTGGGTGGGTAGATATATATGGTGTGTGAGAGTTGAGGTGGGTAGGTCAATGTGGATCCAGGTAGGCAGGCCTAGTGGGTGGTGGGTGGGCGGGCAGGTGGGTTCTTATATTTATCGATATGGGGACTATACAAGATCCCAAACACAGTATAATAATTTTTATACCGAGCTCTCAATTTCTTCTTCAGGAAGGATTTGAGGCAGGTAAGTCGATATAATATTTTATCTTCCTCAATCTCGGGTTTGGATTTCAGGGTCCCTTCCTCCGGGTATTTATCTTGGAAGGTTCTTTCTTGGTCTCTTTATCTCTCCCTTCTCTCTTGGGACAGAACTGATAGATAGCACTCGTCTAGAAAAGAAAACCAAAGTGCCTCAAAAAAAAAAAAAAAAACAAGGGGCGGAGAACCGGGGAGAGGGAGGATATAATAATAATAATCTACTCTCACACCATTCCTCTAATTGCTCCCCACACCTACTGCCTGCGTACAGTTACGATAGGATGGGGAAGATGTGTGGAGACCTAAGGAGGATAGGCAAGGGCAGGAAGGGTAGGTGGGTAGTATTCACGGAAAACGGGGATGTGGGTGCTATTACAACAGCATCTGCCACCACCCTACGCTATCCTACATAATAGGTAGGGTATGTTAGGTGGTTAGGTACTCTACTGCGGCATCACCTATCATAACAGTAGCGTGGGGAACAATATAAACTACATACTTACTAGATGGTGGTTGTATGTCATGTAGTGCAGTGGGTGAGCCAAATGCAAATCCGCATATCGTAAGCCGGGGGTATGGTAGGCTAGCAGGTCAATATTATCAGTGGAGGACAAAGAAAAAAAAAAGAGGCCAGCCAGCTAGAGCCGACCCCCCCCCCCCCCCCCCTCGGGATGTTTATTTTTTTTTTCTCGTGGTATTCGGAATATGGTAACAGAATTGTGGAAGGTGACCCCCATGCTCTGCTCGCTGCCAACCCACAAACCCACAGAACTGGACCCACCTCACCACCCACCACCATCCACCACTGACCGTAACGGGACGAGCCGTGGGGCAGCAAAGAGAAGGAGGGAAAGAGAAGGGAAAAAAAAGGAAAAAAAACAAAAAAAAAACAAGACAGAGCAAGGGCTAGCTGGGCAAGGGAGCGGCGGCGAGTAGGTAGAGTAGAGTAGGTACATAGGAGTAGGTAGAGATAGTAATTGCCTAGGTAGAAGCAGGAGGCAGTACCTAGAAGAGACGTACTCATCCCACGTCAAACTCTCAATTTGTCGG
Organism: Morchella sp. 2016-103; assembly: GCA_024713925.1. Lineage (NCBI taxonomy): Eukaryota > Fungi > Ascomycota > Pezizomycetes > Pezizales > Morchellaceae > Morchella > Morchella sp. 2016-103. The sequence goes on along the minus strand of JAMGZF010000017.1, from coordinate 917,328 downwards.
GTCGATGCTTTGCTTTTTTAACGCGCCTCACCCCCCCCCCCCCGGCCCAGTCAAAGAGTACCCAGACCCAACTAACCTCCCACCCCCCCCCCTAAAAAAACTCCAAATAACCAATCTCCAACCTGCCCAATGATGTAAACATGCCCTCCTCTAGAATGGAAGTAGAGTAGCTAGATAGTTGGGCGGGCAGCGCAGCCAAGGGGACGGGACCCCCGGGAAGGATCTCAGATTAGATCAAGTCGTTATGATTTCTCCTTCCATCGATACCGTACGCTACGTACGTAGGAGACACTACATATGTATATAACTCTAGGCTCCAACATAGGCTCCTCCTACGTTCCTCCACGATCATGATCAAGCGGCACCTCCCCCTCCCCCCCCCCCCCCCCCCCAAAAAAAAGAAAAGAAAGAAAAAACCAAAAATGTGGTTTCGGTTTCGGGGTTAAGATGTACATGTACCTACATATCTACATGTAGGGTACCCTACTCGGTACCCGCATCCTACAAATACAGTACATAATGGTACTGAGTGTGGGGGGAAAGGGGGGTGCGGCGGCGGCGGGCATTCTCTCCTCCATTCCCCCCCTCCCACCCCAATAACAACTGTCGTATTAGATTGGCTGCGATAAGGGAAGAAAAAAAAAAAAAAAAAGGGATCGGGGTGCCCCATGGATCCATGATCTTCTCCACCCCACCCTGGCTGACCTGACCGGCTTCGACACCTCTGTTGCGGGAGGGAGCAAAAAATAGAAAAGGAAAAAAACGGTGGTACATACACGGAGGTCTGTCAAATCAACCACCTCTTGCGCGGTACGACCAGCCAGATCGATTGGCCGGCCAGGCCAACTGCTTGAAACGGATGGTTACATTTAGATGTTTAAAGAAAAAAAAAGAAACCCCATGTGCTAAGTCATAAATTATAAAGGCTACCTCTCTCGATACCAGATGTAGGTACATGTAGGTACATACCTACCTGTAAAGGTACTTGACTGAGTTGACTCTATGCCCGACACCAGTTATCGCGTGGCCGCAGGAATAGGTATGTAAATGCAACAACCATGCAACCGAATGCTCGATTCAACAGAGTTGCTCCATCGTACATACATGTACCAGGTGCATGGAGAGGACCACTTTTAGAGTAGCACACCCGCCAATATCCTCGTTGAGAGATTGATTACTAAAACCGCCCTGTAATTCTCCTAACGTATCCGGCTTGTGCGCGTCACTTTAAATAATAGCTGGGCAGGTACCTTACTCCAGATATGAGACCCCTAGAATCTTCGTTTCGTTCGCCAGATCTATCTCCCTCTCATATTCTTTTTTCTGGGGGGGGGGGGGCGGCTCAAATAATAATAAGTCATTTATTCATCAGCGGGTGGTTCGCCCGCTCCGCCAGTCGGCTTGCTGGGGAAGTTTAGACCCTGTGCCTGTACCCAAAATGGTTACTGAGCATAAATGCTGTTGTGTGGGGGATCTTCAAGGAACGCCGTTGGATTAGGTAGGGGGGAAATGGGGGTCGTTGACGTTGGAACTTGGCTGTTTAGGGCCCAGGTCAGGGGTGAGATTGCGGCGGCGGGCAACGGGGAGAGGGTCGGGGGTTCTCAACAGCAAAACTCCAGATACATGTTGTCTTTCTGTAGCACATGCGGCTTGATGGTTAGAAACGGCTATGTAGTCTATATCACTTGGGTTAAGAAAAAAGTGCAGGTCAAAGACAAAAAGAAAACCTGGATAAGGAAATGAAGGGTGTGCTTTGGGCAGGATCTGTGAAGCTAGGAGATGAAAATGTGCCGTGGGATCTCGTACATCCTACTTAGATACAGCGAGGGGGAAAATTAGTAGAGGTATGGTACGAGTCTTATTGGCTGGGCAGCAACCTAAGCCCTGTTTTTAGACCCCTGTTTACAATAATATTCCCCTCGCTGTAGAGCACGACGAAGTTCCTTTATCCAGCTTGTCCTTGGTGAAAGATTGTAGTCATATCTTGGACCAATTGGCTTCCGCATACACACAAATCTCTCCGGGACGCATATGCAAACATTTCTTGATCTCATTTGTCGAAGTTGTCGGCATCCAACTACTATTTGGATACCCGTTGCGTGGACTATTTGGACATGCATCTAATATACCATTGTCCGATCCTACTCGTGTAAGAGTGGAATTGGAACAATATTCCCTCGGATGTCCGGCCCCTAGAATAAGGAGGAAAGAGGGACTCGGATAATGGTTTGGGGGTACCCTCACATGTGTATGTGTACTCTTCGATTCCCCGATCCTTGACACCAGGGCGTGGGAGTTTAACGGGTTACCACAGGGATAGAATCCGAATGGGGACATACCATCTTATCTTCAAGATAAATAGCCTGATCCTTAAAACCTGTACCCTCAAGCAAACGACGGGTGTGAAACGGCGTGGGGCGCTGGGTGAGAGGGGCCGATACATAGTAGGTAGTACAAGCATATACGTATTTGTATGACGACCAGAACTGACAAAAAAGTCCAACTCATCTGACTCCTAGCTAGTCAGATAGCTCTTCGGCGGATTTCAATTGTACTCTACCAATAAGTGGTCGACTAGGAAGGAATCAATCAACACGGGCATTCAGATCTAGGGCCGATATAGTTAGATGAATGACAGCATACGAACCCTATGATATCATATGTGGAGTATGTTAATTAGTTTAGTCCCTGAATTTTCTGACTGATCATTACAAGTTCCAGAGATTCGGATACAGAACAGTAGTCAGCGGGTAGTTTTTCAGGGAGAAAAGAAAAGAAAAAGTAACATTAAACTCGCCTGGCCACATGGTCCTTCCGTCCAGTTTAAAAGTCCGATCTAATCCGATCAGTACGATAAACACCCACCACACCCGATCTCTCGCTCAAGAGAAGGCGCAAGGGGTTCAATAATCATCATTGTTGGTTGTCTCAATGGCCTGCAGAGGGAGGTATTCTATCTCATGCGTACGAAGTAGGCGGTCAGAGTGGATGAGGAAGGGAAGGGACATAGAAGCAAAAAAGAAAGAAGACCTGCACGTCAGCCGGCACATACCTTCGAATTATCCTCCCGTACCGTCCGTTCACCTCCTTTCGTACCGCCAGTTTCCCCCCTCGCTTCCTGGCCTTGCAAAGGAAAGGACCTACTTTCTTTTGCTTCCGTGGGAGTTTGGGGGTAGTCTGCCAACAAGAGCCCAACCTTTGTGACGTATTGTGCCATTGGCCTCGGTTTGTGGGGTGGCATATTAGACCATGTGGTTTGTTACAACGAGTGATTTCGTGTGACTACTAGGTAACACCCCACTGTCGGCCCTTATTTTGGCCGCGATATACAGGTCTAGCCCACAACCGTACTCGTTTCCGGTCTACCGGAATTTTCAGGCGGATAGGTATCTAAAAGACATGACTATCTGAAATTAGAGGGTAGGAGTTTGATGGACCGAGCCCTAACACATGTAACATCGTACATCGGGGCATGACACTGCACAGACACCATACAAGAATTGCCAATGAAATTTACTATTCATATCAGCCAGAAGCATACCTTCAATGGTCATCAGCTGTTCATGTAGAATGAAAGAGAGCATAACGACTGGCTGGTTTTTTCACGTTAGCATGTCACTCACGCATTATTGGAGGAAGCAGAAGGAAAAAGAAAGCAAAAGTAAGAAGAGGCAAGAAAGGAAACATGTTTACTTATTTATCTGCCTACCTGACACCCCCCCCCCCCGCGGTTCACATTCAAGCATCCCCACGCAATTGCTCAAATCAAAGTATCTGCCGGCATGTAGCCATACGCCGCATTCCTTCGGCTTTTCAGGTACTGATAATGCTCTATTCTCGGAGTTAACGTCGAAGGCTTAATTTGGTGTGGATTTTGATTGGACTATTCTTCTGACAACTCTGCGTTAGTAGACGGTTAGTGACACATACCCTTAACAAAACCTTCCACAGTGTCCTCCGCAGAATGTAGCCTACTCCACACAGTATACGCACCCCACCTCATCGTCCTTACTTCATCGTCTTCAAAGCAGTTTACATGGATTGAAGCTCCAATCACATATCTGCAGTTGAACTACTCTGGATAATTTTCCGCCTGTCTGCCTAGATCCTAACTTATTTCATCATTCTCCGTATTCTCTCATGAACTACTACGTGGGGGGATCTCGTCGCACGTGCTACCTCGCATATTTAGAGTTGCATACTCTGAAAAGGGACGTACGACCGCACACCTGCCTTCAGTAAAAGCTTATCACCCTTGAGATCAGCCGAGGATACAGTTTGAGCCTGGAGATTATGTAACCCCTTCTTCGTCAAGGGCCTTTCTTCCCCACCCGGCGTAAGGAAAGACCGGCAACATCTGAATCGTTAGTACGTAAACTTTCAATCGAACTCTAAATGTCCCACTTTATTAAAAAAGGAACCAACGGAAGAACGACCCGCCCAACATTCAACCAACTTAAAGATTCATGCACAGCCCTCCTAGTTTTGGCAACTCCTATGATGGATGTTTTTTTTTTAGTTCCGACATTTTCAGGAACAAGGCTATTCCCTTTCAAGCCTGCACGGGATTGCGTGCGTATCATTGGAAAAACTCTTAAATCTATATTAGCCTTGTGGAAGATTCACCCCCAACAGTCAAATCTCTCGGCTACGGTCGTGACTTTTCTCGCCCCCCCAAAATTCTTCAGGCTTGTGGGGGTAGAGGTGGAGCTATCTCTCGCCAAATTTACCGCCTCAAAGTAAAATAACTCGCTGCTGTCATCGCCGTTACAACAATATATCGAATCAAATAAATAAATAAGGGAGAGCGGGGTGATGGCATGGCGGTGACGAGTAACCAGTGGCCAGCCCAGTAAATCTCTTCTTCCTGAACTTACAGCTGATCCCACGAAGGGCCTCATTCTTTTCACGACGATGACCGTTTTAGCTAGTTCCAGGAGGAGTGGGGGCCGGCAGTGCAAGTTCATGATGTGTATTCGCATGCGGTAGAACATCATACCAAGCAATGAAACACGCACCCTGGAACCCTAACCCCCCCCACCCACCCGGTTTGGGATACATCCCCTTCATGTACGCACATGTCCGGAACTACTACATAGCTGATCTCCCGCGGCGAGTCCGGTTTCAAACTATCAAACACGGAGGTATGTCGCTCCGGCGATTGATAGTGCATAAAATAGCCTCCAAGACGATAGCGTCACATCATTCGAGCATGGTTGGCTTTTCTAGAAGCGCCAATATGGTTGATCTGGTGATTGTAACAGTCACTTGTTGGATTTCCTCCAAGAGTTATACAGTACATGTTTTTGTGGTAAGGGCGTTTACTGGGCGCTTATAATCACACCGCCACGCAGTCATTTATTATCCGAGTGAGAGGTTATGATCGTCATATCAAAAGAGATGTGCCTACTGGTGTAACATCGCCCTAAATTTTTAACCTTGAGCAAAGAGAAATGGAATGATTTTAGAACTCATCTCCCTTCCTTTAGCTAATGGTGTCGTCGATCCGATGTCAGCATAGATCTAGCTGTAATTTCACTTCCCTTGAACCAATTTGAGAACACCACCTGAGATCGCACAGAATCCACTGCTGAAAAATACATTTAAGTGTATATAACCTTCAACGTCAGAGAAACTGGCTGATCTGTTCGAATCATCCACCTAACTGCATATACATCCCATGGTTACATACGCAGGTATTCTGGTTGCAACTGCTTCCACCTGTGCACCTACCGCATCTAATGAATGGTCCTACATATGTATAGTTCTTATTCAAAAGTCCCGGGACAACGCAACCGCGAGTTGCTACGGGGGCTTGTCCCGGGATTTTTGACATGGAGGTATACATGTAACTACTTTATCTCACCACTCTAGAAGCATTTCTGAGACCGGAAATTCCTTCGACATTCGAGATAGGGTGAAATTTGACCCCACTCAGTCACCCACCCAATGAGATTTGCATTATAGCAAGCTTCATGAAGGTACTTGTATGTAATACAGTCATCAAAGGTAGCTGTAGGATGAATTGGAGACGCACGATACCGTTTAATCCCCGCGTGTAGACTTTGTTTCGTCTTTCCACCCGCTGCAACCCCCCACCTCGGGGGTTAGCTGCAGATACGCAGGTTATGCGGCATGTAGATATAAGTATGCATTTACACTCTTAACGTATAAGTATATTATATGTGTCAACATACGCATCACTCTTCTATCTGAGCTCATTCACTCTTAAGAGCTCTCTCAATGTTGAGCATTGCGAGTAAGAAGCATGAAATATCACTCGACGCGCACTTGCGCTTTTTTGCTTTTAGCGCCGTCAGCTAATAACCCGTGGTTTCTCACCGACAACGAAAAAAAAAAACCGATTTATTTTGTTGTAACGCTGATCTCTGCGGAAGTAACCCCCACGTATCCACTCTCTCCCATGGTATGGCCAACTAATCTATCTTCCACCCCCCAATGATTTGAGGGGCCTCATCGGACGTGGTTGGTCCCTCCCTGCTATAAGCTTCTAGATTATATATCATGTTATACCAATACCTATGCACACACGCGCGCGGGCTCAGGGAACACAAACAGCTCGCTCGGCTTATAACTCCTCGGCAACTGGGGGGGCATTGCGCTTTTAGAGGCTGGCTTTGAGGATTCGAGACTAAGGACCTAGGTCTAGAGCTATCAAGGAATCGCCTTTCTCGGCAGGCCATGCAGAAAGCAGCCAGTTGCCGTTGTAGAAGCCAAAAACCACACAAAGTCTTATCGAAACCATTATCAAATTGGCTCGATAAGCTTGTTTTTGTAATGTGTGGGAATTGAGCTGACTGGCTGAGCCTTGGAACTTTCAGATAAGCTTCATGGCCACAAACGTACATAAGGCTTGGGTTGTGGGTGTGTATAATAAGTATGTGTCCGGAATGTTTTAATGGACGATTCTGCGGCGTTTAAATTTCAAGCAATGCAGTGGGGTTTATGGATAAGGCTGGAATCACATGACTTAAGGTTGATTACCAAGTACATGTAAGTACATGTACCGCAAAAACTCGAAAGATTGGCTATCTCCGGCCAGGCCAGGGATTACATGTATCTCCTTCACGATTGGTTGAAGGGCGTAGATCAGGTCCGCTTATAGCAATTTTGATCTCATATGCATAGCCAATTTTTCGAGTAATGGCGGTACATGTACATACTTAGATAAGGAAGATCATAGAGCTTACATGTAAGTACTTGCATGTAAAGAAGACTTGCGTACATGTAAGTACGGATTTGTGAGGGCACGGTTTCAGCCACGTGCCAAAGATAAGGTGAGTATACTGTAGTATAGAACACGCTAAGATCAAAGTTGAATACGTAGAGATCTACTTGAGACCTCTATTCTATTACTATCACCAAACATACTCCTACCTAAAGTTTAAGAGACTCCTGCGAAATTTACTTCTTTTGATGTCGAGTCATACCTCATGATAACCTACGGGCTTCCAGTATACGTTTCCTCAAGCGAACATGCGCGGAGGAATCTCAAGAGAGGGAAATAAAACTCTTCGCAGAGTAGAGAAATCTAACAGATCGAGGAGGGCGAGGAAACTCTTCCACGGACCTCTCCCACTGGTATTGTTAGTAACAACAGTATCATCATCGTAGAAAAGGGCACCAGAATGACTAGACTAACATCGAACTTCCTAGGTGATATTATCGTAGTGGGGTAAGGGCTGGATGACTTCTCACTCCGGATTTGTCTGGATAATGCATCGGTTGGTCTCTCGTCTTCTACGACAGCTTTGATCAGTGATCACAGTTTTCGTTCCGACTTATAAATGGTATCGCTTTGGCCTCTGTCACTTGCAAGTACACTTTGCTTCACCTTACTGACAAGTTATTTTGCAGGGTGTTTACGATGTGTTCTGTTTTCTCGAGACAGTCAACTGGTTTAGTTGCCTGGATACGCATCCCTAGCTGGGACCTGATTTCATCTGATGGAGGGCCCGGGTCGTATACCCGTCGTTTTGTTTAAGAGAGGGATGTACATCGAGTACATAACTTGCATGCACTTCAAGGATAGTAGCCAGGCCCGTATTTTCCATGTGCTCCAACGCCTCGAGACCATTCGGCTCTGGGACCCTTTGCGAATCAGCACCTCATCTTGATGCCCAGGGTGCACCTTCCAAACGTGACACGCCAACCCACTGTTGTCCTTGCCCGTCCCCGCCAAGAGTGATAAACGGTGACGCGTAATAACAAGGGTCCAATATTAAGGCACATCGACCGGGTTCGACCTAGTAAACCTCAAACAAACGGCACGCGCCGGACTGGGAACTTGGTCGGACGATCATTATTGTTAGCCAGATGGCCGAATGGTTGTTTCAGATGAATTCGGATTCGCGGAAATATTATCACGATCGATAAAAATTAAAACATAACGTCAAATAAGTGAAACAGTTCACTCCACAGGAGGATATTTCTATTCACACAAGCAAGCAGGATGTACGGTACAGGACTCTAATAGTAGTTTGGATAGAGTTATGATTTCCACCGAACTACACCAGCAACCTATAAAACCCTTCACAAAAAGAAAGAAGAATCTAGAAATTTATAGAAATAAGAGAACTCATCCAACTAACATGTACAAACACGCCACCACTCCACCTAGGGAGGAAACAATGAAGTACGCCGCCACATGAGAAAAAATAAAATTAGAGATTACACCAGGCAGGACTAAAAAGTTGTATTTTCGTTTTTAGTCATCTCTAGCTTACTATGCTACAGAAATAGAAGGAAAAGTCATCAATCCATCGTCAGAACAGAAGACGGAAGAAAAAAACTCTCTATCTCTTAAACAAGGACGTAGGCAGCGGCGGCGATGGCCACGGCAGCGAAGGAGAAGCCCTTGGCGGCGGCGGCACCTGTGAAGGTGTCCTGGACAGCGCTAGCGCTAGGAGATGTGGGAACAACCGGCGTTGAGGTATTGACGGCAGCTGAGGGAAGGCCAGCAGAGGCTGATGGGGTGAATGAGTAGACACCAGTGCTCAAAGGAACAGGAGGAATTGACTCGTGGGCCTTGACGGTTCCGGTAGCGGATGTGGGGACGGGGGCCGGGGCAGAGCCGGTTCCGACAGCTGGGGAGCTGACAGCAGGAGTCTCAACGGCAGCGACGCCAGTGCCAGAGGGAACGACAACGGACTCAACAGGGGCGGAGGAGGTTCCGGCAACTGGGACCGATTCAACGGGATCGACAACTGGGGAGGAAGCGGCAGGGGCGGTGTAGGCAGGGGCGGTGTAGGCCGGGACGGTGGTGTCAACCGGGGCAACGGTGGTGTCAACCGCGGCAACGGTGGTGTCAACCGGGGCAAGGGTCGGGACAGCCTCGGAGGAGGTGGCGGTAGCACGAGCCGGGCAGTTGGTCTTCTCAGGAGCGCAAGAGGTGATGGTAACGACCTGGGTCTCGTAAACAACGGCTGGGACAGCCATGGCAACACCGAAGACGGCGGCGGAAACGGCAATGGCGGAGAAACGCATGTTTATTTGGGTGGTTCTTTGGAAAAAAATTTAAAGATTCTTAAAAAGTGAAGAGGTAATTAAGTTAAGGGTGTTACAGAAGGTGGTAATGATCGTGGGTGCTAAAAGAGCGACTGAATGAATGACTATGCAAGATAGAATGCTGTGGATGAAGAAGAGAGAGAAAAAACACTGATGGAGGGGGAAGAGGAGGCTCCTTATACCATTCACTACAGACTATACAACTCCACCAATTCATAGTGTCTCTCCAATGTGCTCGGCATGGGGCTTTTGGTAGGAAAGGGGGATGTTTCCACTTCGGGAGTAGTTTGATAATCCGTCAATCAATATCTACGCTGTGCGCAGTTGGCCTTCATCTATTCTTTCCCAGATCAACAAATACCAGGCACACTCTTGAACAATTTCGGGGGGGGGGGGGGCCCTCGTCCGTGCTGAGGACCTTGCTGAATACCCCGAACTATACCAAGGTTCCTTCCTTATCCACCTGCCTGCCTGCTTCGAGGTTCCTCTCTTGCCTGCCAGTTTTACTATATTTTAGAGTAGGTTCATGCCTTCAATTCAGAAAAAAAGAGAGAAGCCGAGATTGGAACCGACCTCTCAGGGTACCTTTAGATGTAGGTACGGAAAATTTGGTCCCTTGTCCAACAGAAGTGCAGAAATAGATTTCGTTATTAATGTTGGCCATCCAGGAAGCTAGCTACATGTATGTATGTACCTAGTAGCTAGGTAGTAGCGCTAAACGTACAGATAGAAACGCCGAGCCCCAGTCCCAGGTACTGAGCGGAGCGGCGATGTAGATGGAGAAGATTAACAGGATGGCGCGCTTCGTTCCCCTGCATCGTCCACCTCACACATTAAATTGCGCCCAATATGCTGTCCGTTGCAGCCACACTCCTTCTTTTGTACCTGATGTTGATATGAGAGGGCACCTGCCTCTACAATGTACTGAGCCCCTAGCTTCACTAAGGTGTAATCTGGAGCGACCGTTATTTCGTTAAGATCGCGATATAAGATAGGGAAGAAACTGTGGCAACCCAATGGGTTTCAAAGTTTTAATCCGCGAAGGAAAGGGAAGGATCCAGAATGTCTAGAATGCACTTGCACTTCTCACGCCAATAATCCTGGTAACGGAGGATAGATCTGCCCTCAAATCTCAAGCAAGCCATGATTTCGGAGTGGGAATCATCTGGATTGGGAACAATTTCATCTCTGTAACCCGCCTAACCCCCACCCCCTGACCAATGAACTCTATATGCCGTTCCTGATCGCCTCCACTGATTCCCCCAATATCATCTTGATATCTACTCTATACTAGTACTATGTTATACTCTACTCTGGGCCCTAAATGCTCTACTCTACCCAAGGTAAAGTCAGTAAAGTATCTTACTGGGAAACTACGTAGTGACCGACGGCCACCCTGCAGCATGCAATATGTGCCAAGAAGTAAAAGCTGGAACGATGATCCAAGCGGAAGAGAACAAAAGCGGGAACAGTTCTCCACGGTGCCCGCCCTGTATGCATGCACTCCACCCTACTCTACACACTCCAGCGGCGTCGGCCGTGATGAACTGGGTTTCACCAGCAAGTTTCCAGGACCGGAAACGGGGGGGCGTCCTCCTGTCTGTGCAGCATGTGCAAAACAGGAAAGTCGCGAGAAGACGGGAAGCTGCAATTCGGGAGGCACAGCGGTGCTATCCCGGCTGGCCGGCTAGCTGGCTACATGTACTTAGCTACTATAGACGCGGTACGGTAGCAACTCGGGGACTGCATACAACCGATAACTTTTGGGAGCTGAAGCTGGGCCGGAGGTGCCCAGCCTGGGTAGGTACTTAGCTTAGCTGTGCACAAATTAGATACCCTTGGCTGTTTAGGAGAACTGTGCGATGGATGGATTGATGAATGGGCTTTCTTTCTAGAAGATTGGGTAGACTAGACAAGCGGGTCGGTCAGAAAACATCAACATCTACCTTGCACAAATCAACGATGTAGGGTCGTTTAGGATCCTCTCTACACGGCTTCTACGAAAGAAGGTCTCGGCTGGATATGCGTTCCAGTTGAATTGATTCTATTCAAACAGGCTCCAAGTAGAGTTACTGCTTATGTCGGTAGATATTTTCCCATAATGTTTCCCCCTTTCAAGTTTTCCTAATAAGAACAACTTTTTGTACATCTATTTACAGTAGGAGATGGGCTGAGAAGAGATGATGCTAAATCAACTGGGAAAGGGATAAGAAATGGAAAAAAGACATAAGGAAATAGATGATCAACACGAAACACAAATCGATTGTCTGTAAATCCCATACAGATTTTCCTACGGTGGACAAGAACCCCTACAAACCCAGCGAACGGCCCTGTATAACTTTTCCCCCGGTTTGTACTTTTATCCATAAAGAAATAAAATATACAGTCAAAACCCATCCGCCACCATCCATCAGATCCGATTAAAGAAAACAAAACGAAAAGAAAGGTTTATTTTGGTTTCGCCGCTTACCCACGAAGAAAAAGACAGTACAAGCAAAAGGAAAAACACACTAGAAAGATAACGAAACGGAATACTACCTATCATGGTCTAGAAGAGCTTCCGCCACCACCTCCACGTCTCTTAGGGTTGGTCTTGCCCTGCCTCTTCTTCTGCTTTGGACCCTCGGAACCCTCAATAAACTTCAACAGATCGTCGATACTCCTTGAATCCATTCCCGACCTACTAGTCGCGGTGGTGGTCGATTCTGGTATCCCCAGAGAGCTCTGACCAACCTGTGGCTGGGGTCTCGCAGACATCGTGACGCGTGGTGTCATCTGCAACATACGCTTGCGGCGTTCCTGAAGATCCTTCGCCTGTCTCGCGAGAGTCACAGCGTTTTGTGTGAGTTGCTCGAGCCAGTTTTCAGCCTCCTTTGTGTTGCGGTCCTTAGGTCCGAGCTGTGCGAGGAAGACATTGTAGGCATCACGCATCTTGCTGACGGCGCCCTTTGAGTCGTTGTCGAGAGCAAGAGCTTGGGCGAGCTGGAAGCAGAGAGTGGCAGTGTGGGGTGATGACTTTCCGAAGATGCTTTCGCAAACCTTGAGGGAAGCCTCGAACCACTTGCGGGAGTCGGTGTAGTACTTCAGGGCTTGAAGCATGACAGCGACATTGTTCATGGTTGTAACAGAATCTGGGTGAGAGTCGCCGTAGATGACTCTCCAGAATCCGAAGGCGTGCTTGATGTAGGACAAGGCAGTCTTGGTATTGCCGCTGGCGTGCTCAAACAGTCCCAAGTTGAGGTAGTTGAGGATTGTTTCTGCTGAATCGACACCAAGAGTACGCTCAGAGACAATGACTGCCTTCCTGGCAAGCTCTACAGCAGCAGCCTTTTCATCGAGCTGGTAGTACAGCATGGAGAGAGTGTTGTATACACGGGCAACCTCAGGGTGCAAAACACCGTAGATCTGCTCATGTAGTGAGAGCGACTCAAGAAGCAATTCCTGACCAATGTCTTTGTGGTCTTGGATGAGGGAGATACGCCCGGCCTCAAGGGCCTCCTCGGCCAATTGACTCTTAGAGGCAGAGTCTTTGACAATTGGGACGATGTTCATCAAGTCCTCGGGCTCGAAGGTTGATCCAGATTCAGTAGAATCGGCAATCGACGCTGCAGGGGACTTCTTCTTGCCCTTTCCAGATTTTGTGGTACCATTTGAAGGAGTAGATTCTTCCTTGGGCTTGGCAGCCTCGCTTTCCTTTGCGGGGCCAAACTGGTAGTCCTTAATCCTTAGCTGAAGACCCAACTTGAGGGCAACCTCACGAAGCAGTTGGAGAGGCTTAATCTCGGTCTCCCATCCTGCCTGAAGCTCGAAACGGTACCTCTTCAGAACCTCTTTTTCAATTGAGGCACGGAGGTCCTGAAAGTTAAGCTGCTCAAAGCTAAAATCGGCATCGTGGTACAATTTCCACAGAGCATCGTCCTTAACAACTTTAGGGTTAGGGTTGAGCTCAGCGCCAAGAAGGCAGTTGAGGAAGTGAGAAACGCAAAAAGGCGCAAGAGGACTCGGCAAACCACGGAGGAGACTGTTGAGAATGTACTTGCAAGCTCTAGCAATCATTTCCTGGATGGAAATGATCTGAATCGAGATAAGTTTCCTGCCCTGCTCAAGTGCGAGCTTGGCAATAGTTCCAAGGTAGCGGACGTTGATACCACGCTTGTGCATGAGGCGGGTAAGCGAGTGACCGTCCATGGGGGAGCCAACCTCGCCTTCCTTGAGATCCTCAATCTATAGGAAGTTAGCAATAAGGCTTAGTAAACCTGCATTTTGGGAGATATACCAAGCGTGGGATGATCTTCTCCTGCAGAAATGCGCATGCATCTCGGACATCCTTCTCATCCTTCTCCATCTGTGCCTTCTCTTCATCGGTCTGGGGAACTTGTCCGGACATGACATCAGGGTTAAGCGCAAAGTCAAAGCCAGAGATATCAATTGTTTCCTGGGCCTCCTCAGGCTTCTTCTCCTCAACTTTCTGGGACTCCTCGCCTTCCTTGGCGGCCTGTTTGTGTCTGTTAGCCTTAATTATCAATAATTACTCAGATTGCGGTCACTGACCTCGCCTTCAGCGGGGACCTCCTCTTTAGTCTCTTCCTTTGCAGCCGCCTCCTTCGGCTCCTCCTTAGCCTCTTCCTTGGTAGCTCCCTCGACTGCGGGGGTCTCTCCTTTTGCCTTCTTTCGCTTTTCCAACTCTGCTGTGACATACTCCCTCATCTTGACCTTCCAGAATGCCTCCACAAGCTCTGGTCTCAGTACGGCCATCCTGTGTGGGTAACCACCCTCAGCAACGCCATCAATACCCTTCCAGTACTTCTCGATAAAGTCGATATCCAGCGGGGTGATCCTGTACAAATCGAGCACGTATTTCCTTCCATCAGTTCCTAACAATCCCTTGGTCTCTACGGAAGCAACAAGCTCATGGCTCTTCTCCTCCTTGTCCCAAACGGTGTGCTTCTTCACACGCATAGCCTGGCTCATCTTCTCAAACAACGGAACAAAGATCTGGTTAGAAGCAACAACATCCTTGCCTTCTACACCGCCGTAGTCGATCTGAGACTGCCCCTCCTCTCTGGGGCGGAAGATACCGGGGACAATGCTCTGGGCGACCAATCGGCGTCCCATGTAGTCAACAACGACAGTTCCGGGAGTCTGCAGACCGGGGATATCGAGTCCGTTAACAGCCTTAACACCCATAACATCCTTTCCAGTCGCAACCCTTGCGGCCTCATCACCACCCTCACTAGCAAAAGTACCGACTCCATCGCTACCATGGGAGAAGAAAATGTTGTTGTGGACGTAGATCTGTGCATCCCTTCCCTCCGTTGGGTTCAAAGGCGCAAGCTCTCCCCTTGCGATAGCAACTGCACCACGAACGGCAGCATCCGTATAGTCAGCAAAGAGCTTCGAGAGAAGACGCTCGCGGAAAACACGGTCCTGAACAGTTTCACGGGGGAGTTCACGGGTCGACTGGAACTCTTCGTTGAAATCACGTAGGGAGTCACCACTCTCGGTTCCTGAGATGAGGTATGCCTCTTGTGGACGGGCTTGGTCGGCCTGGTGGCTGGATGGGTTTGGTCCTGGAACCAACCATGGGGAAGCTGGGATGGCATTTGTTGGTGGGTATGTGATTAGTGGGTCCTTACGGCTGCTCCACTCCTGGAACGTGGTGAACTCCTTCTCAAAAGATGGAGAAATCATGCTCAACAGGGTAATGAGCGAGTGGGCGCTTTGGGACTTCGGGGAAGTCTTTGGTGTAGGGTCAAATTTGTTGTTTGTACACTTGTTTACGTAGAACCCAGAAACATGGGCGGAAATCTGGAATTGCTCTCCCTCATTTGTTGTAACTTGGAGGTACAAAAGGTGACCGCGTTGTCTGAGGTTGTGTGGTGGGGGGTTCCATGATGAGAGACATATGCCCTTGATGCACTTTGGTGGGGGGGTGGAATCAACCTTGGGGAGGAAGTGGTCTAGAGAAGCCGGTGCGTCAAAGTCGTAGTCGGACATTGGGTGACGAGCCTCCTCAGCCTTCTTTCCCTTTGTATCCTTCGCATCTTCGTCCTGGTCGAGTCCATCAAACAAAGAGAGCCCAGCCTGAACGCCATGAGCAACATCCACACGAGGGGCTGCTGCGCCAATCAGTTCCCGTATCCGCAGGATGTGCATCCTGGCCTCTTTCTCGGTGTATGGGTCCTCAACGAGAATGAGCTCGGACTCAGGCCCAATGCCAGGAACATCAGTGAGTTCGACAAAGTCGCTGATTCTGGTTCTATTGTGCTCAAGATGGAAGCAAGTGTATTGGAATGTTCCTGGGAGCTCAACAATAGTCTGTCGGATGTCTTGGACCTGCTCTGATGGGGACACCTAATCGATAGCAAAGAACTCGTAGTTAGGAATCTCTGTAAATAAAATGTCTGGCCTGGAAAAACTTTATGAAACACCTGTTTCGGCGCGAATGACGTACCATGATCTGAATTTGATGAGGCTTGTGCGGAAGCTTGACCGTTAATTGAAACACTGTCACCCCAATAATTAGCAAACTATAAAGATATTCTTATTGAAGGACAGAGCCATCCGTGCACAATACGCAACCTCGCCCCACCACCCCACATTCTAATAACCTCGCAAACTTGGCGAGCAATTGAATGATAAAGATGATATTCTAGCAAAAATAAAGAAATATCTTACAGTCTTGGGACGGCTCCTCCGCTGTAGCCTCCTCCTGAGTATTTTCTGTCTCCTGCTGGACAACATCGGTAGTGGTCTCGTTAACGACTTCATTTTCTACATCGTAATGACGGCAACATCCCCACAATTAGCACAGGCACATGCACAGGTAAAGACAAAGAAGCCCAATTTGTGGGGCTCAATCCACATCCTATCTTGAACAAACGATGAAGGAGTCGTAAAGGCAAGTGATACTCACGGGTCTCAGCAACGGGATCCTTTGGGGGAGCCATGATGATTGATGGTTGTCAAATTTACAGTAACCAGGAACGGTGCCGGATGAAATTATTTCCACAAAAAATGTGACTGGCTAAAGCTCCTCAGAGTTGTTTGTTGGTCGAAGTAAAGAAAAAAAGGAAATTTGGGGAGAAAAACAAAAAAATCTATTGTTTGCCTCGAGAACGTCTTTGGGAGAAAAGGTTTCCTCTGGATGGATGACGAGGGGCGTTGGAGATAGAGGTGGGATTTTTTTTTTTTCCCCTTCCGTTCTGTGGGGCAACCGGCAACACATCCATGCATGGCAGCCTCCAAAAACTTTTTTTTCTCTCGCACAACTTAGGCATGGTCGGGCGGGCGAAAAAAACACTTCCGGTTCTCCTCCTCTCTCCTCTCCCCCGCGCGAATTACCGAAAGTTCGGTAATTCAATTGACCGGCAAAGACAGCGAGGCTCCAAAAGCGGGAAAAATTAAAACGGGGATCCGGATCTTTGAATATTGTCCACACCAAAATTGGGTGTGCCGTACTCTACTCTACTTAGAAGTAGGCACGGTACTCTACATATTCTTTGGATGGGATGCCTTGCAGCATGGACGTGCGAGTCGTCGTCGTGCATCTGCAGGTAATTGCGTAAGATGCCAATTGACTTGGCAACTAGTATGCGTCGGACAATTACAAAGTCAAGGACATCTTCTAGAATTCTACCATAACCCATCGATAAAGGTTTATCACGGATCGTGCCTAAATCACTCACTCACAAAGGCCTGCACGCAGCAATCAAGATATGAGCCAAAGAAAAGTTCAGGCTATTGAAGTCCAACTCAACAACAATCACTATGATTGAAATGAATTACAATACATGGGCCACTAATTCATCTCACTATATCTTATGATAGTGGTCGGGAAGACAGTTCTCGCCAAATAAAGCGAGTAGAGGCAGAAGCCATGACTCTGGTTATGGCCAGGCAGGTTGCTTACAGCAAATAGGTGCACCGTTGCACAACCTTTGCGAGTGAGGGGAATATCAGGCCCTACTCGCAAAAGACCTCTCTTTCACAACCAGAGACCTAGCCCCCTAGATCCAAAGCTCAGGAGCATTGCTATCATTCCTTGGAGCTGTGGACGGCAGCCTAATGCATACAGCTACGACAACAATCACCAAAGCGCGGATTGGTTGGTCAATTATGAGGAGCAATATAGTCCTCTTTCATCTACATGTAGATATGCTCACCCATAAACCTCATTTATGTCGAGCGGGTGAATTCTCCGCTCTCTACCACTCTACACCAGGCCCAAAAAGGCATGTCTTGGCGTCCGAGTGATACATCCTGAAGCAACATTCTCGGGGTTTATATAAGAAATTAACCGGGACCGCTGACAACACCGGATAGAGTGTTTGTCTTAGCTAGCAGAGGCAGGGATACACTTCAGTTATAAATTGGTAGGAAATAAATTCGTCTCAAGTTCTGCCTAACTTCTTGCCCCGTGTATACACACCGGCCGGTGGAGCCTGCAGCTTGGTGGCTCAGGACCGGTCTCGTCACCAAAGCTTTGAAGGGCCCGCTATATTTGGGATTCGGGGGAGTTTCCGGGCCATCTTGCATTTCACATAGGTTGTGTGAGCAATCTCGCCAGAAACCCTTCATCCACCATGTCGAAAAAAAAAATAGCTTATCACGGTCCTTTCGCGGCGTTTTAGGGCCACGACTAAACCGAGTGTGTATTACTCACTAGAGAGTTTTACTGTTACTCTGAAGATTTTCCGGGACCCCGCGACTTTGTGGCAAGCACCTAGATCTTGAAAACACTGGAAGGGTATTTTATATATATATATTTAATAGCTAATATTGTGATATGTCTTTAGCACAGCCAACCACGTCTAAGAGCATAAAGTAAAAGTAAAGACAAAAAAAGGGCCCCAGACAAAAAAAAAAAGAAAAAGAAGTCAATTGACAGCCGCCACCGTACCGTCGCAATGCAAATAAAAACAAAAGAAATTCAAGGAAGAGTCGAATAGACTGAATGCAAACCGGGAGGGCACGAAAAGAAAGAAAGGGAAAGGAAAGGAAAGAAACAGACCAGAGCGCCCCAGGCATACGGAAAGGGAAGAGAGGAAAGGAGGGGCAACTAGGAGGTTCAGTGGGAGCCATACGGCGATAAAAAAAAATAAGCCAGAAAAGGAATACAAGAAACAGAGCCAGTTTCTCCAAATGCGTTGTGTATGTGCAGGTGGGTGGGGGGGGGGGGGGTTGAGGGGGAATATTTACAAGCGGGCCGAGACAGAAATTCAGTCGGCGGCGGAAGATGGAACTAATCATCAGCCTTTTCCGCGTCTCTATCACCGGGTGTCACATCCCAGGAAATGGTCTTTTCGGTTTGGCCCTTGTGGTTTTTAACTGTCATGTTATACTTACCACCATGCCAGAGATCCTAAAAACAGTCCAGATTAGCCCCATTCATCCTCACCTTCGACAAATATAAATGCTGTTCAGCTCTTACCTTGATTGTGATCTCCCTCGTTCTGCCCAAACTCTCAATATCACTGATTCTCTGCAGCGTATCCTCCAAGTATTCCGCAAACCCTTCCTCATTGACCACCTCTCTGAACGCATTCATCATGGGGACGCTATCGGCCCTGACCCTGCTGTCGCAGTCGATGGTGAAGATGTTTTTATGGTCAAACAGCTCAATAAACTCGGCCCTTGTCATGACCTGCCTGGCCTTGTATAGCGGTAACTCCGGCAGCCTGTGCCCGTGCACGCCATGGTCATGTCCAGCCTCCTCCGCCTTCTTGGCCTCCTCCTTCTCCATATCGACCAAATACTTGACGAGGACCATGGCCGAGGACGCCTCCTTCTGCTGGTTCATCACATCATCGTCCATATCCATTCCCAGCAGCCCGCAATTGTTCAGCAGCCATGTCTTCTCGTCCTCGCAGATTTCCCTACACTTTGCAATCATATCGCGCTCCCTAGCAACCTTATTCAGGAAGGACAGGCGTCCGCCGACAAGATCATAGACCTGGTCGAGGATCTCCTGCTTCGGCGGGTCCTCCTTCCTATACTTTACCCTGTAACTCTTGAGCGCCGCGATCGCCTGCGACCTCGGCAGGTCCTTGACGGAGATGAGCTCCATGCGCGACCCGTACTGCTTCAGCCTCTCGTAGACCCAGTAATCGTCGCTGTTGAAGATCATTGTGACGAGCCCGCTGGCAGCCCACGACTCGGCTTTCTGCTGGAGCAGCTCCAGCAGGTCGCGGCTGTTCTCGTCGTTGCGCAGCAGGTGCATGCTGTTTATGATCATGACGAGGGGCTTGGCCTTGCGGCCCTCGGCCGTGCGCCGGTTCAGCGCAACCTTCTCGAGCTTGTTGAGCGCTCGCTCAATGTCCAGAAGGGCGGTGGTGTCGCGGGGCCCGCGGATCGAGAACAGCGAGCCAATGTAGTCCTCGTGGAACTCGAAGTCGAGCGCTTTCCCGAGGCGCAGGCGGAAGATCTCGGGGTCGGCGTGGGCCTCCATCATGGAGCAGGAGTCGCCCTCGATTTTGTGCATTGCGGAGAGGAGCATGGATGTTTTTCCGGTTCCCTTGTTGGCAAGAATGTGATTTTTAGTCGGTATATCTCACCGGGGGGAGAAGGGAACCACCGAAATTCGGGGTTCCGGGGGAGGAGTGTGTCTCACCTTTTCTCCGATGAGGAGGTAGTAGCGTCCGCGCGCGTCACCGCCTATGATTCTGGTGATCTTCTTCTGCTGCGGTAGTATAATCCTAAAGGACCCGGACACCTTCCATGTTAGCCCACCCACCCACCACTAACTACTCCGTCAGGATTGGATTTTTTTGAGTGTGTGCTATCCAAAATTATATTACCATGGCTGCTCATCCTCCTTATCCGCGCAGGCAGTCGCCAGATTGAGCGCCGGATCACCCAAACTGAAGGCGTTATCAATTTTCTGAAGCACAATACTCTTGTAGTATCTGTGGTAGCCGTATCCCGCGAGTCTGCATCCCCATACAAATTAGTAAAGGCCCCTTCACTCTCCTCCGCCCTCTCGCAATATCATGACCTATCCACTCACCCCAGAACACCCAAACTCATTCCCGTTGTGGCTGCGGCCTCAAGCATCTTCCACGACGTCCCCTTCCAGTCATGGGCACCACTCCTCTTCCTCCCAGTATCAGCATGCCCATCCTCCCCACTCCCGCTCCCTCTTCCACCGCTGCTGCCTCCACTGCCTCCACTGCCGCTCTCTGCAAGTGCGCCAACAACCTGGGTGCCTGGCTGCGGCTGCACGGTATTTGCAGGGCCGAGCTGGTAGTCGCTGCCCCCGCCCGCGGCCGCGCCGGTAGTGGTGTTGGATACCAGCCGTCGTTGCTGCTGCTGCTGCGGTAGACGTGCTGCGAGGAGTATGCTCGCGGGCCGGGCGGTGGGGATTGCGAGTGGGGTTCGGCAGTGACGGAGTGCGGCCCGTGGTATTGTGGATAGGTTCGACATGTTTTGGGTTGTTGTTTGTTGTGAAGGGGATAGTAGTTATTGGGGGTATCGCGCACGCGCACGCGCAAGTTTCAGCTCGAATAGAATAGAACAGGATAGTATAGAATAGAATAGAAATGCAAAGTAAAAAAAATAAAATGGAGTAAAATTCCGGGAGAGGTTGAGGGTACAGGAAGTAAGTAGCTGTTATGAATGGAATGTAGATATCAAGGTAAGTCGGGGGGTGTTATTATTATTATAGCACACCGGCCGGGGGGGTTTTTTCTTTTCCTTCTCCTGAATCCCGAATCAGATCAACGGCAGGGGTGAGGGGGGAGATTCAGATTCACTCACTCGCTCACTCGCTCACTCGCTCGACCGAATCGGTGCCGGCAGGAGAAGGAAACGTCACTGCACGGGGCTAACGGGTTTCGGTGAAGGAGGCCCCAATCCCTTTGCTTCTTTACCGTTAAGGGGAAGGAGGGGGGGAGAGGGGACCGAATAGATAATCTCAATTAAAAACCAGGGAACCAAAGCAATGTAACGACAGGCAAGGACGGATGAGAGAAGAGAAGAGTAGTAGGTAGAGTAGAGTAGGTAGCTATGTCGATAATGTTGGTGATGTTGGTGTTGGTGTTTGGTTTATGTCGATCAAAAGCAAGTGTCAATGATAACCACGGAATGAATACAGAATAAACACACAAGCACACGGGCACCACCACCAATATTATATCCACTACTCTACATAGTATGTACTTTGGGACGCCAGATGTTTCCCAGGATTCTGCCTACCCTTCCAAGCCACCAATTAATAACTTGCGGTTGGGGCCTTGCTGGGAGTGCAGGGCAATGATGGGGGGGCGCAGTAATATGCGGTTTAGCAGCTGAATTTCGGTCCCGGGGAGTTGCGGGGGGTGCGTCCACGGTCCACCCCTCCCCCAACGGACGCATGTCTGACTTTTCGACTGAGAGGTTACAGAATAGAGATTCTCTAGAGTGGATAGAGGAACCACGTTGCGGCGGTAGGAGGAGAAGGAGGAGGAGAAGAGAGTCTTACCCCGGTGGTGGTGCTGGCGGGGGAAAAAGAAATCAACCTCTTCCAGCTACATGGAACCCAACGAGTACGTTGTGCATACCCTTCCAATTATTAGAGTCCTATCAAGTTGTGCTTTTGTATCGGATTGCCACGATCTTGGAACGGCCCCCCCTGGCAGTGCGGAATCACTGGTGTTACAATATAAATAACTCCCCATATAACCTCCTCCCTCCGTCCTCACTCCCCTGGACCGTATTACATACATAGTAGACTGACTGATGACTGATGATTGATGGTTGGCGGTTGATGGTTGATGATTCTGATTCTGATTCTAATTCTAGAACGTGGGCCGTGTGTCAACTGTTTAGAGGGGAACTGCACTGCCACAGTTCTGCTGTCAAACGACGCCACATTTTAAAGCCCCTGACGTAAGGTGTCTTGATACTTGGCCTGTGGTGATGAGTTGGGAAACTTCTTCTTGTTCTTCCTCTTCTTCTCCTCTTCTTCTCTCTTCGTCCTCAATTACTACAACTCCCTAACTCACATTCATACTACTACATCAGTAATAATATATATATAAAAAGAAAAAACGGTTCATGCACATATCTCCTAGGATATAGGATAATAACAAAGATGGAGACTCTAATATCACCCATGCCATCAAATCGCGACTCCCCCGGCTCATCCTCAGACTCAGACTCCTACCCACAGCGCCCCCCAAGCTCCCCCGCCTACACCTCCCTCATCCCAACCGGTACCGACCTCTTCACCGCCGTCGTCTACCCCTCCACTCTCATCGCCGGTTCCCTCTTCAGCATTCTCTCACCCTCCCCCGCGTCCGCAGTGTCCTACTTCTCCCACAAGTCGAACCTCTTCAACACCGTATTCGTCAAGAACGCCTGGCTCTGGACCACCCTCGTCTTTGTCATCCACCTCACCCGTCTCCGGCGCTCATCTCGCACGCGGGCGCTCCTCCGCTACGCCCTCGCAACCGTATGGTGGGTCCTCATCACGCAGTGGTTCTTCGGCCCGCCCATCATGGACCGCACCTTCACAATCACGGGGGGCGCCTGCCGAGCTGTCGAGGGGCTGGAGGCGACCGGGGACGTGCCGGTTGGGGGGAGGACGTTGGTGGCGGCGACGAGCGCTGCTTGTAGAGTTGCCGGCGGGCGCTGGCGCGGCGGACATGATCTGAGTGGGCATGCCTTCTTGCTGACGCATGCGAGCCTGTTTCTGTGGAGCGAGGTGATGCCAGTGTTTCTGCTGGAGGGAGGGGTCGGCGGTTGGGAGACGGGGGGCGTGATGGCGCTGTTGGCGGTGTGGTGGTGGATGTTGTTGATGACGGGGGTGTACTTCCACACGTGGAGGGAGAAGGTATGTTACCCCCCTGTTTTCTACACTTTGTGTTTTTGTGCGGAAAGTTTGATCCGAGATTTGGTGCTGACTGTAATAACGTTTTAGTTGACGGGCTGGATTGTGGCCATGGTGCAGTGGACGGCGCTCTATGTGTGGGCCATCAAGACCCAGCCACAGATTAGAAACGTAGTTGGGGCCCCGGGCGTTTGATACCCTCCTTCCTCTCGGGCTCCTTATTCGCCTAGTAAGAGATCGTAAATAGGTTTTACGATTGATGATTTGTTTTCTTCTTCTCCCTTCTTCTTCTTTCCTGTGGCATTGCAAGTATAGTAGCAGTATTGTATTCCTTTTTTTATTTATTATTTATTCTCTTGGGGGGTATGCAATATAGACCAACCCTTCATCTCCTCTTTCATCTAGGGGTGAGAGGGGGGGAGGGGAAGGAGGTAGCAGCGGCGGCGAAGGCGCGGGTAGGCAGACAGCCTTATTATAAAACTACCTAGAGACATAATATCCCTTATAATTATGTTACTGCATATATCATTTTATATAATAACAACACACCTATCATGTCTTATCCGGCTGCCTAGAGAAGAGTGGGGCAGATTGCGCAATAGTAATCATCGCGCGTGCGCGCGCACGGCGGTGCTGCTGCTGCTGTTGCATGTAGAATGACTGGCCCGGCCCGGTCGACGAGGCGAGGCGAGGCGAGGCGAGGCGTCAACGGTTTGATATGCGTGCGTGCGTGAATAATTTAAACGCGGTCAAGTAAAACAAATAAAAAGTGCAATATCATGCGATTACACAAAATGAATCATCCCTTCCCCACTCCCCCGCGCCCTCCCGCAGCTGGCCAAGCAGGGATCGTCAGCGGCGCAGCAGCAGCGGCGGCGGGTAAACAAAACCTTAAAAAGATGCGGGCTCGATCATTACCCGGCCCCACCTCCTGCCTATCTAGACCACATGCAGTTAGAAGAGATATCCAAACAGGCAGACAGAACAGGTTAGACTGCAAACATATGCACCTCGCGCACGTGACCCGCCCAAAACCTTATATAAGTAAATAACGTCATAACGACAGGGCGATCATTGATCTTCCCCACCCCCCCCGGACCCGACCGAACGACATCGCCGCCGCCCGCCCGCTCGAGCTCAACTGTCACCCACCACAAATGGCACCGGCAAACAAGCTCAAGCTCCTCCCCCTTCCCGCCGCTGCACAGCGCCGCTTACTGGCCACGGCGGCAAGCCCCTCCGCGCCGGCAACGGCAACGGCAACGTTCCAGGTCTTCAACCGTACCGCGAAGCGGCTCCAGCGCGACCGCGCAGCCGCAAACAAGGCGGCAAGCAGAAACGTCGATTACCTCAAAGACGAGGTTGCGGACCGCCTCGTCGAGCGTATTCTCGTACCCCCCCCCACCCCACCCCCAACCTCTGGAAGGCTGTGACTGACTCCCCAAGAGCTCATCAACCGGCCGCTCCCGCGCGTTCTGGACCTCGGCGCCGGCGCATGCCACATTGCGCGCTCGCTCACAAAGCACCGACCGGACGAGGCTGCGCCCGCCGCCTCGCGCATCGCGCACCTAATCTGCACGGACCTCTCGCGGGAGCTGCTACACCGCGACGCGGAGCAGCCGTGGAACGACGAGCTGAGCATCGAGCGCGTCGTGGCGGACGAGGAGGCGCCGCTCCCGCTCGACGAGGGCAGCCTCGACGCCGTGGTCAGCAGCCTGAGCATGCAGTGGATCAACGACCTCCCGGGGGCGCTGGCGCACGTGCGCTGCCTGCTCAAGCCGGATGCGCCGCTGGTGGCCGCCATGGTCGGCGGCGACACGTTGTTTGAGCTGCGCACGTCGCTGCAGCTGGCAGAGTCCGAGAGGCGCGGGGGCGTGAGTCCTAGGGTCAGCCCGCTGGCGGATGTCAGGGATGTGGGGGGCCTGCTGCAGACGGCGGGATATACACTGTTGACGGTCGATGTGGACGATATCGTGGTGGATTATCCCGATATGTTTGCCCTCATGATGGACCTGGGGGCGATGGGGGAGGGCAATGCGGTGCTGGGGCGGAAGGAGGGGCCCATCGAGAGGGACGTCCTGATAGCGGCGCAGGCGATATACAAGGAGCTGCACGGCAATAAGGACGGCACTCTGCCGGCCACCTTTAGGATCATTTATATGGTGAGTGATCGGTCGTGGCTGTGTGGCTGTGAACGGGCTCTAATCGGTCTGTGGATAGATTGGGTGGAAGCCGAGTGCGAATCAGCGGAAGCCATTGCCTAGGGGGAGTGGGCAGATCAGTATGAAGGACATACTGGAGGGGAGCAGCACCCCCGGTGGGGGGGAAAAGAAGTAGAGAGGTATGAAGACAAGGGGATTGCATGTAATGGCATCGTGTTTACTAAGAACCATCTATAGATCCGTTAAATAATAAAAAAGAGACTCTGCACCATTCCATTCTGCGACTTGAAAAACTCTGGCATATCATCGTTTTTTTCCCTAGCCAATCACCGATGCATACATGTATATGCTATAGGTCAATGATAGTTTCCCATGTATTAGTGACTCTATCTATCCCACGCCCCCGGTCGTGCCTAAGTAAATACATACCACTGAGTACAGGTATTCGCAATCCATCGACATGGACCTCGCCTTGCGTGCCCAAGGCAACTTCATGCACCATCCTTGGGTAGGGCGGCCAATAAAGTTCGACGCAACCAGCCGCCCTCAGTCCCCAACCCAACGTAAAAAAAAAGGGCCCACCCATCCCAGCAAGTCCTCGCCCTGGTCTCTCCTGAGGTAAAAAAAGAGGAAAATCTCGGGTGGGCTGTTGCAGCATGGGAATTCAGCTGAATCGTGTAGAGTAGCTATATAGACGGGTACCACGTTGTGCGGCAGCTGCTGCCAGCCGCACGGCCTTCTGTGGCTAGGTTTCGGTTCTCACAGGGTTGGACACTCGGTATTGTCGTGAGCATAGATAGTTGTCTGGATTCAAGCAGAGAGGTAGGACATGTTTTACCTTGTGAAGTCTGTAGAACACCACCCAGCCGGGTTTTCGATAAGGGCTGTTACACCCAGAAGACGGCAGCAGCGGTCCACTTCCAGCCTGATACGTGTCGGAAGTAAAACACGGGTATGATGCTGGAGCTCTTGAGCCAACGTCTCCAGTACGTAGACAGTCAGCTTCCAGCAATGATAGCTAGGCTGGGAAATGTACGGGGATGCTAAAATCCTATCTCCGGTCTCATTTCTACGCTATCACCCAGCCCTCACCCTCTGCTGAAGCTGGCTCCGGTGATACGTGGATGCGAGTCTATATGGGGGGAAGGGGGGGTCCATAGTTCTAGTGAGATACAAATCACATGACTGGTCTTTATCAGCCACACACTCAACAAGGCATTGTTAGCTTGTATCGAGTGACATTCCATGATTTACTTAACAAAGCCGTGAAGACGTCAACCTCCGCTTCTTGAATTGCCTATCCCTGGAGCAGCGTCGTGGTGACTGTTTCTCGGAGGGCTATCTAGAAAGTATCTGTGCCTGTTTGGGAGTGTCTACTGCGGGCGGGTACCATACATACATGTAGATTCGAACCCGAGACTCACAAAGCGGGCTTAATGCACCTTCAAGAGCGGGCCTCCCAACACCACCACCACCACCACCACCACTGTCACTTAGGTTACCCTAACCCAGCGGCGAAAGTTAAACCCCTCTCGGCACCCACTCGCCCGTGCTATATAAACCCACTCATCACCCCCCTCTCTCCCTCCCCTTCCTCTCTTCTTCTTCTCCACCATACCACCGATGACTCCTCCCGCAGGGGCAGCAACACCCCAGCAGGCCCCGGGCGTCAAGGCGATGGAGTTTGGCTTCGGCCAACTCCGGGGACCCCATACGCGGCCCTCCACCGGCCACCCTAGACGCGCCTCTCCCACAGCCTTTGGCAAGCTGTGGTGCACGCGTGTCGACAGGTGGTCGCCTCTCCTCCTCCTTCTTCTCTCCTCCCCCCCCGCATCGCTTCTCTCGTCCCCTCCTCGCGGAGGGGACACAACCCCTATTGACTTCTGGGCGCAGTCCGAGGAGTCAAGAAGGGGTTTTTCCCTTTCTTCCTTCCCTCTCCTTCCGCTTCTCCGTTGGCCGGATTTGGTGCCCCCTCTCCAGAGAGGTAAGTTCCCCCCCCCCTCCTATCTTCCCCCCCTCCTATCTCCCCCTCCTATCTCCCCCTCCTATCTTCCCCCTCCTATCTTCCCCCTCCTATCTCCCCCTCCCCTCCTATCTCCCCCTCCTATCTTCCCCACCTGCCTCCCTATCCTCTCCATGTAGAGGGGGTATCTCCTGCCGTCCTTCTCCCCCTCAGGGTACCCTACCTCGCCCCCAGCCCCGACCCCCAATTCCCCTCCCCAAACTCCCGCGCCCCCACCCCCACATTCTCTCCCCCACCCCCACATTCTCTCCCCCACCCCGCTACATGTATCCGCCCCTTCCCCGGACAAGTGCGCAACCCCCAAATCCCCCGAAACCCCAGCCCCTCCTGCCCACCCCCCACCACACCCTGGGCGCAACCCGAGGAACCGAGAAACGGACCTCCTCTCCCCCAACCTGTTCTCATGTTTCCGACCCCTCCCCGCAGCCCTGACCCACCGCGCACAGCCCTGCTATCCGATCCCCCCATCCCCCCCTACACCACTAAATGATTTCTACGCTGACCAAAGCCTACGTAGTGATACCCATAGGGAGCGGACGCGGTCTCTTACCCGCTGCACGCCCTCCCTCTCCACTGGTTAGTACCTCCCCCCCCCACTAGTTAGTACCCCCCCCCCTAGTTAGTACCTCCCCTCTCCGCTAGTTAGTACCTCCCCCCCCACTAGTTAGTACCTCCCCCACCCCCAACTCCCGCTCCATACGTGCATGAAATGTAGTTAGCCAGTAGATCCAGCCCCAAACCAAGTGACACGTGCGCCCAACCGACCAGTACTTACCACGCAGAGCCACAAGCAACACCCCTGCCAAGCAGAAACACCGAGTGACAGCCCATGACCGAAACCACCCAAGTCAGGTAAGCCCCAGTAACAAATACATATATGTATGGACCCCCCCCCGACCCCTCTAACGCCACATATCCACGCTACACATATCAACCCCCAGAGGGTGGGGGTGGGGTGGGAGGGGGGCGCTAACTATTTTTGCTTGCTGTGTCAACCGTTGTGAAAATGACACTCGCGGTTTAGGTTTTTTTTGTTGTGGCCTTGGGTGCGGTTCTGGAATCTAATGGTGGAGTCATCCCCCCACACCTCTCTTTTTTTTTCTTTTTTTTTTAGTATGCCAGGGCCAAGGAGCAGACCCGATGAACAAACGACGACGGCGGGTCTGCCGCCTACATGTAGTGCATTTAGGTATGCAATGGGAGAATCGGACAAAGTGGATGCATGGTATGCACACTGTCTGCCGACTCTATCATCCGGTGTCCCACCGAGGGAAACGGAAGCTGTCTAGCGCCAAGACATACAAACGAGTGATTTCCAGTGACCCAAAGAAAAAAAATTGCATGCATTCATGATCATTGGCAGTTCTGGTTTTTGGCACCATGTGGATTTGCGCCACAAAGAAAGTTTTTTTTTTACCATTTATCCTAGTAGAAGGAGATATGTGATATACGCTTTAGTGTATTGCTAGCATTACTAATCCTTGGCAAATTTAAGCTCTTGTCACTCGAAGTATCAACAAAACAAAATCACAAATAACCCCCCCCTCCCCCTCATGCTCATCCCACAGCACAGCATCGAGCCTGTCGGAGAATTTCTCGCATCGCACTAGTAATGTAACTCATCGGTTGCTACATGCGCCACTGCATACTGTGTGTAACCCCAGCGAGATGATGATCTGTTGTCTATGTGGGTACAGGTTGATCATAGGCAAAAAAAGGGCCCCGCCGTCCGCGGGTATCTTAGCTTATTAAAAGACCCCCCAAGAGGGTCTTTTTCCCCAGCAGTAGTGTAAGGACTGTGGATAAGCCTTAATAATAATGCTTCTCCCAAACACAAATTCCTGCTTGGTGTTAACCTCGGCTGTTGCCATACGGCAGTCGATGGTGTAAAACCAAGATATCTATGCATATGCCATGGCCCAGCTTACTTTGCCTTCTCTGCAACCCAGACACGGCAGTAGAGTAGAGCTGAATAGTACGTAGAGAGTATGGCAAGACCTGACAAGCGGTCGCCTCGGTCCCCGGAACTGATCTGTGGAGGAGGAGGAGGAGGAGGAGGAGCAGAAGCGGTTTCCGAGGCTGTTTGCCCACTTTACCCCACATTCCCGAGTTAGGATTACTCGAATTCCCCACACCTCCTTATAAGCGGGACTCCCCCATCATTGTCAATGATATTCATAGCTTCCTAAACCAAACAATTTAATCAACTACAAACCCACCTACACAAATGACTGGAACCATGAAAGCAGTGGTCTTTAAGGGACCCCATAAGATTGTAGTTGAGGACCGGCCGGTCCCAACGATTATGGACCCGACAGATGTGATTATCAAAGTCTCGTACACAGCGCTGTGCGGTAGGTTAGTAATAGTTTCTAGCATTCTTTCTAGGGTGGTAATGGCAGGGCTAAGGTGAGATACAGCGAACTGCATGTATTCCGAGGCCATCAACCCAGCGAGACTGGGTTCATCATGGTTAGCTGATATGGTTTCTCCCGATTGTAATCAACGGACCAGCTAACCAGCTCCTCTCAGGGCCACGAGTTTACGGGAGAAATCGTAGAAGTTGGACCCGAAGTGAAGGCGTTCAAGAAGGGCGATAAGGTTGTTGCACCATTTACAGCTTCATGGTAGGTCTTACGTCATCGATATGGGGATTTAGCTAGCTGATTGCTGGATATGTAGCTTGGAATGCTTCTACTGTAAGCAGGGACAGACATCTAGATGTGAGAAGTGTCTACTGTTTGGCTGCGCGAAGTTGGATGGCGCGCAGGCAGAATATGTAAGTGCCCATAATTGTGCGCTGTGGCGCGCTGTGGCGCCATGGACAGGTGGGAGCTGATTAAGGTGTTTGTTGGATAGGTGCGATGTCCTATGGCGGATGGAACCCTATTTCTGGCACCACCGGAGATACCGGAGGAGACGCTAGTGCTGATGGCTGATATTGTAAGTGTATTCTTTGTGGTATTGTAGCCTCCGAGACCATCATGAGCTGACTATTGTAGTTCCCAACGTAGGTTCCCATTCCCGTAGGAAATGTGACTACCTAAAGCTAGATGCCCCAGTATTGACACCTCCTCATAGCGGCTACTTCGCGGCCTCAAACGGTCTCTCCAAACTTACGCCTGCCCAACGCTCCGAAACCACCGTAGTGGTTATTGGGTGCGGCCCTGTCGGCCTCTGCGCTCTTATCGCCGCGGCCTCCTTTAGGCCTAAGCACATATTTGCCATTGACTCTGTGCCGTCACGCCTAGCGCTTGCGGAGTCACTCGGCGCTGAGCCGCTCAACTTCATGACCGAAGGTGAGGGCATGAAGCGGCGTATCCTGGAGGCCACGGAGGGGCGTGGCGCAGACGTGGTCATTGAGGTAGTGGGGATGAGCCCAGCGCTCAGGACCGCATACGATGTGATCAGGCCTTGGGGTGTGATTAGTAGTGTAGGCGTCCACAACGGGGAGGCAAGTAAATTCCCGGAGGGAAACATATGCCGAAATGTGGGTATTGAGTATGGGGGATACTGACAATCTCCGTCTGCCGTGAAACAGATACCGTTTTCAGGGAACGAAGCGTACAACAAGAATGTGAGGATACAGTTTGGAAGGTGCCCCGTTAGGGCTGTATTTCCGGAGGCTTTAGAGCTGTTGAAGCAGAAATCGCATCTGCTGGGGTAAGCTTCTCTTCTTGATCCTCTTCTCCGGGCGGTTAGGTGTTGAAACGGTTTATGTTCTAGGTTCATGGCGGATAAGATCATGCCGCTCTCGCAGGCCGAGGAGGGGTATGAGATTTTCGACAAGATGAAGGTCCAGAAGGTTATATTCAAGCTTTAGGTAGGCTTGGAGTAATTTAACACACATTGAAATTCTAGTTGATCACATGTCCCCCCACTAGCGGTGGGGTGAGGAGAATGTTGGAACGGAATTAATTCGCATAGGAAAATCAATCTTTGTATCTGGATCCCTGTTATTCTGGAAATTGGGTAGGGACGGCAGTTTGGATAGGGTTGGAATTAATTACGATTTGCTCTCTCTCTCTCTCTTCCCTCTCCTCCTCTCTCTCTCTCTCTCTCCCTCTCCTCCTCTCCCTCTCCTCCTCTCTCTCTTCTTTTCCTTTCATGTGATTGAAGTTTTGTGGAGGCGGCCGGTGTATCAGTGGTAATTTCAGTGTCTTTGTAGTAAGGTGTTGATGGGATACCATACCTCTGATGTTTCATTTCCGTTGTATCATCCAACTTGCATTTATTTCCCAAGCCCATGGTACTGCAGAAGTATGAAACAAAACGAGTAAAAGATGACGACTTATCGGGTCGCGGCAAAGAAAAATACCAAACCAAACAATTGACGATCCTGGTTTTGTTAATTTTCCCGTTTCGAAGCATTAACGGTGATATATGTGATTCGTCTTATACCCCTTTGCACCCCATAATGTCTTGAGAGTTGTCTCGCGTACTCCGGCAAGAAAAAGCAAAGTGAGCTCGACAGGGTTAGGTTTTTGTGCCACCTCACCTGGAGAGAGTGAAGAAAAAGGTGCGGGATGGAATGATTACATTAGGCAGCAGCAGCAGCAAGGAGATGATTATGGAGGGATATTAATATATTAGATCGACGTATATAGTACATATAATTACATCGTTAAACAACAGTGCCTACATGTACTCTGGAGCCTGAGCTTACTCTTCTAATCTGCTGTTATTCCCCAATGCTAGTAGAAGTATTGTGGCCTGAACTGCGCGCTAGCCAAGACGGGAGATATTCGTGGAACGTACCACGAGCATGAATGCAGTATAGCAGCAGCATAGCAGCAGCAGCAGCAGCAACAGCAACAGCAACAGACGGACTGAACAGATTTATTCTAGTGTCGAATTGCTCAGGCCGTAGTGTCCTTTTCAAAACTGTACAAAATAGCCTTAGGCTTCCTTCTCTCCATTGATCTTCACAATTGGTCTTTGCTCCACACCTCCTCCCCCTCCCCCTTCTCTTCCCTCCACAACCCCATCTCCTCCTCCTACAATTAGGTGCAACTAGCAAGATGTAGCTTCACAGCCAGGCGCGGTTATATGTACCAGATACTGGTGCCGTTCCACAACTCTAAATTGTCCTCAAGTGATGATCACTCCCTATCAAGGAAGTTATTCCTGAGATCTCGAGCTTGAACCTTTTGCTCAAGCCTCCTCTTCTTTTCCCTCCGTTACTAATCAATCCAACCGATATCTTTGGGACTGACCGGCGAAACCTTCATCACCTAACTATTGCCTTATCGTTCGCAATACAAGTGTATATAATATGAAACAAAATATAAATATGCCTGTTACCGAGGCTGGATTCATGAGGTACGTAGCTTTTTGTACCCACCAAGGTAATCCACCAAGGTACTCAAATCTGCTCAATTCAACGCGCGCAAATATCCTATATACTTACTATATGCTCAACCAGCTCCATGAAGAAAGTACAAATGCCGACAAGCAGTATAAAAACGTTGACTCTCTTTTCATAAACAGACATCTCTTGAATTCTCACTGGAAAGGCTCAACCAATTGAAATACGACGTTACCCCTAGCTTCATTGTAGCTTCAGCGAATAGTAACAAGCCGAATATCAAATCCCTCGCGAAAAAAACAAACAGTCATGTGTCAAGGCCAGTCTTCAAGAACGTCTTTCGGCGGTACAGGTGAGTTCAGTGGCCTTTATATACCAGACAAACCCTTTATCTTGTCGATTAAACTTTACAGCTAATAAACTCTCCCACCCCCCCCCGTTTTTGTGTAATGTAGTCGCCCGGATCCACCCAACCGGCACAAGCTCTTTCAGCTGCCTCCTCCAGTTTAAGAACGGAGCCGGCCACTCGGACCCTACTACTCTGACCTACGAATTTGAGCGCCCGCAGCTGCCCTGCTGCAAGCTTAGGATCCAGTAAGTTCTGTCCCCCTCCTTCTCCGCCTCCTCCGTCAGCCGGTTACATCCGGCAGGGCAGGCTTAAACATTTCGCACAGATGCATATGTAAACACAACTAGTGCATGATATGAAATATTATTTCTTGCCCGATCTAACTCTTTTGAACAGTCAGTTAGGTGACCTGTCTTCAAGTGTTGCATCAGCAGGCCGAATACTCCACAGTGTAGACCTCATGCTGCCGTCCGCGGAGAAAACCGCCGGATCGGTGGTACTTGACCGAAGGCTTGATCTCGGGGTTGGTGAAGAAGGCATTATTGGAAGAGTAGTTTCTGTGACTACTACCTCTGCTCGTACTCCTGCGGTATATGACGAGAGATCTGAGTCTGAGGAGGATTCTGAGGGCTTGAGTGTTCTACTTGGGGAAGGCGTTATTGGGTGGAACTGATCGATCAACTGATATGATTGACGTACTGACCTTTTTTCTTGTTATTTTTTGTAATCCTTTTCACTATCTTGCGCTTGCGTTTGGGGAGCAAAGAAGGTCCAGGGGGGACATATGTCCGAATTCTCTGCTCTACATACATATGCGCAGGATACTTCTTCATACTTTCCCAACCTCGTTGTTTCTTTATCTGCGTTGTTATTTTATTTATTTTTCTTTCTGTCTGGGCTGCTGGCTGGGGGGAGTGCATGTCCGGTCATGCGTGGCTGGTACAGTGTAGGTACCGCTGGATGACATGTGTGGGACTGGCTCATGTCATGGGTTTGTGCACGTGGAGAGATCCCTTCTCCTTTTGTTCTGGCGTTCATAGACTTTGGTTTATATTTATAACTCGTTTGAATGGATAGCTTTCGTTATCGGATGCTGGACCTGTCAGAAGAGAGGAATCGTTCCAGACCAATAGAAGATATGAAAAACAAAAACTTGTACTCCACACAACACTGGTACATTAACCGGCCACTCATTCCCACTACATTTAGCCTCCGTACCAGGGGGTGAAAGGGCCCCCCGGGGGTGGGAGGGGGGAGGTGAAGACAGAAAGATAGACGATCATCTACCTGACCATCAGCCTTTCCCCTTCCCTCCCTTTCTCCACCATATTACTTTGACTTCTAATCTCCAAGAGCTACATAGGCCTATATGTTCCACTTCTTCACTCCCGGATCCTCTCAGGGACCCCTGCCCTATTCCATGGGCAATCTATCTAGACCCCGGGAATACTGAAATATGTTTATCTAAAGCCTAACAGCTAGCTGGGGTGCCCCCGCAGCGATTGTGGGGTTACCTTTCGGAACATATGCCAATAGTCCATCCCACATGGCTAACTATTCGGTTTCATCCGAAGCGAAGTCTATGTATGTACTTCACTTACCTTGAACCCCCCCCCCCTCCCCATCGCGCCCTTAGGGTGTGTTGTGTTGTGGGGGCCCGTGTTGTGGATTTCGATTTTTCTTACACTCTGCGAGTCATAATCCATGATTAGCTTTTTTTTTTCTTCTTCCCTCTACCCAAGCTACATGTAGCTATCTGGCTAGCCCTATTCCCTTCCCTCTAGACGCCCATGACCCCGGTACGGGCATGTATGCACACTGCAACGGTCTTTTTTGAATATACATGTATACATATATGTACCTACACACACGTTCGATCACGAGCTTGCCAGGTCAAGCTATGAAACAGAGGGTGGGTGCAGATGTACTTTGCACTTTTGAAAAGAAAAAAAGAAAAAAAAAAGTAGAAGGGCAGACACGGGATATTTCATTGGGAATTGAACTGATGTAGTTGCGATTATATAGCTATGTTCTGAGGTACGTACATGATGTACCTACAACAACTAAGAGGTCGTATGTACGTACCTGCCTCTTCTCTCCGCTGGCTGACATGATATGACACTTGGACAGGGTAGGTGGTGGGCAGGGTAGGGTAGGGTAGATAGCTGTTATCCTACCATGCTGTAATACTGGCCGTTAACGTTATGTACCTGTCTGTCTGTAATGTATGTATGTACGTACCTGTACCCGTACCTCTTCTCTCTCTCTCTCTCTCTCTCTCTCTCACTTCTCTCTTTCCACCCCCTCACCCCTGTTGGTTTGGGGGGTGGGGGGGCATGTAGGCCGGTCTGAACTGCTCTCATGTCCGGTCACGAGCTGTGAAGGGGAAAGGCCGGTAGGGTTTCTGCAATTTGTGTATTTCAAAAATGCTCAGGCCACAGGCCCGGTCCATGGCATCCAGGCAGGGGGCCAAGGCTACAGAGAAAGAGAGAGAGAGGGAAGAAGGAAGAAAAAAAAAGAAAGAAAAAAAAAGTCGTGATCAGAAACAGAAACAGAAACATTCCGTACCGTACCGGTCTAAGGAGAATCAAGCCAAGTCAACTCTGCAAAGAAAAAAAAAAAAAAAGAAGAAGTGGGAGCTTTGCAAAGAGTAGGCAAAAAAGAAAAGAAAAAAGTAAGAGGGTAAGGCACAAAAAAACAAAAAATTTTAAGACAGAGCACAGGCCGGGACGGAGCTCGAGGGAGGAAGGGAAGGGGAGGGAAGGGAGGATCAGGTCATGTGGATGATAAACCCAGCGGGGAGGGAGGGAGGGAGGGGGGGGGGAGGCGTATGTACATCATAATGCTAGCTTTCTATGTAGATATTAATCATATCACCCTACCTTCTCAATCATGAGCAAGCATATGTGCGCGATTCACCTTGCGTTGAGTGAGTAGGAGTAGGAGCAGGAGGAGGACCGAGTGTAGGTTTCTTCAGTCTTTTTTTTTTTTTCGCCCCCATGATCTATCATGCGGAAAAAGATCAAGTGAGAAGAGTATTGCAAGAGGGGAGAAAAGAAAAAAACCTAGGAGAGGGGGTTTAAAAAAAGGGACAACTAGCCTAGCTGGCTAACTGGACGACCATATTGGTTGATGGGGTCACCAGTCGATTATCCAAGAAACCCAAATACCGTCACTGACTGGCTAGAAAGGAAATTAAAGCTTAGAAAAGAGAAGGGCGGGGCCCGGAAAATCTGTAAGCTAGGGGGCGGAAGAAGGGGGAGGATATCAGGAAACAGGAAATCGTAGAAAAAGAAGAAAAAAGGCTTCGTAAAACCCAGTTCTTCAGATCCTATCCATCATCCCATTCCATCCCATCCCATCCAACCCCCGCTCCACCCCCGGCGCCCCCCTCTCTCTCCCTTCGACTTTGGATCTTCGTGACTTCCATGATCCAAGTAAATTCTCTCTAACTCTCGATCTCCCCCCTCTCGAACTTGTTATCTCCGAGCTAAAAACTAAAGTGGAAAAAAAAGGCCCCTTCTCCGGCGTCCCGTATGAGCATGTCATATACTGTGGCCAATATTGTTCGTGAGAATTCACACATCAGGTCAAATGGGTCCAAATACGGAATATTAAGGGATCGGTTTCTTGATGTTTAAAACTTCAGTCCATAGCTTGATCGCAAAAAGAAATAAAAAAAACGGTAAATAACTAAATATGTGCAAAAGCGAGTGTAAGAAGTGAAAATAGCGAAAAAGGAAATGACCACATCCTGATATATATATCCCAATGAAAGAGAAAAGTCCACGCTATGCCACCCCTTCCCACCGGCCCTCCCATAAGATATTGCTCGCCTACCCTAAGTATTGCCCCCTTCCCTAGAAAGAATGAATGAATGAAAATGAAGAAGATTGACAAATTGATTGACAAATAAAAGAGATGGTAGATGTACCAAAATATGAAGGAAACGAAACAACTGATCAAGCCCAGGCGTAAAGAGATCAGAAAATAATAAACTACAAAGGAGAAAAAAGAGAAATACAAAAGATACAAAGGTAGACAAGCTCCAATTCTCCAGTAATCGGTACTTGCTCCATATTCTTTTCTTTTTTTGTGTTTTCCGGCATTGCTGCGACCGTCTTAGTAAAACCTCAAATTGCAAACCACCCGCGATGATAATAAAACAAGAAAAAGCATTATCAAATCAAAAAAAAGAAAAAAAGTCAACGCTACGCTAATAAAATCAATAAGGGGATAAAATAAACAAGGCATTGTACAAAGGGAAAAAGGGAAAAATAATAAAAATAATAAAAAACAACGCTTGACCGCCGACCGCCACCCAACCGATCGCTAAAACGAGAATAAACAAAAGGAAAAAGGAAAAAAAAAAGCCCAAACAAAAAATCGAATTTGACCGCCCAATGATAGTACAAGTGTTCAGTGTTGTGTGTATGTGTATCGTAGCTCGGTACTGTGGTTCCGCCCATTTCCATCCCTGCGATCGCTCGCAAAAAAAAACCCCGTATAACCGATTAAAACAATTTGAAAGAAAAGTGCTGATAAAGCCCTGTTCATGTCTCATCGCTGCTGTTGTCGTATCTTCCAGTCTCGTGAATGCCAGCTCCAGCCATCCTTAGAAATTTCTCCACAGGTGATCTTGCCTCAGTCTTTCCTAGCGCGCCCGGCAGTCACATGGTTGTTGCATATTCTTGGTACCTATCCCAACCGAAACCGCCAAAACCACTGCCAGTGCTGCACTGTTGGGCCAACAAGCTCGGAAGCGGAAGCGGAAGAGGTGTCAAGGGAAGTTGGTTTGAAGGCGGCTGAGAATATTGCTGCTGGTGCTGCTGCTGCTGCGTTGCGGGTGAGCTCATGCTGGACATATCCGACATACCCATATTCCCCCAGATCGACGGGTACATTGTTGAGTTTGACGTGGGTGGACTGTCCGTATCGGGGCTGGATGGCAATATCTTCCAAGCCTCAACCGGAGGAGGCGGTGGTAGTGATGGCGGCGGAGCGGGCGGGGTTGGCGACCACCAATTTGTAGCCCCAGGCGAGCTGGGAAGCAGGGGAGGAGGGGCACGAACTACATCCACGATTCTAGGTGGAGGCGGCAGCAAGGGTAGGAAAAAACCCATCACGAGGTTTCTGACATCATCGCTCCGTCCGCAGAGAAGTTCACCAGCGCCGTCATCTTCCATACCTTCCAGCGCAACTGCATCCGTTCGATACACGAATTTGTTGACAGTTTGGACAAATTCCTCATGCAGTCTCTTCATTTGCGTATCCTTGTCAGTCCAGTGCCAGGTTGTCGCCGCCTGATCCACAAGAAATACATCCTGGTGATATTGGATAAGATCCTTTATCGTGTCTTGCGAAAGTTTGAAGGCGATTTCGTTTGAGAGGACCAGGTCGATATGGACAACATATGCCTTGATATGGATGAGTTGGTACCTGTAGATGGCGTCCAGCAGGGGATGTTCATGTCTTTCGATTTCTGCTTCGGGCGCACGTGCTACCATGAGACTGCAGAGATTCCAGATCGCTGAGACTTGTGAGAGAGTTTCAATTAAACATTTCATGTGCTGAGGAACGCTGTTGAGGGGACGCTTGATACGATTAATGCGTTTCAGTGTGGCGGTCAGCCATGGATCCACTGTTGTATTCAGAACAACCGTAGGAGGTGAGCGGGGAGCAAAAGGCGCTGCTGTATCTGGCAACAGTAGGGCAGGCATTCTCGACATATAGAGAAAGGAACGACTAGTAGTAGTTGTTGTAGTCCGTAATCAATATGTTAGAGTAGTACAATGACTCCAGGCCAGTTGGAGAAAAGTATGTTGTTAAGGATGTTGTGAGGGTGAGAGTTGATTGTTGTGAGAGAGTAAGGTGGGTGTTGGGGTCGGGGAGGAAGGATGATATTGAGGATGAGGATGAGTAGAAGAAGGAAGAGTAGAGGAGGGGGGGGTGGAGGTGAGTAAGTATAAGTGGAAGGAGGGGAAGGCTTAGTGGAAAAAGCCGAGACTAAAAAAGAAAGACAATATAGCAAAAACAACAAAGAGTGTAGACAGAGTGTCGGGACAATGACGAAGTTAAAGAGGAGGAGGAGGAGGAGTAGTTGTAAGAGGGGGGGGGGGGGAGATCGAGGTAGAGAGAGTGAAAGGAGCCGAGAGGAGGTGCGGGATCCGGAAGGGTGGGAAATCCTACTTTATAAACGAACACTTCATATCGAAACTCACGGGCCACACAGAGGCTGGCTGGGTAATCCCGGGGGCAGGTGCTGTAAGTTGACTTGGTGGGAGGGGTGGATAAAACTTTGAGTGGATGGGCAGCATGGATGGGCATTGTCCATGGTGGGTGGTGGGTGGGATGCGGGAACGCAGTAGCTCCAAGCTTGTGTACTCACTCGAAGTTTTTTCTGACTCTACTATCGAGTCCGATCCTTCATCATCTTTGTCTCTCCTCACTCTCTAGCCTTCTACTCTCTAGAGTATCTCTCTGCCTCTCTCTGCCTTTTGGTAGTGCCAGTAAGGTCAACCCTTGCTCCGTGCCCAACCACTCGCTGTGAGAAAAAACCCCACTTTGATTACCTCCCCCATCGGTTTTTTGGGCCATACAGTATGAACCCCTCACCATCCTGCAAGTCCTCTTGTGCAAGTGTGGGCGGGCCCCGTTATTACCCCCCAATTCTCGGACTTATCCATAAAGACAATAGTAAGTCAAAAATGGGATAATAAGAATTAAAATCCATGAAAAGATTGATAGATACGGCAACCCGTAATAGTATAATAAAAAACAAGTTCTCTCCCAGGGCCAGTAACCACACCACAAAAAAAATGTGATGATTTAAATTTAAAAATAAAGATTAAACGCATAAAAAAAAAAGTGAGCTCCGAGATGATCTCTCACCACTCTGAGACCATGGAAACCCCGGGGTAATGGCGTTGGATCATCCCTTCATGTCGCATGTGAAGGAATACCCGTCCATTGGTGGGCAGATATTACTTGCCCATGGTTCCTTCCCCAAGAGAGAGGAAGGGCCGCGAAAACCGTTGAGCTGCCGGAGGCGGCGAGCTAGGCGGACACCCTTCCTCTCACTGTATATTTCCGTATCCTTCCCCGAAGAGGACCTGAAATTGCTATATTGCCCCATCATTCGCCGCCTGATATTGGGAAACGTTTTTTTTTTCTTTTTTATTTGGTAAAGGGTACCTTGCAGCTCCAGATTAGTTCCATATCTGGTTCCTGCGTATTGGGAGCTGCGAGGAGCATGCAATTTTCAGCGCTGCTAAAACCTGAAATCTCGAAAAGGCGGAGGAAAGGACTTGTAGGGGGGGGAGGGGGTGGAGGCAAGATACCCGGAGGAATGGCATTGGATGGTACGTACTTACGCGTATTACGGGGAGAGATGATAGAGCACTTGTGATGAGCAGGACATTTGCATTGTCCTGCTTCATGCTTGAGGAGCGACTCAATAATTCGGCCATGCTTGGACCGAAC
Organism: Morchella sp. 2016-103; assembly: GCA_024713925.1. Taxonomy (NCBI): domain Eukaryota; kingdom Fungi; phylum Ascomycota; class Pezizomycetes; order Pezizales; family Morchellaceae; genus Morchella; species Morchella sp. 2016-103. Next base: position 876,666 of record JAMGZF010000017.1, on the reverse strand, counting down.
GCCCATCAATTTGGAGTCTAGCCTGTAGATTCTTGTCGTCTCCCTCATATTGGAATACGGTGGCTGGATACGTCTAGGCTGAAATCATATTATCGTTATTCTTTTTTTTTCTGCCTTCCTGTGAAAGCTACATCCTTGTCTTTTGGCTGGCTATCCGGGGCCTTAGAACGTTTTTTTCAGCTGAGTAGTGTATCTCGGGCGTGGCAATTCTGGAAGGGGATTCGCTGGCGTAATTTTTTTTGTTTGATGTGCCACTTGTTTGATGGGAGGATGTGAAGAATTGTAGATTGATTGGGTTGGAGTAACTAAAAGTTGATACCCCTGTTAAACATTGTCGCCAAAACAGCATAGCGCGGTTGTGTGCGAGGACTGATTAAATTCCCGTCCGCGAATAATTCGGACTGGCCATACCTTCACACGGCTTTGTGGAGCACCGCAGTCAATAGAAGCAGCAGCACCACCAGGAGCAGCAGCAGCGGCAGCAGCAGCATTACCACCACTACTAGCATCAGTCAGGAGGAGAAGCAATCATCAGCAGTAGTGGACCGATAATCTTAGACTCTACCTACAGCCACAGCCACAACAACCTCGGTCCGTGACTCGATGCAAGCAGTAGTAAAATGGAAATGATTCTAAGGTACGGAACGTGGAGATTTGAAGAGCCGTCGTCATAGTGGCGAATGGAATGGCTTACCCAGCTGGTCGGGCATGTCGCAGGAAAAGAAAACATAAAAAACAGCCTTGTCTGGATGACTGGGACTGGTTGACGGAGAGTCAGCTCAGAAGCTGTTCCTGCGCTGCGCAGCGATTGCCGCATATGTCCAATTGAAACGTACATAAAGGAACTCCCTCCCCGCAGCGGTACCTCGCCTCGCGTGACATACCGTGGGAGGCATCTGTACGCAAAATTAAGTAGAAGTGCAGATGTAACAGAAGTGTGACTGTTGTGATGTGACTGTGGCAGTTAAGGTAGGCACGAAAGGCTACGGATATACATCATCATCACCACAATCATCATCATCATCATCACTCATGTCGTCTTACACACTTCAAGGTTATTTCCCATAGCATAATGATAATGCTGCTGCCGCCGAGGCAGGGGGCGGGGATTAGAGTGAGGGGAACAAAAAAAAAACAAAAAAAAATCCCACTCCAGAACCAAGGAACGAGAAAGAATTCGGCAGCAATATCGAAACCGGGAGAGTGACAGAGGAGGGGAAAGAGAAAGAACAGGAGAGTGGAGCCTGACGAGAGGCCTCGGGGGCGAATGCATGCATGAAGGGTCTCCTGCAGGCCGACCGCGATCTATTGCAGAACCGAGGAAGCGGTGTTGACCTGGGGGCGGTGGCCCGAAAAGCTCTCTCTCCCAATTCCAAGTTTCTCAATTCAACCGCCCGCCGTCACCTTAATCCTTAATGTGATCCGTGCTCTTCAATTAGTGCCGTTTCATGTTATAATAAAACGGTCATGCTCGTCGGGGGTGTCCTCGGACGCGGATAGACAAGTGCAAATCATCGATCCATGTCCATGACAGCTGAAATCCGTGGACCTCAGTAAACACTCGATTGATAATTACATGTATGCAGCAATATATATGTAGTTAGGCATGTCCTAGTAAAATACATGTAGGCAGACAGAGGGAGAGCAGCGGTAGGTTATTAGTAGACAGTATTATTGCCAGGTAATATTGTAATATTGCCTGTTGCTATGGTATCTCTACATGTATTATGCACATCTACTCTCACTCGGACCATCATACTCTACTCCTGACTGCTTCTAAAAATCCTCAAACAGGACTTAGATTGCGCAAGCACATGGTTGAGTTGAAAATAGTTGGCTGTAGCAGAAAAAATGATCGTCCCTCCACGGATCCACCTCCACCCTCCACCTCTACCTCATCTTCCTCTAGTGCAGTATTCCATGCTTTGCTGAATATTTTCCTACTAGCTAGAGAGGCGGTGTATATATAGCCAGAAAGGAAAAATTCCAAATTCTACTAAGACAGGTGCAAGCGAGGCCGCCATCAAAGGGATAATTAAAATAAAGAAGAAGAAAAAATAATAATAAAAAAGCACGGACGGGTTCCGGACCCATAGTACTTTCCTTTCAACAAACCTTATCGACACCTCCAGACCTATCGATATCACCCGTACACACTGCAAATTAAAGTCGTTGCTGTAACAACACGTGCAACGTAATAATCATCCGTTCAAATCATAAAGCTCACTTAGGCCAGGCCATCGTCTTGCATCCATCCGTCTCTTCACATCACATCACATCAACCTCTAACCCCCGTCCACATCCATCGCCTCATTTGTCATTCTGCAGGTTCTAGTGGATGGGTTGAAGATTTTTTGATATCAGTTCAAACTCCTTCCATTACCCCAATCGATATTCACGTTACAGCTAACCGCTGCACTTGCTTCCTGCAAGTCCGACCTGCGCCTCATCGAGATACGATCAATTACGATATGTAGTAATCTTGCCCAACCTTTTTCCACCCTGCTTCCCCCACATTCGAACCCGTATACCTGTCTTTTCCCTTTTCATTTAATTCTCCGAGCATTCATCCCCCTGGCGGAGTCCTGTTCAGCTGTACAAGGATTCTCAGGAACAGTACAGTGCTTGGCCAAGTCGCCCTGCAAATCCCCCACCCTTCTTCCTGCGCCACCATCCACATGTGTTGACTCTGTTGAGTGCTTGCTAAGACGCATTTACTAGCCACGTTGACAGTTTTGATGCAGCACTGCACTAGCCTCCTTTTTCTACATAGCCACGAATTGAACACGTTCTGCTTTCTTTCGTCTGATGTCTCCGAACATCTTGAAAAACTCATAAAATATGAGCTGGATCACGGCTCGGGAAAAAGAAAAGGAAAAAGAGGCACGCAAACATACACTACACCGTCCCACACGTAGGTCGCGGAACAGCCTGCCTCTACCGAAAACACGTACAATCGAAACCTGGCCTATCATTAGTCACCTTAGGGAGGGCAGAAAAAAAACATAAACATTGTCGATCTCTCTTTCACTGAGGTTCAAAGAGCATAGCAACAATTCAAAATTTCTACCCTACCCACTCTATTGTAGTACATACATACATACTTAGCTGGCCCTCCCTCAACGGCCGTCCGTATCAAAATCCAACAACAAAACACACACGTATCGCAACAGCTACAGCTACATACATGAACCATCTTCCGAGCTAGGGTGCTAGGTGTCAGTCGGTTAATTTAATATAGCAGATAATAAATCTACCAGATGAACCAAGGATCTAGGATCCAGATCCAGGTGTTACCGGCAGACCACCACCATGCTTTTAAAGCATGAGGAGAGATCGAATGCCTTGGAATCGAACCGCATCTTAATCTTGCACAACCACATTCATCCTCTCATGAGGTGGTGGTATGTTTTCACTAGCGCCTTACGTGGGAAGAAAATCTATAATAAACAAATACAGACAGACCTCTTTCCCAAGATATTGGTAATACAAGCTGGAAGTTGATACCAAACCTGAGTGGAATATGTAGGCAAACAGCCGACTTCACATCTATCCAGAATTTCGCCCCCGGCGGTGCTTGACAGATTACAACTGATATAATAATCTATTTTATCACTTTGGAACGAAATCGTGGACGTTGTTGCCGTGGGATTACGTTACCGAATCCAGCATTTGACTTTCAAATAATGACTTTAGTTCGTTAGTGGCGACCAAGCCCAAGTAGGCAATTTCGCACTACGTACAATTTCTTAACAGACGAACAGACGAACAGAATTAAGGGTCGGGGAACACGTCTTAAAAACTTTTAGAGATATTTAAAAGGCATATATATTGCTGGCGCTGGAACGTTTTACGAATTTAGCTACATATTGACTGACATGTCTAGCGGTGCGTTTCGCTTGATTCACACCGGGTATAGTTGCGATACAGCAGCACTAGTAGCTTTTACAATAGTATTGGGGGGCATCACTAAACCGGCCGTCTCCGACGCCGATATCTAGTGATAATAAATGCGCATTCTTGCGTACGCAAAACCCACTTATCGAATTGAAAACCCATCTACATTTATGTAGTGATTATATGTGGAATACCTACCTAAAAAGAATATCCACAAGGCAAGTAATTCCGCTCAAATTTGATAATATTCCCTCATTCTCAAACATAGCTACATATGAACGTTAACCGGCGGCCGTGCGGTGCGCAATTGCGCACCCGCATTATACTAGTCCAGACCATGGATTAACGTGTTCTACTGGGGACGCTCGGGGTGGGAGGGGGGGAGGGAAAATAGCATTGTTTATTGAAACTGATTGTTCCTTAGTCTTACCTACACGTTGTCTGCAGTAGGTGCGTTCTCTGCAGACGGCCAATTTAGGTTGGGAGGGGGAAAGAAAAAAAAACAATCAGGCATCAAAACCCATCAATCATGACCGGTGAAAAAGAAAAGTAGGCAGAAAATGATCCACGCGCAGACCGACGGACGGATCGGCACATCCCGCAAAGGCCTGTTTTGATACCTAACCGTGGACCCTAGATCATCATATGGACTTGGAATGTTTATCGAAGGTTAAGGTCTGTGCGTTACAATCAACAGATCGACCGATGGGTTTAGGTTAGGTGTTTTGCAGGGCAAGGCCTACGCCATATTATTACGTGCTTGGCTGTCCTCCCCCCCCCGTCGTCTTCGTGACATGGGGAGAAAGAAGCGTCTCAGATAACCTGGGCGCGTAACTTTTCTTTTTGTTTATCCATTTTTCTTTTTTCTTTTCTTTTTACCCACTCGCACTTGATGCTTGCCAGGTTCAAGTGGTCTATGTGGAGAATGTCTCTCGTTAGAGCACTCTCCGTGCTAGTTTAAATATTACTTTGTTCTTTTTTTATTTTCTTTTCCGGCCTCCGCGTTCATCGAGTGTTTTTCCTTTCTTCTTTTCCTTTTCTTTTCTTATTCTCCATCTTTCACTTTACTTTACACGAAACGATAGTGCAGTTGCATTAGTTGTTGGAGGTACCAGATCGGGTCCTTTATGCATCTGTTCATGTGTGTGGTGTGGGCCATGTGGTTTCCTGTTAGAAGAGCTTAATGTACGAGATCAGCTGGCGAGGAAGAGGAGGACGGAGGACGGAGGAGGAGGAGGACGGACGACGAACAAAAAAACCTGTCCGTCCAAGGCCTGCATTTCATGTTGTTGTTGTTGCTCCCTCCTCCTCCTCCTCCTCCTCCTCCTCCTCGAGTTGCCTGCTGTTGTTGCTTGCTGGGTTACCGTTACTGTTCGTAGAAAAGTAGGCGGCGTGGACGGTAGTGAGGGGTAAAGCGAAAAAAAAGAAAAAGGAAAAGAAGGCGTGGATAACTTGCTTAAGCTTGCTTTACTGCCTGCTTTTCCTTATCGCGAAGCTAGCAGAATGTCGATTCTGGATCTGGTCTCGTCCTGTTCGCGATAAGAGAAACCCCAGACACAGAACACAGACCAGACCAGACACACACACACACACACTACAATACATAGTAAACTACATGTCTACATGGGTGGATGATACTCTCAATCTACATTCAAGCGACGGGGCTAGATGCACAAGCGAATGGTGCCCGCAGTCGGGGCCCTGCACCTCTTTCGGGGGGGGGGAGGGTTAATTTCTTTTTTTATGCTCTTGTGATGGTGATACCTGGACTCGAGATACCCGTATTGTGTTTGATGATGTTTGGCGGCGAGGCGGGGGTGAGGGAGATCATCATTGAAAGAGGGAGATTATTTAGATTCAGTTAGGTATGTACACACGCCGGACCCAGGCCCCAGGCCCCCAACCAGGCAGAGAGCAAAGGCAGAGAGAGAGAGAGAAAGAGAGAAAGAGAAAGAGAGAAAAGAGAGGCAGAGTAAAAGTGAGAGAGAGTGTCATATCTTAGGTACATGTATTACCTACCTAGCTAGTAGTAGTATTACCTACATACACATACTTACCCAGGGTTGTTGTTTCTTGTTGCTGTTGTTGTAGAGAACTGCATGTATGTTGGGGCTAGAAGGAGGTTACTCTGCTTGTGTCCAAATATGTAGGGCAGGTAATACAAGGCACAAGTCACTCTGGTATCCGACGTCCCCCCCCCAATAGGCATCTAGAAACCGAGGTTCCGGAGTCGAGGCACCTTAACCCTCCGATCTCCCCCCTCCCCCTCTCTCCTTCTCTCTCTCTCTCTCTTACCCACATACAGAAACGAAACACTTTCCCTTGCACCCCGGTAATTTCGCAAGGTTGGGGTTGGGTTGGGGTAAAGAAGACTTGCAAGGCAACGATTGACGGACGTCGATGACAGACGTTCCACCCACTATCAATGATTATATCCGGGAAACCGAGATATTCACCCCGCAGCGCAGCGGCGCTTACTCGTTTAAATTCATTTCCCACCACCACCACCTCTTATAATACATATAATATAGAAGAAGGGGAAGGGGAGGGGGGGGGGGGGAGAAACACACCGCGAAATAGACAGTGTAGAGATAGGTACATAACATGTACCTACACAACACACACGTGAGAATGTCATTGTGGTACTGCATAGTTACGTACCGTGGTAGTGTAATATTCATAGAACAATTAACCCCTCCCTCCCCTCCCTCACCGCTTTCTTGATCCTCTTTCTTCAACCTCACTCTCGTCAAGTATGTAAGTACAGCCGACCGCTTTCCACATCTAGTTGTCATAACCCTTTCGCAATCAAACAAACCCACCTGAAAACACCAGAATACACACCCCAATATATATATCAAGGAAGGAAGGCATATAAAAATGGACAGGATAAAAAATAAAATAAAAACAGGAAATTATGATCTCGGATCAAGAGACCTCTCCGCTTCCATCCTACTACTACAAGTGCTGTATCAATGCAATAATGAATGTCGATCCCTTCCCCCCGGGGTCCTGCTTGCTCTCTCTCCGGATAACGTACGGACCACTCACTGGTTTCTATTTCAGGGAAACCCGGGAGAGGTACATTAAAATCCCACATAATATTCGTACCTACAAGCCATACACACCCCACTTTGTTTTTCTTTTTTTCTTTTTTCTTGCCCCCCCCCCCTTCCCCCCCTCGGATATCTTTATTTTTATTTTTATTGAAATGTCCCTTTCAAGTTCTCCCCTCCCAAATTATTAACCGCTGACGAAATCGAATAATCGACCCCTGAGGGATCGGTAACGAATTGGTGTGTCAGGTGACTTGAAACAGCCCGGAAAGACTGCATTAGCTCCATCTACAAATACCTTGGAGCTGCAGTTCCGTTGGTTCGTGCGACTCCTGCACGCACGCTCTCCTGCAGCCATCTGCATCTTCCCATAGTGTTTTAAGTCACCTGACACACCAGTTTTTCTAGCATCAATGGAGGAAATAAGAAGGGCATATCCAGAATTGAGGCAATTTCCTCTTTTATCATCGTACACCATCGTGATATGCGGTTGCGCTTGGAGGGGCGCCCGGCCCATGTCCACCGCTTGGAGATATCATATGCGGCACCCCACCTCTGTTTCCTCCTCTATCTCCCTCATTTCCACCACCTGCTAGATCTCCTCCGCCTCCACCTCCACCTCCGTCACCGCTCAATACGTTCATATTCACCATTCCCGTGCCTCGAACTTCGAAACCTGGAGGGCACGAATTAAAGGGTAGGAACCATGCGCTACTGGCCTGGTCGTTATGGAAAACATTTGTATCCGAAAGACTGATGTGCGGGTCAAACCCCGCCCATATACTGCTTGCAAGCGGGTTCGTAACCGTTGCAATTGTCGACGGATCAGATCCCCCCGGATATAGATCATAAAAATAATCCTGCTGATGAGGAGCGTGTATCCCTGCTGAGATTGGACTTACGGTAGTTGCGGATGTCCGGGATATCAAAGGGAAATTTGTAAACGGCGCTGGCGATACGACACTAACCAGCGATGACATCGGAGAGTGGTGCTGGGAAGATTGCTCAAAATTAACCGGAGAGCTCTCCGACGGACGACGAAGCATGGGTGGGTTTAGTAGCTGCGGATCCAACTTCAGATCAATGTTTCCATGTCCAGAAACCATGGGTGGTGTAGGCACCATAACTGGGGGGGATACAGCAGTAATCGGTGACTGTTGCATAGTCGGAGATTGATATACTGCGGGTGATTGACTATGATGCACTGACTGTGGTGAAGCACTTTGCAATGATGTCGACCCACGCGCTGGCGATGCGCGAGTATGAGATTGTGTTTGACGTTTGGAGGGGAGTGGCGCTGATGGCGTACTCCTTTGACTCCTAGATCCCAATTTTGCAAAATACTCTTCCGCAGTTTGAAGATTGGATCTTTGACTAAAAATTGCATTTGCGGGGGAAGAGGCATCGGCTTCTTGGGCCCGCTCTTTCTTTGTATTCCTCTCATAATCGCTAGCTGATACCCCTTGCGGATACTTTTGAAACCAATCCCCATATTGTAATACCTGCCCAGTTTCCCGATGACTTGATAATCCTGATAATGACGAGCCCTTGGCAGCAGCCTCTGAGAACTTGCGATATGTCCGTTTTAGGTTGTCCGTTATATAACAAAACAATCCCCAATATTGCCTAATATTCAATAAGAATCTAAGACAAACTTCCATGTATTTTTTTGCATCAGTCTGCGTGTTATTGCTCGTAGTAAACATTCGCACTAGGTGAATCAAGGCTGCGCTGAATGCACAATAGCCCATGAATGGCGCAGCAACCACCACACCGCGCCCTTCAACGTCCTCCAAAATCTTGGCAATTTGCGTAGCCGCGTCAAGCGCTATATCGCTTGACGCTTTTATGAATTCTCTGGGCATACCGGGAATCTCCTCAGGCGCTGGTGGTATGGCGGATTTATGAAGAAAAAGCCTGATCTGATGGTAGGACAGATGCACAAATATGAACTGACTAAAGATGCGCTCAGTTATATGGGCCTGTATATTTTCAGGTGTGTAATGCAATCGCTCGGGCAGAGTATTTGCAAAGCGATCGGTCTCGGCGACAAGACCACGAAATTCGGAATTGGGTTCCCAAAGGTGACGTGCATCACGTTCTATCCCACCCTAACAGCCAACGTCAATGAATATTTTAATTTTACCATGAGTGCATATTTCATAAGCACCTCCTCAGAAAATCTAGAGGGGAAAGGGGAAAGATCCATATGTTTCTATAAAACGAAAACCCGTCCTATGCGCATGATATGTTATGTATTTTCAAGTGACATAGTATATATCAGACTGCATGACTCCACCTATGGGGGATCAATTCCAACGCGAATGCTGATAATATCGTGGGTATATGCAAAAGATCGAGGAAAATGATGCTTACCTGATTGAAATACTTTGCAACTTTTCCATACAGCGATACCACCCTGACAATATATGCCCCAACACCCATATTATCTACTACATTACTTTCCCCGAGACCTTTCAGATCGCGGGCGTTAACAGTACCATCCAATCGTTCTGTAATTGTTGGTATATCAAGCTCGAGATTTCTGTCGTGGGACGGAAGTTGGATTTCAATCTCTGATTCTGATATCAGGCAAGGCCTTTCCGTGCCAGATGAAGTAAATCTATCCATCACGAAACAAGCCCACATACATCGTCTTCGTATTTCCCTGTCGACAAAAGACATAGTATTGCCTGGTGCCCCTTCTTCGGAGAGACAATCCGATCTTGACATTCCTGGGGACTTTCCAATGGGATCATTATTAATTTCCCTATGTAATTGCAAAGCATGTGCCATTCGTGTTGCCATCCCCCCAAATGCCCAGCTCCTACCTCCTTGGCATGTACCAAATTCATGAAGACAGAGGAGCGTGCAAACAGTGACATTAGTTATGTTTGGGTTATCGAAGTTTTTTAGTACTAATCGCCGCGCCTCTGTAGCAAAGCTTTCACCAGCCAAAAATGGCGGATCGTGACGTACAGCGGGGTGCTTAGAGAATCTTGCCGAAATGGCGCATATCGCTAAGACTAATACTGGCGGCGCGGTTCCGTTCCTATATAATGTTTAGCATCGATATAACTCAATGAGAGGTAACCAAGATATATGATTACCGTAATCGCCTCATAAAAGATGGCTTGTGTAATAAGTAATAAGGCTGCCCATATATAAATTCGAAAAACGTTTCTACCAGGTGTTCTTGTATCTCCTTTGGTGGCAGTGCTTGAGAACCATCATCTGGATCCGCTTGCTTTAAGGCGGATATTTCTCCTAGACCACCGGCACGTTGCTTAATCGGATTTTCGGAGCGGGACCATGCATCTAGTTCATTCCCAAATGCAGTACCGGCCGTTCTTTTCTTTCCCATTGATCCTGACCTGGCGCTGTTTGTAGATAGGCTAGGCCTAACAACTGATCTCCCGGTCACAGAAAGTACACTACTAACCTCTTCCTTTGGTACATTCTTTATCAGTCTTTCTTCCATCCTTTTCAGCCGGCGATCAAGCATTGCCATGTAATCGGTGCGGGGAGCAGCTTTCCGTGTTGATTGTTTATAGACACATGGTGTACGTGAACGAAGACAATGCCGACATGTAGGTTTTTCGCCAGAGCAGCGTATCTTCTTACGGCGACACGCAATACATGCAAGTGGAAGCCTTTTCCTCTCTTTTCCAGCCTAACCTCTCATCAGATTAAAATTTTAAAGGGGTTAGAGTAGTAGGGAAAAAAAAAATTAAACCAAGAGTCTATAGTTGCATGAGGTGGCAAACCTTTGTTTTAGTCTCACTCCATGCAGTAGTCTGTCCTTGACTTTCATCCATATTAATTTTCAATATCCCATGTGTTCCCTCTGGCCCTCCTGAAAGAGCATCCTCACTCCCTTCTCTACCAGCGCCCTCGCCCATATCATCATCAACATTCATATGTCCGCTGTCTAATGTATAACCATGACTGACCATATTAACCGGTAGCATATCATCGGAAATAGCCGTGATATCTGCTGTATGTCCTTGAAGACCATCACCACCAATCCCATCAATACCCCCGTGCCTAGCTTCCATTTTTCCGGTTGAACTTAAACTTGACGTCCGTCCTTGATCACCTTTAGGTTTCATGTCCCTAACTATAACTGTATCGAACATGTATTTATCTTCCTCTCTTTGTTGCTCAGCAGTATCTTTTTGTCGCTGTCCCATAAACTGATAACCATCGCGTGTCGAATTTCCTGGTGTTGTGCTCTGTCCATAAGCAGTCTCCCCTGATATATTAACACCACCAAAGTCCATTCCGTCCCCTCTTATCGATATCCCGTTCCTTTCTGTTGCCAAAAAGCAACCATCCGTTGACAGCCTTGTAGACTAAGGCTGGGAATATCTCTCGCTACGATGGTCAAAATCTGCGGTAAAAGGTTCTTATTGTGACTGCTACTTCTAGTCACACGTCGCGTATTGTGTCGTCTTTTTAAGGGGCTCAAGGGAGATATTGTCGCTGGTGTTGCTGTAGCAAAAAATCCTTCGGAGGGGTTGTGTGTGATATCTGCGGGAGCTGTATATACTTATGCAAAGTCAGCTCTAATATTTTCTTGAGCCCAGACACCCAGTTCCCAAGAACAACCTTAGTCTTCTCCACGTTTCAAGGAAGAGCTTTACTATCTTCGGAATTTCCCAGCTACGACCCTGTCTCGGAGATGGCTAGCTTAATAGCTTGGTCGCAGATCTTTCCACAACTGAGGGGGCCGCAAGGTCACCCTTTCACTTACTCTCCGCTTATTCGTTCTCACAGGTCTGACCCACTTTTTTTTTGCGCTGCTATCAAAGCAGACTAAGGCAAGAGAAACAGAAAAAGGACGTTGAAAAAACAATTAATAACGAGAATAAGGAGTTGGTCCCACACACTAGACTGACAAACAAGACTTGAAATTCCTGCAGGTTGCAGTGATAAGCCCTACGACTGGCCAACTGTTGGCTCCGATGGGATGAGTAAAAAAGGAATGACACTAAAATTTGACGTACTACCAAACGTTGCTCACGACTTTTTGGGAACAGTCACAAACGATCCCCCCTTCCGTCTTCGATCCCTCGTCTATGCGCTATGGGCTAGACTTCGTGGCGTATGTAAGAGCCTGCACGTTCTAGAAAGTGATTCCTGTAGGTACAATAAAGATTCACTTTTCTGATATATGGGTTTTGCGAGCTCGTTCTAGTGTATCGGGCCGGGACTTCCGAGGCTTGTGGTTGTTTCGGAGAGAAGGTATAATGGACCGGTGTTACGTTTTATCTGAAAAACTCGGAGCCGGTGAGCGATTATCGGATCGGAGGAAGAGCAACACCTTGGTACCTCTGCTTGGGCTCCGCGATTTTTGCGACTTTTCTGCTCTGCTCTGCTCTGCTCTGCTCTTTATTTTTTTCTTCTTTTACTTGAGGCTTTATTTTCGTGGCTTAATTTCCCGGTTGAAAAGATGCAGGTGTCACTAATTAGGAAGCTGTATAGGACCCTGAGGTTTGACAAATGACCGAAACGATGCAGTGGCAGTGGGGACCGCGAAGTAAAAAGTCTCGCCTCAACTTTGCAGATCTTGCAAAAATGGGATAAAATCTTTTGATTGAATCGAGTTGCTCTGCCCGTGATTGATAGTGAATTGTGACAAAAACGATGTCATGACAGAGTTTCTGGTTCCTGCTTCCTGTATGTACGTTTCCTGTGCATACACAACTGGGACCGGGGGGACGGAGGGGGGGCAATTGTGCAACGTTGTGAATCTTCTTTCTTGGCTAGTCCACCGGGTTTTGCACTCACTCAGGTTGGAGGGCTTAAACTGCCGGAGTTTCCCCAACTCACCACTTCTGCCGTTCCCCTAAACTTTTTGGTGTGAGGACCCGGGTCTCCTTACGCCCTACCGAGCGGAGATGCGCCTCTTCTGCAGCTACTTGAATCGATTGTGCTCTGGGTCCACCTCACCTCACCTCCTGAATCAGTAGTCGGTCGTATTCCGTAATCTTGGGCCGGGCTTGTACAAAAAAGTGTATGTGAGTTGAAATGGGAGAAGCTCAGAGCTGGGAGGGATGGGATGAAGACAACCAAGAATTCCACAGCTCAGACGCCTTTCTGAGGATAATAGAGGATTTGGTGCTCAATTGATGCCACAGTGGACAAAATGCACGATATCAAGGAACCTTCACTAGGTACGAGTGCAGACGTAATGGGGCCCAAGATAATGGGATTGTTCGCGGTTAAGGCTTAAGGAGACGTACGAACGCGCTAGCCCGACGCGCTAGGGAAACACGAAAGCAGCACGAAAGCACGAAAGGGAAAAAAAGGAACCCTCCAGGAGGTGCTGTTTCGTCCGAGGGTCCTCCCTCCCCTTCTTGTCCACTGCCCCCACGGCACGCAAAAGCCTGGTCTAGAGCCACAACCAGCACAGAACCGCCGTAATTCGTGACAGGTTGCGTAACGTTTCCTCCACATCCTTAATCCCTACGAACCGTACACCCTGCCTGACCTGTCCCGAGGCCCGAGATGCATGTCGGAAAACGTTTCAGTTCGAGAGACGTAAAAAGAGTCTCCAGGCCCATACCCACATGTTGCCTTCAATCAACTCCTGGCTATCCAGGGATACGGCGATCCTTCGTTACTCGCTAAACCCCGTAAGGCAACATATCAGCTGCCAGGGATGTCCTACAATTTATCTGAAAAAGCAATACCTCTTCGGTTACTATTCGTAGGATCCCGAAGAGAAGGAAGGCCATATATACATACGTATGCATAACTTGCAGATTACAAATTGTCGATATTGCTCAAAAACAACGTCCTAGAGTAGTCTAGTCTAGGCTTGATCAATCCAATCAAGAAGTCGCTCATGGAGAAGAAACTCAAGGCTATACAATCCATCAGTGTCTGATGTCTCCCCTGTAACAATCATGCAACCTTACTTTGGAACTCCCTGCATTACGAAAGGCCTATTCTAGTGCGAAACTGGTAGAGTATTTTGAGTATGCACATGTACTCTACTTTACGGCCCTGACACCTGTCCGAGTGACATTCCTGTTCCCTTTTTTTGATTCGTTTTGCTGATAAATAGAGACAAAAAAAGTGAACCACGTCACGTTGAATCCATACACCCACCCTTTTCATAGCCCGTGTGGAGTCAATTAACGGTTTATTTGCGCGAGATTACTTCCATTACGACACTTCGAGGTTGAGGAGCTATGTCCGATCTTGAGTAATAATTAAACCCATACGAGCTACGTACATTTTAGGCGTAGCCCGTAGTACACTGTGGCCGGCCCATGTGCACGGGAATCTATAAAACTAATACAAAGGCAGATTTATTTACTTATTAGATTACTTTGGTCCACTTCCTTGTTATCTAAAACGCAGCTATACCTCAACCACGTGGGTCTATGCTGCGACTTCTGCAATAGAAATATGACCAGCCAGCGTCAGGCCAAATTGTAGGTACAAAAATATTCTAATCAACTCGAAATACGCCCCTTACTGTGCAGTGCATACACGCAATCTATATAGAAATTCACGGAGGCCTCTACCTGCCAATTGGAAGGAGAGTTATAAATTTCGAGTGGATAGGGATGAGTGATACGGTGGGTCGAGTGACGAATCATGAAACGAACCCGGGGGCTGTATCAGAAATCACAATACTCGGAATAGTTTAAAAAAGGTGGATCTTAACCAAGTCTACCCTACCGCCAAATCTCCTTTACACTTGCCTGATAAGCTTCTCTGTGCCTACACTAACTAACACCAACATCCTTGACAAGCGATATTAACGACACGTCGTAGATGCGATGTTGAGGGGTAATGTAGTGGAACCCCTACTAAAGCAGAGGCGTCCCGAATGTTCTATGCTATCATATGAGGCACGCAGGGAAATGGGTATATATGTGTTATATACACTTTGGTGGGTTCTATGTCACCGTTACCTACACATGTCAAAACTAATTCTCTTGGCAACCTGTCTCATCACTATTGCGGAGCTTCCTTGCATGTGGCGTCCTCAGAAAATACATTGGCGGTCAGCTGAGTTCTCTTGCATAAAGACGTGCACCATTTAATATCAGACAAGTAGATGATCGGCGTGAACCCGGAAATCATTATGTTGGGGGGGGCTGGCAAGAGACGAGATCATGACACGATCCATGATAAAAGCCAAAGAAGGCAAGGGGCCCGAGATAGAGGTCCAATATACCAGATCTATGTCCCCCTGATACCAACTTGGCCTTACCAGATTTTCCCAGGGTGGCGCCTGAGGTTAATATTCCGGATCACACAATATCACTCGTATGGTCTTAGCCTACGAAACCTGGTTTCTGGCCCAATGGGCTTGAAGGCCGTTATAAATCTGCACCATAGACATCCTGGTACAAATACTTGTGTGTTACCACATAGCTTCAACTGGCTAGCTCATCATTCCCCTAATTAGTTTAGTCAAGCCGTAAGTATGCACTCCAGAGTCAGAGATGTCCGGGTCCCCAGAGTTAAAAAATTCCACCAACAATATGAAAGCACAGGAACGACAGAACCAGTCACCTAGGTTAATACAGCCGAGAAAATAAAGGCAATCAAAACACAGATACAAATAGTCCCCGTGCTTTCTTAGCGCAATTAGTGGTGTATAGAGAGGCCCAGGCCGTCTTCGAGGCTTGTTATTGAATACGATCGAAGAAGTATCTTGAGTCATGAATGGTCACTCGGTGATTGGTCCGCCTCCTTTTAGGCATATACATGTAGTTATCGTTGTTGTTGGCTTTGTTGCTAATTCATTGATTATTTAGAAATATCGTTTAACGCTAATAACCTATCCATCTCTTAGTCGGAGGAAGAGGCCCCAAATTGGAAAGCAAGAAAAAAGACCATAAGCTGGTAAATAACAGAACAGCGAGTTTTATTACTCGTGGGGGTATTAGTAGTATATTTGCGTATTATTGCTGAATTAAAAGAGCTTTCCCGGGGGGGGGGGGGGGGTTTGGGCGGTGACGGAAAGTTGATTTTACGGTCGAGGCAGACCAGAAATCGCTAAGGGTAGATTAGCACCGGGCACACACTCGACACGGAAAATGCTATGATCCGTCAAGCTTTACCTTCTCTACCCGCCCTTCATTGATAACAGCTTGTAGGGGCTAACCAAATGGGCTTTGTCGGTGTCGTCGGTAAAAGAATTCTAGAAGGGTAGATTTAGAGACTCTACGGGGAATCTTGGTGTCTTCCCATCTTTTAGGCCCTGAAAGTATTTGTGTCGTCGCAGGCCTCAGGAACCCCCTAACCACGTACAAAACACACCGCATACATATATCTACACTAGAAATAAATCTTTCTTCTTCTATTTTACAAGCCTCTATTTCTCTAACCTTCTTTTGGCTTCTCGCCCTCAACCTTTCGTTCATCTTTAGCCTCTTTAACTTCCTTTGCATCCTCTGTCTTAACCTTAGTTACCTGTGGCAGCGTACCCTCTTCTTTCGCCTCTTTCACTTCATCTTTCGCCTCTTTCGCCTCCGTGATGATTTTCTCAACGACTGGCGAGTCCGCTACAGCAGGGGCTTGGGCAGCTTCCACTGGTGTTTCGGTCTCGGATAATGTGGAGACAGGAACGTCTACCGGTGCTACGACTGGGGATTCGGCTTTCACAGGCTCCGGTATTGGTTCCAGGGTGGCAGGTGTTGCTTCTGCAGGTGCCTCTGATTTGGTCTCGAGGATGGGTGTAAGCACCACCTCTTCTACCTTAGGCGTAGGCTCGATAGGCGTTGATTCCATAGCCTGTATCTCAGGAGTTGCAGTGGGGGTGATTGATGCAGCTTGTGTCTCTACCGGCTCCTCTGCGACAGTTTTAAGAATGGATTCAATGGGTTCTGTTTTGGGTATTGGGGTGACTGCAGGCGCTTCCTCGACTGGAGGCGCTGCCTTCACTTCTGGGGCAGGCTCGGTGGGGGTTTCTGTGGGAGTGGGCTTTGCAGCCTCTACGGCAGCCTCTACCTTCAGGGTCTCCTCTACCTTGAATGGTGCTTCCTCTTCTCTTAGAGTCTCCAAGACCTTTGGGACTTCCTCGACCTCAATCTTGGATATTCCCTCTACCTGCGCTACCTCTTCAACATTTGGCGGTGCCTCCACCAACTCCTCTGCCTTCTCCAGGGATTCTTCAACTGCCTGAGCCTGTACCTGCTCCTCCTCAGTCATGACCTTGTCTGTCACAACTTTCTCCTCGACCCTCAACTCTTGTGGCTCTTTCTTCTTACTCTCCTCTACATGCCTATGGTATTTTGGATCGTCTAGAATATTCATCGCTGCCTTCTGGATATGCTCTTCCTCGGTAAGCTCCTTCAAAGCCTCCTCATGAGATAGAGATTTGTATTCCGGACTCTCAAGCAACTGCCTTGCCCTCTCGGCGGTCTCGAAACTCTTGCGGGAGCCGAAGTGAGACCACTTGGGGCGGGCAACGTCCTTGACGGTCTCAAGTGATACACCCATACGTTTACCCACACCTACGTCACATAGTCAGCAACCACAGCCATAACATCTTGTCTCGGGGGCTGGGGCTGGAGGCAGGGGGGGATATACCGAGCTCATCAAAGCCGTACATGTTTGCCTTCATACCCACACCATGGTACTGGTGCTTCCTAAGGAACGCCAACCACAATTCCACTGTCTCAGGATGGCCATCCTTGATCTGGATCAGCCTCTTATATGTGACCCTCTCGTAGTTCTCCTGACTCTTTTTGTGTACGAAGTGCCCTCTGGGGACAGTCCACCTTTCCGTCTTTCTCGGCAATGGCACGGGACCCGAGGCAGGCAGATGGCAGTAGTAGGCGGCGCGGAGGGCAAAGTCGCACATGAACTCTAGGTTTCGTACCGAGTAGGAACGTAGCTGAAGGTCACAGACGGGGAGCCCAAAGGTGGGTTGCCGGCGGAATGGTTCATAGTAAATAGCTTGGAGGGAGAGTGGGAGGCGGGTGCCCGCGGGGGCTTCGGTAGATTTGGCACTACATGAATTTTAAAGTAGAAAGTCAGTGTATACCAAGGGCGATATTTTTGGCAAACGAGGTGGTGGGTGAGTGGGGGGGGGGGTTACTCTTCGACGGGAGCAACCTGTCGCAGAGGAGCTATGGCAGAAAATTTCCTTCGGGATAGTACCGGAATCTGGGGAGCAAGGAAGGTCAATTGAGTTTATTTTAGATGAAATTTTGCTGGTAAAATTATACCCTATGGAAAGCCTGAAGCCGTGCCAGGCCAGACCGTGAGCGACAAGCAAACATTGTTCTCCTATATCAAAAGAAGCGCCTCAATGGAGGGGTCGAAATTCAATATCCCAGACCCGATATTGTAGTGTGGGGAGTATGACCGACGAGGCGGGGGAGGGTAACAGCAGCCCCAGGTAACCCGGCCACTCAGAATCAACACACGAAGAGATAGGTTGTTGAGAGGACACTATCTGCTTTCCTGCGCGTCTCCCATATAACAACTACTCAAAATCGTGGACATAGCTCTTGATCACCACAAACACACACCCCAAAGCAACTAATACTAAGCAATCAGCTTGTAATATACTCTAAAATTCACCATGGAGCCCTCACGCGGCCCACCTAGGGTCAAAAACAAGGGAGCTAGCGCCCAACAAATCAGGTCAGTAAGCCCCCATGGCTTCCCCAAAACACCCACATAGCTAACAATGCCTAACCTCTAGCGCTGAACAAATTCTCCGGGAAGCCTTCGAGCGACAAGAGCAGGGCCTGCAGGCCCCCTCCCAGCGCTTCGATGATCTGGAAGAACTGCACGAGTTTCAGGGCCGCAAGCGCAAGGAATTTGAAGACTATGTTCGCCGAAACCGTATCAACATGAACAACTGGATGCGGTATGCCCAGTGGGAGCTCGACCAAAAGGAATACGCTCGCGCACGCTCCATCTTTGAGCGTGCCCTCGACGTCGACAGCAAGTCCGTAGTACTCTGGTTGCGATACATTGAGGCCGAGATGAAGACCCGTAATATCAACCACGCGCGCAACCTGTTGGACCGCGCGGTCAGTATACTCCCTAGGGTTGACAAGCTGTGGTACAGGTATGTGACTATGGAGGAGATACTCCAGAACATCCCTGGCACTAGACAGGTGTTTGAGCGCTGGATGAGCTGGGAGCCAGATGAGGCCGCCTGGAGCGCGTACATCAATCTTGAGAAGAGGTACGGGGAGTGGGGTAGGGCAAGGGCGGTATTCCAGAGGTTTACGGCAGTACACCCGGATGCAAAGAACTGGATCAAGTGGGCACGGTTCGAAGAGGAGCACGGTGATGAGGATAATGTGCGGAAAGTATTTGAACTGGCCACAGAAACTCTTGGAGATGAGTTTATAGATGAGAGGCTGTTCATTGCCTATGCCAAATATGAGGCAAAACTGAAGGAATTTGATCGCGCAAGGGCTCTCTACAAGTTTGCCCTTGACCGCCTCCCACGGAGCAAATCCCAGCAATTGCATAAAAGCTATACAACTTTTGAGAAGCAGTTCGGCGAGCGTGAGGGCGTCGAGGACGTCATCCTCTCAAAACGCCGAGTGCAGTATGAAGAGCAGATCAAAGAAAATCCCAAGAACTACGATGTCTGGTTCGACTACGGCCGTCTTGAACAGACCCTCGGCGACAAAGATCAAGTCCGCGACGTCTATGAACGTGCCATCGCCAACATACCCCCCACTAAAGAGAAGCGTCATTGGCGGCGTTACATATACCTCTGGATCTTCTACGCTCTTTGGGAAGAAATGGAGGGCAAAGACATTGACCGCACTCGCCAGATCTACGACGAGTGCCTAAAACTAATACCTCACAAGCAGTTCACCTTTGCAAAGATCTGGCTCCTCAAAGCACACTTTGAGGTCCGGCACGGCAACCTGGCCGCCGCACGCAAGTTGCTTGGCAGGGCGCTTGGAATGTGTCCAAAGGACAAGCTCTTCAAGGGCTACATTGCGCTTGAAACCCGGCTACATGAGTTTTCGCGCTGTCGCACACTGTATGAGAAGCACATTGAGTTCTCACCATCGAATGCACAAACATGGATCCGGTATGCGGAGCTGGAGATGGCGCTCGAAGATGATGACCGGGTGCGCGCCATATTTGAGCTGGCTGTCGAGCAGGAGAGTCTAGATATGCCGGAGCTACTGTGGAAGAGCTACATCGACTTTGAGGAGGAGAGCGGGGAGTTTGCGCGGACGCGGGATCTATTCGAAAGGCTGCTACAGAAGACGGATCATGTCAAGGTCTGGATCTCATATGCACACTTTGAGATCAATGCGGACGAGGGCGGTGAGGAAGATGCAGAGGGCAATGAGGTGGTCAGTGATGAGGCGAAGGCGCGTGCGAGAGGCGTGTTTGAGAGGGCCTACAAGAGCCTCAAGGCTAAGGATCTCAAGGAAGAGGTAGTATTCTCTTTATCCCACTATCCTAATTATGATACTCGTACTAACTCATTGAATAATAGCGGGTCGTCCTCCTTAATGCATGGAAATCTTTCGAAAGCACGCATGGCACACCAACAGACATCAAAAAGGTGGAGGATCAAATGCCGCGCAAGGTCAAGAAGAGGAGAAAGCTCGACGACGACAGCTACGAGGAGTACATGGACTACATCTTCCCGGCAGACGAGCAGGCCAATGCCGGTATGCTCAAACTGCTGCAGGAGGCGCATCGGTGGAAGCAGGCACAGGCGGCGATGGAGAAATAGTGCTAGTCATGAGGCGTTTGGGGATGTTAAAAATTTTGTATTTTTATTATTGCGCTTTTTTCTTTCTTTTTATGGGAAATGTAATGAAGGGAGTGGAGTTGAGCGATTTCTAGAATACCATGTGTACGGCTATGTAGTTAGCGGTAGGGTAGTGGGTCCTCAGATAAAAAGGACCTGATGACAGAATCTGAATGCATAGAGATTTTGTCCTATGGAGTTTTCCTACTTTTCTTGCACTTAGATGCCTGCACCCGTGAGTCACAAACGATCACTCGTCGGCTGAAGCCTTGGCGGTTAGTGATTTCTGATGACGCAAGAGGGGCGTTCGGTTTGCTCGTAGTGTAACCCTGGTGGTAGAGTAAGTGTGTGGGGTGAAATATTCATAAAATTCGTTACGGGGCCCTGGTTTTATACTCACTGGTGCTTTAGGGGGGGTTATCTCGAAATAGATTGTCGATATGGACTGGAGTGGAAAGGGAACATTGTATGTTGGAGGCACCTGTCAGTATATACAAGTATATACAAGTACATGTACGTAAAAAAGGAGGTATATCCGTTTAGCGATTAATAAAACTCGTAGTATAAATGTCGCGTTCTACCCTGTTATCTAAGCACTCGTTTCGTTGTTGTTGTTGCTGAGCTGCTTCTTGTACTCTTGTTTATAAAGACACTTATTCTTAGCTATAGAGCTTCTCTCCCTTTCCTTCTTAATAATCATCAACCCGATAAAAGACTATGATTCACACTGTCGGTTCACACACGAAGGCTTAATATTCACCTCAGGCCCCACCGGTCTTTGGCACCCGTGGCCAGCTCCATGTACCCCAGCTAGCCCTACCATGCCCCCCTTCTCCCGACCCCCTACACGTCTCACAGCGAGATCGAGAGTCTGTCACCTCCTGTGAGTGATGGTAGATCCATAAGGGTGACATATTCGAGCCTCCATATTTATAGCCCCGCTGTATGCTGCATAGTTCTTACTGCCGTGAGAGTAGCATCTTGCCTGGCTAGACTTCTGGACGAGTATGTAAATACATATACCTGACGCAATAGCTTCTACATTCATCGCAGAGCCGAGATTTACTAACTCGGGATGCCCAGGCATAGCATTGGTAAGCTCTGTATCCCTTTAAAACCAGCACAGAAACTAGAGAAGAGAGAATTCAAGCTGGAATTCATGACAGAGAAATCTAGGGAGCCACATGGAAGTGGTGTAGTCTTTGTGGCATCACATGTTTTCCCGCATCTCCCTCTAATATTAATTAGTACTTTTATCGCAACATCCACCAAGATTACCAGATCTAACAGGAAAAACGCCAATATTATCACGGGCATGATCGGACATTGAAGCAGCTTTCCCTCTGCGCCCTCTCCATACCAATTTTCATCCTTGTCTCAAGCTAGCTACGCTACTTCAACTTTAAATCCCGCTTGAGACGGACACTACCCCCGAATAGCCGTGATTTACAGCTGGGCATGGGCTATAGCTTGGGCTATAGCTTGGGCTTTCTCGGAACAGCACTAATAGGTATAAGACGGCAGTAAAATAATACGTGGGGTATATAAAGGGGGGCTTGCTCTCGACACCCTACTTGACGTAGGATGAAGACCTAGGTGATCCTCCGTTAAGACTATCTAGGTCACCCCCACTCAAGTCTGAAGGCCTGAGAGTGTGCCTAGACCTAATCTATGGGAAATTCACACTTGGTATCCTTC
Organism: Morchella sp. 2016-103; assembly: GCA_024713925.1. Taxonomy (NCBI): domain Eukaryota; kingdom Fungi; phylum Ascomycota; class Pezizomycetes; order Pezizales; family Morchellaceae; genus Morchella; species Morchella sp. 2016-103. Next base: position 854,289 of record JAMGZF010000017.1, on the reverse strand, counting down.
TCCATATTGGAACAGGAGAGATTCTAGATGCCCATTTTCAGTCTCTCATTTCATTCCCAGCCGTGTGTAAGTACATACTAGTTATGAAGGCCATTGCAACAAAAGTCAGCGTACCCGCTAACAGGTCTTTCATATCCCTGAGGGTCGACGCTATAACCAAAAGCCGGGGTCTCCTATGTCCAACAGATAAGAAGAGTACGAAAAAATGAATCAGTTTATCGAGTGGTGGCGTATTTCGCCCTGTACCCGCCGTGTACCCGTGCACTGTCTCAGCACATACCCACCAACCCACGTGCAGTACCTCGGTGAGTCCAAGCGCTGACAATTTCTGGATACATGTAGAAACTTAAAAGCAGTTGTTGTCTGGCTCATGACCCTCTCGCTCTTTGTTTCTCGCGTTTAAAGAATGCTACCGAAAACTTTCCCTACATCAGCAGGTTGAAAGGTAGGGCGGCGGGTAGGTCTACAAGCCAGGATAGATAGCGAGCTCGAGTAGGTCCACAAGACAGGTAGGATTGAGAGAATGTCTCAACAGGTGAGCGAGTGGCCCGGCAGGTAAGTCGGCGGGCGGGCGGGCACATCGGCGGGTGACCAGGAGGATGTGAAGGTGGCCGGGTGGTCTATTAGGTAGGTGGCCGAGTAGGTGGGCAGCCAGTAGGTGGGCGGGGAGTTCGCCCAATAGGTACCTAGGTCCCTAGGTAGATGGTCTGGTCTATATAGGTTTACCCGTCGTATTACTTAAGCTTACAGACCTTCAGATATGCTCTCCACCATGTTAGTGAACCAGCAGGATTCCTTTCCGCCCTGCCTGGGTTGCAGATCTATGTGCCTCACTGTAAACTTGCTCGTCGCGCTACCAGGCAGACCTATAGCCAAGCTCACCAACCTAACGTATAACTACAATCCAGTAGACAGTTTGCCCACCTACTCCTCTAATAGCCCGATAAATGTGTATTTTATGCCTTTTCCCATACAAAGGGAATCGGTAAATGAACTAGGAGATGCATTTGCATGTGATGTCTGATGTAAATGCATCAGCAAGACTTCATTTGTCTCCTGAGGTCTCCTGAGCCTCAGGAGACTCAAAAAATATCCAGGGGTCTCTGGAGACTCTCAGGAGACCCGGGAGACTGTTGGGAGACTGTATACACAAGTAGTAGTTTGCTGATGTGTATCAACAGATGCCTTTACATACACTTACCTACACTCCATCCGCACCGGCGCTAGCAATTTAAACTTTAAGCTCCGGTTAAGACCTCCTGTCCCGCCATTGTAGACAAGCCCCGGTAGTGTAGTGGTTATCACGCCTAAAAACTCAGCACGTAGTGACAGAGCTGTGAGGGAAACTCGGGTTCGAATCCCAATCGAGGCATTATTTTTTGTTTTTTTATTGTTTCGTGCCTCCCCTTCATCAATACAGTCAAATCTCGCTGAGTTACTAGTAAATAATTTGTATCAAAATGATGGTATAGTAGCTATAAATAAGCATTCTCTAAATGTTAAATAGTCTAGGTTCAGTTCCTGATGCAGCAGGTTTTTCAAATATTTTTTTTATTTCCAGGGCTAGGGTTTTGGTAGTTGGGAAGTGTGTATGTTAAGTCGTTCAATTTCCCTAATTACACATTTCCTGATTCATTTACACACACATTTACATGATTCATTTCCCGGGCTATTAGAGCTCGATAGTCTAACTGACCACTATTGGGGCATCGAGTAGGTCAGGAGTTTGCAGTCGGGTTTTTTCCTAATTAGTACCTTTTCTTAACTCTCTTTGAAGAACTATGTCGATACTTTGTACTTCACTAGGATCTCATCGATATGTAGAGCTGCGGTCATGGGCACCGATACTGGATATAAATAGTTTAACTATATTAGATATTCATTCTCCATTTTTCAAACATGTGGCGTAGGTACGATGAAATTCATTATTGCCCGCGCCCCCCCGGTACAATAGATTCGTAAAGCCAGAGGAAATAACTAAGTACATGCAGTCTTGTGGTAATGTGCGAACTTGTAAGCATCTTGAAGGAAAGAGGGGCGATGAAATGTGGCCCAAGAACTCACCCACAATATAGTAGGAGAGTCATGGGACATCACTCGTACTTATGAGCTATATTGTGATAGATTTTAATATCATCACCATTTCGGTAGTCACTTTTGCTTGAAGATTACGTGTTTGCTGTTTAATATAGCATGTCTCACTTAACTGACCGTTCCGATCCCGGAACCGGGAACCGACGCCAAGACACTCGAGTGATAGGCTGTGAGGAATATGTAGTTAGCGTTAAGTTTTATCCCCATAATGGACCATAGCGCTTGCTGTGAGGCACTGCGTGAAGAGCAGTAGAAAAGATTAATATGAGCGCGAAAAACAGGAAACATACACGTGTATCTCACCTTCAATTAAGGAGGGTTCGGTAGGGATGCATATGGTGCGGCGCGCCTTAACGGTGACATATATTGCACTGCGAATAACTTTTTAACCAGACAGGATATCAAAAATCTATGAAGCCAAATTGTAGGTATAGGTATGATAAAGATTTTGGCTTCATAGATTTTTGATATCTTGTCTTGTTGAAAAGTTATTAGCGATGCCATTTACCTGTTTTTGTATGTAAAAAGCGCCAAGACCTGGTGAAGTGGAACAGTATTATACCCATTTATACCCCTTCATTACAGAGTTGCGGCTAAGATGTTGTTTCTAGCCATAAAGTGGCTGGATTACAATGCTCCAATTGGTTCAAAAGCATTCGGAGTAGACCTTTACGACGCGCCGCACCATACATCATGCATGCATGGATGAGGCTGTACGTTAGAGATGCGTTCCCGACCCCTTGATATATACATACATGTACTTGTATATATAATATAAGCTAAGTTAACCAAACAAAAGCAGCGCCAGCTCAAGCCTTCATGATCACCTTACGCCCCCATGATAATAATATAATCCATCGATACTTCCACCCCACCGGGGAGCGGTAAGCGCAGCACTCGATCTCTTTCCACGAATTAAGACAGAGAAGATCTTAAGAGAGACCACATATACTTAGTTCTTGAGATCATTCCCCCTTTTCTCTCCGCCATTGCTACCATGAATCCCTATCTAATTGCGCCTGCTGAGGGGATCAGCATGGATTGATCGCTATATATGCATGTAAATAATACTGAAACAGTACTTTAGCGCCCGAACCCATATATATTTCTTCTATGAGATCTAGATTAGCCTTGGCCAAGCCATGGTTTGATAAGAGAATGTTTTAGAAATTGATTATCAGACTATTGCTTTGGCTTGGCTTATTCGGGGACTTATAGGAATGTGGGTTCTGGCCCTAAATTAAGTACCATATATATAACTGCTATAGTGTAGTTCATGTCCCTGATCGATAACAAAACAAAAGGACTTTCGCCCATATGGCCACAAATCATTTATCTACAGAGAGACCTTGCGCTTCTTCGGGCTCTAGTCGAGCCGAGGCCTCGAAGAGGGGGCATTTCGATCTGAGGCTCAGCATATAGTACATGTAGTAGTATTGAGATTAGGCTAGGCGTGGTTTGGCGGGTCAATTGCATCTTGGCCCAATCACCGGACAATGTGGATTATTAATTCAACTTGTATTTTTTTAATGTAATATAATCCAAAGTAGAAAGTTCAAGAACTGGAACAATTTCTTGCCAGGGGTGGAATGGGTACAATGGGTACTCTCCGCCTGTACAATACCAAAAAGAGGGGGTGGGATCTCTGCGGCATTGCCGCTGATACGCTAGTAGTGTGGTAAGAATACGGTATTTCTATAGTACTCAAAAATGAAAACAAAACTACCAAGCCCTCGATAGTACTTCCCCAGCACCCAGGCTAAGGCTAACCACACCCTCTCCATGCATCAAGTACCCCCCCCTCCCTTTCCTTCCCCCCCCTCCCCTTGATCTTTCCCCTTCTCTCCTTGTTTCTCTCCTTATCTTTGCTAGTTATCCAGAGAAACCCCCTCCTGTGGCTGTGGGGTGGGTTTCCCATGCGTAGTTTGTGTGTGAATCATCGCGTATCACTCGGTAACAGGACCTCCCTCCTATGTTGTCTCTCTATACCTTTACTTACTTATTTAGAAACTCTCTCTGAAGATTCGTTCCTTATGAGTACAGCTATTATCACTGGCGGGTGAGTCCATCGGCTCTGCTGTTTTTGTAAACGGTCTATAACGCAGCGGCTAGTGGCAGAAATAGCCTCTCACCTATATATCCCTTGATCAAGCGTTTTCTGTTCATCGTTGAGAGAGATTAAGAACATGCCTATGGTAACACTAGTGTTATCTCTAAACTTCCTCCTTGGTACCCGGTTTTTTCGGACCCTCATACCGCCACCCCCTTTCTTAATGTTAATGTTCGGTTGTACGATCTACGAAGGGCGTTTAAACGGTTTTTTCCTAGGGTCTGCTAGTACAGAGGGTTTTTTGAGTTTCTAATTGGGACAACCAGAGTCCTAAAGAGTGTCTTCGAAAGATTTATAGAGAGTGGGTATAGTGGGGGTGTAGTTGTGAACCTAGTGAGCCGGTATAATTCCTCAACGACCGAAAGCCCTTGGAAAGAGGGTGAAACTATGAGTGAGAGCCTCAAGAGGCCACGGACTAAAGCTGTAGTGGGGAAAAACTTCACGATCACCTTACCTTCATGGGTGAGGGAAAAATCTCCTGATGTTACGGCTTCCATCCTCGAGGGCTATATTCCAATAAGAAGCAACGACGGTATTTTAGTTGTACCCACTCCTAGTAATATGCTGAGCAAGGGAAAGTCGAACGGTACGGAAGCGCAGCACTCACCCCATAGGTTATATAAGGTTTTATCTTATCCTGGGTGCCCAAGGGTGGTGGGGGTTTCATCTGCTCGTCTCGATCTAGACACCGGACGGATATTGAACTTGGTGTTCCAAATCCACCCAGGCCATATATCGTTTCCCGTTACAGTCGCAATTGCGGGGGTTGATGTGTTGGAGCTACGTAGATTCGGTGGCTCGTATCCCTTAATTAAGTTGTCGGTAAATGCTGACCTCCAGCAAAGAGCAAAGTTTGGTGGCTTTTGTTAATAGATCTTGTTATCCCATACAAATCCTGGCCCTATATTATATGGGTCAGCATCGACAACTTAAGGGATAGATCCAGGACGTACGCTCTGATAAATTATAAACCCAATTGTTTGACACAGAGTTGGCTACATGTAGCTCGATGGGATATGGCTCCATTTGGTATGTTTCCCGCCTGGACAGCTAGTGCCAAGCCGTCCCACTGAAGATCAAGCTTAAGAGCGCCCACTAAAAAAAAGTTACGATCACTAGTCTCGTACCCATCCCCTACGGGCAGCTTACTGCTCACCATAGGTATCCGTACCAAAGCTTCAGGTTCTTAGTATACAGTGTGTACTTCAGGGGTAGGGGTAAGTGAGAAGACACCCTTCACGTAACCTTAGCAGGGTAGTGTCTTGTCTTCTGCACCTGAAGTACATAATTTAGTTTTGCGATTGTACTATTTTACTCGGTATCTGATATGCAGGGGCCTAAGAGTATTTATTTGTTCTATAGACACGGGGCTATACTCTCCTGCTCCGGGTAAATTATACCAGCTAGAACTACATGTAACGTTACTTGCGATCGTCCATTCTTTCGAGGTACTTGCCCTAAATGTTTTAGTAGGTATGCGAGCGTAGAAAGCTCAGCAGCTAAGACAAGCTAGCCGCACAAATCTTAGTATCGCACACTACGAGTGACAAGCTGTGTTCGGGTGGTAGTAATATCGAGATTGTTGTTTCGACTACATGTATGTAGGTAATGCCATAAGGTAAAAGTACTTACATAGACAGCTTCCTCCTCACTGGAATAGATATCGATTGGTTGATGTTTGGTTAGTAAAACAGGTAAAGAGGCCGCGTCTACATGTAAGTAAATTATGTATGCACATTCATGCCATAAGGGCATAAACTGCAAACCTGGTTCGTGAAACCTGAATCCCCTTAAAAGTGAAGATCATCAGCGGGGTTTATTGATTACCCCACAATCTCCCCGGCGCTATGTTTCTGACATCTCCGGTAACAAGCTCAACTATCATTTACATATGATCATGAAGGCATTGATCGATGCACATTGGTGGTTTGGAGGAGTTGAGCTGAACCTGTGCCCGTGTTACACCACATGCAAGTAAACCAACGACAACCGAAAAGGAAAAACAACCACATGGGACTCTTTTGAAAAAGCCATCTAGTTTCTCGGTCCACCCTACCAGGCGGAGCCTCCCGCTAGTGTGAGTGTGCGGTTTGAGACAGCCCCAGACAGGGGATGTTTTAGTATCAAGCTTATTTTGCCTCTGACGGAGATCCATAAAAAGCTCCGCATGATTGCGGCGTAGGATAAGTAGATCAAATCGGATATGTATGTAGGTACCAACTGCTTCCCACACCAGGGAGGCTTCTGGTACTCTCACATGTAGCAGTATTTTCCACATTCACAGGCGAGAGTATCCACCAGTGACGCTCCAGGTTGTAGTGCCTACATGTACAGAAACTCTTGGAATATGTAGGTAGCCGCGGCAGCAGCGAGCTGAAAAAACCAGGCTCACAAGTGCTTGGGAGAGGATGGGGGATCTCTTACAGCGGGGCATCGGTGGAGGGATTTACTCATGTCACATGCAAGGGTTTTTTTTTTTTTTTTTTTTTTTTTTTTTTTGGGAGGCAGGCAATGACTGCACGCGCCCCACCACAACCATCACTGCAAAACCCTGGGCCCACCGCTAGTTAAGTACTGGTAGTCGTACTCGTGTCTTGATGTCCCTGCACAGTAAAGTGGAATGCTGCTCCCATCTGTATTAGAACACTTGACCTCCTCTTTATCTTCTCTTTTCTATCAATCAACGCCTCCTCCCCTCTCCTCACACCCATCACTTGACTCCGCCTCCTCATCCTCATCCTCATCACCATCGCAATCTTCTGTAGTTCTAGTGGCAACACCAACTCCTACAGTTACCGAAAATAGTACGAAAATGTACATGGAATCAAACAGAGTAGAACCAATGAACGGCCATACTAATGGTACAAACAACACAACCCCTCGGAGCGCGGACGTCTTAGCAGCAGCTGGGTACAAGCGGACCTGGTCGGCGGAGAAGGAAAAAGTAACGGAGCGCTGGTCCATGAGGATCTCGACAATAGCTAACCTCTGGATAGATCCTCCTTGAACCATACGACCACTTACTCAAACATCCAGGAAAGGATATTCGTCACCAGCTTCTGGTGGCTTTCAACACCTGGCTTAAGGTCCCTGATGCTTCGCTAGAGATCATAAGCAAAGTTGTGGCTATGTTGCACACAGCTTCACTCTTGTAAGCTACTAATCGATCATCCCTGGCTTCCCCTTGAATGCTAATCATGAGGGTTGTAGGGTCGACGATGTCGAGGATAGCTCGAATCTTCGTCGCGGTGTCCCCGTAGCTCATAGCATTTTCGGGGTAGCTCAAACAATCAACTCTGCCAATTACGTGTACTTTTGTGCTTTGGATGAGCTTTCGAAGCTTAATAACCCAAATGTCCTCAAGATCTTCACCGAGGAACTCTTGAATCTTCACCGTGGGCAGGGGATGGACCTTTTTTGGAGGGATTCACTGACAACGCCATCGGAGGATGATTATTTGGAGATGGTCAGCAACAGTCAGTCACCCCCTTCCCCTTTTCGGCCTTTCATTTTTCTTCTTCTTTTTTCTTTCCTTTAGTGATACTGATTTCTGAGTTTAGAAACTGGTGGCCTCTTCCGACTTGCCGTGAAACTCATGCAATCTGAAAGTTCCTCTACTGAGGATTACGTCCCTCTTGTCAATTTGATGGGGCTCATTTACCAGATCCGTGATGACTATATCAATCTTCAGTGCGACAAGGTACAAACGTCCCCTTAACAACCACCACCGATTAAAGCTAACACATTTCTAGTACGCAAAACACAAAGGATTTGCGGAGGACCTGACGGAAGGAAAGTTTTCGTTTCCAATAATCCATGCGATACGCACGGACGAGTCTAATCGGCAGCTTTTAAACATTCTGAAACAACACACGAAGGACTATGACGTCAAGTTGTATGCGGTTAAGTATATGGAAAAGACTGGAAGCTTCGATTATACGCGCAAAGCGCTATATGGGTTGCACAAAAAAGCAAACGCTATGCTAGAAGAACGCGGGGGTAACCCCCTACTAACAGGGATTTTGGGCAAGATGATGATTGACGAGCAAGAGCCCGTATCACCAATCTCTTGAATATCCGCACGTGTGTATGCTTACGGTCCGTTGTCTTCTCCTTTTTCCTTTCTTTTTTCCTCGTCTGTTGAATTCCTCTCGTTTTCGGTCTCGCTCTGGGTTGGGCATTTCTGGGGTCGGTGGATTTTGGGTTCGTCGGAGTTCTTGATTGATTTTTAGTTTTCGTTCAAGTGTTGCTTTGGATTAACGGTTTTCTTCTTCTTTCTGTCGGGACTTGTTTCTGGGTTGGGGCTGCCCTCACTTCATCTGAGCTATTCTACTATTTATCTGCGCAGCATGGTTGTTTGTACTCTACCTGCATTGCATCGGAAAAATGTACTCCCATATACAAAAATCAAATTTATCAAGTCCATCAAGTGAGTTATTGTCTCGGCCAAGCTCCTCTGGGAACCACGAGTGCATTGATCTCTGGCGTGTTTAGGTGCTATTAAAAGACACGGGAAATCCCTAACCCCCCAGTAGTGGGATTTTCCGGTAGTAATCTACCGCCGGCACGGAAAATCTCCGAGCCCGAGTCGGGACCCCGGGCCTCATTTCTCCGGCATAAAACATAAGGGAGTTTAAAGTCCGCGGACCTGCTAAAGATACATACATACAGCCAACAAGGATCAAGACTACAGATACCAAGTACTCGGGATACCATATCCCCCTCGCCCCCTCTCCCACCCTGATCACGAAGCATACATGTACCTACATGCTCCAAGGACCGTCCGTGTCCTGCCGTTCTGGACACGCACTTTAGGTAGAGTACATGAGCTGTATGAGCTGGCTGTATCTCTATCACATGTTGCTATGTAGCAACCTTGTTTTTTCTTCTTTTTTCTTTTTTCTTTTTTTCAATTAACTACTCTTTATTGAACCCCCCCCCCCCCCGCCTCCGCCCCACGACCCCAACAGCAGGGGGGGGGGGGGATTGCGGATCTTTATAACGAATAAAAGGAGGGAGATGAATAGGGAGAAAGAGGGGGGGGAAATAAAAAGGGGATCCCAAGGTTAACCAACCAGTCCAGTTTTGACAACTTTGTAAAAAAGAAAAAAAAGATAAAACACCGATAGAAGAAGAGGAAGAGAAGGAAAAAAGATGCGAGAAAAGAACATAAGGTCGAAAAACGAGTTGCTGAAAGATATGCAGAGTAGAGGAGTATACAATGTTAGGTAGTAATAGCCTGGCTACTCGGGCGATAGATCTTCTATCATTCCACCACTCGGGAAGAAAAGAGGAGAAAGGGGGGGGGGGGGGGAAATCCCATCAAATTCCACCCTGCACAAACAAGCAAAGAAAAGAAAGAAAAACTCCCCACTAACTAATCCCCGCCCTTACCCGCCGTCTGGTTCAGCGACTTCTGCGCGGCCAGAGCAGCCATCTTCTGGTGGTACCCCGGGGCCGGGTTGAACTTTCGCACCGTGCGGATCTCGTCGGCCGCATATCCGGGGATGCGGATGTTCCAGTTGCGCTCGAGGATGATCTGGATGTCCTTGATGTCCAGCTGGTCGGAGCCGCGAAGCTTGGCCATCTTGCAGGCGGTGGTCGCGATGTTGTCGATGAACTCGTCAACAAGCTCCAAAATCGACTGTGATGGTGGTGGCATGTTAGTTGGATGACCTGTTCCGGTGTATGGTTGGTAGGGGGAGAGAGGGGGTAATGATTGGAGTGTGTTGATGACATAAGCAAGTCGGTGGGTGTTTAGGGGTGGAAATGATGAGATGGATGATGTAAGGAAATGAGCGGAGCACATGTATCCATAGCACAGAGCGTAAGATAATGATAAAAACAGCTGGGAGAAAAAAGACAGGTATCCAAAACAAAGAAAAGAGTGCGAAAACAGATGGGAAAATGATGAAACTAACCTCCTCGACATCAGGGTCCAGTTTCTCCTCCGGATCAATCTGCTTAACCAATTCCTCCAGCTTTCTCTTGCTCAGGAGGCCCATGCCTGCCTCATCAAACTCGAATGCTGGTTGCTTAATGATCGCGGGTGTACTCATCATCTGGTTGCCAGACGTGTTCATTCCGCCTGATAAAGTCGGTCTCGAAGGTGGCATTTGGACAGGCTGTGGTGTTGTCATGGGAAGGGTTTTTGGGATAGGCAAGCGAGAACCTTGTGCTGTGTCGCGGGTCTGCGTTGGATGTGTCGCCGTTGTTGGAGAGGCCACTGACGCGGCGGATGCGGGTTGCAGGCGTTGCTGCTGCTGCTGCTGCTGCTGCTGTTGTTGCTGCTGCTGCTGCTGCTGGGTTTGGGGTTGTGGTTGTTGCGGTGTTGCGGAGACGGGAGTGCCGGCTGCGGTGGGAGGGCGCGCGGGTTGGACTGATCCTGCCCGAGGCGCGGGAGAGTTGGGTTGTGTACCAGTAGGCGCCGGAGGAACTGATGCGCGTTGCTGTTGCGGGGGGGGCTGCTGCTGCTGCTGCTGTTGTTGCTGTTGCTGCTGTGCGGGTTGTTGTTGCTGGATTGGTGGACGGACCGCAGTTTGGGCTTGGGGTTGCTGGGGTTGCTGAACCGCTGGTACCTGCTGCGGTGGCTGTTGGGCCGCTGGTGACATAGTGGCCCGATTTGCGGCCGGATTTGGGGCAGGGCCAGTTGGAGAGTCTGCTCTCACAGCGGGGGGAACAATATGCTGCTGCTGCTGGGCATTTGCTACTGCATTGGGATTTTGCTGTTGCTGTTGCTGTTGCTGAGGATTTTGAGGCTGCTGCTGCTGCTGCTGTGGTAGGCGCTGTTGTTGCTGCATTTGACCTGTGGTTTGAAGAGGCTGCTGCTGTTGCTGCTGGGGATGATGGTTTTGCGGGTTTTGCTGAATACTATTTGCAGTGTTTGCCTGCTGTTGTTGTGCCATCGCCTGCTGCTGCTGTTGATTGGCAGCATGTGCCTCCGGGACCGCACCTTGCTGCACGGGTTTCTGCATCGCCATCTGTCCCTGCTGTCCCTGACCCTGCTGGGCTTGCTGCTGGGCCTGCTGCTGGGCCTGTTGACCAGCTCTCGCCTGCATTAGCATTTGCTGTTGCTGCTGTAGCTGCTGCTGCTGCTGCTGCTGTTGCTGAAGCAACTTCTGTTCCGCCAGCATCTTCTGCTGCTGCCCAAACTTATTAATCACATCCTTGAAATGCTGGAAATGCTGAGTGCTTTCCGCAATCCTAGTCTGTATTTCCCTCTGCTGATCCGGCGTCACCCCCGGTTGTTGCAACTGCTGGGTCAACAACTGTATCTGGTTCCGCGCCGCATTCATCTTCTGCCCCACCTGCGTCAACTTTGTCTGAATCTCTGTCCGCCACCTGTCCGCGTCCGCCGGTGCGATATTCGGCGGGAGAATCCATGTCGAGCGTGCGTTGGGGCCCAGGATACTATTAAGCATGTTCTGACCCGTGTTGACCGCGGCACCCTGTTGCTGTTGCTGCTGTTGCTGCTGTTGCTGTTGCTGCTGTTGCTGCTGCTGCTGCTGCGCAGCCTGCTGTTGCTGCTGCTGCTGCTGCGCAGCCTGCTGTTGCTGCTGCTGGAAGTTGTTCTGTTGTTGTTGCTGCGCAGCCTGCTGTTGCGCAGCTTGAACGCGCACGGCATTGCGGAGCTTGTTGATGATGGTGTCGTAGCGGGCTTGGGCGGTTTGGCCTTCGGGGGAGTTGGGGCCCTTGCTTTCAACAACCGAGCGCAGGCCTTCGAGCCCCGTCATGTACTTTTGCTTTGTCTCCTCGTTCATGGAGACCTGCGCGTTGAGGAGCTGCTGAAGCTGGGCGCGGCGCTGGGCGGCCATGGGGTTAGCGGTCGACATGGTGGGGTGCGTAAATTTAGGTTGTTTTAACGCGGGGGTGTCGGAGGTGGTGGTGGTGGTGGTGGTGGTGCTGTCGGAGGTAGTCGTTGTCGTTGTCGTCGAGGGTTTGCGTTTCCTGTGGGCGATGCACTGTCGCCTCGTATGTAGTTAAAGGAGATCCTAGATCCTCAGAGAGGAGTAGTAGCAGTAAGATGAGTCGATATTGATTATGGTGTATTTTATATAAGGTCTAGCAGGAGTTATAAAGATTGGACCGATGTAGCAGGAGTAGCGGCTAATGCAGTGATGTCGTACCGTTTAGTCACTCCCTGAGGCTCGAGTGGCCGGGTGATAAACGAGTTAGGGCAGATAGACGACGACGAACGGTCTAACCTTGACTGGCCCTCTCTCTCTCTCTCTCTATCTTCCCCTCTCTTCCCTCTCTTTGGTGATATTGCTGAGGCCGTGACGTGCTGTGTGATGCAGATGTCTCCCTGGCCAGTCCTTGTCGTAGTTATAAGTATTTTTATTTTTATTTTTTATTTATTGGATATATGCACGCGTCTAGTGGTCTAGACCTCTATGTTCGTTGAGATTTCGATTTCACGGTGTCGTCTAGACGTCTGTTGGTATTGCCTGAGGCGGGACTGGTGGTATGATGAGACTGATGCTGATGATGCTGATGATGATTGATTGATTGATTACATGCAGCAGCGCAGCAGTGCAATTCAATGGAGATCTCTGTAGATGATATATGAGTATATGTAGAGTATGTAGTCGATGCTGAATGGCTGAGCTTGGAAGGGGGGGGGGGGAGTTGAGGGATAGAATCAGAATCTCAATGCAGTGAGATCAGTGTCCAGGAGTTTCGGTGGCGGGGGATTTAATGCTTCTGTGGAAACCTTAGACTTAGTACTCTCTTGATGGAAGAAATACGAGCGAGGGTGGGGAATTGGGAAGAAGAGGAAGAATTAGGGAAGAACAAGAATGGGAGAGTTCCTATTACTTTCCTTTGCTTTCCTTTGCTTTCCTTTCTCGTACTTCTTTCTTTCTTCCTGATAATTATTTTTTATTTCTTTCACGGTCGGTAGCGGCTCGCTCTCTCTCTCTCAGGCAGTTTTTGGTTGCCATCTCAACAACCTCTTAAGACAGCTGTCTCATACCTAACAACCTTCAATTCCAACCATCACCTCCGCCCCCCTCCTCCTCCTCCCCACTTTAACTCGACATCCACTGAATACAAACAATTCAAAAAAACCCCAATTCAGTTAAATAAATATAAATATATATATATACATAGAAAATGGATCCATTCTCAAGTGAAGGAGGTTCCGTCCCCTCCCCTTCTCCGCTCCTCTTACCTACCCGCTAACCACTTCCACCCACCCACCCACCAGAGCTCCTTGCCATGCACACTGCCTTCTTCTCAGGCCAGTATCACGCCGTCCTCGGCTCCGATACCAGTACCCTCTCCCCCTCCAACGCCCTCCCCGCACGTATCTACGCTCTTCGTTCCCGCATCGCCCTCGGCGACGCCGCCTCCGTCATCTCCGAGCTCGAGACAGATACCGACACACCCGACCTCGCCGCCGTCAAGGCTTTCGCCGAGTACAGCATTGGCGCCAAAGACTCTGCCATCTCGACCGTCGAGAGCCTCATCGAGTCTGCGGCCGACAACGCTACGGTCCAGGTCCTTGGTGCGGTCGTCCTGCAGAACGAAGGGAGGAGCGAGGAGGCCCTGGGACTGCTAGGGAAGCACGTGGGGGGTCTGGAAGCGTGAGTGTCAAATGGATATCCGCAACTCACTCACTGGGTGAGGGGGAGGGTGGGGGTGGGGGCTGACTCATTGGTGATAGTGTCGCCCTAATCGTCCAGATCCGCCTCTCGCAGAACCGCACCGACCTGGCCCTCAAGGAGGTGCAGACCGCCAAGCGCTGGGCGCAGGACAGCCTCCTCGTCAACCTCGCCGAATCCTACCTCGGCCTCCGTGTCGGCGGCGAGAAATACCAGTCGGCCTACTACGTGTTCGAGGAGCTCGCGCAGGCCCCGTCATCCTCCACCTGCCGCACGCTTGTCGGCCAGGCCGTTGCCGAGCTGCATATGGGCCGTCTGGAGGAGGCCGAGGTTGCGCTGCAGCAGGCGCTGGACAAGCGCCCCGACGACAAGGACGCCTTGGCCAATATGCTTGTGCTGGCGACCATTGCGGGGAAGGACTCGGAGGAGTGGAGGCAGAAGCTTGAGGCGGCGGAGGGCGCGGAGGAGCATCCGTTCCTGAGGGACTTGAGGGAGAAGGAGGAGCTGTTTGACAGGGCGGCAGGGAAGTATTCGGCGAAGGTAGGGGCGTAGGTGCCCCGCTGGAGGGAGGGAGGGGTTTGCTTAGGTTTATAGAGGAGTTTTTAGGGGCCCGATTCTCGAAATGAACATGCCAACTTCCTACTATTTTAGTATTACGTGCATGAATAAAAACAAATGTGCATGGTATCAGTAGACTTACTGGCTTCTTGAGGGGGAAATATTTAATCTGGTAATCTGACCACCTCTTAGTAAATCAGAATTGTCTCAGTGGGTGTTTTTCTATACCATTTAGCCAGAGTGCTACAGTGCGTTATTTTTCTAGGTTGCACCATGGAGTATCACTCGGTGGAATGTCTTGGCATTCGAGGGGGGGATTAACAAAACCCTGGACGCATGATCCTCAATCAAGGCTTGTCGAGCACCTAGATCCCGAGACCTTCTCTTGGAATTGAGACAGGATGTGATCAGAGACCCCTTGGGGCAGAGCTATGTAATTCCTCTGCCTACCTAGCCAGCGAGAACACACCCGCGCACCCTAGCCCTGGAGTACTGCGCGCAAAAAGGGCTCGTGGCAAACCCCCATCAATTCTTAAGATCTTGTTGCTGCCCCCAAACTCATGCTGGCGTAGAGAGCTCCCGGTCGCGCATGACGCGAGAGAGTTAGTCGGTGACTCGCTCACCGGCCCCCATGCCCACACACCCACACACACAGTGAGAGAAGAGTTTCTTGTGGCGTAGTTTCTGGTGAACATGTTCCAGAATCTTTGGTCAGATCTCCGGGATGTGGTATGTGCCTTTACCTTGATATATGGGGCCTCGAGCTCTCACGTCAGGAGTCTAGTCTGGTCTAGTCTAGTCTAGATTGCCTTACCAAGCGTTGTTTGTGTAAGGTGCTGCAGTGTTACATGAATGCGTAGATACAAACACTGGCTGTATGACTATAACTATAGCCTTATCGTGTCTGCGTCCGGTCCCATCAAACCCCCAGATGCTGGCGAGGTGTGGGCACATGCAACCTTGATCTATATCGGAGCTGCATGTATATATGTGACGTCCCGTACGCTCAGGACCGTGTCAAGCTTATCGTCACGGAATATCACTCGGTCGGATTTGTTTTTAATTTCGTGTTCTTGGCACACACAAACCGCACTTGTTGCAACCCGTAGATAGATCTGGGTTTCAAAAAAAAATTGTCATTAAAGTCACCTCGCACGTAATTAACTGGAGCCGCAGCCGGTGACTCGGTGTCACTTTCGAAGGCTGGGGACGTTTTGAGTTCAAGTGTCATGCATGCCTAGGCCTTTTAGAACGGACTGGACTCGGGCATTTGGTACATACATGTAGATAGGAGCTGGAGGAGGGAAATAGGGCTGTATTGACTTACATGTATGCTGTATAAACGTCCCCGTCTCTCGCTTTCGATGCTCTTCCTAGCTAGCTGCCCGCGCGCGCGCGCGCAGACAGCCCACTACGTCGTTGGTAGTTTTTCCCCCCTGCACCGTTCCAAGGCACTGGAACAAGGCACTGGAACAAGGCAATCAATTCTTCCTTAATTCTGCAGACACATATGGTAACCAGAAGAAGGAGTATGGAGAGAGAGCTCGAGGCGTCAAGGGCCGCCCAAATCTGATCCCGGCCCCCTCTTCACTTTCTTTTTCTTCTCCTTCGCGAGGTACCATCGCGCCGGAACTCATATCAGCTCACAGGCTTAGACCCATATGCGCGCCCCACAAATAATTATATGGAAATCTTCAAGAAATTAATCCATTTATGACAAGTTGTGTTGACACCCCCCCCCCCCCCCCTCAGCCCGGGATTATTGCTGTTACACCATGCTACCCCCCTCCCTGAATCTTTAATACCTAACTGGCTACAATATGTATATCTATCCAGTAGCATTATTCCTAGCTAAAGTAAGTACTACTCATGTCGGACCTGCAGGACAATATTGATCGGCGAGTAGCTGGGCTGGGTTCAGCTGGCCGCGCGCGCGGTATTCATCGCACAATATTACCAAGGAGATGACTGCCGTTACCAGTTAGCTAGTTTGGGTGTTGAATCCAAGACACTAGAAGTGAGGCTTCGATCATCCGCATTCATGATGATCAAGGTACGTACCGCAATATAATAATATCTGAGGGGGGGGGGGAAAAAGAAAAAAATTCTTTTGTTGCGCCGCAACGTATTACAGGGATGGGTACAATATATACATATATATAAGCAAAAGATACAATTATATATGGGCCAACCAGAGGGCAGTCCTCTAACGTCGATCCGTGTAAATACTAGAAGTGGAGTATTCTAGAATAGGGTATCCCCTGCTGCTGCAAGAGTTTTTTTTTTCTTTCTTTTTTTTTCTTTCTTTCACTTTCCACAACCCATTCAGCCGCTGGATAGATAAACGCCGGACTTTTTTTTTTTTCTTTTCTTTTCTTTTCTAAATTAACATTTTTTTTCTCTAGATGACCACACGTACAGACATGTACCCAGGGTACATGTCTGTATAAGTAAACAAATGAGTCACTGCTAATTCCGGCATGGAAATGATCAATGCGCGTGTTTTTCGCGCGACGGTCACGATTAGAGTCGGAGATGTTCTTGCTTATTCTGGATATATGTATGTGTATGTGTCAAGCTTCTTTTTATCAGGAACCATAACCCCGCATAAGTTTATGACAACAGCGATCAGCGACAGGCGCTATAGTATGGTTACATGTAGTACGGAGTGCACTTGTAAATAATTAAGATCCTGACAATTAACGTACATGCCTCAAGACATCTCGCTCGAGTGATACCTGGTGACCTATCTCCCTCGCGAGCTTGATCTACTAGTAAAACTACCCTTAAAAAAGAAAATCATAATCTATTGCTAAAGTAACATCGTTCATAAGGCTCATAAACTGACAAAAGAAACCTGATAGGAAATGGTTCAAAAATCAAGTGACCCATTGAGTTGGTTCTGCCATGCAATTTGATGCCCATCCTCCCCGGGTGGCTCCGCCACGTAATTTATACCTCCTTTCGACCTCTCAATTAACCAGACCTAGAAAGTAAAAGTATTCAGACAAATGAAAAGCATGTAGTAGCGAAATTCGAAATAGTACAAATTAAACGCCCCAAAGACAAGGAAAAAACACCTATTATAGTTCGAACCCGTTAAGCCTCAACAAAAGAAATACGCACTCGAATTCCAGTCATGAAACTAATTCCCGCAAAAAAAGAAATCCACACCAAATCACCAGGATCCAAACAAAAACCTAGCCACACGCCTCAGTCTACTCTCGCCGTGTCCACTACTACCACCGCCTCCATATTGGCTAGGCGATCTTGCCATCCTATCCCGCCGCGATCCGTCCCCGCCAATCCAAGCCGGTGGTGGTGAAGGTGTTGGTGAATACGGATGCTTAGACCTCTTCGACCGAAACATGGGCGGGTGATTATCGGTACCCATGTAAAACATCGAATCTACCGGCGGGCCCGTGGATTTGCGCCTACCGCTATGCCTTGGCTTGTCGCAGTATATCTGCACTGGAGGAGGGGGCGGAGGGGGGGCAGGCATAGACTTTCGCTTCCTCGAGGACCTCCTACGGACCTTTTGCTCGCGCTCTCGCTCATTATATCGTGCGTTATACTCTTCAAATGTGCGCGTGTGCGGCGGGTAAGCGTCTTTGGGCGTGAAGTGATGGGTATGGTAGCGGTTGTACGCAAGGTCCTGTTTGACGGAGAACAGAGGAGCGTCGCGCTTACTCGGCTTGCGCTGGATTGGCGTGTAGACCTGTCCCCCTGCTGAAGGGTATGCGTAGCGGTATGGGTCGCTACTGGGTTGAGGAGCGTAGCTGTGGGAGGCGCTATTGGTGTATCTCATCCTGGAGTTAAGCTGAGGGATGTAGGTCCCACGTTTCTCAAGTATAAAACTATTTCTGCTTGGAGGATGTTCTGTGAGCAATGCTACTTGTGTTTGATATCTGAGAAGATTTAACGTATGAGATGGGAAGGATATTAGTCCTACTTTCCAAGGTTTATATATCGTAGATTCCCACGGGGCGGCAATGGCTTAGCTGATATTGACCGTACCGTGCAGCGGACATGAGAACCCGTCGCTATTTGTAACCATTTCGTCCCTTCTCTGATCCGGATACAATGCGTGGCCTCTGGAGGGGGGCTCAGCACCAAACTTTAAACCTCATGATTTGTTTCTGTCCAAAACGATGGTCACAAGTAGGTGATACAAGAAACAAAATAGTACCTTATGAATCCCAGGTCAAGAGAGAGCACATTTCTATGACGCAACACAGGGCGGAATGTTCCCAAACTCGTAAGGCTTGCTATGTTTGTCGCGGAAAGAATAGTAATAATTGCCATGAATGGGTCACTTGGGGGGTCGTGTGCGCTCTTCTCAGCAAGATGTCTTTAACTTTTATGTCTTGAAGAAGATTGGCTGTGCGTCATAGTCAGAATGCTGAACCCGGTGGACCCCTTCTAGAAGAAGTCTGGTGGTGGGGAAGGGGGGGAAAGGGGGAAATTTGGGGGGAGGGGTGGTGGGGAGTTGAGGAGTGAGGGGGTGAGGTGTGTGTGTGTGTGAGAGTGAGTGAGAGGGGACTCTCGTACACCAACTTGCCCATGTGCACACATATAATGATCCACGTGTGGTGTGTGCAGAGTGCCTGCCTGCTTGATTGATTAATTGATCGCTTGGGTACGTGCGCATGCAGGCACGCCGGAACGAAGCCTCGCCTTTGGATTATCCCCTGCATCTGATCTTGACGTATGGCGGCGTCTAGCCATACCTATCTCTCTAAATAAAATAATAATAATAAAAAAAACACACACAAACAATAATAAACATAGGGCAGGCTGCTGTGCCTCTTCATCTTCGATCCCCCCCCCTGTTCCCCCTGTTCATCCTCATCTTCACGCGGAACCACTTATTCCCTGCAAGGCGACCATCAGGCCCCAAATAAGAGGAACATCTCTCAGACATCCTCCCACTGGCAAGTAAAATAAAACGGCAGTTCGACGATTAGATGCGCAAGTATATATATTGTATGTATGACTGCATCATATTTCAAAACCTGGATAGGGATGATCATGTGGGCAGTTCCCAGGATATATGTGACCTGTCACGGTCACGTCTGGTCACTCGGTCGCGGTGATAGAGTGACTACATGTACCGATATGTCTGGCGTCACATCATGCAACTGTAAGCGCTGATATTGAACTTTTGCTCAATTTGCTATCGACTTCATATCCTAGAATAGGCATTTCGACATTATCCTAGGTCATAGTACAATCCGGGAGTTCTATCATTGACATGTAGTCTAGAGGTATTTTAGTTCCCCCCCCCCCCCTCCCCCGGAAACGATTAACAATACAGTCTAAGCCACCAATAAAAACCGAACGCCAGGGCTTCAGGGCGGCGATTTGATACCCGTAGGATTAAGTATGGGCAACACATCCCTTGAAATGTCCAATCAAATCTTGGGACCAATCAAAATATAGTATATGTCTTTCTTTCTCTTCCGCACACCTCTTCAGTTCATTTGATGTATTACAGGAAGTTTCTGATCAGCTTGGTAGCCAACCGGATTAGTCCATTGATCGGTACTCCGCATAGACATCTACCTGAATTATCAGAGGCTGCAATATTCTCATGACATCAATAGTGGCGAAATAGGTTCAAGACTGGGGGGGGATGTTGGTTGGTTTAGGGGGCTGATATCTTAGTACTGATTGTCGCTTATTACTACATGTATGTTTTCACATCATGCCCTACAATACATCTGCTATTACCGGTAGGGTAATACATTGTTTTTGATGCCAAATTGGAATTCAAGGCCACTCTAGGGTTAAGGACAGCGGATGAAAAGGGGCTGGGATCGATATCAATATCAAGTGCGGGCACGAAAAACAGGAGATGGGAACTTCCCCGAAACCATGACAACCGACATGATACGTAAATCCATTATTAACTACATGTACTTGTAGTAGAGCAATCTGCTTTTTTTCTTGCGTAACATCCCTGTCTCATAATACTTGCCCGCATACCACATTTCAACATGGGAAAAGAAAGAAAGGCTACAGGTACTCCCAAATTCCTTTCAGCTTAGAAATCAAAAGGAAAAAAAAAAAAAAGATCAAGCAAAACCCAGTCAGCCACAAGGTGACAAAAAATACGAAAAAGAAAGAAAGAAAGAAAACCAACGCCCCATTGCTCCTATTACCTCCTTCTACCAATTGAATTTACTCCCTGAGCTCTTTAACACCCTAATCTGTCACTCCTTCCTTTTAGAGAGGGGTAGTCTCCCTCTTTTCCTTCCTCCATTTATATGATAGATCTGAGAATTAAGAACCGCCAATGTAGGATTTTTTTTTCCCCTCCCTTTTTTCTCTTACCCAAATGACCGATCCATTTTTGTTGATATCCACCTCCTTCCTTCTCTTTCTTCTGATGACGATGGTGATGTTTAAATATACAGTTTCGAACCTCAGACAGTAAAAAAATAGAGAAAATATAGTTAAGATCCATAAAGGAAAGAAAATAATTCCGGCGTCTGCTACTTTATCTTTACGCCTGCAAGGTTGCGATAAAGTTGTTGAGGTCGTATTCGTCGGTGTACTGGGAATCGTCCCATAGTTCCCCAAGGTCATCCAGAACACCTTTATTACCCTTCTTGATAACTTGCCCATTGACATCCACCATATCTTCTTCAGCGGCCTCCTTCTGTATGACTCCCGCATCGCCAACATTGAAGAGGTCAAGAATTTGATCGGTCTCCATAGTTGCCAGACCAGCATTCTGTTGATTCACAACTGTCGATGCAACATCTAGTTTAAATCGTTGAAGACTGTTCTGATGTTAGCAATTGCTATGTGAATGGAACAAACAAAAAATACCTCATAATCTTCTCCTCCAACGTGCTGCGTGTGACTAGTCGATACACATTTACCACTTTCTTTTGCCCAATACGATGTGCACGATCCATGGCTTGCATATCCTTCTGGGGATTCCAATCATGCTCCACAAATATAACAGTATCTGCCCCAGTTAAATTAAGGCCCAAGCCACCAACGTGAGTTGTTAGGAGCAAAACATCGATAGATGGATCTCCATTGAATTTGGTGACAATATCTTGCCTTTTTCTTGCCTCAGTACCACCATCCATTCTCAGATATGACACGGTTGGCAGTAGTTTCTTCAGGACGTCATTTTCCACGATATCCAACATCTCTTTTAACTGGCAAAAGATCAGCGCGCGGTGCTGGCTGATAGCGGTTGCCTCGGCTGGGATTTCGCCCCCACTATTAACACTGTCGATTCCAATTCCGCAATCCACAAGTAAGTCGCGTAAAGCTCCTAGCTTTGGTGCATGGATGGGATCCCGGATGTGTGATTTGTCTTTGCTTAATTGACGGTTAATCTTCTCAAATTGAGGATGCTTTTCATTAAGGACCAAAGCCGGAGAGTTGCATAGCTTTCGCATGTATTGTAAAGCCTGGAAGATGTGCTGCTTAGCCTGTTTGTCTCCTTCTGCTGCAACTGCCCCGGCAATCTGTTTCGATTGTTTCTTCGCAAAATCGTCATATAGCTTCTTCTGCAGTTCGCTGAGGTCGCAGTAATAGTTCTGGATGATTTTCGGAGGTAGGTCATCCAGAACTTCCTCCTTCAGTCTCCTGAGTAAGAATGGCAACACCTGTTTATGCAGTGCCTCAATAGCGAGAGCACCAGCTTCCTGTTCCTTTGAGTTGCTCTTACTATTTCGACTAGCAGCAATCGGTTTGGCGAATCGGTCCAAAAAGACTTTTTCGGTTCCAAGGAAACCGGGCATCAGGAAATCAAACAAAGACCATAGCTCCAGGACATTGTTCTGAATGGGGGTTCCTGACAAGATCAGACGATGGTTCGCAGATATTCTTTTAACTGCCTGGGTAAGCTTCGCCTTGGAATTTTTGATAATATGTCCCTCGTCAAGAACACAATAGTTCCAGCTAAAGGAACCAATGTTCTCAATATCATTCCTACATATATCATATGAGGTGATGACAATATCTGTTGTGCCAAGTTGTGCACGAACGCGCGCACGCTCTGCTGGATTGCCAATATAGCACAGTGCTGTAAGGAAAGGGGCAAACTGGTTGATCTCCTGCATCCAATGGCCAGAGAGAGTTGGGGGGCAAACAATGAGTGATGGCAAACGACGATTTTCGATTGCGCCTGTCTTCTCAAAGTCTTGTGCTCGTAAATAGTGATCACTGGCAATGATACAAATCGTCTGTAATGTCTTTCCAAGGCCCATATCTACGTTAAATCAGCAAAAGTCCAGCTATTTTATATTCGTTAGCTTGGGGTGAACACTGACCATCACACAAAATACCATGCAGATGGTATTTGTTCAAAAAAGCAAGCCAATTAACACCCTCCTGTTGGTAGGATCTCAACGAAGCCTTTATAGCAACTGGAAGTTCAAAAGGTTCGACTTTGTGCACGTCTAACATTTGAGATATAAATTTCCGCTCCCTATCACGTCCTTTCAACAATTCCTCGGAAAGCCCAGGGGGGTCGGGAATTCCGGCCTAAGAAAGTTGAAATTGTTAGTGAATACGCTTGATTGTTGGAATAGAGAAAGAAGCTATATACCTCTAATGGAACTAATTTAACTAGCGTTGCAAAAGTGGTCGTGGAAATGAGGCGCACGTCATTGTCTGAGTCGCTCATCCTTCCCAGTACCGGAACAATCAAGAATACAACGTATGGGAGAATATCAGTCTCCATTACGTGGATCAAATGGTACACACATTCAATAGCCCCCTGACGATAGCGTAGCTCGTGAGCATTGGCAAAGTTTGGTAAAACCTTTTCAACCAAGGTTGTCATTCCCTCGATGGTGATCACACTGCATATTGTAGCAAAGCACTTGGCAGCAGCGTAACGAAGTACTGAGTAGTTTGACTGAAGGGCCCTTATTATCAAAGGGAAGAGATTGATAATTGATGGATGAAGATCAGGGTGGAACTTAGGAAGTAATGCCCGGATTGTCGAAAGACCGTCAACAACCTCCTGACCAAGAGTGACATTGGGATCCTTGATATTACTTGGAAGTTCGGCATCAAAAGCAGCGTGCAAAGGTGCCTCGATACAATCCCGTAGTTTTGGCACAGCATCAAATAATGAAGCACCAAATGTCTGTGCCAATTGTTCCAGGGCCTCTTTGGCACCACGTCTTTTTATTCTTGCTTCTCTAGCCTCTCTTTCGAAGGCTGCCTGATCGGCATGGTCTTTGCGATCCTCCTCTTTCCTCAAAGACAAAATGTTCTCCTCTAATGTTTCATTTTGGTGGAACATGGGGACCTCTGAAGTGTCTACGCAGAGGAAAGAGTTGAGGTTTTTAGTAAGCTTATCTGCCACAGCAGCGCGCCCACTTCTCGAACATAGACCCACGAGTGAGGCAATTGCCTGAGCAGAACGTCGCTGTAAATCGAGGTTCTCTTCCAGCTTGACGCTCTCCATAACACCGTGAACGACTGGATTGAGCTTCTTCGGCAGTTGTCCAGAAGCAATATATGCGCCAGCTGCAGCCGCCAAAACCCGAACGTCACGCTGTGCTTTCGCTACCTTGGTATCTTCGATGGCCGCTACGGCGCTTGCTCTGGCGTCCGCGAGAGCTTGAGAAGACATTAGTTTTTGCGTCGGCAGAAGCGCTCGCTTGAGACGAGTAAATTCCTCCCCAACTATTTTCTCTGCCTTTTCAATACTGAATGCATCTGGGCCAGCCTCCGGGTCTCCTTGGCAGACTGCGGCGATGTTAGGAATCTTGGATGCAGATACACGGCCTATATCCCGGAAGGCATTAAGTAACGAACGGCATTGTGCCTGAACAATATGCACGTACGAGGCCAAGTCACGATAACAGGAAGGCCGTTCAGAGTTGAGTAAATTGGATAGTGCTTCTAAGAATGCTGCTTTCAGATCCGTCATTTCGCTCGTTTCTTTTGCGTACTCTTCGATTATCATGGCTGTTACAAGCTCCGTGGAAGAAAATTGAGATTGGAGGCACGTGACAATCCTGGAATGGAATATAGATCGAGCTTCATCCTTTGGCCAGAGGCTCATGGCTTTACCCAAGGCTTTTGCACCAGCAATTTTGGTCTTGATAATCGTCTCCACTCCAACTAAGTCAACATCACCTTGAATCATATGACCATCAACGTTATGTGCCGACACAACTGGCTCTTCTTTCTTCTCGCTCTTACGGCGCCTTTTGGCTGCAGGTTCTGCAGTAGTGGGTGGAGGTTGGGCTGGTGAAGGCCCTTTCATTAGTCCAGGCAAGACCAGTGTCTGCCCTGATGGTCTGATAAATAGAGACGGATCCATAGGATGTGGGTGTCGGGATACACCGATTGGTGTGGTTAACAGGGAAATTAACGGATCAAGATGCGTTCCAAACTCGGAGGCAAACCGGTGAGGGTCATCTCGGGCGAGCTCTTCGGTCAACGCCATCCAAACTTGTAAAGACAATGATAAGACAGACTAACAAAGTTAGTTGAGTATGATGGTATGAGTAATAAGAAATACCCTACCTCGACCCTTTCGACCAACAAATTTTGAAAAATCAAACGTAAGATTTTCCCTTCAACCCACCCTTTCGTTCCATCACCTTGAATGTTCAAGAATGTCAAAAGAGCACGTAATACTGCGGCCCGAACACTTGTGATTGTGTGACGCAAGAAGGGATAAAGTCGGGGCACCAGTAAGGCAAACGATTGTCTAAAAAATTAGTAAAGTGCCACCTCAGAAGAAAGTGGGACGAGTATAATATATAAACGGGGTTGGTGAGAGCTTACGATGGGTCTGTGGAAGCTTTCATCCTCATGGCTTCCAAAACTTGTGGAAACGAGCATAGTTTCGCTAACAAATCCATAACCGAACCTGTACTCGCACTAAGATCATCTTTGAGATGAGAAAGGCACTCCCAGACAACGTTGATTAAGCCATCGACCGCTGCAGGTCGCAAATTGATGAATTCAGAGGCTATGGGAATGAGAGTAGCTGCACTGACGGCCCTAACGTCGTCGTCATGATCTGCTAGCCCCCGCATGACAGCTCTAACCACTCCATCTAGAAGCTCTGTGTCTTGTACTAGAAGGTCCGTACGAACGGCAACGAGATATTTCAACCCAAGCATACCACCATGACAAACCTCCCAGACAGGATTAGTGAGATTAAGATCTTCCTGCATAACAAGTCGGTACAAAATCCGATACACAGCATGGACCGAGGCTGGCGGAAGATGACATAAAAGTGCGCCCATTGTCTGCGATGTAGTTTCACGGATTGGGGCAACCACCTAGAGACATTATTAGCAATACTGAAAACCTAGAATTCAAGGAAACTTACGGTATCAGAGACATAGTCGCCGAAACGATCTAGCATGAAAACGCAGCACAACCGACACGCTAAATCATCTAGCCATTTCTGGTTGAGAATATCATTCTCCTTACGAGTTTTACCCCTCTCTCTCCCAGCACCATTACCATGCACTCTAACAACTTGCCGGATACCCATAGCAGCACCATGCCTAATTTCCCAATTTGGGTCGAACAGGTCTACGAGAAGAATTTCACAAAGACGCTCAAAGGGCCACTCGAATACCTCTCCAGATGTTTGGATTATTGGGGACGGTGGAGCTGCAGGGCCCTTGTGCTCAACGATAATTTTGGTATCATCAGGAGGATTCTTTGTATCCAAGGAGAAGTAATCAGGAACAACAGTTCCATTTGCAGCATCTTGCTGCTTTACTGGATGTGGTGTATTGGCCTCAATGGGAGTTTGTGGCACAACATCCATACTCATTCTTCGTGCTGATGAACCTAGATCTACCACGCGGACTTTATTCGCATGGTTCTTGGCATTTGCTTTGGCCTTTCTTTTTAGCATATTTTGTTGTCTTTTGCTTAGTGCGGACGCGCCTTCATCCGTCGGGGTCTGCGGTGTATTATTTGGGCCATCAGGGGACATTGCTATTATCGTTGTTTGGATGGCTGGTGAGGCCATAGGTGCACGGAAAACTCCTCCAACGGAAGTATCAATCCGTGGTGTTTGTACCGAGTGCCCAGTTGCCGCAAAGTCTTTTTCGGTAACAATTTCGTCCTCGATATATTCACCTCCCAGACCCAATCTTGCCGTCACATTTCTCTTTTGCGCCGCTAGACGCTCTGCTGGATCCAAATCGGCCAGAGTAAAGTCATATTCTTTTCCTGAGCTCCCGAGTAGTTTTTTCCCATTCTTGATGACTGCTGTTATATCAAGGGTATCAAATGTCAGCAGGTCATCTGGATTAGCAACCGCAGCACCATTTTCCAATTTGGCTAGAGGCACTTCAAGAAGTTCATTCCCCTGTTCTTCCTGTTTGGGTTCGGGTTTTATAGGATCGTCCAAAGCATTAGGATCCCATTTCTCGGCATTTTCAACAATTCCAGCAATTGCCTTATTTGCTGCGAGTCGGGTATCCCAGTTTCTCGATCTTAAGAACGGAACAACTCTGTTGAGTAGATTGAATAATTCATCAGGATGGGCCTTCTGGATATCGGCAAGCTGGGCGGCAGCGGTGTTTCGCACGAGCTGACTCGACCCAGAGTCGAGTAGCCTGTATCAAAATTAGAAAGAAGTCAAACAAGCTTTAGGATTGAGCGATAAAAAGCAAAGGATGCGGCTCTAAGATAGATGGTAGTGCAATGAAACACAAGAGGAACACTAGAAGTAGGATTTCACTCACGTTACAAGTCTGTCTAATCTGTAGGGAACGCAATCACAAGGATGGACTCGTTAGTCTCCGGCATGTAGATAGACAATAGCAGCAGCGGCAGCAGCAGCACCATCATCATCATTATCTGAAGGACGGGCGCCATGAATCATGAATCATTCATCATAATCAATCACGTAGTCTGCTGATGATGCAGCAGGCGTTGTGAGAAATCACGTGTGGGGCCAGTGGATAGAAGAAGTGCTTACCTGGACATGTTCTAAGCAACAACGCCCATAGTGGGAAGGGCAAAAAAAGTGTGGGTGAGGGGACAGACTGGTTGAAATGGGTGGTCGCAAATAAAGAACAAATAATCCCTTGGCGCGATATGAAGGCGAGCTAGACAAAGAAGGAAGACTATTATTATTGTTTACTTTATTAAACCCGTGGGCGGGAAAGAGGAAGGGGCGCGCGCGAACGGGAGATCAGATATGGTGGTTCGAACACACGCATACACACCACTCACACACGCAGATGGACACACCAATCAAAGTGAGGTCCCGAGAGCGACAACAACTGTCGAAGCTGTAGAGGTCGGTGGTTGGTCGGGTTGACAAGCAAGCAGCAGGTACAGCAGTTCGACGAGGGGGTATGGGTAAATGTTTGAACGGGCGGGTGAGCGGGGACAGCGGTCGGTTTTTAAGGGGGCTCTGTTTGGTGATTTTGCAGTGAGGCTTGGCAGACTAGGGGTAACACGCCGCTAGTTAAGCCTAGGAACGTTGCTTTTCCAGGTGGGGGGGAACGGATGGCGGAAAATGGAAAAAGCAAAAAACGAAAAAATAAGGACGAGGAAAACCAAGCTCCAAAGACGGCGTTGCTGCTGCGGGGAGCTTTGAACACTCCATTTCAGAGCTTTCTGGGGGTTACCGCCTCCCCTTTTAACGTACTGGCCTCGCGTTAGACCCCAGCATAGTGCCAAGGGACGCTAGTCCTAAAGTGGAATGGCTTCATGCACACTGGCTGCAGCCAGCCTTGCTTTGGGGAGGGGGATTCGAAAGCGAGGGAAGAACAGTTTGTGCCGAGTTCAGTCTGGGAGCCCGGGAAACACTCCTGCTCTTGGTGATATCTGGCCTCGATACAGTGCATTTGTGTTTCAACGCTGAGGAATGATGTACTTGGTATTCAAGTAATAGGTTACACTTACTCCTGTAATTCTACGGATTTTGTCATGTGATTTCAACAGATCCAAAGACTGGGGTTTGACGACTCATCTCGATTGATATTTTGCGGCTGACCGCTGGAATTTGACAGGCACCTCACGACTGACTCTGATGTGAAACATAGTATACATAGATGACGAGGTGTGATGAGGGGTCACTCGTCCGCGTATGGGTACATCTTTGGATGACTTAGCAAGCTTCTGCCATACACACAGCCAGCCTTTGTAGGGGGATCCAAGGACTAGGATTTCCATTCACCAAACAAAATAATCTCTACTCACACCCCATATCAACTATATCAACTTAGGTACATGTACCTACTCTATGCCCGTCAACCTAACCACACGTATGCCTGTAGATTTGTATGTCAAGATGTGATTCGCTTAGGAAATATGCATTTTCATGACAACCTCTTATTCGACATACGGATAAAACGCGTCGACATTCCGATAATGTAGATTGAAGCACTCCAGTATTCTGCAAAGCCTATCGTTCCCTCGATCTTGATTCAAAGATCTGGGGGATTAATAGATTAGAACGCAGTACGAGTGAGTGTAGGAAAATTAGTAGAAGACAGGAAGGAGTTGTCTCGCAGTCTGTGAGCATTCTCGGAAATGTCTAGGGTCACCGGCTAGCAACGACCACCTCATCCGCTGAAACCTCCGCATGTACATACGTACCTAGGTCGAGGGAGATCAGTGAAGTCTTCTCTCAACTGCACCTAACGTCTACAAGGAGAGACCTCAACTCATCATCAGATCAAACCAAACCTCCCTCCACCACCATTCATCCCCCATTCGACTTCATACTTATTTCCTCCCATATACTGCAACTACCCCCCCCCCCCACTTCATCATCCCTTCTCCATCTCGACATCAGGGTGTGTTCTGAGGATACTCCCCCGCTCATCCTCATCACGTCCTCCAAAAACGACCACGAAACCCTTTTTCCAAACAGAGCTGCATACCGAGACACCCCCCTTCGTATCGCTTCCCGGCTACTGACCAAACGGAGAGCAACCTATCCCCTCCTCTTCTTGCTATCCTGACTGCTGCTACTCTGCAGCTTCGTTGGCTCCCTCTGCGATTGGCTCCTTAACAGATAATCGATCCTGGTACCCTTCTATGGCTGCGCCGAGCTACGGTCATCATCACCCTGCTCAGTATCCGCAGACATATCATGCTCCCTCGATACCTGTCCCAAACGCCCCACCTGGGACGTTCCTTCCGGGGACGTTAATAACAGTTGGCGCCCATAAATGCACTATAGAGCGGTATTTATCTGAAGGCTAGTAGCGGTTTGCCATTTGCATTGTTTGAATTTGGCCCTCTACTAACATCGATTCGAATTTCTAGGTGGTTTTGCTCATGTTTACTTGGTCAAGCTTTCACGCCCAGTCGATGGATTAGATGTGGCGGTTTTGAAGCGTGTTGCCGTTCCGGACAAGGAGGCCCTTTCGAGCATGAGGACGGAGGTTGAGACAATGGTTCGTTCCTGTCTCTCTGGTTGTCTTACTTCATATCTGAATTTTTTGGAACTCTTAGAAACGGCTGAAAGGTCACCGGCATATCGTTACATATATCGACTCACATGCGTCCCATTTGAAGGGTGGTGGATATGAGGTGTTTCTGTTGATGGAATTTTGCTCGGGTATGGGCAGGTAAAGGTCATTGCACAAAAGCTGCGCTGACAATATACGAATAGGAGGGGGTTTGATCGACTTTATGAATACCAGACTCCAGAATCGACTAACGGAACCTGAAATTCTCAAGATTTTCGACGACGTAGCGGAAGGAGTTGCCTGCATGCACTATCTTCAACCTCCCCTTCTTCACCGAGATCTAAAGGTCGAAAATGTTTTGATAGGGTCACACCGAGGATACAAGCTATGTGATTTTGGTTCATGTGCTTCAGTAAAACCTGCTGCGCAGACTGTTGCAGAATGCCGACTGGTGGAAGAGGATATTCAAAAGCACACGACACTCCAATACCGATCCCCGGAGATGGTTGATGTGTATCGAAAGCTTCCCATTGACGAGAAGTCGGATATATGGGCCTTGGGTGTCCTTTTGTACAAGCTTTGCTATTATACGACCCCTTTTGAGGAGCAAGGAACGCTCGCTATTCTAAATGCTTCCTTCAAATTCCCTTCATATCCTCCTTTCTCGGATCGTATAAAAAAACTTATTGGTGGGTGTCTAGCCATTTCGTTTCTCCGTAGTTTCTACTGACGGCACCAGCATGGATGTTGCGAGAGGCTCCTCAGCAACGACCGAACATTTACCAGGTTGTCCGGGAAGTCTGTTCGATGCGTGGAAAGCAATTGCCAATAAAAGATGTATGTTTTGAAAGATTGTATCGAGCTACAACTAACACCTCCCAGATCTATTCGGACCTTTCAACGCAAAGATCGCCTATGGAAGCGCAAGTATCTCCCGTAATCCAATCTCCTCCAAGTATTGTCGCATATCAGTCTCCTCCCCCGCCACAGCCACAACCACTTCCAGATATCACGCCAATGCGCCGTGGAAGACCGACCAAAGATGGACCGGTTGCACACTCACCGGGAACTTCAAGAACAAGGCCAACCATACCCGACCCATCACCCAAAATTCGCTCTACATCAACTGATCCATTTTCTGCCCTTGATCAAAATACCATTCCGTTTAGTATAAATGATTCTGCATCTAGGTTTCCAAGTGTAGAGCAATTCAACCTACTTCACGATTCTGGAAACAAATTTGAGTTTGTGGAGGGACTGTTGCCATCAGCCCCGGATCCTGGAAAGAAAGACCTTAGCACCCGATTAACTGAGAAGCTGGCGGATGATGCTTTCGCTTCAGCAGCTCCACAACCGCCCCAAGAAGTATCAGCTGGTCAAAAACAGTACCAAAGTTTATCTCGGCCAGTGACGGGGCATGGAATGCCTGGATGGCCAGTTCTTCTTGAGCCCCAACCCACCCGGCCAGTGATGGTTTCCACGGGAACGATGACTTCTCCGGAATCACCCTCCTCTAGATCTCCATCTCCACGGGAGTTCCCTATGCTACGAACGAATAGTAGTAAACTACAAGAGCAGAACTTTGAATCACAAGGCTCTTCTCCTGCAGCGCCCCGATTGAAGCAACAGAGACCGACTACACTTTTGGAGGTTGGGCGCTCGGCAACGCACACCCCTACTATGTCCCGAACAGCAAACTCTTCTAGGCCTTCACTCGAGTACTCTCGCTCGGCATCGACTCTTGAAGCTGGAAACCCCAACCCACCACCTCGTTCAGCCTCCGTAAACTCTAAGCATCGTCCTACTAGTGTTTTTATTGAGTCTAATTTAGAATTCCTCCGGGATTTGGATTCAGCAACAACCCAAGGGACCATCAGCACGCAACCTCCAAATGGAGGATATTCGGTCCAACAAAGTATCACCGGTCAATCTATAAATTCACAGAGATCCGTAAATATTGAGTCGAACGTAGACTATCTAAAAGCTATAGAACACGAGTCAGATGTGAAGCCCGAAAAGAGGAGTTCAAGTGGGAGCTTTGTTTCAAAGCATGTTAAACGTGCCAGCATGCCCTCGATATCACTCCCTGGCTCCAAAGGTCTTTTGGCCGGCAAATTTGGGGACGCATTTCGGAGGTTCGAGCGTAACAACACCGGCGGATCATCGCAAGACCAAAATCCAGAGAGTTTACCAAGTCCTGAGCGTGGGGCAATGCCCGTAATTACTGATAGCCAAGATATATTAGACTTGGACGATAACTGGGAAGTTAGTAGTCAGGACATACCACCGGAAATGAAGCGAGAGCTTGAGAAGCGGCGACTCTCCCAAGAAGAGAGGCGGGTGGCTGCTGCTGCTGCAGACTACAAAAGACAGCTCGCAGAGCGAGATGCGGGTGGCAAGCCTTTGGCCTCAAGAAATAGAGCAAACTCGATTCAAAACAAGGTCAAAGCGCTTCTTAGTGAAAACCGTGCCCCACCTCCTAAAACCGCAGAGGGGTATGGCCGGTTCACTAACGCCCCTCAACAGCAACAATTAGATGCATTGAGTCAGTCAAAACCGAGCCCCACGGAAAAGCCACAGACGGACGCATACCATCGAGGAAGCGTTAGCTATCGAACTGGTGCTCCATCTGCTGGTGCAACTATTACCGTTGCTTCATCTATCTCTTCTAGGAAGAATACGCCAGCGGCCATTATACCACCAGCATCTACAGGCTCAGGGCAACCTTCACCACGCCCGCCCCCACCCCCGAAACCGAATAAACTGCGAGTTTCCGGAACAGGCGGTGGAAGTGGGGGTACAACTGCGCCTCAGCTTCCCGCCAGAACAATAGCGAGCGGTGGTGTTACTGATGATAGTGTCAATCTACCGGACGAGGACTGGCAGAAGAGTTTTGCCAAGCGTTACCCTAGTCTCGCAGGATTAGAGATGGTAGAGACAGTGGTAGGGCCAGGGAGGAAGGATTAATGTGGTGAAATACAAGACTAAATATAGTGAACGATATAGAGTGGAGTGGGGATGGGTATGAAGTGTAATGCCGCATAGATTTTTATTATGTGAAGCGGAATGAGCGAATGTTTCTTTTCTGCGTCAAATGTGAGGCTTGTAACGCATCTCAGGCGGGATTTATGGAATAGCTTACATATATGGGTTGTAGAGACGGAAACAGTTTTTATCATATTTTTTATCTTTTAAATATCCTGGTTGGTACAGTGGGTTCTTCTTTCTTTTGTTTTTGTGTTTATTTGCATGTCCAAGGGCAATCAATCTATACAGTGAGGATAAGAAGGCGAAATCAAATGAGAGCCTATGTCGAACTTTAATGGAATCTATTTAATACTCTAGTTATTTCTTTTTTTTCTGTGATCACCTAGAAATGCACTCTGGTATCAATGTCTCACTACAATTTAGATAATCGCCTTAATCATTAGCTAGCACTCGTAGGGCAGGCGGTATCTCCAGAATTCAGTTACGTTCGAACAGCCACGGAAAGAGGCGGTAATCGTTTCACTATCAATGCCACCATTGATTGGTAAATACGTTTATAATGGGCGAGTGATAAATAATGATGCATACCCACTCAGACTTAGAATAACTACCAAGTCGATAACAGCCATCTAACAAAGAGGCCGGATAACGATACTGCATGCCAAACAGAAAATGTTTAATGGCGCTCACACAAAATATGAAGAGAAATACTATTAGGAGAAAGTGTGGCGGAAAGGAGATAAAAAAAAACAGACCAAATAACTAGGGAAAAATGATAAAGACCCGAACCCTATGAAGAAGGAAGTATATAAAGAAAAGAAGAAAGAAAAAAGCCAGACATCTAATACAGGCTCCCAAACACCTCCACCCATATTTTACCCACACCCCTACTTTCACATTAATAATGAAGATGTTTCCAACAGGCTACGTATTTTGGCCCCCCCGTCCCCCATCATACCATTTCTAACCGTCCTGGCAACTGCCTTTACGAAAATCGGCGTAAAATGAGAAAGAGATTGCCTCAAAAATTTGTGTCAGAAGATTCAGACAATCTTTATTCAATCTCCTCAAATTCCTCATCCATATCTTGGTTTTCTTCATCATCCACGTAGTGACCCTGATCTAGGTTTGGTGTTCCGTCCGGATGCGCCTTTTGTGCGTTGAGATAGTTCCGTAATTTATTAACGCCACTGCCACTGAAAACACAGCTGTTGAGAGAAAAATTGTTAGTTAATGAAAACCTCGAGCCTTCGGTGGAGAAAGAGAAAGGATTACATACAAAACTTCTCGTTGATGCTCATTGAATTCATCAGGAGGAGGCCTACAGAACTGTGTAAAGTCCTTTCTGCGGTAAAAGACATCAACCCCAGTCAAACTCAAATGAGTTAGCCTTTGGCAGTTGGTGATAAGTTCGTGAATTCCCTAAAACCGAGTTGTCAGTCATAAGGTTTCAAGATTTTTGCCCTATAGTCAAATCGTTCCGTTTACTCACATCGACAGTCAGATTAGTGCAGTAAGAAAGGTGCACCCTCTCCAGTGGGCACGGCATATCTTTGTTACCCTTCAATAATGTTTGGATCGAGTAATCCGTGATATTTTGACATTTAACCAGTCCTATCCTCCTCAGTTTCGGAAGGTTTGCAAGGTAGCTCACACTCTGGTCTGTCAGGTGTGTGCAGCATGCGAGATCAATGTACCTAATCCTGCTACAGAATCGCACTAACGTCTGCACAGCCCTGTCCGTCAAATGCTGGCAGTGGCCAAGGTGCAAGTAGTGTAGATTCTTCCCGAGCTTGATCACACTTTGTGTTACGGCTCTGTCCGTGATGTTCCTGCATTTTGCCAGAACCAGATTGCGAAGGCGGGGCGCAGCAGTCACGATTTTATTGACTGCTTCGTCCGTTAAGAGCTCGCAACCAGTAAGGTCCAGAATACGTAGAAAATCGTAGGTTCGGGCTGGTAGCTGGAGGAAGGCGTCGTCTGTGAGAAGATCGCAATAAGCTAATCGCAGCTCTCGGAGCTGGCGCAATTGGGTGAATAGATGGCCTATAGCTTCGTCGGTGATGTTGTGGCATTTATAAAGATCGATTTCTAGAAGCTGGGAGCAATTTGCAGCTAATGATGCAACTGCCCCGTTTGTAATGTAGTTACACTCGTTGAGTTTAAGCTTAAATGAAGTTAGTATTAATGCGATAAGAGTTCGAGGGGCCAACTTTCTTACCCTTCGCAAAGATTTGCATCTCTCTGATAAGGGGATCAAGGATGTATCCGTTACACGCTTACACCCAGCTATATTCAGACCCTGTAGGCGTGGGCAGTTTTTCGCAACGGCTAATAGTGTGTTATCTGAAATATTGTGAAGCTGGGACAAGTCAAGGGCCTGTATCCGAGGGTTGTTATCTAATATGTCCTGCAGAGGGGGATCGTTAAGATTCGAGCAGTTTGTGAGAGTTAGCCGTTCTAACTTTGTGCACATGGCCAGAGGCGCCATGCTTCCGTCGCTGATTTTTTGAGCGATCGTGGTGAGATTGAGACGCTTGATCAGCTGAGCGTACTTGTAAGTGGCATTAGGGTCTACAACAGCCTTAACCATGTTCTGGTACTTGATGAACTCGTCGAAGGATGGGCGATGCCATAGTAGCTCGACGCTGCAGTTTGCCCACTGCCTCGAAACCAGCATGCATGACCTCAGATCCACCACTGACGCAACTTTGGAGAAAATGGCGATAAGAAGCTCTGGTGGTAACCGATAGACTGGGGGAGTGGAGGAAACTTGTTGAATATTTTGATAGTTTAATTGTTTATGTGTGATATTTAACTTGTCGGTTGGTGACACGGTCATGTTGCGGAATTCGGTCAAATCGGATAGGGAGACGTTGTCATCGGGTCCTATCGCGAACTCGTTGCCGCCATCGTCGTTGCAGGTAAAGTGTTCTGGACTACTGCTGCTACTGGAACTAGTGGACGTCGATACCACAGTTGGATCTGGGCGCAAACGAGCCATCGAGATAGAGGAGAAATGGAGAGAATATTAGGAAAGAAGGGGGGGGAGGAAAGGGGAGAAGAAGGGGAGGGGAAGTTGGTCGCAGGAGCAGGTGGAACAGGCTAGTCCTTGGTGATTACTTCTTGACGCTTGAGGTGCCGGTAGGGACGGGTGGTGATGTAAATAATATAAAGCGTGGGAAGGGAGCGGGGGAAGAAATCAAAGCAAAGGGGGGGGTTAGGGTTGCGTTTGGAGCTTAAAGAGCGGCGACGTGGGGCCGTTTGGAATCTGGCCGGCACTAGGGTAATTTAGGAGGCCGATTAAAAAGCATACGCAAGACCGTGGGGTGAATAGAGCACGTGGTGCAGAGGCGGCGGAGAGACCGAGGTGCGGGCAGCAACAAGCGGGGATAAGGAGATAGGGTAGATTTAAGTGGTGATTGGGAGATGGGGGGTAACTTGAGAGTAAGCTCAAATATGTAGAGCAAGGGAGGGGCAATAAAGCAGAGTGCGTGTTGATATAAATAATGATAAAACGTTCAATAGTGATATTATGCTCTCAGTGAGTACATGTACCTATCAGTGTGTATTCAGCGAGGAGCGGGCAGCACGGCGATGGATACTAGCTTTCGTGATAGTTCCGGTGGCTGTGAGGATCGTGATGGTGATGGGGGGATGATAACGAGAACGACCAACTGAATACAAGCTCGTGGAAGTGAAGTGAGAAGAGAACAAGAGCACGACTGGATAAGGATGGATGAGATTGGAACGAGGAAGGGAATGGGGTGCACCAAGGGGCGGGGTGGCTGGATAACAAGTACCTAATACCTACATGTACATTACTTAGAGTACTTAGAAGGACGCATGGAAGGGGGTAAGTACTCTTGTGTACTTACACTTACCCACAACCAAGGATAGCTACAACTCCAAAAGGAAGCGCTCACGGCCCGACACAAGCGCCTCAGAGGCTTTAAGGATTCATTTAAAAAAAAAAAAAAAAAGCATGATATCTATGGTACAGTAAATTATCGCGAGTCCAGGAGAGACCAGTAACCAACTTTTCTGTAATAGATAAATAGATAGAGAGTGGTCGCGGGTGTCGTTCCCTTACTGTATTTGTCACAACTGCAGGACCATCTCCTGCCGTAATTCAAATCGTGTGCCACACACACACATCTCAGTTAGAGCTAAATGCAAGGCCCAACTTCAACTTATTCGTTCTGCAATGTTGGTCCGCCGGGGTTTTGCTTTTTAGTTCCTTCCAGGCGGCGCTACGGAAAGTCACCTGCGTGCGTAGAATTAATTACATTCTACTCTACACTTTACATGTACCCGCATCAACCAACAACGGGATCCGGAACGAAGTAGAAATAAGCAAAAAAAAAATTCCCCTTAGGCTCTGATTTGAAGCCGATTTCTCACGGAACTTTCAGAGGGTTAGGTTTGCCCGAATAGTCATTTTCAGTAATGATAATTACATGTAGTACCTTTCAACCAGCGGTAACGGCTGGATAGAGGGTAAACCCCCCGGGGGGGAACGTTTCAGGACGATAACCAAAAACTCAGTTACAACACCCAAAAGAAACCGACGTCATACCTTCAACGGAGGTGAACAGCATCTAGTATTGACAGCACACATACTGCTAACACCGTGTGTTTATACCATTGAAAGCTTTTCTCAACTTTCATCGGATTTTGTCTGATTATGGTACCTATCAACAAAGTCCGCGTGGAGTCAGTGAAGGAGGGGCTTAGGTGGTGGATGTCATCGGGGATCGTGCCCGCCGCGCAAGATCTCGGTACTAAGCTTATGTGTGGACACATGCACCTGTGACACCATTGGTCAAGTCACTTTGAGCACATATCCTAACCTCACCTCACCTACTGAATATGAAAAAATTTCTAGCAGAGTATGGCTCGAGAAGCTATGTATTGCGGCCAATCAGCCTATAGAACTTAGGAAGTCTACTCCCATAATGTTACCAGTGCCTAGCCTAACGGTGGAAGTTCCTCTAGACTTGACACGCCCACCCCCTATGCCTTCTCGCGCCATACACCTGGGCAATTTTTTCCCCCCTTCCACAGCAATCTTCCTTCTGGAACCCAGATCCACTTCGAGAGCGCTAAACGCCATTTTTTTTTACCCCTCCTTTTTTGCCCCTCCCCCCAGCGAAACCCTCTTGATAGGACAGAGAAAGCTTAAATCTAACTACACCGGCCTTGACACTAGAGCTGATGCTTTCGCTCACTCTAAACTCCTTACCCGCCAGCATCATCATGCATAAAAATCCTCAAGTGATTAATATCCGGCAGTTGAAGAGCATAAGACTGTCACCGAAGAATTCTTAGTGTGGGTTGGTTTTAAAGGATTGGATGATTCAGAATGCGGAATATGTTTGTTGAGATGTAGGTCCTTAACGGTGTACATGTGAGTGATGAGTGATATGTTTCCTGCTGCTAAATACATACATACATGGATATACATACATGAAGGTGGTCGTGTTTGCTACCGTATTTCCCAAATAGCGCAATAGCACGAGGGTATTACAGAAAACTTCCTTTAGTCTGTCTGGTGATGTCTTTACTTACATACTGTAGCAACTTTCGCCTTGTTTTTTCGTACTGCATGTACCCTCAACAAAGTAGAGTAAATCCCTACTTATCTCGGCTTTACTGTCATGATTTCTACCTACGAAAGATACTTAGCTTTACCGCAGATAAACCTTGCAATTGTAAGCCTACAAAAACTACATCAGTACCAAAAACGTGGCTGGGATTGCCATCCCGTTTTGTTCAACATCGCAGCAATGCCGTTAAACTGCGGGAGCCTCTTCCCCTCGATACGGCTTTTCAATCCGGTATTCGCCCTTGACTCGCAGCGATGAGAATACTCCACTCCGTATCCTATAATAATGTCACCTTCTGCGGCGTAAACGCATAGTCAGTACTGCGGGTACCAGTTAATAATGGCCTACATCGAAAATACCTAAGAGTTAATAGGGTCGGTT
Source organism: Morchella sp. 2016-103 (assembly GCA_024713925.1). Classification (NCBI taxonomy): domain Eukaryota; kingdom Fungi; phylum Ascomycota; class Pezizomycetes; order Pezizales; family Morchellaceae; genus Morchella; species Morchella sp. 2016-103. The sequence continues at coordinate 815,543 of JAMGZF010000017.1, read as the reverse complement.
GGCTGGCCCCCACGATCCCTTGCATAAACATGTAATCCAAGAAAACCTCCCCTGACCGGCGTGACAGCCTCCATCTGTTACTTATCGAGCCTGTGTTTCTGAAAACAGAGTAGGCTAGTGTTGTTGATCCGCCATTATGATCAATTGGTATAAACCCAAATTAATTGAACCCCAGAACAAACCTATCAGCCTATAATTAATCCTCTATGTGTGATATATCAAGAGAACAAACACAAACATGAGCACCAGGGCAGTCTTTAAATTCCGAATATATGCGCCCAAGGGATACTGTATGCTGGCCCGTTACTGTATTAACATGTGATACTCTACTCTCCGTCTAGGAGCGTTTGAGACGGGTTATTGGATGCTTCCGACTTTTACTACTATAAGCAGCCTTATCATCTTATCGGCAATGATCAGTGATCCGCTATCGCTGCACCACCCACACTTAGACCCTGGAAAGTGCGGGGTTGACTTTGGGGGGTTTATAATTATCCGGGCTGCAGATGGATGCAAAATCTTAAATTACATTCTGGGGCTTGGTATGCTAATAGAGAGGGTATGCGAAGTTTGTGAATGTAGATTGGAATTGTGCGCCTGTTTGTTAATACTGGTTATAAGCTTTTCAAATGAAACACTAACTAGAGTACTTGCAGGCGCGTTTTACCTTCATTTCACGTGTTACGATAAAGATAAGGATCAGGGACTATCACTCGGTTGGCTCAGCTAGATTTCTGCCAACTAAACCTTTATATCATAAAATAAATATACGGAGCTACGGAGTCTAAAGAAAGACAATTCCTAGTATTATATACTTCGAGCCCACAGGTTAGGTTCTACACAAATAATCACACGAAGCCGTATACCGAAAAATATCCACGAGTACTATGGCCCGCTCAAAAAATTGATTCATTACATATATACCCCCAAATGGCCGCACCAGAACCTGATTGGGGCTCCATAATTCCCTGATGGATTACACTATGGGCCAGGGCCTGTGTATTACCTACTGGGTCGTTAAGAAAACACACATAAAGTTCCTTTTATAGTCAGAAGACTCATAAAGCATAGTATTTCAGGAACATCAGAAGAGTACTAAACTCGCAACAGGGGAAGATAATATATCTACACACGCGCATGTACTCTTAATAGCTCTTGTGCTGAATCAAATAGATGAGAAAGTGTGCATGACAACCTCAATTAAAATACTGTATGATATCGAAGGCCTAGGGAAGGAATATTGAGTATGAAATTGCCTTCATATCTCATATTAATCGTCTTTTTCAGTGGAAACAAGGCATATTGTAGAACATTTCAGGCGCGAGCCTTCAAATTAGTACTAAGAGGCGGGTGTGGCGGAGAGATAGAGGGCACTGTGACTCGCGATCAGGGTCAAAAGGACCATACGTAGTAGAAAAAAGGATAGTAGTATGACTTAGTTAGTCCTGTTATTTCTTCTTTCATTAACATCATATCTCATAATCAAATTGTCAGTCATTGTCGGGTTTAGATTGTCTCATCCCCGGTTCTATCGTGAATCAAGAATAGAAGATTTGAACCAATTAAGGGTTTAAAGTTGCTGGACTTAAGCTCTGATACTAAAACAGTGGGAAAGATATTATTTGCTAGTTGAAGACCCTTGTAGGACTTCTTGCGCTTTTTCCAAAGGTTGTCAGTAACTCGAGTTTGACCTCTCTCTCTTTTTTTTTTTTTCGAACCTTAGCGCCGCATGAAACTAAGTGATTGAGGTTTAGACACTCGAGATTTGGGGAAAGCTTGATGAAAAAATCGTTCTAAAAACCTTCCCGCTCGCGCTAATAAAAAAAAAAAAAGGATGGTAAAACGAGTTCGACTGACAACTTTTGATAAAACGGTAATAAAGGACTTATAGGACCAAACTATGTTTTCGTGGTGGTACCGGTCTGGTTAGTTTGATTGGACTCCAGGCCATAGGTGCTAGTGGGTTAAATAGTTTTCAAAAATAATACAAAATATAACACTGGTTAAACATCACTCAAGTAAAAGTTGTGGTTAATAAGAAGGGTAGATATTTGTCATTTGCATACACGCACAAGTTATCGATCAATCACTCGTAGCCAAGTCACGAGTGATACATTATGACGCACAATCGCTTAAAGGTCACTACTAGCTACATATACTTATGATAATAGTAAGGTTGATCGCACTTGTTTCTAGAGAATGGCGTATTTTAATAGGATATTCAAGCTTGATAGCCCCTAAGCCCCTAGTACTAGCAAACACATTTCTCATATTATTTCACAGCAAACACATTAAACTGGGAGGATTTTTTTTGTTTCATACGCCCCAGGTTTTGTTAATGGCGGAGAGAGTTACATTTAAAAAAATGACCCTAACACCACCAGCCCAAGCCCGTTGGTATAAGAAATACCCCGTTTTTGTTGTTTATCTGGTCTGGAAGTACTGGAGGAGAACGTTGCGCTCCATGGACTCTTCACCCCAGTCGCGAACAACGACGCAAGAGCAGTTAACAACCTTGCGGGCGTTACCCTCACGATCAAGGACGCCTATATCACCAAAATTAGTCAAGCTTGGACAAACCGGCCCTTTCATAACAGGAAAACCCACAAAGTCCAGCCCACTCCCCGAGCTTCTTTCCGTCAGCGACCTTGATGAGTGGGATCTTGTGCTCGGCACAGAGGGCCTCGACAAGCTTCTTGTAGGGTTCCTCCTCGCAGTTCTCGTTCAAGACACACATATGAGCCTGACGGCGGTCGAGAGCCTTGGAGGCCTCACGGAGACCACGGGCGAGACCATCGTGGATAAGCGCGTGCTTGAGAACACCCTTGAGGGCATCCTCAACGGACATCGGACCTTTGCCGGCAGAGGCATCGGCGGGAACTTCAATTTCCTCGGCGGCCTCGACTTGAGGGACCTATTTGGTGGAGGATGTTAGACATGGGATATTGGACAATCCATTTAGATAATTTAAGGTATTACTTCTTCTCCTGCGTCAGACTAGATGGGATAGAAGTTAGCAAAACCGATTAACCATTATTTGATTTCGTAGGGAATAAACGCGAGAAACCCACCATGATGAATTTTGTTTAATGGACTCTAGAAAGAAAGAGATGGGGATATGTCTTTAACCGTCCTCGAAGAGTTCCTTGACGAAAGGAAGGAAACATTTCGGAATTTCCCCCCATGTGTGTTGACTGTGTGGGTGGGGCGAGTTGCAATCAGGGTTCGAACCCTGATCCTCTTGCCCGTCACTTTTTTCTCCCACAATAATTAACAAGTAAAGGTCTTGGCATAACTCAACACACTGCACAGCGCTTTCTCAACTTCAACAAAATCAATCCACCCTCTCTCCCCCGTATACTTGACGATTTCGATAGTCCACCCATCGAACAACTAACCATGGCAGTAGCTAAGTCAGGTACGGCAACCTAATCCTATAACCCAATCATACGGCCTATCAAACAAAACAGATATGCTGACGCGAGTGGTGGAATTGTGAAAAGGTCTCGCCTACGGCATCAACAAGGGATACAGCGGAGTCACCCTCCGTGAGTCCAAGCCCCGTGCTTCCCGCAGAAAGGGTGTTCTTTCCAAGCGCACTGCTTTTGTCCGTGAGGTCGTGAAGGAAGTTGCTGGGTACACACACACCTATGATTCGTCTATCTTAAGATCTGGGGGTAGGGCATAACTAATTACTCGCGTGCTCGAACAGACTTGCCCCCTACGAGAAGCGCGTTATTGAGTTGCTCCGTAACTCTAAGGACAAGCGTGCCCGTAAGCTTGCTAAGAAAAGGGTACATCTAAAAAACCTTTATTTGCTACTATTCGGTATCAATTTTTGGCTGACATCTCAAATAGCTCGGAACCTTCGGCCGTGCCAAGAGAAAGGTCGACGAACTTCAGCGCGTCATCGCCGAGTCCAGAAGAGCTGGTCACTAAACGAAATCCAATCGTTTCAGCTTTCCTTTTTTTTTTCCTTTTCGGGCTTCACATGTACAAGCAAAAAAATCAAAATTGGCATATGGGGCAATCATCAATCTAATCGGTTGGGGTCCTAGCGAATAACGTTCTGCTTGTTTATGATTATAGTTTCCGGGTGATATGGGGGGGCGGTGTTCTGTTTCTGGTTTGGCTGGGCCTTGGGATGGTGTTTTTGGAGTAATTGAACAACCTGAACAGTAGATCCGGCCTCCTCTTCACACCATTGTCCACTCCAAATGTAGAAGATTATCAGGGTCCCAATTTTTGCTAGGTGCTTCAGCCATCTTTCTTTAAGTGCTGGTGGGACGTGGGCGCCTTCAGGCGTATTTAAGGTGGCTAAAATCCTAGAGCCCTGAACCTCTGTCGCAACGTGCCCACCACTCCTCAAATAGTCTCCCGCGGTGCATACGCGCGCTAAACCACGCTCAGTACAAACGCAGGACCCGAAAGATATAATCTATCAATGATAATTAGAACAAGAAAAACCCAGAAGCCAAATATGTATGCCAAACAAATTTCTAGTGGATACCCTAAACAAGAAAAGAACCACTGAAGTGGGTTAAAAGCAATGAAAAAACGCCCTGCCAATGATCGAAATGCAAGTTTACTCCCCACCTAACAGCCCATCATTCTCGTCGTCCCAACCACCTGCACTCCATCTCGGCCTACTTGCACCACCCCTTCCTCTATTAACACCCCCGTAACCGCCCCTACTACTTCCCGAATTGCCACCAAGCCACTTCGGCTTCTTAACGCCCTCAAAATCCTTCATCCATCGCGGTGCATCCAGCGTCTCGACAGTGTTCTTAACTCTATGCATAAAGCTCCCGAGAAACCCTTCTTCCGGCACAACATTCAGGTCATCCCCATCATCGTCTCTCAACCTGATTGGGCCTGTTCGGCCTGTGCGCTGAGCCTCTGGTCCAAGGCCCAGATTTGACCCTCCTGCTCTGCCGCCCAGCCTGCTAGCAGCAGCTGCCCGTGCGATTATTCCACCTCTCCCAACTTCACCCTGGAGCTCCCGGTCTATCAAATCTCGCCCTTCCCTCCATCCACCAAGTCCCTCCTCATCATCCTCGTCGCCTGCTAAGACATCCCCAAGACCGAATGTAGTCTTGACCCAGCCGTACACATTGAATCCCGTAGCTGCAACTGGCAGCAGAATCAGCACTGGAAAAAAACCATCGAATCCCTCCCCTAGTGGCGTGAGAATAATAAGCTTCCCCAGGAAGCTAAAGAAGACGGTATCCTTTGTTACGGCTGGGAGCAGCAGTCCTGTAAAATTATACGCTAGTGGAACAGTTAGACGGGCGGCGTATGAAGCGTAGAAACACGCGGATGACCCAGATGTCATTCGCTTAACAAGCGCGTAGTTCCCCCAGACCTTAACCGTTGTAAGAGAAGAATATGCGCATGCACACATATAAGCGATCCATGCCGCGGCGATACATTGCCCAGCAAAACCAACCTGTCCGTGAGGAGATTCTGGATGATGAACTACTGTATAATTGATTACTGAGAGCTTTGGGGCCGCAGCGTGTATGATCTCGGACCAAACAATACAGACCGAGGCAAGAGCAAGGAAAACAGAGAGGATCCGATGTACCTGCGGCAGGATATGATAATGCAAGATGTATCGCGTGTAAGGGTTGAGTATTGAGATCTTGTCAAGAACTGTCGGAGATCCATAGTGTTTCGTGAAAGTCAAACGCTGTGTTCGCGAGGAGTCAAGCATCTCCTGGCAGTCAGAGGCAGACTGTACAAGAGCCTGCCACTCAGTGTTGAAGCGTTGCCGCTTGTGTGTTGCAATTTTCAAGCGCTGGGTTAGACCTGCTAAATATTGCTCTGTAATCACTGGAGGAGCTCCGCCTCTCCTTCCTCTAACAGCGCTGTTTCCCCCTTGGGCTGGTAATGAGGTTTCTGGAAGCTGCGCGATATCACCTAACTCCTCAATCCATTGTTGAAACTCCAAAGCAGATCCATTCTTCCTCTTATGTACTTCCAGGACCTCCTGCTCCACATCCTCTAGATTGTTGGTTGCATCTAAAAGCTTGTCATATGCTCTAGGTGCTGCGATCTGCAACCCCCTTAGTTTTCCTGGGATACTTGCATTCCGCATGAGATTCCGCGGGATGGCGACAAGGCCGTGACCCATGAGAAAGATGGCGATGGCGAGAGCATAACAGTACGATAGGGCCATTACGAGACCTTTGAGGGATTCGATATGGATTCCAGATGTTATGAAGACATAGATAAGACCAACACATCCAAAACCGAGCATCATGAGCTGGTATCGTGCATTTTCACGAAGAGCTTCGATGAAACGATTACGTGGGGAACGGTGGCCAGAGTTACTATAGGACTGAAGAATAGGGAGGACGGCCCTGTAGGGTGTCAGCTATAGCCCTCCCTACACCCATTCCAGGAGATAAAGGTTAGGCACCATGTGAGCACGAAGCAGAGCCAATACGATACTCTCCATGCTACAAGAAGTAACCCTTCGGGAAGTACAATACCTATTCCCCAGCTAAGCAGTCTACTTCTATTGGCATACAAATTTGGGTATAAACTTACCTCGTGATCCCGAATCACCAGCTGATGAAGAGGCAAGATCTATAGGCACCAGTACCACGATAGATGACGAGATAAAGAGCGGTAGGAATGTGGAGACAAGCAGGTATTCTGGGGTTGAACGTAGAGGTAAGAAGAAGCGTTGCAATAACAGTACTGTACCAGCTAGCGAAGTCAGACAGAGAGCCAAAAAGACTCCTGAGGTGATAGCCATGGGGAAGGTCAAGGGCGGGGTTCAGCTGGCGGGTGGGGTCTGTTATCGTGCAGGTAGGCTAGGTATTATGGTGTGGAGAAGAGGTTGTTGTCTGAAGGTTGCATGATGATCCGCAACAGCTTAGTAACGGCTTTATTACCCATATGAAATACTAATACATGTACGCCACTAACTACATGTAGATACATATAACTTACACATAGAACTATATCATTACCAGGATTCTTTTTTTGTTATTACATTGTACATACATGTAGGTACTACGGTTCGGCGCACTGAAAAGTGCCTTGGACAGCTAGCACAGACAAAAAGAACTAGACGCATGTACTACGGGTGTAGGGGTAAGTCTGGCGACACTGGCCGTAGTTGTAACAGTTCTTACTGTCGCCAGACTTACCCTACACCCGTAGTACACTATAGTAATTAGTACGTTTCTATACTTCTACAATTGCAAGTATAGTACCTCCCCAGCCGGTGTAAGAACCCAGTTTATACTCCCCACAGTAAACCCCACTTTAGTCGTAGATCCTAAATAACCTGAAGCCTGTCTTTTGGGCTTATGGGAGTTTTTGACCCACGAGTTTAATTACATGTATTCATTCTTAGATTCCCCAAGGGATATTAAAATGATAAAGTGGCAAAATATAGCTCACTAAAAAGAAGAAACTTCAGGGCAAGTCTCCTTCTAACCACTGCCTCGATCGAATTTTAGTGTAGCCATTTGAGCCTCGGTCGGAGTATCCAAAGACCTACATTACTTTTAGTAACTTTTATTACGAAGTATGGTGGATGGATTGGTTGACAGGCCCTTTTCATACCCGAATACACTCGGGAAGCACCCTAATAACTCCATCCAATACCCCAATGATATATGGGTCGAATCACTGCCGTGTCGCGCTCCCAGAAAATAATGTAACCCTCCCCCAATATATAGTGTCCTCCGTAACATTCCAATTTGCGTACGTACTCGGATATCTTGCTTGAAGAATCTGGATGAATTAGCTAGTCTTCTAATGTATGGCTTTACCTCATCCTAGGTGTAATTAGGGGCGACCCCATCCTGTAATATCAGGACTAGCTAACATAAAACCAGGTTCATACGATTTGTCATAAAGTAACATGCTAATAGAAACTCCTAAAATCTCCCTGATACCGTGATAACGACCTGTTTCTCCCATTTCCCTTGTGCCTTGTACAATTTTGAGCCTCCCTTCATATTTTACCGCACACAATATCACTCGACCTGTAGAAACTTATGACCCTCACCAGCACTCTTGATACCCACGTCACTACTCTCGTCTACCTCATCTTCCCTCTCCACATCCTCCATCTCCCCCGCCGCCTGTACCTCACCCTCCCTTATGGTCTTTGGTGGTCTCCCAGGCCGTTCTGCATCCTCCAAGTGCAGCAGAACATCATCGAAATTATTCGGATCCGTAGCTCTCTCCTAGTTATAGAATGACCCATTTCAACCATCACTCCAACTCAATCCCATCCTCCCCTTTTCCGAAAAAGGAGATACCTTTGCACGAATACATATTTTCCTCGCCGTGTCCGGGTGGACCCTTAACATGGTCGAGATCTCAATCCAGCTCTTGTCCGCGTGCCAGTGCAGTGTAAGGATGGCTGCCCGCTTGAGGAGTGGGATTTGGGGTCCGCGTGGTGGCATTTCGGTTTAGCGTTTTTTGTTTTTCTATCAATTGATTCGGTGTCTTTGGCGCAGGTTTACAATCTGGAAAAGTACTCTTGAATTGATATCTGGATATGGGGGACGGGAAATGATTGCGTCATTGTTTCTTGTTTATCCTTCCTTGGTACTGAGCACGTGACCTGGAGAGCCGAATTCTAGTCATAGGAAATCACTCGTCTGAGTTGGGTACCTTTGATTGGAGAAGATATTTTGGGCAAGGTAAAGCGCTCTAGAAGCCTCGTAATTAAAATAAGTACATGTATGTTTGAGCTTATCCCAACTCCGGGATACACAATGGTGGCTGTCGTGTGATTAGGTCGGGTATGCATGTAAAGCACACTGTAATGCATGTCAGAGAGTAAATTGGGAGGGTTTTGTGTGGTCAGATTAAAATTGTGTGGGTCAGCTTACGGATTCAAAACGATTCATCTAAGCCATGCTTAGATGTCAAACAAGCATGCATCATGGGGTATCACTCGTCATGTCGTTTCCCACCTACACAGTGTGTTGCAAAACGTTCCTATATACCTATAGGTCCACCACTCGGCGCAGCGACGGGGCCGAGAAGGATGAAGGATAACTCAATATAATGGATGGGGATCGACGAGAAGCAGTCCAACCAAGCCTTGGCCATCATATTGGCGGAGAACTTAGTTTTAGGTTAGGCGCAACCGTTGATTCCTCAAATAAAAGCTCCTGACTCGTTTGAAATATGTGTTGCTTTGGTATGGATTACGAAACTGGCTTGAATACCGAGTGTGGGTTCACCCGTACGTAGGCCTAGTAGAACTGCATCTGGCAGAGTTGGTCGATAGACACGGCGTAATATACTGCTACTATACCTACATGTAGGAGAAAAACGGGAGAAGGACATGTATTACATGTACTACATGTACCTATCGATATACCAGTGAGTGGAATTCAATGGATTTTGCCTTTCCCTAAAAGACTCAACTTTAAACTAAGACTTCAGTGTGGTACACGGACATCCTCCCCGTTAGCCGATGCGCCAAGCTTTGAGGCTCCTGCGCGCGAGTGGGGGTATCCTATAACTATGTAAAACGCCTAATTGCTAGCAAAGCTTGAAACTCGATCACTTTACAAGTTGTCTCCCCTTCCCTTCTTTTCTCTCCGGGTGTTTTGTGAGGTAGATACATGTATATACTAGCTGGGAGCTCTGAGCAAGTGAGTGGGCGTGGGAGTGTTGGCGCTGGAATCCTTCTACCTCCTCACAGTATCTATTGCAACTGCACGCACCGCGTCGATCGTGGCAAGCCCAACCAAGCGTGCTTTTCATGAATGCAATTGCGTGGGAAATGCTCACGGATTGCTACTCTACTACATAACTTGTGACACTTAGACAGGGTGGGTAATGCTACATATGATACATCTTCGGCTTTAGTAGATGATCGAGAGACTACATGTAAGTGATGAAAAAAGGCCAATTTGCCGGTGACCCGGGTGTAGAGTACATGTAGATGAGTTCTCCCTCAAGTCGTCATCATTAATCCATTAATCCGGCAAAGCATTCAAGTTGACGAGGTTCCCCCAACAAGAGGGTAGAGCTCAGAGGGTGGGAGAAGTGGTGGGAGAAGTGGAAACGAATTCAACCAAGCAGACAGAGCCCGCGTAATGTAATATCTACATGTACTTACACATACATGTACTTTATGTATTCATGGATGGGTACCTCTCCTTCTTTCTTCTCCTCAGCCGCAATCAAACACGGTATTTATTTGCAAGAGAGAAAGAGAGAGAGAGAGAGAGAGAGAGGTTGTTTATGGGTGGTGGGAGAAAGAATAAGCTGGAGGCGCGACATCATCATTCTTCTGCCTCCGCCTCCCCAGTCCAGTACCAGTCCTACCACACCAACTTTCCTCCGGAAAGACACACACACTCTCTCTTACACACACTTTGCACATACAGCCTACATACGCACCCGCACTTCGAGCACTTCACCTCGCTCACTCATGAGACATAACCCTAAAAACAAGAAGACTGATAGAAGCAGCGGAAGAAGAGGAAAGCGATAACCCACAAAACAAAAAGGACAGCCGTAAGAAAAGGAGGAAAGAAAAAAAAAGAAAGAAAGAAAGAAAGGAAAAGGAAAACAGGCGCATTCATACATGCATTATGCCCCAATTGCCCAATGAACATACCGAGGCAGGCCCCTCAGGCAGCCGATTGGGGCAAGGACCTGCTAGATACGGGAAGATTTGGTGCCAGGATAGTTATTGGGTGTCCTGGTTTGGTTGAGAAGTGGAGGAATCCGCAAAGTGAACTGTGAGTGAGTGAGCGAGCGAGGAGCAAGCAAGCAAGCAAGCAAGAAGAGAGGAAACATAGTAGGCAATAGGGGTGGGAGAGAGAGTCAATAAGAAAGGCTATGAAAAAGAGGACAAAAGAGGGAAAGAGAAAGAGGGGAGAGGTAAGGAGTGACTATTAGTCTATTACAAGGGGAAGTTGAATTCCCTTCCCTGTCGTGGTACTATGTGGGAGTAACTGATCCACTTTTTTTTTTCTCTCTGGACCTCAAACTCCACAAATTTCCAACGATTATTCCCGTCCCCCCCCCAGACTGCTTTTTACTGCTGTTGCTGCTTGCCTGCTTGCCTGCTTGCCTGCTTGCCTACTTGCCTACTTACCTGCTTTGCCTTCTTGCCTGCAAGTTGTAACTCACTTCGCTCTTCCCGGCCTGTCCTGTCCTGTCCTGTCCTGTCCTGCCTACTTGGCCTAAGTTAACTACATATTGTGATTCCAGTTATTCCGTACTCACACCCCCCCCCCCAACCCGTCCATCCGTCCACTCTTCCTTCTCTCTCCCATTCCACACACCACGCACCTTCGCTTCCCGTCTCTCCCTTCAATCCACACTCTCGATTCCTTCCTTCTCTCCTCCTCTCTCTCTCTCTCCTCTGGCTTCCTTCACTCGCTCTCACTCCCCCCCCCTCCCACCACCCCCACCCCCATCCACCACCCCCGTTGCCTGGTGGAGACGGTAACTCGCTCTCGTCCTTGCAAAATATAATTAAAATTAAATATTCTTCTTACTTTCCCTGCCCTACCTCCATCCCAGATAGTGGGAAGTGACTACAATACGACGCTGCTTTCCCTAGCCGCCCCGCGCTCTCATAGCGATGAAGGTCTTCCATCGCCACTGCCTGCGATCATAATGTCCTCTTCCCCTGGTCTTCCATCACAACAGGCTACGACCACGCTCCACTTACAGCAAAACAAACAACAAAATCATCAAAATCACAATTTACAACAGTCCCAACAGCACCAAAACAATCGTCTCCACAAACAGAGACAATACCAGAAGCTACAACACCATTACCCTCCGCTATCAACCGTGTCGCCATCAAAATCTCCGCGAAATAACGGTGGGGGCGATTCGGAGGCAGAGACTGTCGTCTTGCAATCAATCGAGGTGGCCCCCAATACGCGAAAAAATGACGATGATATCAGCGAATACGAACGCGGCCGTCGGAGACGGGGCTCAGAAGCAAGGCCCCCTGTGGATCAAGAAAGACCTCGTCGAACAAAACCACGTCCTACAAAACGTCGTAAAGAAGAAGACAATGATGACGCAGCATACTCCTCCGACTTGAGTACCGCCCCATCACGTTCTTCCCGTCCAAACTCGCCTTCACACCCCATGCGTCGTCGTCCTAAACACGGAACAAACCTTCAGAAACCGAAGGTGCATGATTCTTCTGCATCCGAAGGAGACAATTCTGATCGGGAAGGTACCCGTCACAGCCGGCTCAGATCTAGGAAAAGGCGAAGAAGCCTGATGGACTCACCACCCCCTAATCACCGTATTAAATCATCCCCCCCAATTTCCCCTCAGCCTCTCGGCAGCCCTATAAAAAGTACACGGACCAGGGAAAAGGCTCACGCAGGGCAGAGAACGTTGAAGCATCGTAGACCTGCGCCTGTATTAACAAACCGTGGCAACATATCGTCTTCTTCATCACGAGAAAATTCGCCCTCCTCAGCTGCCCGACCTCGAAGACCCCAATCCGTCCGAACTCCTGGCTCACCAATGAGCAACTCCCATAAGCCAAAACGCGACACAGCTGGACGGACACATCTCCATAGGGCCTGCCAAAGAGGGGATGTTGCAGAGGTTGAGGCCATATTGAACTCCGGCACGGAATTCTTGAATGCAGAAGATAATGCAGGGTACCAGCCTCTACACGAAGCGTGTCTACATGGCCACCTGGAGGTGGCTAAAATTCTCATCGGGAGGGGCGCACAAATCGATCAGCCATCCAAAATCGAACAGGATACACCGCTACTAGATGCGGTGGATAATGGGCACACCGAAGTTGTTAGATACCTTCTTGAGTTGGGTGCAAACCCACGAAAGAGGAATAAGCAAGGCCAGACAGCTCTGGACGCCAATGAATCCAACCGTGAAACGTTGGAAGTTTATACGGAAATCGAAGGATTGCTCAAGGCTGCAATCAGTGAATTACGGAAACAGCGTCCCTCCGACGACGAAACCGCACGGGCCAGTGTCGCTGCCGACAGTCATTCCTCTCGCGATCCTTCAGTTGCCAGCCCAGTGCATCAATCCCCGCCCGCACCAAGTATTCCCTCCGGAGCTCGCCGACGGAATGCTCGGACCGAACAGAGTAGGAAAGATCTGCTCTGGTTGGATGCAGGGAAAAATGGGTTGCAAAAACTAAGGGAAATGGCCCGTGAAGGGGATCAACAGATGGTGGGCGCATTGCTGGAGCGGGGAACTAAGCCAGATACCGAGTCTTTAATTGGGGCTATCAAGGGCGGTCATGCGGACACAGTTAGCTTACTCTTAGCGTATGGTAACATAGAGGTGGATCCTGAGCCCGGATCATCCCAGGGGCACCGAAAGACGAGGGATAGCTCAATGCCGGTGGGGGAGGAAACACCCATGTTAGCAGCTATCGGGCGAGGTAACTTACTTATTTTGGGCTATTTGTTAGACAATGGGGTGAACCCAAGGAGACTGGACCATAGGGGGAAATCGTACATGGATATTGCACGGGACCGGGAAGGTGATTTTTGGCAGGAGGAGGTCGAATTGTTGCAAAAGGCTTATGACAATGCAGGCGATGGTGGTAAACCGGAGAGGGTTACTCGCCGAGGACGCTCACCAGAAAATTATAGGAATACATCGCCTAAATCTAAAAAGCTTAATGATACCAAAAGCACGTCATCTGGATCACGGAGATCAAATTCAACTCTCGCATCGGCAAATACCCCTCGGCGATCGGCATCTACGGGCCCATCTAGGTGGGTATCCACTTCTGCAAATCCGACAAAATACGAGGACACAAACGCCATTTCAGATCAGGAGGAAATATCTGCTGAGCCTTTAGGTCCACCAAAAAATCGTTCAAAGAAGGGTAAACGCAGTGAATCAGACTCAATAGCCCCCCCAACTGCGAAGAAGAAGCGACGTCTTGTTTCTGGGAAGGATCTGGCCAACGAAGAATCTTTAGCCCGTTTATCACAGGAGCCAACAAGATCAGCTCCTCCAGAAAGTGATGTTGATTCAAAAGAGAAACCCTCCACCAAAAGCTCCAATAAAAAGCAGCGAGCAAGTTCTGCAATGGAAGAAACCATCAGGGTGGAACAAAAGCCTATCATTCCGAGAAAATTAAGAATGGGGTCAGAAGATACCAGAATGTCGGATTCAGCTACTGAGCGAGCTACGCACAAAGCCAGGAATGACGACTCAATCCTTTTAAGACCTGACAATATCTCCTCTTCCAAGGATAAAAAGCCAACGTTGGGTGGAAAGCGGGATAGAACACGCTCTCCTACAGCTCACTCTGACTCTGGCCGAAAGCAAGAAAAGGAAGAACCCAGAAAACAGCGGAAACTTGTCGACAAGCAAGAGAAATATGACAGTGACAGTACGCTCAAACGGGTTGCTATAAAAGAGGAAGGCAAATCTCGAAAGCCCCCCTCAATCAGACGCGATTCCCCCGATGGCAGACGGCAATCTGTATCAACTACTGAAACTTCGGAAAAGGAAGATCAACGTCAACGTATCTTACGGGAACGAGAGGAGTCAGAGCGCAATGACCGTCGCGAGCGTGAGAAGCGGCAACGAGCGAGAGGCGAGGAGGAGGTGAGACGCCGTGCGGAGTCGAAGGAACGAAGGCGCCAGGAGGCTCTTAGAAAGGAGCTTGAGTTGATCCTTGAAAAGGCACGTCAGGAGTCGGATATGGCCAGACAGGATCAGATCATTCACCGAGAGCTAGAATTCCGCCGGCAGCGGGAGGAAAGGGATAGACATGAGAGGGAGCTTCGTGAGAGGGAGGAGAGGGAACAGGAGGAAAGGGAGGCCAGAGAGAAGGAAAGGAGGGATAGGGAGGAGGCCGTACGAGAGATAGCCCGACGCCAGGCTGCTGAGCGGGAAGCAAAGGAACGTGAGGAACGTGAGATAAGGGAGCGTGAGGCTAGAGAGCGTGAGATGAAAGAGCGGGAAGCCCGGGATAGGGAGGCCCGAGAACGCGAAGCCGAACAAAAACGCCGTGAAGAGCAGATCCGCATCGAAGAACAACGAAGGCAAGCAGAGGAAACCCGCAAACGCGAAGAGGCTATACGCCGTGCGGAGCAGGAAATACTTCAGAAGAAGCTTGCCGAGGAACAACGTCTCAAAGAAGAGGCCGAAAGACAGCGCCTAGAAGCAGCAGCTGAACAGCGCCGTGCGGCAGAGGCTGAACGGAAACGTGTCGAAGAGGAGGTTCGTAAACGCCAAGAACTCGAACGAGCTGAAAAAGAGGCCATAAGTCGCCGAGAGGCCGAACAATTACAGCAGCAACTTGAAGCAGAGCGTAAAAGGGCACTGCCTTTCGCACTTAGACAAGTGGAGGAGAGTGGTGATACACCTTTCGAGAGCTCAAGGTTTATGCCTTTATATTCTGCGATCATCGATCCCCTACAAACTACAAACTCAACCCCGACCAAAACAGGTATGAACGGTTGCAGTCCGCAAAGGTCGCAGCAGTATATTTTGAATGTTCAAGCAGCTTTAGTTCTTGGAAGTACTGACCTTCAGTTTTCGAGCCGTATGTCGCACCCTTCCTACCGCTGCCTTTGCGTGTTACTAACAAATCACTAGACCCTGATATTTATAAACATGAGGTTGATGATCAGCAGCGTTTGAGAATGTGGTCAGTCCTTTCGGTCATGCTCTGCGAGAGTGTACATCTCAGTGATGGTCGTTCGATTGAAGAACTGGAGAAGTCACGAAAGGAGGAAAGGGAGAAATTCCTGAAAATGTCTCCTGTCTTTTGGATGAAGGTATATAAAGCGTCAAAGAACTCTGTCGGGTATTTGGACTGATTTCCATGGAATAGCTTGACGACCTCTGCACCATCATTCACGAAAACCGTAGATATGCCAATCTCGCAAGTCAAACCATCCGTACCGTCGACGTAGATCTCAGCTGCCCTTCAACCTCTGTAAACCCAGTGAAGATTAATGGGGATGGGCCAATGACTCCCCTATCTGCCTCTGCTATTAAAAAGGAGGAAATGGCACGGAGGTTACAGCGATTATTCGGCACATCGTCTTCGCTCCAATATAGCAACCAATCTCACGTTTCTTCCTCTCCTCTATCTTCCCAGCTCACAGTTTCTATGCCGCCACCCACTCCCTTTAACGCGACAAATGCTACTTCTACTCCTTCTAATTGAAACATAAAAACTGGGCGGGTGTTTTTGGCGCTTTTTTTGTTTAGTTTTTATTGCCTTGCATTTTCTTTATTTTGTTTGAGGGTCTGGTTTTATTTGGTCTGCGGTCGGTCGGTTGGGGTTGCCACCCTTTTCATAGTTGTCATGTCTGTTCGGATCGCGGGGATGGGATGGGGGTGGGGGTGGGGTGATGTTGTGCCTTTTTGAGCAAATGTTACGTATGTGTATATGATACCGTATTTTTTCCCCCTCCTTTTCTTGTGGACTATTCATTGGTCGTTCCCCTTGAATAAGGGATTTTATCAAAGGGATTTTATTTTGCTTTTCCTTTTTAAGCAGATTTTTTCTTGGTCTCTCGTCATCATGGGTGGGCTCGTTTTTTCTTTTCATTTTGCTTTGGCGGCTACGTTACTTTAAATGTAGGGGAAACAACCACTACTACTACCACTACTACTACTACTACTACTACTCCTACTACCACTACCACTACTACTACCACTACTACTACTACTACTACTACTACTATTACTACTATTACCACCACGACTACTACATTACAACCATAACCACTTGCTATACTTATATTACTTAGTTTCTGAGCATAGTTAGTGTTGACTTACCCTTTCCCTCTTGTTTTTTTTTCCTTCTTTCTTTTTCTTTCCTTCCAGAATCACTCTTAGCATCATCATCATCGTTTGTTTTGCGAGTTGGGCCAATTTTTTTTGTTTGGTGGGTGGTAAACTATATCTTGCCTTTTGTTTGGATGCGTTTGTTCTATTTGAGTCCCTTTACTTTATGCATATTGATGACAGCGGAGAGAGTGGCGGGGATGGCGCGGAGTCGGAGTTGGAATCGAGGTTTATGATAGTGATGAATATTGCGGCGCATATATATATATACATACACACATATATACCACTTGTGGGGGGGGCGGGACCGGTGAGGGGGATGGGAATGTGGAATGTACTTTACTCATGAATAAATACTGTGTGGGGTTTGATGCGGGAGTGAGTTGACCCTCCGCGGCTGGTTAACACCGCTGATTGACTGAGTCCGACTATTCTATTTGGCTGAGTTAGCTTTTTTTTTTTTTTTTTTTTTTTTCTCCCTCCTTGATGGGAGTGAGACATTGAGATTGTTTAGCTGGCTTGTTCCGAAAATATCTAGGAGGATTCCTTCAGCGAGGGGGAATCGCCCCCTCTTTAATTCTTTAATACCCTTCCAGTGGGGTGAGGGTCAGGTGTCGCAGTGTGCCAGACACCTAGTGGTGGCTACTGGCGAATCACACCTGGCACACGATTACCTAGGTGCCACCACCCCTGCCTGGCACACTCGCCAAGGGTTACCCGGCCACTGCACTGGTATATGGGTGAGGCATTCCCGCCGCTGAGATGGGGCAACCACCATCGATCCACAACCCCTATACGATACTATTGTGAGTACCCCTCTATTCCTACGGTCGGCGAGAAGTAACACTGACGCATTAATATACACAGACACGATGGGTGACGATAACACGAACCAGAAGAGGCGAAAGATGAAGTGGATTACTTCGTATTCCAACATGACCGCGGCTCAAGCAGACAAAAGACTAGGCTTCAGAATTCCATCACTCGAACAGATACCAGTTGACAGAATGTTGGTAAACGCAAAGTATGACCTGGATGCCATCTTGAAGATCAAGGAAAAGGTTTATGACCGGATAGTGGAATATATTCGAATCGAGGGTTACCCTACGGAAGCGGATCCAGATTTCAAAGAAGCCAACATCAATCATCTGGTTTATGCGGTCATCAGTCCAATACTCGACAACTTTATACTCACCACCGGACGTGAGAGTATAAAATTACGGTCCGAGAAAGAGATTGTCTCTACCGACGGTGAGACAGGAGGCATGGAAGATTTTGTTGTAGTTGATCTGATTTCGGTGGAACAAGAAAAGTTCATCCTCATAGTAGAGGCAAAGAGAAATTCTCTGGGACTGGCGATGAGACAGTGTCTGCTGTCGATGAAAGATATGAGAGACAACAATGGTAGTGTTGGCGAGGTGTACGGATTTGTTACAACGGGAGAGCATTGGCGAATGATCAGATATGATGGTACATCTTTTATCACTACGGAGAACTTCACCGCCTTGTTTGGCACTATGGGAACGAACAAAAAGAGATGGATGAAGGACTACTCGGTTGTGGTGGACTTGGTGTACGTCGCGTTGAGCAAGGGAGGCATCGTGGGGAAATGATCGAAGGTGAGTACCCGGTGGAGTCTCTTCCCGGGGGATTTATTTGTGGTAACTAATTTATTATTGCGACTTCCAGAACGATTGTCAGTTGTCAAAGTTCTTTGCTCGTGAAAAAATATTAGGGCGTTTGCAACATAGATGTTGGATATGTTCCCATTTACGCGGTGCTCCACCAAATACAAGCCCTACACCAACACTAGGCGTAATGTCTAGGATGGCCAGATTGGGAACTCGAATATTTTTTTCGTCTGTCGGCCTCGGAAATCGCAATATCTGTAGGCAGACTCGTGCTAGTTAGCCTAGTTTAGTTTAGTCCGCGCCCGTAAGCGAGAGGCGCCACAGTTAGTAATAATAAATAATAAATCTTTGCCAAGATCATGCCAAGTGATAAGATGAGAGAATCCATCTGGACCCAGCCCCATGTCACATCCAATTACTTGGGCTGGACCGACAGATTGGGACTATAATACGAGACCGGATATCCGTTTTTTAACCTGACTTTGCCCGGCTGGGTCTGTGTATGTACCGTACCCACCATATGTAAGCTTATGCCACAGTGTTCACCGACTTATCAATTCGACTGAGCTTCTCCCTTTAACTAAGCTTGTCGCGTTGGCTGAGCTTGTCTATCCGACTGAGCTCGTCCGTGATCTGACTGAGTTCCTTGCTGGTAGTAATCGACTGGGCTTATCTGTTTGATTGGGCTTGTCTGTCATGCTGAGATTGTCACCCGACTGAGCCCAACTGAGCCGCCAAATTGTATGTTGTTTTAAACCTCTGTCAACGGAGTATTTACGATACCATATTAACTGTGTCCATCATTACTTTTACCAGCTTCGTCACACCCTCCCCTACTAATACAGCTCAACTTCCAACTCCTTGTTACCACCAACATTTGAGTCCTAGTATCCCTGTCATCCTCTAGGTGTAAAATGGGGTATTGCTGGATAACTACCAAGGTTTTTCTCCTATAGTTACATACTCGCCGGGTCAAGATTTAAGGGGCCAGGGGGAGGTTTCAGATATGGCATGGGTGGCCTGCTTGGTAGCTATGAGGATCGACACGCGCGGACGGGGGAATCCCTTCTATCACGGTTTTGCGGGTGGGGATATGGAGGCGGGGAGCTAGGAGATGCATGGATGGTTGGAAGGGAGGTGGATAGAGGGAAAGTGGGTGGTGGGGAGGGAAGGGGCGAGTGATGTTTTGTGAGCGAGGCAACTACATACCTAGCTGTGTAGCCACGGAGCGGGGAGGCTCAAACGGAACACATATTCATTCTTCCATGTATGATGGACATCAAAGAAAAAAGAAAAAAAGAACTGCGCCATGACGGGTAGCTACATAAGTCCAATATTAGTAGCACATGGACGGCCCCCGTACTAGACGGGTACACAAGACAAATCTCTTACCGTCTTAATTCCACCAAGTGAGAACGACATGAGTT
This sequence comes from Morchella sp. 2016-103, assembly GCA_024713925.1. NCBI lineage: Eukaryota > Fungi > Ascomycota > Pezizomycetes > Pezizales > Morchellaceae > Morchella > Morchella sp. 2016-103. Next base: position 795,706 of record JAMGZF010000017.1, on the reverse strand, counting down.
AGTCCTATAGGTGAGTGGAGATTTGAGGGGGAAGAGGGTAAGCAAGAATCAGGTCGGGAAGAGCGCACGGCCTTATCGGTGGGTACTATCGTAGGGGGCCGGGCAGCGTAGTCATGAGTTATCACTCGGTTGGGCTTCAAGTACATGTTGATTGATCAATACTGTGCCCTTCTTGTGCTTGAGATGTGGCTTGATAAGCCTGATACCCTCACTTGCTTAATACGACGAACGGCCCCCCTTCTACCACTTCGTTCTTGGGTCATAGAGTTTGGTACCGCCTTTGAACTATCCTGGCTTGGTTTTTGGGGGCAGCTTCATTGCAATAACTATGTGGGTATATAGATGTATGGTCTCCAGTTCAACTCGGCCCATCTAGGGGATCGTGGTTAGGGGGGGGGGGGGGTCATGTCCAAGCCAGGCCCCTCTCCCTTGAGGAGGATGCCAAAACCAGAGAATCAGTCCCGGGTCTCACAGTCTAGGTAATCTATATACGATCCTGAACCCGAGCCTGGCCGAGGAAGTACAAGAAGCCGTCATCTATAGCCCTTAGATCGGTCCCTATAACACCACCAGGACTACGTACCCATAGTTGAATTCCATCGCTTACTTACTTCCCCGAGAACTGCGAGGGCCGCGCCGCGGGGCGGGCATGAGCCTCGCGCCTAAGTGCTATGGGGGTGTTAAAAGTTACTTGGACAGATGGCGGGCTGGTTTTCTGGGCTGGTGTAAGCTCACCTTGAGTTCTGTAGACAGCCCTTACATGAAGATACTAACAACACTATGAAAGAAATAGGTAGCTGCTCATTTAGTCTTAAGAGATCTACGTATATGGGGGTGAGATTCTTTACAACATAGCCTGGCATAGTCTCGTGAGTTTTTTGACTACTAGTTCTATAGAGGTGACTCCTTTGCATAGGTAGTATACCTGCAGTGGAGAGGGGTTACTGACATCACTGTTCCACCGGCTGTCAGAAGCGGATAGGTTTCTTCCGATTAAAAAGCGTAGCGCAGCAGGGGGTGAGGGTCCTAAAAAACTTCCTTGTCTTGAGCACGCTGTCAAGCTGGTATTCAAAAAAACTGCCGTAAAACTTCTCTGCGGCCTGTCCACGCTGTGCTTACAATACGGCCAGCTTCCTCCTCCCCAAATGACATTCTCTATCGGGATACACAAGGGGTTAATGATCACTGGGCGCTGTGGGTAGGGTTTAGGTTACTCCCTGATTTAGATCTTTCTGAATCATGCAGTGACCAAAAGAGAATATTGCCTCACGGTGCTGGGGTGGGGGCGCGTGTTTTCTAAGGACAGCCCCATGGCAACACTAAGGAGATAGCGCTGTTGCTTTGATGTATAGTGATAGTCCTACTTAATTTAAGGGTATGTAACTACATGTAGTTGATTGGGTTCGAAGATAGGTGACCCTGAGGAAATACATGTATTGATGAAAGGTGAAAATTCACTCTTACCGTCCGTATCAGTCTTATTGGGGGGGAATTAGATCTTCTGGTACAGTTGGTACGCAGAAGTTGGTTGCCATAACCTGGGTTGCATGCATGTATGAAGTATAAGTTATAAGTACAGTAACAAAAAAAGGGGTGTAATCCATGCCGTAGGAAACGAATCCATGCGGCAGGAAACAAATCCTACGGTATTCTCAATAATATGGTATTGAATGCCGTATTTATGCAGCATTTCTAGCAATGCTACCAAATGCTATGCATTTCCGTGTTATTTCCGGCCTGTACCCTGCTAAAAACATATATATACTATTTTGTATAAAATAATTTACTGATTACATGCAATATTTTCTTCTCATGAGACATTATAGTTATCAAGACAACAACCAATTAATCCATCAATATCTCAGTCATCTTTAGTCCCTCATCAAAGGGCTAGTGAGAGTTGGGGAATACTTTTAAAAAATAATTTTGTCCATCTGATATTTATTGTATTATGCAACAGTTCTTAGCTATGTTGCCAGGATGATATATATAAGATGTTGATGACTCTAATCGGTTGATGGTGATGATCATAAGGATGAGTTAGTCTTATTCCCTCTGTTATGGAGTGTTACTGTCACGCCAGAGCGTGACAGAGCCAAATGATGCTGGAACAGAAGCAGTGCTGCCGCATTTCTGCCGTATTAATATCAATGATTGATTCTCAAATATGCAGCTTTAAGTCGGTATCTTTTAGAATGCGCATAGATCGGCAAAAATGCGGCATTCCTACGGTATTTCCACGGCACGAATCACACCCCATTTTTTGTTACTGTAGTAATAGTCCGTATTAGTCTTTATCATAGGTTATCACTCGTTATTAATTACCACTGTAGCTAGCCCCATGTAGATTACATAACGGAAACGGTAGGAGACGCCACGCGGTAATCTAGGGTTCGGAGCCTCAGAGTTGTATAGGGCTTTATGCTGAGTTATGATATGTGCAGTTTACGTTTTTCTGGCCTCTTGGAGACAACAGCAGCTGGTATTAGTATAGTACACGGTACCATGGATAGTTTATAGCTCAACACAGAAATCTAAAGGCTTCTAATTTGAATGAAACATCACACATATCCACCGAAACTTCAAGTGAGAATTCGATATCATAAGCCCACGATTCAGCGTTTCTGAGGCGAGAAGGAGGAAAGGTGGAACCTTAATACGGCATGATATCACCCACATGAATAGGAAAAGCTGTGAAAACTAACATATACTCCCACTCGCCACTTCACGATATATGAAAGCTCTAATGTGGTTAAAAGAGACCCAACAAAACCAATACCAGGCCTTAAAATCAAAAAAATAGAAAGCCCGCAAAAAAAGGAAATAAAAAATAGACACTATGCACTAACTAGGAAACACACCTCCTTATTATTAAAATAATAAGTTCTAATCCGAGTCTGATGCCGGACCATCATGGTCGTCGTCATCTGCAACATCGTTTCCAATGGTCATGGCATATTCCGCCTTTTGTAGGATGCCCCTGAGATTAGTGTCTCGGGGGTCCACAATATCTATTGGTCGTTGCCTATGTTTGTTTCGTATCCTATTATTTATCCAACCATTGTCAGCTCTCTAAAAAGATCCGAAATAAAGTCAATCCTTCCTCAGGCCAACGAGATTAAAAATAGTTGAGTGCGGCGCAGAAAACAGGGGTAGGGTATGACAGGCAACGAACCTAGGGTCGGCACCAGCATCAATCAACATTTCCACAACATGCACACCATGCTGCTTTTCCTTATTCGCATACTGCACTGCCTTGTGGAGTGGGGTCTCCTGTTCCATGCGGTTTATGGGGTCTACTTCGAGACCCTCTTGGTCGAGAAGATGGTCTAGTACTTCCACTGGAGAAATAAAGCTATTAGAACCTATTAAGCGAGGTGTAAGGAGGAGAGATGAGGAAGGGAGAGAGAGAGGGGGGAGGGCTAAATCAACTAACAGGCCCCGTTCTGCGCAGCCATGTGTAAGGCAGTATTTCCAACCCCATCGGTAGCGTGATTGAGGAAATCAGCATCTACTTTTTTGTTTCCTAGGACTTCTTCGAGAAGTTCCACGTTATTCCGGCGTGCGGCCTCGAGAAGAAGTTCCTTCGGCGATGCGCCCTGAATGGTTGTTTAAGCCTTATTAGTAACAAAATTCAGGAACCGAAACCTAGGTCCGGAAAAGCCATGGAACACCCCCTCTCTCTTACATCAACCACCTGTGAGAGAGGGGAAAGCTACATACCTCGTCCTCGTGTGCAGTAGTTCCAGCCATGACCGTAAGTATTCCGAATGTTTTGATGTAGACCGGTAGTGAAATGGAGCTCGAGAAAGTGTTTGATGCAAAACCGGGGGAGAGTGGGACGGAAAGGGAGGAGAGCTTGCTTTGGCCGACTACTAGGGAAACAGGAGTGAACTGTGGACAAGCGCGGCGCGTATCACGCTAGTGGTGGGGCAGTGAGTGGGCTAGGGTTGAATAAAGCTTGGCATTTCTTCTGGGGCTTTTTTTCCCCCCCCAACTTATGACTGTCAAAACACAACATTGCTAGCTGCGATGCTGCTATTTTGCCCTCAATGTTCTAACTCGCTCACGGTATCTATTCCTATCCCGCACTTTATACACATACGTTCATTTTGAATACCAAAACATATTCATAAGATCTAACAGTCGCATAGGTTTCGCGGTCTCCAGAAACCGGTACCAATCGCCTCGAATGTCGCACATGCCCATATCAATTCATTCTCACACGAAAATACTATGAGCGCAAGCCTATGAAGCGGAAGGAAGTCGACGATGTTATGGGCGGAGAGGGCGCGTGGGATAACGTTGATCAAACAGAAGGTATGATTGACTAGATCGCCGCCCAATCGGCCGCCGCGCCGAAAGACCGAAAAAACCTCGAGTTGTCAGAATTTATGAAACATCAGACTTTTTACTGACGTGTTTTATTTTGGCAGCGCAATGTCCAAGTGAGGACTGCACAGGGACAAAAGCATACTTCTACATGGTGCAAATTAGAAGTGCTGATGAGCCGATGACAGCGTTTTTTAAGGTGGGCCTTTTTTGTTATCATCCAGTTCTATTAGACGTGCGCTGACGTTTATGATGCATGTTAGTGCGTGACATGCGGTCACAAGTGGAAGGAGAACTGAGTGTCAGAAATTCAGAACATGACTAAAGGTGGGTCCCTAATAATTACAGTTATGGTGTCTTGGCGCAATGATTTTCCGGACAAGAGGATTTTTTTATAATAAACAATACAGGTTCTGGAATTGCAAGATATCTATTTTGGCGCTCTCCCTAGTACGACCCTTTCCTTATCTATACCGAGTTATAGATTGTGATGCTAGATTTATATAGACACGACACCTAGGATGCACTAAAGGTGAAAAAGAGAGAATCGAGTAAAATTAATACCAGCCTATAAGAAATCAAGAAATCACAAGACCAGCTTGGGTACCAGCTCAGCTCAGCTCAGCTCAGCTCAGCTCGGACATAGCTAGTCCCCTCTATCCTCTAACCCGTCGCTACAAATCGAACAAACCAATTATTCCGGGTCAGGTGGTTTCATTTGTTTGGAAGAGCTGATGATATTCACAAAACCCACTTTACCCACTCTTAGTTCGCACCATGATACCCACAAGGAAAAAGAAAAAAAAAGAAAAAAAATCGCCGAGTACCCAGAAGAGAGAGCAATATAACCCCCGCAACGCAAACCCACCGAATCCCTAGAACCTTGTAACTACTTTTATTTTTTTAATAGTCCCTTCTATTCCTGCCTTCAGCAGAAGAGACCTAAAAAAATGCCAAACGTGCGAAAAGAAAGAAAGAGAAATTGTTTGCGGAATTTCGTAAACTGGGAACTTTTGGAATCGATTCGTGTCGTATTTAAGGGAGTACACATATGCGATACGTCTAGTACCCGAGGGCCGCCAACTCCTCCTTGTTGGTAGTGGTGGACTTCTGCGCCTCGCCCAGTCTCTTGGCGAGAGCCAGCTTCCTGGCGTAGTAGGCCTTGGACTTGACCTTTCTCTTCTCCTCGAGCCTGCACACATCCAAAATCAGTTCCATGCTCCCAAAATACCATTTGTCCACACTCCTCCAAAAACGCAGGCCTCGACTTTACTGACCCCTTGACAACATCATCATACTTCCAGCCAACCTCCGTGCTCAGTCTTCCGACTGTGCAGTACTTCCTCCCGGGCTTCAACCTCAGGATCCTCAGGGCCTGAGGAACGACGAGGCGCTTCTTGGTGTCGTATGGGGGGGGGATACCCTCGAAAACCTTAAGGCGCTCGAGAGCGGCCTGCCCACGGGCGGTCTTGTGTGAGATCATACCACGGACAGTCTTGTAGAAGATGCGTGAAGGAGCGCGGAAGTGGAAGGGACCGCGGGTAGGGTTGAACCTGTTACCCTTCCTAAGGTAGGCGTGGTACTTAACTACATGGATAAGAGATCGTGTCAGTTGAGCCGTTTATCATCCCAAGACTATCATTTACCCATTTCCAGGAAGATGCGCAAGAAGAAAAGCCGGTAACGTACGCTTGTTCCTGAAGAACTCGCCTGAGATATTGAGGTCCTCGCATCTCACAACCACGATCTTTTGGCCTTCAAGAAGCTGCTTGGCCACAATACTGGCCAGACGACCAAGGAGATGTCCCTTGCCATCGATAATGACCTATGCGCAAATTCCACCCATTAGCGCGACTGCTACACCGTGGTCCCCTGGCAACCCTGCCATATAACCCCGGTTCTCTCTATCATTTCCACCACCCAGGCGGCAAAAATTCGAAGAAGCTGATAGCTCCGGAATGGGTAGTTTGAACTCACCACGGGCTCGAATTGGGACATTCTTGCTACTGTGGTTTGGCGACTAACGAAAGGAGAGATAGACGTCGGAAGGGGGGGTTATCCGGGCGGGTTTGTCGTCGTCGGGTTACTGTTGTTGATGTTGATTGTCGTCTGTGGGAAAGATTCCGTGGGTGAGGTTGACGATGGGTGACTGTGAGTGGGCGCGCCGCTGTGTGCGCGATTGCAAAGCCACACACAAAGACAGTCGCAAGAGGTAGGGTAAGCCCTTATCGGGATGTTAAGCCACAACCACAACACACAACCAACGTCACCTATTGTAGCAACTTTCATACTTTATATTTCTGAATCTAAATATTTAGTTCTTGGCGATAGTTTCTGGTGTGAAAATCCCGCCAACTCAAAATTTGAGCTCAAAATTTGAAGAACAGGGATTGGCCAAATCACTCTATTCTCCAAGTTGTTAAGGAACTAGACATTTTGTTGTGGTTCAATGGCTCGGCTCTTTAGTGGAAACGTGATTGTGGAGCAATACGCAGAGTACTGGATTTGCTATGAGGAAGTACATGTAGTGTCCGGTACATGTCACTACTCTCAGTGATCATCCGAAATCTAAAATGATAAAGAGTTTATACTGCGTTTTATAGTGTTAGATACACGTATAACGCCACAGAATACTTTTGGCACGTACCTCAAGTGGGAGAATAATAGCACCCGTCCACTGGTCCACTGCGTCAGAAGACCTCTGTTATTTTCTGATCTGGATCCCTGGTAGATCATCTCTGAATGGTGCCCTGCTCCTCCGACTTTCCAGGACTTGAGATCCAATGAGATACCATGAGGCAAATACATGTAATTACCTCCCATGCTTCTCTTCTTCTCAGAGTACCCTTTGCTACCCTCAGAACTATGCTACCTGATCAAAATATTATGTAAACCCTGTTGCCTTCATATTTAAAGTTGAAGTCAGTCCACCAATAGGAATATGTAGGCCGTGACAATTCTTGTCCGATAGTACCAGGGTCCTCGGCCGGGCGATTTCACATACTTATTAGAGCTTTTTGCCGGCGGCTGCTCTGGAGAAAAATGGTGGGGTATAATCAACATCCGGCACATCATACGTGGCTACCCTTATTTTTTTCGAGAGGTTACCCGGTAAAGCTGGCAACCCGAGCAGAAAGAAGTACATGTACTTCTACATGTAGTTCTCTTTAGGGACATGGGGTTTGTCAACTGTAACCGAAAGGAAAGGGGCCCTGTTTAAACCGAAGCACGTTTCCGTGTGAATGAACTTCCTCTGCTGAGGATCGAGATTCTCGCAAACACATACCTTCAGGAGGAAGATCTACTTTGTACCTGGAAGCACAAGCAAATATTTCTTTTATCCTGCAAAAGGTATGTACTCTATATATAGCCCATCAGGGTAATACAATTTGCGAGCTGCCCCTGCAAACCGAGCCCTGATAGGGTCGTGGTAATGATACATAATCCGATAGGCTCAAAACGGAAACAAACTCAAAACACACGATGGGATCGACAAGAACACCACCAAACTCCACGCTGGTATCATCGCTGCCAAAAACTACCTACTACATACCAAACTTCATCACCCCTTATGAAGAGTCACAGCTCCTCTCTCAAGTACTCCCTGTTCATCTTCCCTGACACTGCACCCCGCATTACGCTAATGTGAGAATCCCAGATCGCCTCCGCCCCAAAGCCCAAATGGACAATCCTCACCCACCGTCGTCTCCAAACCTGGCCCAGCGCTCTCTCGAAATCTAACATTCTTCTTGCCGAACCGCTTCCTTCCTGGCTTGAATCGCCAGTAATTCCCCGCATGCAGGAATTAGGTATTTGGGACAGTTCCCCTCATGGACAGCCAAATCATGTCCTAGTGAATGAGTATAATCCCGGGGAAGGAATCATGGCCCACGAAGATGGCCCAGCCTATTATCCAATGGTCGCAACCGTGAGCCTAGGGGCACCGATTGTTTTGGAGGTGTTCGAGAAGAACGAGGAAGGGCTGGGTGAAGCGAAATATAGAATTTTACAGGAGCCAAGAAGGTATAGTGAACTACTTTGGGGGTAGCTTGGCTGATCTAATTATTTTCTTGCTAGTCTCTTGGTAACTACGGATGACATGTATACAACTCATCTACACGGAATCGCGGAAAAAACAATGGACGAGAATCTTGGCCCTGAGACTGTGGCTAATTGGGACCTTCTAGGAGAAAAGGATCACTTCCTTGATGGCCGATATGACCGCCAGGTTAGGACAAGTTTGACATACAGAGATGTTCTCAAAGTGGCCAAGTTAAATCTTGGGAATTCGCTTTTCAAACGTTAATTCGTAATATGCTACAGGATTAATTAAATAAAGGAGTAGAACAACCATTACGCTGGCGCTCTAAGCCACGATACCTCAGTGGATATGAAGGACGACTTCAATTGATGTTATTGAGATAGGGATACCGGATAGCTATGTGAGGGGATATGAGCCCAGTCCAAGATATATCCAGCCTTTCAATTAAGTCAAATTAGCACCTTTAACTAGTTACGCGTTTAACTTATAGGAAGTGGAGATGTGCACTACATTGAGAACTACTCAACTATTCTATTCCACTATGGGTCACTGAAGAGATATCGAGGGTATATATTCGAATGTGATTAAAGGCTGTAACATCTCGTAACTCCGGACCAATAACGGGAATGCGCCTTATATTAGGCCTTCTTCAGACATCAGGTCTGGCATCACCTTTTCAAAGCCAAACCGCGTTATACCTCCGAGCCTCTAGGGCCCAGTCGGGTTAAGGCGGTCACATTGGGTTTAATTGGGCTCTCAACTGAGCCCTAGGTCTTGATTGGTTTCATGTTTGGGAATATTTAGAGAGATCCATGACTTTAAAGTTTCTGGATTCGAAGTTCTATTGCCTATGTGTAATTCATGGTTTTAGTCACGGTCCATTCCCGTCATTGCTTGGAACAGCAGATAAGGTGATAACTTCTGCTCATCTAACAATTTCCAAATATCATCTGCTCCATGATACTATGTAGGGTGGACCTGATCTGATAAACACTTGATTCTGATAAAGTAAGCCCTCTAGTTTGGGGCTCATAAAACGTAACCACTATAATCCCTCATTAGCCTGTCAATAAAATGCTGTCCCAGGCGAAGTGACCCCGGCGTATGGTGATTACTCACTGGTCTTGTCATCCTTCTTCAAATAATAAGTCCCCTGTATATTCGACCCCCGATTAAGGGGGGGGGGGGGGCACTTGACACACTAAGGGATGCTATAGTTACATGTACCTAACCCCAAGATAAGACGTTAATTATGCGGACACAAGTGATAAGTGATTTTTATTTTATTTTTATCTCACTTTTGTAGCAGTGTTTTCGTAACGGTTGACAGGAAATTTCAAACCCTTTTTTACGTCAGGATATCATTTCCTAGTATGTACATTTACGAGCCATAGTTTTTTTTGCCAGGCAGCAGAGTACGTTTATGAAGTAATTAGAGAAACTGCAGGTACACGCATATCGGTGGCCTTTCCCGAGGAGGTACTCTGTAAAAAATGAAAAGCATGCAGTTTATTGTGTTAAACACCCGAGGGAGACCTTTTGGATATATGAACAGTGGAAGCATTTCATAACAGAAGGTTCTGATAAATGATCCAGTTTATATAGATGCTTCTGATTGACGCAGCCTTACGTTTTCAAACGCCAACGCCTAATCTCCGGGGGGGGAGGCTTGCTGCCGGGATCTATTACTGGCGGCTACGACCATTGACCTAGAAATTTCGATGTTTCATTCATCCACCCACGGGTTTGATAACAACCATGATAATATAAAGACAAGATATCTTCTACAGCGCCATACCCACCTATTTCCGACCATCACCAGCACGGGCTCCAGCTTAAAACATATACGGGATCATATTATACCGGTCTTTCACGGTCACCCAAAAACTTGTTAGCAGCAAAAAAAAAAAAGAAATACCCCAAGCATTGCACAACAGACAAGAGATTTGAAAAAGGAAAGAAAAAACTCACGCTCAACCGAATGCCTCCCAAACTTCTGAATATACCAGTCGCGAGTCGACAGGCTCGAGCACGCCAGATTAGTCACTACAAATACCAACGCCGTAGCTACCGTCCCGTTCAGCGGTGTTCCAGACCCGCGCGGCGCCGACAGGAGTGCCAGCGCAGCATAGACCATACACTCAGCGAAATAGTGCGGGCACACGAGGGAGTCGAAGAAGGGGCCAGTGGGCATGGTGTATTTCTTCAGTGATGCAAGGTGTACATGAACGTCGTGCTGGATGCCGGAACCGAGGAGGAAGAGGATGATACCGAAGAGGGACTTAGGGGAAGGGGGTCCAACGAGGTTGTAGAGGCTCCTGGGGGTGAAGGTGAAGTTATTGATCGCTGCTATATGCCCGGTGGATGTTATATGAGTGATACCACCACCACTAACCCAGTACTATCGATGGGGAGAAAGGGGACTAACCTGTCCCTTCTATCCAGAGCGCGATAGGCATTGTCAGGTAGAACCATATTCCCATCGCATAGTGCCCGATCCACATCTGCGACGTCGCCCCCGGCTTCTGGATATACCAGCATTCATAGATCCTCCTCGACGCCTGTATCATATAGCAGAGCCACACCACCACCACTTGATTTATCGTCTGCCCCGCCACTGCTGCTCTCTTTCCGCTCTCGTTTACGGTTGCTGTCGGTGTGATATAGTGACTGAGTATCTGGTACGCACTCCCGTGAGTGGTGACCTGCCAGGCCCAGAAAACGTTAAATGCGAAGCAAACATAGTAAAAGTGCGTGAACCAGCTATGCGGCGTTTTAGCCTCCGCGGCGGTGTCGAGAAATTTGGACACGGAGGTGTCGGAGGGCGGCGGCCGCTTCTCTTTATATCCTTCAGTTATGGGTACGGCGGCCTTGCCGTAGGCGATGAAGCGCCGATTGAACGCGGGGGTGTAACTGGCGAGAAGTATCTATACCGCGTGTTTAGTCAATTAAAGGTTCTATATTTGGTTATTTTTTTGGTTTCTTTGGTGGGTGTAATAGATCTTCTTACGAGAGCGGAATTGAGAAGGAAGGCTGAGCGGACTATGATTATGAGGTCCATGTTCTTTTTTTTCCTTTTCCTTTTCCTTTTCCTTTTTGTTCTGATCTGATTTCTGGGTAGGGAATTGGTGTTAAGGGGTTTGTATTTCCTGGAATTAGCTGGTTTTTATATCGAGTATATACTCACTGGATGGTTGGTTGGTTGCATCACCACACTTGCTCGCCCACGATGCTCTGGTATGTAAGCCTACAGGGATCACTGGCAGAGCCGCGCGAGCGATAATTGAACAGCCATAAAAACTACATGTATGGAATGGATAGTCCAACTACGTTCATACGTATGAAAACCAATGGTGCTAGTTAATTAGTGCTAGTACTAATACCTCTAAGTGTTAATATCGCCGGCTAAGAGCTACTTCATATGTCGAACTGATACGAAATCTCGATTTCTTTTATTTAAATATGATTGATGAATTCTTGCTTCATTAGGGTTACGATTGGATCGCATGTGGTTGAAATCGTGAGTCGTTGCATCACTTCCGGTCCTGGGTACATACAATGTAGTAGTGGCCGCATCACCCCGGTATTGCGGTGTTGTCAACGGGTTGCGGTCCAGTTATTCTAAAAGTTGAAAGCGGGCCAGGAACAGCAGAACCTGATCTTTAAGTTGATGGGCAAAAGAAACTACGGAGTCCTAGTTCCAGCTTCTCTAACAAGATCCCTCAAAGTTCCAGGTTCAGGCATGTCGTTGGTGTGAATCTAGGTAGTCCCACCGAGTAACACAATGACTGTTTGCCAAGCGCGGCTAATTATAAGCTTTTGGCGGATAGTTTAGCGCGCTTCTAGCTGTTGCAACTGGCCTAGGCCAATCAACACTTACGAAGGAAGTTTGGGTGGGGCCACCAATTACATGTAGCCAAGGAACCCTTGATTCTGGAACAGAATCGAGCCCTTATTCCCCTTCTAAGTATCTATTGACAACTTAACACCACAGGAATTCCTTTTTATACCATCCAACTTACAACTCAAAAGTTCACATATACAGTTAACATCTTATTTTTGCGCCAAAAAGCATCGTCAGCGGTCACTATCTCACCTTCAACTGAGCGTGAAGGACGAAAATTCGCATCAGTGGTGTCAGCCTTGTAAGGAATCTCGGGACGCGGTAGAACCCAAGATTGATATACCAACAGGCGGAGAGCAAAAAACTTTGTTGAGCAGGCTACACCGACGGCGGAGTATGTCCCGCTAGTCCGGGAATAGGGCAGACAGCAGAAAAACTCTTTTTGCTTAAAAAAGCAATTAACACTCATCAGCAAACTACTACTGCGATGCAGCCTCCCAACATCTCCCACCTCCCGAGTGCCTCCTAAGACTGGATATTTTAGTCTCCTGAGGCTCAGAGACTCAGAGACAAATGAAGTCTTCATGCTTTTCAACCAAAAAAAAAAAAAAAAAAAAAAAGCCAGTTTAGAGAAGCCGAGTTTGAATATCAATAACTTCTCGGCTCATAAAAAGTGGGAAGGCAGGGCGGATCACTGGCCATGGTGCCACAGCCGCTTCATGCCTCATAAGGAGATATCACTTAATGGGGCGTTTTGGTGAAAAGCAACTATGTACTATTCAAGCCAGCCAGGAATATCGCTTCAAAACTAGTGCTTGTATAGTGCAATTATTAGAACCGAGTACAATTGCAACAAACATCAGCAAACTACTACTTGTGTATGCAGTCTCCCAACAGTCTCCTGGGTCTCCTGAGAGTCTCCTGAGGTTCCTGGATATTTTTTGAATCTCCTGAGGCTCAGGAGACATCAGGAGACAAATGAAGTCTTGCTGATGAAGTACCCCCAAGAATTGGATCATTTTAAGCAGATATTGTAACTTGCTTATAATTATTGAAGCGGTACAAAGGACAGATTTCTCACGCTGTGTTTCGAGGAGGTGTTTACGAAGTAGTCTTAATCCTCACGCGATATATCGTAGCGAACTGTGTCGATAATGGCTGCGCATAATGTCGGACATATATTAAGGAGATATCGAGGGCGGTTACATCACAACTCCTAGAAAAAGAAAAATTCCTTTACTCTAGCTCTTATGTAGGATATTGTCGATGGGCGTCACTCTTAACGCATCACAAATCCAACTCTGCGCAGATTGAGATTGATATACCAATTCTTCATTATGTTACGGCGGGGCCAAGGCGAGAGAGGTTCAGGAATCTCGAGAGAGGAGGCGAAGATACCAGACTAATCAGTTCTTATCGGAACAAAGCAGGAGGCGGGGTTAGCAGGCGCGGATTCGGGCACGGGGTTGGCACCAGACAACCGATAGCGGAGACGGAGATAAAGAGTATAACCAAATATATTATAAACCGGTAACTGCAGGCAAGAAGCTCGAAAGGAGAATCGAAGAACGCAAGAAGGGTTGATAACGAGGCGCAGGAAAGAAAGAAGAGAAGACAAAGGAAATCCGAACCCATATATATAATCTATCTTCCTACCGATTACTAATCCGTACTACAGAATCCCATAGAAACCCCAAGAAACAATACCAACACCCTTAACCGATCTCCTATACTAAACCCAATCAACCCAACCCCGAAACGTCCCGATAAAATTACCAATCCTTCCTTCCGTTCCCTAGCGCCCAAGATATGCCGTGACACACTAAAAAGCTGCACGGGAAGCATAAATACATTGATTAACAGAACCACTTACGAGTAAGTCGGCATTTTAACTACGTCGTGAGACTTTTTTGTCTCCTCGAGTCTCACGGCTCGAGACTCAAAAAATATCCAGGAGCCTCAGGAGACTCTCAGGAGACCCAGGAGACTGTTGGGAGACTGCATTCACAAGTAGTAGTTTCCTGATGTAAGCCCAACCCCACAAGTACCGATACACCTTGTAGTTGCAAAGCTAGTTGGGGGAATGTTGCTGTGGATAAACATTTGTTTGGACTTTATTTAAAGAGATTAAACGTACTACTGTGCTGACTGCATGACATATCGCCACCGAGAAAAAGAAATAAAGCAGATATGTGTCCTATCAGGTATGGGAGCAGGTTCTGTTTCAGGTGCGCTGAGCCCAGTCTATGGTAACGACAGGTACTATAGCAACCACCTTTTTTTTTTTTTTTTTTTTTAATCAAGCTAGTTTATTTCTGGGCTAAAACTAATTGCGTGCAGTCAAAGACTATGGCATAAAAACCCTTCCCCTATCAAAAAACAAACAATCTCCTCAAAAAACAAAAACCAAAATTCCAAAAAAAATAAAAGAAAAAATTCCTTGCGTTGTATAGAAGAAAGCAAAACACTAAATATAATACAGGGGAGGAGGTGATAGACATTATGTAAGCATAAGGTTTCACTCCCTGCACTACATAAGTCTGATATCGTGACTTTTAGATAAAGAAAGAACTATCGGGGTGGTGTTCGGTAGTAACGGAGAATCAAGACTATACGTTGAGGCATGAAGACGAAGACAACGGCGACACAGAGCATAAGGAGCGAGGCAACGATCAGCGAAGGCAAAGCGGAGCGAGGAAAGCGAAGCCGCAGTGACGGCAGGATGAGAGCGCGCGAAATGACAATAAGTCGCGTGGTAAGCGGCTTCGAGGCGAGAAAGAGGTATGGATAGGAAATAGATATATTCCGTGCGAGAAAAACAGGAAGACGGAGAAGAAAGAAAGAAGTAAAGGAAAGAATTCTGCTATTTAACATACTCTCCACCACTCCATTCCTAACGCATCCCCATGTAGAATCCCATTACATCACCATAGAATCCCATGGAACTCCGTATCACCACACTTCATATTCTTCCCCACCAACTCCTAGAATTCCATTACCGATTATCCCTCTTGCAACCGATCCTCATTCAAAGTCATAACATCAACCTCGCACCATTCCATTACCAATCCCTCCTGCAACCGAACCTCATAGAAAACATATCCATCAGCAAGACTTCATTTGTCTCCTGATGTCTCCTGAGCCTCAGGAGACTCAAAAAATATCAAGGAGCCTCAGGAGACTCTCAGGAGACCCGGGAGACTGTTGGGAGACTGCATACACAAGTAGTAGTTTGCTGATGTCCTCACACCATTCTTCCTTCGCTTATCCTTTCCCCTTCCACCATGTCTACTCCACTACTACCGAAGCTCTGGGTCTGATGCCAAGACGCCGGGACATGGGGTTGGGAGGTGGCTTATTTAGGCCGTTTCCATTGGGGTAAAAATACTGGCTGCCGGCAGAACAGCGGTGCGGATAGGTTAATAGTTTAGTAATACAGGCCTTGTGAAGCGCGCGACCCAGTTGAACACTTGGCTGTGAGATTTGCAGCAGCTTCTCCACGCCATTTCTTTCACGGCATGAGAGGACAGGACGGCTCGTTGAGTCGTGGTTGAGGTGCAGATTGCTGGCCTCGTTTCGCAGTGGGGTGGGGTGGCCAACGGCAGCAGTTGCGGCGTTGGGTTTTAAATTGGGGTGGCCGATCACGGCGGCCGCGCATCAGAAGCCGTTTGTCTCCTCGATATCTCCCGCCGCGAGGCTCAAAATATATCCAAGTCTCGGGAGACTCTCGAGCAGGAGACTGTTGGGAGACTGCGTTCACAAGTAGTAGTTCTTTGATGGGCGGGAGAAGAGCGACGGTGGAGTGAACTTTGGCGTCGTCGGCAGTGATAACAACCGGGAGGTAGGCTTTGGCGTGATGGTGTTGGGGTTGAGAATCTGACTGCGAAGGGGCCGCATGGCGGCGGTTGATCGTTCTGGAAGCGTCAAGTCTCGTTGTCTTGGAAGCGAGGATGATGGGGATGTAGACGCCGACGTCGCGTGGGCGGGCGGAAAGTGGTGAGGGTTGTCGGGAACAATGGCGGCGTTAGCGATGCGGTGGCGCCGAAATAGGGATAGGTGGTGGGAAGCGTGCGCTAGTATTGATCTTGTCACGTTGGTTAATTTTCGTGGATCTGAGGAGGAGTGCGGGATGGATGGATTGGGACGGATTGGGATTATTGTGCGTTTGGGAAGGAGGATTTGTTAGAAGAGGTTGTGAGGTTACGTGATCTGAAGGAGTGAGTATAGTTACGCGAGTATGAAATTAAGTGTGAGGTCGTGGGGTATATGCGGCGAACGGGCCTCTTTGTATTTCTTTCTTCTTCTTCTACGCAACGTCTTCAGATTTATCAATTTATTATAGTTTCTTCGAAACTATCGCTGCCTTGATTATATATTTCATAACTCCCTTATATTATCGGAGTTATCGCTGCCGTCTTCAAGACTCGCGAACAGTCAAACCACACCCCGCCGAGATTAATGGAGAGATGGAGTGGCCAGGCTTGTTGCGTTGAAATTGGCGCAGGATTACAGGATGAACGCGAGCCTTTTCGCCGAGGATGGGGTTGGTGTGGTGCGTGTGGCGTAGAACCGTCGACGTCAATGGCGCTCTTCGGCGAGGCAGTCGGCCTTATTCGGCAGTCTTGGTTTGGCTGCGTTCTGTGGTGGTGGTGGTGGCGTTGACCGGCTGCCAGCACGACTTCTTAGCTTTCTTGGTTGGTTGTTGGGGTTCTTAGGAGGGTGTAGGGGCGGGTTCTGATCACATAGGCCCAGGGAGGGGGGACGGCCTTAACCAAATCCTCCGTGGACGGGAGCGACTGGACTTTTTGCTGGAGGTCGTCAAGTTTTCTGGTGACGGGAAGGAAGTTGTGGTTCCAGCGGTCTTCGCGGATTGTGCGGACGGCTTTGATTTCGCTCCTGATGTCCTCAAGGGAGGTTTTCAGGGAAATCGAGAGTTGGGCGACTTGTGAGATCACGCCAGCCAGGAGGGTGACGGTGAGTTTGTGTGCATCGTTTGAGTTGGACTGGAGGAGTAATCTCTCAGTCTCTTCTCTGATGGAGGAGTGTTCGGTAACAGGGGAAATAACCCTGCGATCGATGAAGGGGAGGAGGAGGTCTCCTATAGCCTCTTGTAGTTGGGGGCTATTGAAGGGTGACATTTTGAGGTTAAAGTTTTAAAGAGTTTTGGTGGGGTGGTGATGATTGCCACGCCAAACTTGGTGGTTGATTTCAAAAATCAGGGAGGAAGAGGGGAAGAAGGGTGTAGCAACCACCTTTATATATATATATATATATGGTTGGATATTTGGTTGTTTCAACCAGGCTTGGAATGTTTCCGATGCCCAGGTTCTCCAATAAAAAAATTGTCCGGACTTTTTTGTTAGGGCTATTTGGTGGGTATAATAATAATGTTGAGCATTTCTGTCGCTACGTGAAGATCCGACCAGCTCTGTCTTGATGGCTCAGCGTCTTGCTCGAGTTCTTCTGCGTCAAATCGTAATCCAATGGCGTCTGAATAAATAATAATAGAGCGGTCTGAAATTTCCACTGTCGATCTTTGTCTTGACATTTTGAATCGCGATATCGCGCAGATGTCGATCTTGGTGAAAAGCGAGCGTATGTATCTGATGGAGAAAACCGTACGCTTACGTCGTTATGTTGTCTTGCGCTCTGTCTGATAGAGATGCATTATTAAGTAAATTTTATCGATCTTATTAATGAAGCTATGGTAATGGCGATGAAAAGATATAGTCGGTATGATGGTAGATGTCGTGACTCAGCCTCGTCACTTTATTCGTATCTGATATCGTTGATCGATCTGTGAATCTTTGCTTTGAGTGGCGTTTTCACGTGGTGATCTTTCTTGTGATGATGTCTGGTAAGGTTTAGACCCGTCCTCTTATGAAAAGGTATTGCGACGTCTAGTTTAAAGCAGTCATATTATTACTTTGCATACTGGTAGACAGAGTGATGCAGGTACAGGATTCCTAATAGAATATCAGATTTTGTTTTCTGCAATTGGCATATATATAGCTGCGCGTGTTTTACTATAAAGCGATCTTTCTGTCGTGATGTTACGGCGTTAACGATGCTACTTGGCATTTTTAAAGCGTGTAGTCTTGGTATGTTAGCAAAACATGACTCGGGGAGTTTGTGGGAGTCTTAAAAGCGCGTGTTGATCTGTGACGGAAACTTAGCTACGAATCTGCGGTGAGCTTGTCGATCTGAGAACGGGATTAAGTGAGTGAAATGCGGGCGTTGACGGTGATGTTTGGAGTAGCAAGCGGCAAAAGTCATAAAGCTAGATCGGTTAAAGCTACAGTGGCAATGGAAACTATTAACAAAACGATTTCAAGCGCAGAATTATTAATAAACGATCCATAAAACTATTAACAAACGATTTCAAGCGCAAATTATTAATAAAAACGATTTTGAGCGCAGAGATTTTAGGTATTGAGTAGGAGTTTTTGTGGTTTAGATCAGATGTAATTAGCTTGAGAAAAACTACAAAAGGAAGCGGTTCCCACTAGTAAAATATAATTATTCTCAAATGATCTCGCTTACAAACAAAATCAAAAATATGTCTCAACCTTCTGATCTGAAAAGTAATAAACCTTCTATGCGAGTTGAACTCTCAATCGCACTTCGCTCCAAAATTAGAACTTTGCGTAACATCACTCTTTGGTCTTTCCGGAAGATTGGGACCGAATTAGGAGTTCACTGTCATTGTTTACAAAATCGTAACGGCGCGATCTGCGCGAGCGTGCGTAATCTTGGCCGTCCTAAATCGCTTCTCACGATATTCGGAAAAGACATCAATCGTCTTTCTGTAATAGCAAATCGTCATGGCCGAACAAATCGAAGAGTTATCGATCTCAGTTAATGAAGCGTCTGCGAGCGAACTTTTTGCGAAAAGAAGGTTATCGTAGGCGTGTAGGCTGCGTGTTAAACCGTTCTGTCTATTAATCTTAAGATTAAGCGTCTGGGCGAATGACGTCTTGGGATTGGAGTCTTTGCGGTATCTGAAAAGTTATTTGGACTGATGAGTCAGCATTTAATGTAGGCGGATTTGCAGGTAAGGTTTAACTTCAACTCCAACTCAAACTAATTTACTAATATATATTAATATAGGTAATACCTGGGTAACTAGAAAACCCGGAGAGGAATATATTGAAGACTGTATTGTCCCCAAATTCCGAAAATTGGAGACAATAATGGTATGGGGCTGCATTTACCGCAATGTCAAGGGACCACTAGTTTTTTGGGATAAAGAAGAATGGGGTGCTACAATTAATGGTCCACGATACTGTCAATATATTATTCGTCCTCATTTATATGAGTTTTGGTTGGCACAGTCACGATCCCAATCTGAGTCCGACTATATTTATATTATGCAGGATGGCGCACCTCCCCACCGGTCAAAATTTACTACCAGGGTTTTAAAGGAACTAAATATCTTCAATTATTTGCTTGATTGGCCTGGTTAGTAGTAAATACTTCCTAATCATCAATGATTCTATTAACATACAAATTAGGAAGCTCTCCGGACTGTAACCCAATTGAGGATGTATGGCGGGTTGTGAAGGACAGAATTGAGCGCCGAGTCCCTCGTTGCACAACTAATGCAAGTCTGCGCATGGCGATACAGGAGGAATGGGATGCAATCAGTCCGGAGGAGATAGCTAGTTTGATCATGTCATTGCCAGAGCGTGTTCAGGCAGTGCGCAATGTACTTGGTGGCCACACATGCTATTAGTTTTCTTTTCTCACAACTGTTTTTGTATCTCTGAGGCTCATACTCGCATCTGTAATCATAAAAAAAAACCTACTCTACTTGCAACTGTTTTTGTGCCACTTCGGCTTACACTCGCTTATCTCTCACCCGTTCACTCACTTTATCCCAGAGCCTTGTACATGTAGTAGGTACAGTCGTTCACGACACTGGGTGTTGACGGACAGGGATTATGACTATGAGTGAGAAACAGCCAAGCTTCTTTTATTCGTTGAAATCCCCCAGTTCGTCAACACCTAGTGTCCGTATTCACCCCGTGAACGACTGTGACTGTACTTTGCATAATGGCTTCAGTATCAAAGCTATACATTCATGTATTTCATAGGTAGACGAAATGTGGTAATAGTATGTGGCACGCAGGAACTGTGATAGGGATCCTTATCACGTGCGTGTTTTTGTTTCATATTTCTCTGCTGTAGGGCAAGTCTCATACCTGTATTTGCCTTGTACTACATGTACCTTGACGACATGTACTTGCATGTGGCCCTGAAGTTGTAGCTACATACATGTACATACGTACGGTTCTTGGGATGATGCAAAACCAGACTCCGTCGCAACTCCTGTCTTTCCCTCTTCCTTCTTTCAAATCGGATGTCAATCATTACATACTGCACGAACAACAGTACCACGAGAAAGGATCGGAGCAGCATCCGAAGAGCCTCAGTGACTGAACGTACTTCTACAAAAACGTAGGACTGTGTAGAGATGGATTAAAAAGGAACAGTCCTGTTAAAAAATCAGACGAAAGATGCACTTTATGCTCATTTAAAGCCGTTGTTATGCACAAGGCAGGATTAACATTTTGAATAGGGATTTCTATTGAGCAGACACAAAAGCTCAGCCTCGCAGATCGGTACCAGCATTTGGGTAGACACTAGCCCAATCTCTTTCGTTTTGTGGTACCACCCAAGCACCTGGTACCAGGTAATAGATGGGAGACATTTTGATGCTCCGCGATTGGTCTTAAATTATATGGTAGGTTGTTCGTTCTGTGAAATCCACACGTAAGTACGTACAGGTACGCACCTGAATACGAATTTTACGCACAAAAGAGTTACTGGCATCTGCAAAAGTAGCTATGTAGGCGCTTGGAAATTTTCGTCATTTACTATATCTGGAAGAACCATGGCTCACAATTCAGGATATTTGCACACCGAATGATAAATCATGATCGATGCATAAAAAACGGTCGGGTTCGGCAACTAATCAGCGTAAACTCCGAACCCTAAACAGTTTCGGCTAAGCTTAATTAGATGATCTAGTCGCGATGAGGGAAAATACTGCATGGCATATTCGATGGCTTACATATCTATTTAGGCGCGAAAGGGATTTGTTCCATAGGCTCCAGGTGGTTCTTTTGTAGTCACGATGCTTTTAAAGCACATAAGCAACCGTATGCTGGGTACTGTTTTGGGAGAGAGGTTTTGTGCGCACAGAACTCTCATCCCAAAGCGAGAATATTTGAGTCATGACATCAACGGTGCTCTGGTGTATCTGGGACTTCATTGCCCCCCCAAGTTTCTATTCTAAATATGACTGCATGCTGAAACATCCAGTTGCCTTTTTGGACATTGGATATTAACTGATCCAAAGCAGCATCTCCGCTTCGATGTTCCGACCACCGCGTACGGAGTGTGCCCAGGATGCGCCCGGCGTCTTCTTCGCTTAGTCCCCCAGTTCTTTGGCTGGCCAACACAACCCACGTCAGGGTGCGTCTAGCCCAAAGATCGTGTGTCTGCACGTTGCACAGGGTGGTCTGAATCGTGTTCAGGGCAGCACACCACCATACCTTTTCTAGTCTCTGGTATAATCTCGGGATTCTAGGTCATTGGGGAAAAGTTGGACGTCAAACACCTCCGGGTGTGCTCGAAAAAAGAAAAGAATACAGGAGATTCATCTGGTCTACAAGCCCCCCGTTAGCAACATTTCTGTGCCTGAGGCTCTAGACTCCTGCGTCGTTTGAGACTACAATCTCGACCGCTAGATAGACTTCTTCTAGAGAGAGGGGGGAAAACGAAGTGGGGAAGTTGGAAGGGAGGGAATAGTGCAGAACATGCGCAGAATGGAGGTTGGTTGGTTAACCCCGACCGCTTTCGGCCCACTCCAACACCTTTGGCCCGCGCACCCCCGCCGGATATGCGATTCTCGAATTGTATTACATATCCGGTTCGAGCTTATTCTCGTGGGGCGTCCCGGAAGAAGAGGAATCCATAAATGATATATACCTCCCCAGAGTTCCCCATTCTCAACTTCACATCTCCACACTCATCATCCATCAGATCAATTGCAAACATTTCAGACTTGAACAATATTGAATACCAATCACAACACCAACTCCCCAGCAAACAATCAACCACATAACAAAAATGTCGATTCTTGGGTTATTTATTCTCGCATGCACACCGGATAAACACCTTGAACGCAAAGCATTCAAGAAGACTGAGGCTAGGATGAAGTTACAAGAGGAGGCTCTCGAGAAATCCCGACATCTTTACTACAGGGTTGGAGGATTCCGATGATTGAGGAAACAAATTTTTTTTTTACAATCGTTGTAATTGTAATACTTTTTGACAGTCCAAGTGAAAGCTTGGCCCATTGGATGGTGGTGGAAAACACTCATTTATTTCGGAACCATATCGGTTGTTACATTACTCAACAACCATCCTATATATCCCTCCGTAATTCACAAACCCCCCCAACAAGCAATTCCCCACCACACTGCACCGAACTACATTATCCACTTGTTAGATTCGCAATATGCAAATATCGTCAGCCTCTTCTTCTTCAGACGTACCCATCCGTCTTATCAGCCATAACATCCGTTATGCCACTACCAGCCCATTCAAGGGTGAGGAAAAGTGGCCTGTTCGTCTCCCATACGTGGTCAACTCACTCAAGCTGCACACACGCTACCTTCCTGCCTCTTTCATCTGCCTGCAAGAAGTCCTTCACTCACAACTCCTCGACATTCTCGGCTCCCTTAATTCCTCTACTCCCGGTGAGTGGGCATACATAGGGGTCGGCCGAGACGACGGTGCCGAGGCCGGTGAATACGCGCCCATCCTATACCGTCCTAAGGTGTGGCGGCTCAATTTATGGAAAACAATTTGGTTGTCTGAGACACCAACAGCGCCATCAAAGGGCTGGGATGCAGCGAGCATCCGTATCCTGACAATTGGCGAGTTTACAAACAACGAGACGGGGACATCAGTAATTGCCATGAACACCCACCTCGACGACCAGGGCCCGGTCTCGCGTACGAACGCGGCGAAAATGATAATCGCGCAAGTTGAAAAGGCGGCATTTCCGGCATTCCTTGTGGGAGATTTTAATTCCGAGCCGAACGAGGAGGCGTACTCGGTTCTGAATGCCGCGGGATCACCCGTGTCGGACTTGAGGGATTATGTGGATAAGTCTGCGAGGTATGGGCATGAGAATACATTTACGGGATTTGGGTATGAGAAGGATGTGGGGCCGAAGAGGATCGATTTCCTGTTCTTGAGCGGGATGGGGAAACAGATTAAGAGAGGGGGCCTATTAATGGGGGATGCGCCATGGACGGTGGAGGACTATGGCGTTCTGGAAAGTCGATTTGACGATGGCGTTTATGCCAGTGACCACAGAGCGGTGCTTGGGGATGTATTGCTTCATTCTTGGTGATGGACTTCTTTTGTTTCGGGAAAAGTTTGTCTATTTTTTTATTCTTAACTTCTTTGGTTGGGGTTTTTACTTGGGAGCAACTTTTGGGGTTTATGAGTTTATGAAACCTGTATATTTTATACCCATGATCGATTAGCTACATCTTTCGCTATCTTTCTTAAGTACTTCAAAAAGAAACTTTATTTATTTGCCTTTACAATTAGTTCTTTGAAACGTGACATTTGCAAAACTGTGATTTATCTAAACTTTACCTTAAGCCTGTAGAAAAATTAACCAAAGACAGGGTTCTGACCAAACAGAAATCTTAACCGAACAGCAGAAGATCACCTAAAATCATAGTCTCAAAACCTCTAGACATCGATAAATGATAACCATTGAAATCTTCAATTGAAGACCTAGGTCATGCACCCCAGACCAGCAGAACCCCAGAATCCCAGGCCCCTCAATACTCCCCTACCCCCTAGTAAACAAGTACAAGTAGATACTAGTCTTAAAATTGGTGATTCGCCAAGGGCATTAGTGCCGGCCATTCACGGTGGTGGACGATCCCCGCAATCCAATTTCGGGGCAACAAGCACGCTTTCTTTCTCGCTAAAAATCTCAACCACCGACGATCGGAAGTTACCATTCGGTCGCTGGCTGTCAAATTATTAAACTCTCGGCACCCTCCATAAACGTAAATCACGCGCGTGTGTGTGTGTGTGTGCTGTATTAATTTGTATTTATTAGCTGACAGGGCACAGAGATAGGAGGGCCGGATTCTGTGTGGGAAGGTAGGTGTTCTAGAGCAATTGTGTGTTTGTTGGAATATTTGGAGGGCCTGGGTGCGGAGCGGAGAAGGGGCGGGGAGGAGGCTCTAGATTTTGTTTGCTTTTACGGAGTGAAGTGCAGTCTGGAGTCGGGTGGAAGTCTGGAGTCGAGAGAGAGGAAGAATGCTGTTGGTGTTTTTCGTTTTATGCATGCCATGGCTCGCAGCTGTCTAGAGCGCAATCATGCATACTCGCTGGCCCAGACGCCGGACAGGTCGGCACGCACAGACCTGATGGGCCCCAGAGTTCAGACCACTGACTGACAGCTGGAACTCGGAACCAACCATACCTACATGTACCTACTTTCTCTACCCACCTACCAGCGCCCGCCTTTGGGGATCAGGCTTTCTGGGGTTCTGGGTTGTGGGAGGCCATGGATAAATGTTAGCGCTAGTGCTACGGTGCGGTTAAGGCGGTAGTGGGGGGGGGGGGGTAGAGGTTATATTGTTATGTAAGCGATATCTAGTAGCAGCAGCGGTGTTGGTTGGCGAGTGATGGGTCGTGAAGTGCTGCTGTTCAGGAGGTAGAGATAAATGTATGGGTGACCACGGTAGAGAAGAGTGTTTATCATTTACGAGGACGCTCTAGCGGGTCGTTCAAACCCATGAATGGCAGATTTTAACCGTGGATGAACTGCTACTACTATCACTCGATCCGAACCCCCCTTCTCATGAGAGCAGATAAACCGAGCTACATACATAACCCAGGTAGATACGATGACTTGTGATGGTAGATAAGTACAATATATGGATGGATACCCTAAAAATTTAAGCGGGTGATCCTCGCATGGCATATGCATTGCATATATGATTCTTAGCCGGCATACCTTCTCGCCCGGCCATGCAGTAAACAGAAAGAAAAAGAAAAAAAGAAAAAAAAATCTCAAATTCCCGCTGCCCGAAGCTTGATTATCGACCCCTCATTTGGGGTCCGGCCATTATCACCTATGTACTCAGCGCTGCAAAGGGCCCGTGGAGATACATGTATGCTAGCTGCAGCGAGAGCGGGGTTTGTGGCTTCGGAAACAATGGCCAAATATGTTTATCAGTACATGGGGAGGGCAATTGTGGAGGTAGTAACATTTTTTTTATCTGCACCCCAGTATTGCAGTGTGGAGAGGAGAGAGGGAGGAGGTTAGGATTGTTGCAGTGTTTTGGCCTCTGGTATCTGGTGTTGGGGAGGATGCTGTGATGCCTGGGGATGAATTGGAATAACCCAGGGAAATGGAGAGACGATTGTTGTTTGTGCGTGGTGTTGTCTTCGTGGACACATACTACAGAGCCTTGATGCTCAGTTGGGTAACTTAAGGTTTTCTGACTACATACATGTACGTAGTATCTACTCGCAACTTCATAGCGTTTCTGAACACAACCGCTATTACATGCCATACAAAAATGTAGTCTTGGCGGTTTTTTATGTGTATGCAATATCAGTCGTGTTCAAAAACGCTATGAGGTTGCGAGTACTCCACACTACATACAAAGTACCTATATATATACTGTTCATTCACTCACCTTCTTTTGTTTACTAACCATACCGCATACATGACTACACACGCCGCTTCACCGCAGTCAGGAATTCAAGGAAGTGGAGTGCAGTTCCTTCTCTGCAGTGATCCTACTCTCCACATGCTACTATCAGGGATTCCGAAGATGTGAAATTCCTCTTGCGGCGGGCCCCGCATTACAAATGCAAAGCTTTGAACCAAGGCATTGAGTTGTCCAGCGAAGTATACTCGGAGTCCATGTCTAAATAGGGTTTTGCTGTAGGTACCTCACTACAAACTCCGATAAGAGTCAACTTCCTGCAAAGGTTTGTGGCTTATTAACAGTTCGCCCCCACCCATACTCTAATCTTGTATGCATTGTAAGCAAGATGGATTGTCAAAAATGTAGACATTCATGATTTTCCCCTATCAAAGAATCCCGAATGCTGATACAAAGATAAGCTAGCATGCCTTGATGAGGCAACACTAAGAATGAACAGGTGAGGATTTTCAGAGATCCTTTACATTTTCACTCCCGTGGATATCTACCTGAAGGTAAGATCCCAAGATACGGGTGTCAGTTTTGGTTGGAGTCCTTTGGGGGGGGGGGGGGTTTACAGTACAAAGGCATGTAGTCGTTGCTACCCCTCAGTGAAGTATCCCCATAGTCCTACCTCCTCCCATATTTTAAGCGATCGGCATGCACTATACTTAGTAGACATAAGTTAGGTGGATCTGTATATACTGGTTACTGACACAAACCTAGTCTCGTTCCCAGCCCATACGGTGATGTTAGTGGTGGTGGTGGTTGTATAACCAAAAAAATACCGCTGGGGTCTGGGAACGAGACTAATACAAACTATAGAATATATCTCACTACTGCCGTCATATGCCTTTTTTTGTACAAAATGCTAATGCGGGTGTTTGGATAGGACTGTGGGTCGTTACATGTTAAACCAAGGAAAGATGGGTGTTTCCCATCTCGACTTAAGCTTCTACAGACCTACTCCTACTACTACTCATAGATAAGAGAGACCGTGACTCTCTACCAGATCGTTTGTTACCCTGGCCTCCGTGTAAAGGGGGATTGATTTGATTCTGGACCTCAGTGTAGAGTTTGGTCTTGGGATCATAAAAACCTTGAGGTCTAGAGGGGTTCAAAGAAGGTTTACTCGGTGCTAAGCTGTGCTCCGCAAGATATATAGCTTTACTATTTACTATTGCCTACAACGAGATGGAGCACTTCTGACTCAGAACTGTCATCCGATAATCTCATTTGGTCCAGGAAGGCGAATGGGAAAGCTATAGTATATAATTATCTTCGCCGGGGACTGACCAAGGCTGCTGCTAGGGCAATTGTAAGTTTCTTTGAAGCTACGGTTAAGATTCGACTGGGGGCACTTTTCTTCCGTCTATCTCCGGGAACCTTCTCTCCTCACAGGCCTTGTAAAAGTCGGAGTGGGGAAGAACGGCTCAATAGAGCCTTGCAAGGATCGCGGAATCGGTGTAGGTACAAGTCTCCTAAAATCCGGAGTAGGGAAGGAACGAAGGAGCTGTTGCAAAATGATGTCAGGATGCGCGTTTTTAAATCCCTAACTGTACGGCCGAGGTTCTTCTTGTAGGAGTTAGGGAGTAATACCGACCCGACCCATTGCTTCGCCCGAGGGTTCGGGGTATGTGTCGAACCGGAGATTGCAGAGCATGCACATAGTTCTATGGATTTCGACTTTAGCTTCGAAATAGCGGCGAATAAAGGGGCTGTGATAGTCGGTGTGTGGAGGAGTCGCGGGACTCAGCTGTATTCGACGTATCCATTAGCGAAGCCGATGAAAGGCCTTCTAGACTCCTAGGAGATAAATATAGTCTATCAGGTTCTGAGAACCCTCAGTGTGCGATGTCAAGTTTCAGAAAAAAGAAAGGGGGGGGGGGTAGGGCAAACATGCGCTCTAGATCTAATATAGCACATCAGCTACATCTCATGACGAGTGATGGATCACAGGCAATCACTCGTGAAAATACTTTGGCGGAAAGCAAACACGGGTACCGACCTGGTTTGTTTTCACTCTAGGGTTTCTGGGTCTTCGTTTCCAGAGTGAGACAGTAACAAAATATTGATTATTTATGTGTTGGTATTTCAATGAGGCGTGTTTGGGTGCGGTTGGTTAATACTCGAAAGCAGGCCTGCAGGGCCAGATGTTGAGGGCCCAGTGTTGTGGTCATGGCTTTAACTCGGTCGTTTTGGCTATCGTTCTAGTGCCAGCTTGGTTGCTAGTTCGCCAGAAACGGCTTTATCGGGTTGCTCGCACGGACCAGCAGGCATGACGATGTCGGTGTTGGTGTTGTATCTGTCGTGGTTGTACAGTGACAATTGCTCAAGGGCTTGTAACGCGAGATCACGGGAACTGCTGTCACCAGAAATAGGTACCAATGCCACCTCTGCCCAAAGAGTCAATGGTCACCAGCTATCACTCGTCCATGAACTAGCGGCGGTTTGTCCGTTCATACTCTGGATGAAACATCTGTACTACGGTTTAAAGTCTTTTATACTAACGTATTAATTAAGTCCTGAGAATTCTTGGTAGCAACGGGCTCACAAAATTTCTCAGAACTTAATTAACGCGCGAGTATAAACCACCTAAAAGATATATAGAAGGGTTATAATAATGTATAAAATGGTATAAGGGGTACGGCTAATAATTATGAGAGTTATCACCTGTTCCCAGGGTGTAAGGGGGTATTTCACGTATAATAATTCTCTGGTGGTCGGATTAGTTAGATTGGGTCACAATCTCTTCATTAACAAGAAAAACAGTGATACCGCTACTAATACTTCTGTCGATGGCTAGTGTTGAAGATGAAATAATCCGGTTAGGAATATTGAAAAGATTATGCGGGTAAAAGGAAATAAAGAAGAAAACGCCTTGCAACCAGTGTAATAAGAACAAATATAAGTACAAATGCCGAGCTCCCAAAATAAAACCCCTAAACCAAATAAAAAAATACTTGAAGTAACGCTTACTTCCTTAACAAAACCGTGCCACATGACTCTCACCTAACTTTTGATGTTCACCAAAAAAAAAAAAAAAAAAAACCAGGCTCAAAAAGGAGAGAGAGAAGAGAAACCCCAAGAAAAAATATAAACCCGAATTGAAGCCTATCCAGTAAGAAAAGAATGAATTATGAGATATTAGCGTGTATAGTGGCTAAACTCCCAGTTGAAACCCATTAGCCATAGCCCAGTCCTTACCACCCGAGATACTAAAAGACTGATTGGTATCCCACTCAAATTCTTGCAACATTTCATCTTGCATATTGGCCTCAAAACCAAAGTGATTCCAGTCATCAAGGCTTCCACCCATGCTATCAACCCCATCAAATACCTCAGGGCCGGATGATCCTGGAGTATATGCGGGGGTAACAATGGCAGGATTCATGGTCGGCAGATACAAGCCGTCAAAGCATTGCCTTATGACATCCGGGGACATGGATGAACCCTCCCACGCGCTGCTTGGAGGAGTGGGAAGTTGATCGTTTGCAGTTTCCTCTTTTTGCTGGGATTTCGGGTTCGGGGTGGTCTTCCCACCCGGTGTCTTGGCGTTCGACAATTGCGGTGTCCTGAGCGCAGCTGGAGACCTTCCGGGAGCAGGAGTGAGACCGGTACCTCTATTAATAGGTGTTGTGCTGAGGAGTGGAGTCGAACTAGGCCTAATCTGCGGCGTTGAAACATTTTTCGCTGGCATATCATCTTTCATGATTTCGTCGGGCCTTCCCTTTGGTTGACCATCAGGACCTAGACATAATGCGTCCCGGGCCGAGGACAAAAGGTAATCCAGCGGGTTCTCAACCTTGTGCCTGTTCCTTTTCTCTTCCTCCACTAGCCTTTGCTTCTCCAATTCATGCCACTTCTGATGTTCTTCCAGCTCCTCCTTGGTTTCGAATTCTTTAATGCCACTGGGGCAGTTCGCTAGAGGGCA
Source organism: Morchella sp. 2016-103 (assembly GCA_024713925.1). Lineage (NCBI taxonomy): Eukaryota > Fungi > Ascomycota > Pezizomycetes > Pezizales > Morchellaceae > Morchella > Morchella sp. 2016-103. The sequence goes on along the minus strand of JAMGZF010000017.1, from coordinate 765,788 downwards.
TTTGTGAAGTAGTTTTGGAGCTTCTTTCACCTTCTGGGTTTCCGGCTCAACCTCTCTTTGTCTCTTTTTCCGGATAGGAAGTTTCAAATCTTCAGGGCCAAACTTTCCCGGGATCATTGTTGGCGGGCTTCCGTCCGGGGACATTGACCCTAACGGGTTGACCTGCCCAGCCAGTTGTGCTTTCTGCGATTGTATAGACCGCGATCTTTCTAGCGCCAGCTTTTGGGTATGTTGCTCAAGATTGCTGGCGCTGAGAGGATTCGGCGGAGACTGAGACTGAGGATTAGGGACCTGAAGTTGCGAGCGGGCCTGGGCCTGTACTTGTGGTTGCGCATGCGCTGGCTGCTGTTGCTGTCTTTGCTGTTGCTGTTGCTGTCTTTGCTGTTGCTGTTGCTGCAGCTGTTGGAGCTGTAGCTGCTGATGGGCCTGCTGATGGGCCTGCTGATGGGCCTGCTGTTGGGCTTGGGCTTGGGCCTGCTGTGCCTGCTGCTGGGCCTGCTGCTGTGCCTGCTGCTGAGCCTGTTGCTGGGCCTGCTGCTGGGCCTGCTGCTGGGCCTGCTGCTGAGCCTGTTGCTGGGCCTGCTGCTGGGCCTGCTGCTGAGCTTGTTGAGCCTGTCGTTGGGCCTGCTGGGCCTGCTGGGCCAGTTGCTGCTGTGGAGTAGGCATACGCTGTCCAGGTCCAGTCATCAAATTGGGGATGGTGAATCGATGGGCCTCATTTTGAAAATCCTTCAACTTCTTCTCATCTCTGGTGGACAATGTTGACATGCTGGTCTTAACGAAACTAAAATACCTCGTCAAAAGTAATTTGAATTCCGCCAGTTCAGCCAAATTGATGGTAAAAGCATCTTTAGGTTCCCCGTTTTGATATTGCGACGCAAGCAAGTTTTTCTATTACCTATATTAGCAACCGAGGACACATAACCGAGATAAGTATAGAATTACCGTTCGAATCAACTCCCTCGTCTGTGCGGGTTTTCCACCCAATAGGACAAACATCGGCAATAGCTGATCCGTCCGTCGTATCATATTTTTTGTATTCGTTTCGCTCAGTTGCCGACGGAGTTGTTCCTTCTCATCTGGCTGAAGCGGCAATATCGGTCGGTTCTCATGACTAGCCCTTTCCTCCATGAGCATTTTCGTAAGATTTGCAATTATAGTTTTCTGATCCGGGGCATGCTGCTGATCAGGGCCTTGCTTTACAACCGGGGATTGCTGCATTGATGAGGATGCGGTATTTAGTCTTTGCCCCTGGGCTGCCTGGTTTACAAACTGTGGCTGCTGCTGGGAAGGTTGTTGAACTGGGCGTGCGACAGGAAGCTGCTGATTATTCTGCTGCGGCGCCGGTCGTTGATCAAGAAGAACAACCTCTTCACTAGCATCCCTTTCCCTTTTCAACTTTTTTGCAGCTGAGGGCGAGTCTGAGCCAGCAGTTTGCGTAGGCCGAGCAACAGCGGGTGGCTGTGGAGCAGGCACTTGAGGACCAGGCACCTGTGGGGCAGCATTTTGCTGCTGCGCCCTTTGTTGTGCAGCCAACACAGCATTCCTGCGTTCTTGTAATTGTTTCATAGCCAAGAGTTGCTGGGTCTGCTGAGGGTTAAGCTTTCCCTGCTGGGCCAGATGTTGAAGTTGATGAAAATGTTGTAAGGTCATACCGGCGAGTGGGTGGTTCTGGACGGGACTCTGATTTGCGGGGTGTGAAGCAGAAGGCCTCTGGACTGTAGTGGGAACAGCAGGTGCGCCCTGAGATTGAGGAGGTTGGGATATCGGGAGTTGCTGCTGCTGCTGCTGCTGCTGCTGCTGCTGCCGCACCTGTGCCTGGAGCTGGGCTTGCATGGCTTGCTGTTGGAGTTGCTGTTGTTTCTGCGCTTGTTGTTGTTGCTGGAGCTGCTGCTGTTGAAGCTGCTGCTGCTGGAGCTGAAACTGGGCTTGTTGATGTTGAACTTGGGCCTGTTTCTGGGCCTGTTGCGAGTTCTGCTGCTGACCCGGCTGCTGTTGGGGGGCTCCTTGGGCCTGTTGCTGTTGGTGGAGTCTCCTAACCATCGTAGCTTTGATGAGTAGTTGGTAGTGCTGAGCTTGTTTCGACCGTAAGACATCATGCAGCGATTGAGAGGCATTACTCATGGCGAGAAATTGTTTGACCTGAGCCCAAGTTGTGTACTGCGCTGGAATCTGGTTCGCCAGGTGTCCCAATATTTGCCTTGGGGCCTCTCTGGGGTCCATGACAGCTACTTGATCCTCAGTCAATACCATATTGGGATTTAAAACAGGCATAGGTTTGGCTTGCGAGTTCGCGGCGGGTGGAACACCAGTTGGTTGTTGAACTGGTACTTGTTGAGTGGAATTTTGACCCATTTGTTGTTGCATCTGAGGTTGAGACCCTGGCATTTGCTGTGGAGGTTGAGGCCGGGACATAGCACCTACAGGTTGCTGAAAGGGGGGTTGCTGGGCTTTTGCACCTTCTCGCTGGTTAAGATGTTCCTGATACTTTGCCTTAACAAGTGCAAGCGCTTCGGGTTTACCTTCGGTAATAGCTCCTGCCATTGGAGGGCGTTGTTGATTCATGAGAGGCTGCATGGGGAATTGTTGTGGATGGCCGGGTTGCTGGGCCGGGTTGGGTGTGCGCTGAAGACCAGGCGCGTTGCCCTGGTTTGGAGACGCGCTAGGCGCCTTTGCCGCTTGGCCTACATTCTGGAGCGTTTGTCCTGGTGAACCTTGAAATTGTCCAGCCTATTTTGGAAACCGTTAGTTTCATCACATTAGTGCAACTGCAGAGGGCTTAAAAGAACTCACCTGTGCCTGTAGACGGGCTTGTTGTAAAGTGGCATTTCGTCTCAGCTGCTCTGCTTGTGCCTGTGTCTGCGGACTAGGGTTTCTCATGTTTGGACCAGAAGGAAATTGAGGGTTATTTTGCGATACCGGCACCACTTCATCACCAGTATCGGCTCTCTGCTTTGCGTCGGCCTGCTGGGCTTGATAGCTCTCTGCACTGGTTAGGAGAGATGGATTCCTCATCGCCTGAGCACCCCCAGGCAAAAGATTGGCCCCCATTGACCGGGCCTGTTGTCCTGTAGAACCTTGGTTCAATTGCTGCTGTTGCTGTGCTTGTGCTTGCGCTCGATCTTGCATTAACTTCGACCTATAAAGATGCATAGCCTGCTGTCTCAGAAAGGCTTGAGCCGGTTCCATATTCCACTTTGTGGCAAGTTCTCGAACTTCCAGGCTCGGGTTCTGATTCACATTCGCCAACATTGCGGTGCCCACCTTCTGGGCTATTGACCCCATCAGGCTACTTAGGATGCGTTGCTGATCTGCCTGATTTATTGGGGGGCGATGCTGTTGGAGTCCAAGCATCATCCCCTGTTGCTGTTGCTGCTGTTGCTGCTGCTGTTGCTGCTGCTGTTGCTGCTGCTGTTGCTGCTGCTGCTGCTGCTGCTGCTGGGCCTGCTGCTGCTGTAACTGCTGTTGCTGCTGCTGCACCTGCTGCTGCTGCTGGATCTGCTGCTGGATCTGCTGCTGTTGCTGCTGAGCCTGTTGCTGGATCTGTTGAAGTTGCTGCTGCTGCTGCTGCTGCTGCAGGTTATGGCCTTGTTGCTGCTGGTGGAGCTGCTGGGCCTGTTGCTGACGCTGCTGCTGCTGCTGCTGCATTATTTGCTGTTGCTGCTGGAGCGTGAACTGCTGCCCATCCGGCATACCCGGGATTTTTTGCAATGGGTTCATTAGTGGCATTCCGGGTTGATTATTTCGCAGTTTGAACTCTTCTGCAGCCATTTGCCTCTGCCTGGACTCTCGGATCTGTAGGAGTTTCGATCGGCACTGTATCCTGTAGTCTTCCTACATTGTGGGGAGAAAAAAAGCCCGTTAATATTCTAACACCTGACGTCACTAGGTTGGGTAGGCTTGGGATGACGGTCGCCACGGAAAAACAAAGCTAGAGGATGGAAGCGTACCTTATCAGCGGCGTTATCATATGTTGTTTGTTCAAATGCAGTCGCAATTCCTATGGCGTGCGCCTGTTCAACTCCTGAACGTACTAGCCGTAATGACGAAGCGCTATCCGGGTCATAAACATTTAGCTCTCGCTGCTCACTCCTCAGAAAATGGGCCCAGTCGAAGAAGGGGAAAGGCGGAAAGATAGCGAGAAAAGAGAGAGGATGGGAAGGAAAAGGAAAGGAAAAGAAAGAAAAAGAGCGCATACGCCTCCCGCCCCCCGAAGAGCAGAGTCGCCCCCGGGGAAAAAAGGGAGGGGGGGAACATCCAAATCCAAATAGAATAGAATCAGGCAGAACGAAGCAACGGGAACATAATAGAAAGAAAAAGAGTCCAGTACATTTGAAGAATAGTATTCGCGCGCTCCGTGGGCGTCATCTCCTGCTGCCAGCCCTGGGGGTTCCATTTCGACTTGAGTTCGTGTAAGATGATCTGTGAGAGTCTGCTATTCTCCTGCCCTCCCGGCATGCCTCCCCCGCCGCCGCCAGATACTCCCCCACCCATTCCCCCAATGCCGAACCCGGCACCTCCTTGGCCGTTCATCTGTCGCGTGCTGCCTGGTTGCTGCTGGTGGTGCCGACTCAGCTTTTTGCTGGCGATTTGGTTGTTACGAACTATCTCGCGCGTAAAAAAAAACAGCAGTCTAATAAATAATAAACAAATAACTGTGAATAAACAAAATTTAATGATCTAAGGAAGTCTGTTTGCTGGTGGTGCCAGTGGCAGTAACGGCTGTGTACCGGTAGTGGTAGTAGTGTTTTGTAAATGATCGTTCCTGTAGGAACAGTATTCCTCCAGCAGCACGTTAGCCTCGGGACACCCCGTCTTTCTCTTCTCTCTCAGGCGGCAATTTTGACGGACGCAAACGAACATAAGCAGTCGATCGTAATCAAGATCCTTTTCTTCCTCTGTTGCCTTCTTTCTTTTCCTTCTTTTCCCAACCCGTTACCGCGAAAACAGTTGGTAGTTAATGGGGTTGTGGTGGTGGTGGTTGCAGTGCGGTGGTTGCAGTGCGGTGGTTGCAGTTGTAACTGTAGGGCAAAAATGTCACCCTAGGTGCCCCGTCGTAGTTATAATAACTGACGGTAGGGTAGGGAGGGGGGGTGGCTAGGGGGGGGGGTGCAATACAGTGGTTATGTCTGGTCTACTGTGTGCACTTGTTTCGCCAGGTTCGAGGATCGGATCGGAGACTAGGGTTGTTGAGGACGGAGGAGGGGTGGGGTGGTAGGGTGTGTGGTAAGTCTTGCTTTGCTTGCTTGCTTGCTTGCACAGCAGGCAGGCCAGGCAGTAGGTCACAGGTACTGATCGCTCTGCAGCAAGCAGAGCAAAATTCTACAAATGTATGTAGGTCCCACGAACAAAGGTCGAAACGAGGGAAAAAAGTCACAGTCAGGGCCAGAACGAACCAGACTGGTTGAGGAGGAGTCCAGGAAAAAGGAAACAATGCCTCTCTGACAAGCAATGATACACCTACCTATATGGCACGTATGTAGGCTAGAACTCACTGTACCAACGCAAGCAACGAACAACCACAGCTTGTTGCAAAAGAACGCGGGGGTAATGGGAGAGAGAGAGCAAGGCAGAAAAAGCGAGGTAGTGGTGGTGTCGGAAAGTGCTGTGGGTCAGAGTACCAGCTACGTACCTAGGTGAGTGAGGTACGCCAGATTTTCACAGACGGGTAAAGGAGCGTTCACTTCAACGGGAAGGGGATCCCCCTCCAAAAAAAGGAACAAGGGGGATCAATAAGGAAGAAAAAAAGAAAAAAAAAAGAAAACCACAGCAGCGGGGGAGAGCCAGCCTGTTCTACACTACATACTCTCTTCCTTTTCCTCCTTCTCCTCCTACTTGCTTCCCTTCCTACCTGATCACACCTAGAGTAGATTTCAACCCACATATCTGACTGCCGCTGAGCGCTGGCCTGTGGGTGTGGATAGATACCGCAGATGTTGGAGTGGTTTTGGATGGATGTGAGCCACCAGACCCTGGCCTAGCTATTTCGGTTTCGACGGGGGGATGCCTTCTCACTGGCCCAGGTCCGTCTTCGGTAAGTGATCCAAATAACGTCCCCTAGTGACACCCTGGTCCGCTGCCAAACCTGATGCATCCACCAGCAGGGCCCAAAGATCCGTTAGCGCCACCACACCCCATCATCCGTAAGGCGCACTCGCACTTGCTCACTCACATACCCCAGCAACAAGAGCGAGCATGGACGCGAGAGCAGCGTCAGAGAATTCGAAAGCGTCGAGTCCCCGTCTGTATGTAGATGCTTTGCGGCTCCAATAACCAACTACGTCCTTTGAGTACTGGTGCATTTAAAAATTATCACCACCTAGAGTACAGTACCTTGACCTTATTTGTGGTGGTGACCTTGCCCTACCTACATGTATCTTCCTGTCTGCTACGTACTTACCATAGGTAGGTGTAGATTACATGTGTTGTAGGGGTAAGTCTGTAGACAGCGGTCGTAGTACAAGTATGTAGGTTACATGTAAGTCTCTCCGGTCTCATGAGCTTCCACGTTTCCCTCTTTTCCTTCAAGCTGGCTGACCGCCTGCCTACTAGTGATAAAAAACAAAACAATGGCGAAATCAAATGAAAATAATAATAATAATAAAAATTCTGATTTGATTGGCACCAGTTCTTCCTTCGCACACCCACATCCCCGCTCCCAATCAGGACAGCTAATAGCAGATCTTTGTTTGCACTACACGCGCATCGCGCACACTCCCTTTTGGCTTTTGGTTTGGGGTAAATAAGGTCTTGCACACACTCTCGCTACAGATGGAAATCACAAACATGATCAGTGCTCAACTACATACATTCCTACTCATTAGGGCAGGTGAGGTAGGGTATGTAGGTTCAAGCTGTGAAAAGAAGAAAAAAAGTCTAATAACGGCCGGTGGTTATGGCCACAAGAAAAAATATCTCCGGTGCTGGGTTAGGTTGGTTCATGCTCTGAATCCTCTCGAGACCTCGAGACCGTGGATGGGCGCACGCACTGCGTGGGATCGAATCCCAATTCCAAACATTCGTGTTCCCTGGGAATTGTAGGTTCTTGATAGAGAACTCTCCGCACGCAGCACTCACTCTCGTCGACGCATACATTGCTTGCGAACACTCTCTACCCACCTTCTCCTGCCCCATGATCATAATCATAATAAATCACCCAGTCACCACCCTTCTCCTTTCTATCAACCCCTCTCTCTCTCCCTCTCTCAGTAGTTAACTCCAACCCCCAAAGCGGTCACTCCCATCAATTTCATCCGTTTCCGTCACCGCTCTTGACCCCATCCTGACCCTAGTCCAGGCATGGGCATGTACCCGGCCGTGTGGGTTGGACTTGACACATTCGGCTTAAGCACCAAAACCTACAGTTCAACCTACCCACATGGCGCTCTTCTGTGAAACCCTAACCCACCAGCGGTGATACAGTTATTTTTTTATTTTATTTTTTATTTTTATTTTTGAGGAAAAGAGATGGTCACGCGATCGGGAATGGGTTTGTCTGGTCGCGGCATACTACGTAGATATTGTATTGTATCGTATTGGGAGTTCTTATCGTGCTCTACTTTGAAGTACTGGTGGGACCTACAGAGGGAGGTTCGAATGAGAGCACGTGCAGATCATTGACTCGTCTCGCTCTCTCTCTCTCTCTTTTTTTTTCTTTCTTTTTCCTTTACAAAGGAAAGTGCTGACCGGCGACGATGTTGCTGGCGCCCAACGACAATAACCCACCTTACGTAGTAGTACATACTCGCGGCAGCTTGGTTGGTGGAGCAAGATATGTGACGTCGTGACCGATGAGCTCTCTTAGACTGTATCTTCCTGCCTAGCTAAACTGCGCGCGCGGAAATGAGAGGGGTGGGGGGGTTACTCATCAGGCTCAAATGGTTACGCGCGAATAAGGTTTGAACCTTGGCTAGCTGAAAAAGGGAGGGAAGCCTGATCATGACTGAGGGAGAGAGTGGAGTGCGCAGGTTGCACAAAGAGGGTAAGTTACGGGTTGCATTGTAGGGGTTGCACGCACGTGCTGTGAGATGGGAGATTAGATTAGATGCTTGTTTGGTTTGGCGTATGTACCTACATGTATGTAGCCAGCTGTGGGGGGGGGTATGATATGGGAGATATTATTAGTCAGTGTGTACATGTACTTACATGTACTTACGTAGGTATAGGCTTTGGAATGATCCACTCGCGTCCGGGGTAGTAGCAGCAGTATTTACCAGCGGGTAGTGAGGATTGTTTTTTTGTTTTTTGTTTTTTACTGGGTACGCCATAATTGAATTTAATCTTCGTCTCAGTGCAACTCTATGCAGTAGCCGGCCCGATCTCTCACATAGTAGCTTACATACATGTATGTACATGTAAGTAAAGTAACACGACGATAACCGTTACCGCTATCAGAAACCAGTAGCACGTGCGTGTACACACTCATCACGCATCACTCGCTCTCTCGCTCACTCCTCACTACAAGTCTACAGCTACAACTACTGGCAACCCCTTAGCGCCTACGCCAATGCCCTAACCGCGCGGAAGAGCCCGGCTAAACTACACAGACACCTGAGGACCTTGTTTCATCATTTTCGTGAAAAGGTTTATTTAGCCGGTCCGTCTGGTCCGGTCTGGTCCCTGTAGCGTTTGTGACTTCTCCATTCCCTCCATCCCTCTCTCGTAAGCACACATAAGCAATACAGCCAGAGCAGAGCGTAGATGGTGAAGGTGGATGGTGGATGGTGGATGGTGGATGGTGGAGGAGGTGGGCCATGGTGCTAGCTACTTAGCTACCCTGCCCTTCCTCCGTTACGTGGAACCAATGCACCGGCGCGGACAGACCCGATGGCCAGCCCGCCTCAAGGTGTTTGTCCGTCTGTCGGCCGGTAGAATTGGAAGAAACATACAGTTCTGAGGCGGCGAATGGATGGGCCCAATGCGCGATTCTGTACATACTCTAAAATGTGCCTGTACCTACCACTCGCATAGAAGTCTCCTTCCAGCTCTTCCACCCCCCCCCCCCCCACCATCCTCCTGACGTACGTCTAGCTACCTGCGATTTGCCGTGGAAAATGTCATGTGGGTGGGACATAATGTTCACGGCAGCAGTTGTATAGATGCCATGCGCGATCCCACTATCCCACTGGTAGTGGAGGAATTTAACGGCAGAGGAGAAGGGAAAAAAAAAAAAAAAAAAAAAGAAAGAAGGTAGAGAGCTGTGGAACCGATGGGCGGGATACATAGTAAAAGTATCCTCGTCTCCCTGCATACAGGGAGGGGGGGGGGGGCAGTGGCCAACCAACGGCCGGGATGGCCGCTATGGCCGCTGCGTGATGGGTGATGGTGCCGATGGGGTGCCAGAAATACATGTATTAAATAAACGAAGGAATTGCTGGTAGTGCTGATGGCCAATTAATTGTGTAATAGCTAGCTGCATGTGTGCATGGAGCAGTAAAACGCGCGAGTGACGCGCCATGATCTACCCACTATATGTCATACGGTCCGACGTGCACAGGACAGGATAGGAAAGGACAGCACACCGCCCATCCGCGCGCCTCACCTCAATCCATTTTCTATTGTCTATTCACCCCCTCCTCCCTCCTCCCCCCTACCCCACCCTCTTCCCAACCAAATCAGTGATCACGCCCTCCTCCTCGACAAACACCCAAACTCCACACCCCAGGGGTACAGGTCTGCATATGGTCTAGGCGTCCCGAAGAAAATAATCCCCTTACCCCAAACCGATTCTCCGTGTTCGGATGGGGGAAGACAAGTTCTAGAACCCAGGGGCTTGGGTGTTGGGCGGGAGATGAGATTGGAGTGTCTCACTTGTGGAACTTGGCGGTAGAGCGAGGGGTAATTATTTAGGGAGAGGATATATTTAGAGGGGAAGTTTCTAATTTGGTGGATTGTTCAAGAATTGAGTTGAATTGAATCGAGGATTTGCTGGTATGTAGTAGGGGGTTTTGGTGGAGCATGGGGTGTCACTCGGCAATTGGGAGATGTGATGTATGTGTGTGGCACGTGGGTCACTTATGGTGCTTGCTAATGTAAAATGTATGGTTCGACCGCGCTCAATGGGTTTGCGTTGTGACGGGCTCATGTAAAATCACTCGAACTTGGAGCAAGAAAAGATGTCTACAATCAGTAATTATATTCACTGCTGGCTGGTAGAACCCATAAGCCATTTTGAATTACAAACCCAAGCTTCTAAAAGAGACCTTTTATAAGAAAGAAAAATCAAGAAAGAAAGAAAGAGATCCTCTACTCCCAGGTATACCTCCCATCTACCTTCTCCACCATTGCCAAAATGACCTTCCAAAAAGCTACCACATCACAGCTCTTCGGGATCCTCACCAGTGTCTCCACCAGCTCCCCCGGCGCGCCTAATCCCTCCCCACGCACCTCATTAACCTGCTCATTCCTCGGTCTCTTGATGGTGCGTCCCACCTGCTCGTCGTCGTTGCACGACACATGCACACACACCATCTCCACGTCCCACGCAATCTCGTCTGTGGGCAGCACCGCCGCGAGCGCGACGGGGTCGTGCAGCGGCGGCCCTTCGGTGAGCCCAAAGACCTCAAAGTACGTCTTGGAGAAGAACGTCAGCAGGTCGTGGAGCATTTGACGGAGGTTTGAGGGCGTCGAGGAGGTGTCGCTAGTTGGGTGCAAGAGGACGTCGAGGATATGGGAGCCGGCGAGGACCGTATGGGTTAGGTCGAGTGGGGCGAGGGTTATCCTCCCAGAGAGTAAGGGGTTCGAGAATATCGATTGTGCCGATTCGGGGTCGCACTAACGGGCATGGTAAGTTAAAAACTATTGGACTAAAGAGGTACTGATACATACATAGATGTTAAACTCGGCGAACTTTGTAATATTTCCATGTGAGTCACCGCGCTCCCCGAAGGCACCACCCATGATCGATACCTCCTTTATATGCTCCACCGTCTCTGGGAACGTTGCAAAGCACAATGCAACGTTCGTCAGTGTCCCTGTCGCAACGATGACACAGGTTCCTTTCGGCGTCTTCATGATGGCATTATACATTGCCAGCACAGCATTCCCTGGCTGCACTTTGACATCTGCAGGGGGGATCGGGAGCAGCTTTGTCCCATCAATGCCAGAGTCGCCGTGGATATCCGGAGCATGGACGGCGGGACGCATGTAGGGTTTGCGGGAACCGGCATACACCGGGATGTCGGTTCGGCCGATGGCAGTGAGGAGGGAGAGGGTGTTTATGGTCACTTTGGGGATAGAAGAATTCCCATGAACGGTGGAGATCTGGGGCCGGTTAGCATTTGTAGTGTGGTGAGTAGAGAATGGTAGGTATTCACCCCTAAGAGCTCAAAACTGGGATGCTCGGCGGCGAGGATAATAGCAAACGCGTCCTGAAAGGTGAGGGTATAAGTTTTTTTTGCTTTATACTGGTATTTTTCTAGCTATATCTAAGAGAAAGGGGGATATTTGGTTGAGGTAGGGTATAGTTACATCGTGACCTGGATGAATTGTTAGACTATCTCGTAATCTTGAGAAACACATGTATAAGAAACTAACCAGGATCGCAGTCAAGCCAGAGAGGGGTTCTAGTAGTCATGATGATGAGCAGACAGTTTTTACAAACACAGGTAAATGCTCGTAGAAGCAATTGATGGTTGTTCGCAACGTTACAAAGAGAGAGATAGAGAGAGAGAGGGGTTGGAGGTTGGGGTCGGGGTTGGGGCTGGGGTTGGGGTTGGGGCTGGGGTAATCAGCTCAGACAAGCATAAAGGTTGTATATGGAGCGAGTTTAAGTACAGAAGCTGCAACGGAAACATTCCCTTTTATCCATCAATATTCTCAGCTGGTCCATGGCTTCCCGCACTACCTGCAGTCTTCATTTTTTTTTGACTGTATTTGTGGGTGGAGGTCGGGGCGTGCGCACTGCGCGGTGCCTATCAGATTTTGATTCATCTGGTCCACTCGCTCCACGCCCACCACACCCACGATCAGGAGTTCACCCCCTTCAGCTTTCTTGCCTCAGCCCTGCACTAGTTGAACCTTGGCCCCACATGGCTCTGCTCATCAACGACACACGCAGCTGAAGGATGCACGATGGGCAATACTGCTGTATATGCACTGTCGGAGGAATATGTATGTAAGAAGGCTGAACATTACGATGGCATCTATCGATCATAATTGCGGACCAATTCTTAGCTTTGTCACATGTTTTGGCGGTAACTACATGTACTGCATATCATAGCCACAACTGTCAAAAGTAGAAGTACATATAGGTACATACATGTCCAGGTAATTGAAAACAAAAACACCGTAATTGAACACTCAAACTCACTATTAACAAGAAAAATTAGTCTACAATTGCTCTATCCAGAGCTTCAAAGCTCCTTCGTAGCACAGAGCTACATATAGTACATATATGACGTTATAGAACCTCCATATTTATACACCCACATATACCTCCTGCAGGTCCCCTGCCCCACGTCCCACGTCCCACGCCCTCCTCCCCCATCCCCCCCCCCGGCCGTCCTTACTAATCCCCTGTCTGCTTGTGCCTCTACAGCCAGCCGGCCTCGCTCACGTAAAAATTAAAAGCTTCCTCTTCGTGTGTTCTCTGTGGCTCTCTGCAACTGCACTTTGTACCTTTTCACCATGCTCGGCTACAGCTATAAAGACCTCACGCAGCCCGAAAAGCATCAACGGCGGCACGCGCTCGACGCCCTCGGTCGTAATGTGGTGCTGTCGCAGGTGGTGCTCGCCGTGTGCATATATATCTTCCTACGGCTACGCAGGCGCGGCCAAAAGGGCTTCCTGAGGAGACTGGAATGGAGGCTTACGAGGCCTTTGTCGTGGGAGGACCCGGAGTCAAGGTCGGTGGGAGATTGGGCGGTTGGGCTGGGGTGGTTTCTGTGGATGCTGTGGTTGGTGGTGAGGGAGACGGGCGACGGTACGTATGAGAGAGAGCTAGAGTGAGGAGCAACAGTGATTTTGGTTTTTATGGAGCCCGTAGGAGACCTGGCGGTTTGGTTTATTGGACCGCGTGTTTGTTTTTGCTAAACACGACCGAATTATATTAAGACGGGATGATCCCGATGTCTCCGGAGATCTATCTCGAATGGACGTCTATATATATGGTAGGCTGGGTTATTAGGTCTCCCAAACGGGCTAGCAGCCACTCTCACTATTTACATGTATGTACATGTAGTTGGGGGCGAGCCCGAATAGGCTTTCGTACTAAAGCCCCCCCACAGCCGGCAATTGCAATATTATTACCGTACGATCAATAGGGATCTGATATGATTACCGGATAAAAAATATGATGTCTACATAATCATATTAGATCCCAATTGATGTTTAGTGCCAAAAGTGGCTGGCTATTCAACATCACAAGCTCTAATAATTCCAATAAGAACCTATAGGCTAACAAAACAAACATGTATATAGACTACCTCTACCTCGCTAAAGCCTTCGGCATGGCCGCCTCTGCAAACCTCCCTGCCCTCATCCTCTTCTCCATGAAGCGGAGCCCGCTGCGCTACCTCTTCTCTGTCTCCTATGACGGTAAGGTCAACTACCTGCACCAAGGCCTCGCAAAGATAGTCTACGTGCTCCTCAGCACCCACATGACGCTCTATATAAAATTCTTCTGGGACACAAGCCGCATGACGACGCGTCTGCTAGAGTTCGACATTATGTGTGGTGTGGTTGGTTTTGTCGTCATGGTATGTCCGTCAGGCACTGTCAATGATATTTGCGCTGTTAATTCCGCCCGCATTACCTACTGTCATACTGTCAATGATATTCTCACCGTAATACTCAAACCAACTAACTCTACGCTGTAGAATGTGCTGGTCACATTAGCTTATCCCTGGGTGCGAACATACTATTACCGCATCTTCCTCGTCTCGCACATCGCCTTGTCGTCCGCCCTCTTCCCCCTCCTTTACCTCCACGTCTCCCACCACCGCCCCTACATCCTAGCCGCCGGCCTCCTCACCACCTACGACAGAATCTACCGCCGCCTCCGTACCCTCCCCGTTACCGCCACCATAACCCTCGCCACCCCCAACACCCTCCACATCATGCTTCTCCTCCCGCCAACCCCCCCGCACGCCCCAACCCCCGTATCACACCTCCTCCTCAACATACCCACCCTCACCCCGCGCTTCGCCTTCAACCCATTCACCGTCGCCGCATCATCCCCCACAACACTTACTGTCATTTCTCGTGTTCGTAGTACCACCACAAAAAGAATCGCCGCCCTCGCAGCAAAAGAGCCACTGCAGATCCCCGCCTCCATCGACGCCTTCTACGGCGCCGCTCCCTCTCATGCCAGTCTCGCCGCGCATTTCGACCGCATCGTTGTGATCGCTGGCGGGGTTGGCGGCGCATGGGGAGTGCCGTGGGTGCGCCACCTGGCGCGCGAGGGTGCGCTAGAGCGCTGCGTGTTCGTGTGGGCTGTTCGGAGCGTCAGCGACGCCCAATGGGCGCTCGACAGCGAGGGGACACAGGGGCGGGTTGTTGCAGGGAAGGTCGAGCTATTTATTACGGGGACGGAGGGGCATGGTGAGGATGGGACGGGGGAGGAAGAAGAGGGTGTGGAAATGAGAGATCGGTTGTTGGGAGGTGGAAATGGGAAGGAGGAGGTACTGGCAAAGGTGGCGGGGTGGGGCGTCGCGAGGGATAGGGTGTATTTTGGGAGACCGGAGGTGGAGATGCTGATTGAGGACGCGGGGAAGGGGGGGAGGAGGAGTGTGGCGGTGTTGGTGTGTGGGCCGTGGGGGTTGGGGGCGAGGGTGAGGAGGGTGGTGGGGGAGAAGGTGCTGAGGGGCGATGGCGCGTGGGTGCATGTGGAGGAATTTGCGAGGTAGGTGGGGAGGGTGTTTCTATAGCTCTTTTCATTATTTTATTTTATAGAATTTTAGAGTTAGTTTTTGTGTTATTTGGATTCGTTTGTTTAGGTACATACATGTAGTTGCATTAGTTAGCCTTAATCACTACATACATGTACTTGCTTACCGTTATATATGTATCTATATGGGAATGCCGTTGTGCTTTGAAATAATAAATGCATCATGGATTCTGGTTCGGTGCGAGTGATGGGCAGGCGCATCGGCGCCTTATTTATTTATACTTCATACTGCATGCAGCCCTTAGTCTATGGCAACCGCATTGGCGCCCCGTTGTTTTGGAGGTTAAGAGTGATTGCGAGAGCGAGGACTTACGTTTAATTTTACCCCAGCTCTCTCCCTCACATAACCCTTATTTAAACACCCACCTCCTTCCCCAAAATTTCTACACTCGACTTCCAATTAGGAAAAAGTGTCCTCTCTCCAGTATGGGAGTAAGCTGTTGACTCGGTGCTGTGAGAGTAGGGGTTGACACCTTGCTTTGGCCACTCAGCTCGCGTTAATTCATATGCATGGCTGGCATGATATGTGCCGCGCCCATGATGCTTAGAGATGCTCGGAGTTTCTGAAACCCGGTAATACGGCTGATCCTCCATGGTCTGTACAAAACTGCACAGGTCCTAGGGTATTAAAAATCCAATCAGGTAGCATGGTGCCCGGGCAAAATGTGAAGATTGACGCTTAATAGAATCGGGTACTTTGGTACTAAAGAATAGGCTTTGCTTAGATCACCTTCCATAGTCGAACCCAACCCTTAACCCCGGGAGATCTTTGACGTTTTTCCAAGAGTTCGACTGTTTCTGCATACATAGCGCCATGGAAAAAACCACGATGTCTCTCCCGTAGCTTCTGAAGGCTAAGCTGGAGGGAACTCAACTAAATAAATACATGTACAGAGCTGGATCTCCGGGGTTCAAAATAGCTGTGAGACTCAAGCTCTCCCCGAGGCCAGGTCTTTGATATGCCCAAAAGAAAAAATGACAATACATTATAGTTAGATATTATCGAGTAGGTGCCATAAGACTGCTAGATAAGACCGTTTGCACCTATGCCAAACGAATAATCCTTCCCAGTCTCTTCTACTCCTCCCAGAATACCGTGTGCAATCATTTAAACTCCCCCCAGCTAAGTAATATAATCATGATCCAAAAGAAAGTTTTTCATTAACCACTCGACATCTATACTTTTCGGACTTTTACACTTTAGCCTAGAAACCCAATTGTCTCCCGATTATCATCTATAACTCTTCCATATCTAAACATTATCTGTCAGTCAATGATTACTTGAAGGCAGGTTTTGTTTAACTTACTCAAGTAATAGTCTAAAGAACCAAATCTCGAAATCTTCTTTTCTTAAGACTGCCTTCGCCCACTTCCTACTTTCCTGCGCGATCTTTTGGATGGCTTTTTTCCCTTCCTGCTCTATCTCAAAATACCTCATCAACTCTGCAATCTCCTCGAGGTCCATCGAAACTGGTACGTAATGCACCCATGGTACGATCCACTCTTCGTGCCACTCACGGAATATTGCCTGTTTGAATACGGCACTGTTACTCCCAAGGAATGCGTAATACCGCCCCGAGAAAGCATTACCATCCATATCTAGGAGGTATTTCCATTGCCACGCGTCGTCTTGATCGGCTTTTGGTGCGATGTCAAAGAACTCATGCTGATCGTCGCAGTCCTTCGGATCGCATTGGCCCACGTGGGAGAAACGGACATCAAATAGAGTCGACAAAGTCTCCCGCTTCACTTCACGGATACTCCAATCGCCTGATCCACCGTGGTGTTCTTGGACTAGTACTTTGGCGGTATCATTTTTATTTATCACTGAGACGGTATGCTGGCGATGTTGACGCTTCCAGCCCCCGTTACGAGAGAAGCCACCGGTGGTAGAACCTCGCCAGTAAAGGTTTGGGTGTTTTTGATCCCAGTTAATATCCTTTGCGTCATCGTATTTTACTCTATCGGCCCAGTACCAGGGGGATGGGTATAAAATGTCGTTGAAAGAGGACGGTTTGCTCTGAGAAAAGACAGGAATAAGTTGGTGCGCAACGTTAAATGCATTGGGACGGTCGAAGAAACCATGACGTCGTTGGAGACTAGGTGATAGACAGATATCCGATGCCTCTGTTGTGTTATAAATAAATCCAAGAGGCTGGACTGAAAATCGACTGGTGTCGTCTTTGACGTTGATATCAATCGATTTGGCCGGCGAATCAGGAGGGCAGGACATCTGAGCTCCATTCCAAGTGGGCTGGTGGGCAAACACATTGAACACAGTTCGAGGAAAGTCCGGTACCGATCCGCGCTCCTCAACTGGTAATGGTGTGTAATCACTGCCGAGAGGATCGGAGTTTTTGATTTTAGACAGCACAGTATCTGCGCGATCAAGATATTGAGTCAACATATCGTTTGGAACAACAATCCGCGGTTCATCATGTATATTAAAGCCAAGTTCCATATCTGGTAGGAAAGCGACAAATTTCTCTATCATTCCTTGAGTTGCCTCCTTTTGCCAATCTGGGCCTTGTCCGCCAACATTGACAGCGCCACCCCGGACAGACGCATGCAAAAGCTTATTATTATGGAGTCCAATAGGGTCGTTAAAGCCTATAGCTTCTCTAGCACGCTTCCTGATTTCTTGCGGCGGGAGTCCCCAGAAAGGCTTGAGCGAGTGATATATGGTATCGTAATCATCTATTATGATGGAATTTCTATTCCTCGCATATTCATACCACTTATCAAAGCCTGGCGGAGGATTCATATTGTAGCGTCGTCGATACTCCATGACGGCCTCAGAAAGTGAATTTGACTGCCTTTCCTGCAATTTCATGTACCGTGCCTCTGCATCTTGGATGAGCTTTGGAATCGGGTGTCCGGAGTTGAGCACATGTACATGTATCGGCGCAGAACTGGGTGTCTTTAAAGACATTCCAGTGTTATCGCTAAGGCTTTCGAACCCCCACATCACAAGAGCAGTGAGAAAAAATACAAGCAAGGTCATAAGCTGCGCTGAACGTGTGCGAAACAGTTGCGAAAGAACAGCTGCACGCTCGGTGCCAGGTGTTGCGGTGAAGTAACCAGACATTCCAATAACAGCGCCAACCATCCCGAGAAACCTTATCCCTGAAAACGCTGAATATAATCCCATCAGGAGTGTCGTAATTAGCTCTAAAAACCCTACGCTGACGGAAGAGTATCCCATCATCTAAGAAATTAGTGGCTTCATCCCGAACAAACTGAACAGCGACGCTCACCACAAACGGGGTAATGGCCCATTGAGCAGTACCCAGCATAGATATAACAATCAGCTTCAATGCTAATATATTTATATCTTTTTCAAAATAGACGTCCATATGGCCCAGGATCCTTAGTGGAAACCGTTCGAACGTGAGACTAGCCCCTAAGAATCCTAGGGATAGATATACACCCAAGTCCTTCCCAACTAACGCAAAGTTTCTCCAGGAGCCAAAAGACCCCGTGGAGCTAGAACTGGGCATCCCAGATGTTTCAGACAATTCTGCTAGACTCCGTTCCAATAGTACCAATGCTAGGGCTGAAAATACAGCGCTGCAGACACCAAGTGCCAATACAGAATTGCTCACAAATGCTGGTTGTAAAGTTATTGCTGAAGCCATCATGACTAGCACCATGACCCTTCTCATCCCGCGGAGCGGTAATCCATTGGCATTGTCTATTCTCAATGAAGATCGTATGAAATATGCCGCCGAAGGAACACCTGCCTTTCATTTTTATAAGTCTGAATCAGCACTTTGATCACTTGGGCGTAAATTACTAATGAGACAGGTCGCAAACCTTCAACCAAGGACTCTCAACACCGCTAGCACTTTCGCAGATACCCGCAAGCAGAACACTTCCGGCCAACATAATTGGAGTTCCTCCTCCAGACCATCCACCCCCACCACTAATGCTATATCCTTTTCGACGTCCCGTTCCGGCTCCCGAATACCGCCCAGCCTTAACCCTTGTACAGACACCCCATATTATCCCCCATGTTAGTGCTGAAGCGAGCAGAGAGTGCTGGTTAATTTTCCATGCTGGGTACAAAAAATTGAGTCCTAGAAGTATTACAGCAGATGCTGGGGAGCCTGAACTGCTGGCATATGCCTTGGCAGCACTGAATCCAATTGGAGGTAGGCCTGGAGACCGAAACGGTAAACTAGGGGACGGAAGACTCGCAAGAAAACTCATTGCGACTTGGTATCCTCGTTTTAACCGTAAACGTAGAGCCTAAGCATGTAATATTCTGCGCGAGTAAACCAACAAGCTGGTAAAATCGGTTGCTGCAGGGTTAAAGCTGTGAATGAGAATTGAGATTTTCTGGTGGGTTGTTATCAAGAAAAGGAGTTGCCAAGGAAACACTCAAATTTGTCTGCTAGTTACTTGTTACTTATACGTGTTGAAAAATATGGAAAAGGCGCTGTAGTTGACACGTGCATCTGTTAGCCAATCCGTCATCGAAGATTCGGCCAGTTTGTAACTTTATGTGTTTGGCAGACTACAGATTTGAGCCAAGAACCTGGCTGTGTCCCCGATTAGTGAGCATGTCTGGGATCGATAAGACATCTCACTTCCGTCCGGAGAATTGATCGGCCCCTAACCAGAGGAACATGCTGAGATTTTTAGAATTAGAAAGTGTGAACTAAATTGACATGTAATGAAAATGCCACTTACTTATTACAGTACTGGAGAGGCCTTATTAGAACATATGCTGTATCTACATAAATACATGTGGCCTTTTTGGTTCTGGGGACGGCGAGCCTATAGAAAGCGGAAGTACATGTTATTTCTTAAAGTATATATATGTAAAATATAACGAGTCTGTACGGGGTCCTCAAAGTGATGCAATGGCCACCATCAATGCTAGACCCAGTTAACTTTTTCCATTTTTGTTTCCGGGTACTATATACATGTAGCTCTGTCTGATGCAATCCGCATCTCCAACTTTTGGGCACGGTGGCTACATGTAGTAGCTGTAAAATTTCAATCCATCCACAGAACTCATGTACATACATACGTGTACTCTACATGTACTCGCGCTATCGGGTTGAAACCGCCCATCAAAACAAGGGAATTTATCTGTGGATAGCAGAATACATATATGCAGTGTCCCTCGAGCGGCTTCAAACAGGCCGCACGAGCGCTACATGAACACAGTACATGATGAGAAAAATTGGGTGCGAGAACAGGGACCTACTTTACAAGTATGGATTTAACTGAGCTATAGGTATTGTGGGTTTGCAAAATTAACCGGACGCCGCTCACGTTGCAACCATGCAAATGCTACAATAACCAGATTCCCAAATCGCCCCAATTGAGTCCACATTGGAATATATGATAATATGAGTATATAGAACAACAAAGATGAAATCTCATACATTTATCTGTTTTGGTTGTGGTGTAGTCGATGTTGAAGTTGCTTTCCCATACAAAATTTGGTTGCAACGCGGCGTCCGGTTAATTTTGCAAACTAGCAATAAAATATAGTTGCCAAACCGGGATAAGAACTTCATTAATGGGTATTAAAGGGTCTTCCCCTATCTTATATATATAAGTCAAGTTGGATTCATAATCTAGGGAACGAAAGCCGTGGAATACATGTAGTGTTAAGATTGAATACATCACCTAAATTGCAATCAAGTTTTAATTAAGGAAAGAGCCATTACAGATATCACATATTCCCATTAACTTCGTTCGCCGTTATAAATACATGTCAAATCTATGATAAATCGCAATATAGGAAAGAAGTTCGTGCAATAATATACCCAGACTTAATGAGGACGAGTATTACCGGTTCACACAAATAATTTCATTTCAACTTTTCAACAGTTCCCTCGCGGTTATCCCTAACACTCCTCCTCTTTTGGCGCTCTTTGATCTTTTTCTCTTCTTGTCTCAGCTGAACAAGTCTCTCCTGATGCAATCTCTCTTGAAGTTGGGCCTCTTCCATGAAGAGATGTCTCCATAGGCTGTGTTTCTCACATTTCTTCTTGAGGCAAACACCCTCCCTTCCTGGTATCCTCTCTTCCCTGAATATTTCTTTGCCTTCGTCAGAACTCCTCCATACGGCCCATTCAACATCATTAAGCCCAAGTCTCTCATCATATCCACAAATCTCTTTCCCAACATTTCTAGCCTCCGGATCAGCTTTAAGTTCTTCATGAATGCGCTTTGCCCGCTGTTGTGTCCAATCAAGGTAACGCCCACGGTCCTCAACAAGAAGCCTCTTGTTTTTCAACGACTCGCGCTCCTTTGAAATTTTCACAAGGCGTTCAATCTCTTCCGGATAGTCGCGAAAGTTTTCATCGGACAGTGGTGGTGTCGGCATGCGATGACCGATACGACGGAACTCGGTGGCGGAGGAGACGCCATTAGCGACGGCAGTCAGTTCAGATGGTGAAATGGCAGGATGAGATGATTGTGTAGACGCTTGATCTTTGAAGAATTGGACACCGTGCTCATCGCTGCAATATTTGGACGGTTTTGGGCGTTTATCCACCTGAGCAGGGCGACGGCAGTCAGGGTAACGGCATTTCCGTTTCCATGTGGTAGTTCCGTGGCGAGAACGTTCACAACGGGGGCCTATGCAACGTTAGCGAGACATACGGGGAAAACGTAGGCATGAAGCTTACAAAAGTATTTATCAATCAAATCACCATCTTTCTCAGCGATACTAACGCATTCACCATGAAACCAATCCTCACAGCCATCACACCCAATCATCCATTTCCCAGAATCAGGTTTCCGGCAAATACAATAAAGTTCCATACCTTCAGCATTATATTTCGGCAAGGGAGATGATGGAAGGGGAGGTAATGATTTTGCTGGTGGTGGAGACTCAGTTTCGCGTCGCGGTGGAATACTGGCGGGCCGCTGTCCATTTACCTGAGCGTGGCTCGGATTAGAAGCGTGGCTCTTCTTCTTCCTAGACGAAGCAGCAGGTCTTACAGGAATCTCAGATTCCAAATCATCCTCTTCCATATCAACCTTCCGCTTCTTCTTCTGAGGTTTTGCGATTCCCTTCTTCTTTGTGGGAGCGTTTTTTGCCAACGGGCGTTTCTTTGATTTGGTGGTAATACTGGTAGTTACAACAACATCTTTGAGATTATGTGAAACCGTAGAAGGTGGAGGGGAGGCTGACGGGGCAGGGGGTGAAGAACGTAAGCTCTCATGTACCATTGGTGCGGGCGAAAGACGGTAGTCGGTCAAGCCCTGTGGCTTAACACTGTCCTCAACCATTTCCTCATCTTCCTCATCACCATCAGCATCCCGCTCTGAACTGCTGGCACGAAGAATTTGGGTAAAGTTATTCGGCGATTTATGTACTATGGAGCTTCTCATAGGCGCTACTCGGCGCGGAGAGACAGGCGGTACAGGGGAGGATGAGACTGTATCGGAAGATGATGAATCATGGTGTGTCGCGATAGGGGTTATAGGAGATCGATCGCCGTCGTGCTCGTTATTAGAAAGACTGAAGGAATTACGATGATTATGGTCCGCAAATAATACCAGCGCGCTGGCAGCCTCTTGTGTATTGGCCGCGACACCATATTTGTGCGCAGGTGGAGGGCTTGGGAGGCGTGTTGTGACGGGGGACGATGGGCCAGACGAAACAGGGTTAAGGAGATCCTGTAACGATGACATGGTGTAGGTGAACAATTATTTTAGCTAGTTTTATGTGATTTTGGGGGGGATCGTTCGAATTGAGTATTTCTGGAAAGTTCGTTAGGGGTGATGGATCGTCAGTTGAAGCTGTGGAGCTCTGCTGTTGACGTTGAAGATGGGATTATCGCCAAGCCGCTGCATCGTCTCCAGCTTGTGTTACCATGATTCGCTTACCGGGGTCTACTTGGGGGTAAACTTGTGAATCAGCAAAACAGTGCTCTCAGTAAACTCTAACAAGTAAAAAAGGTTCCCTAGTTTACTGAATTTGGGCGAAATTAGTCATAACCCCCAGTCCCGTTTATCCGTATCCCCAGGACTAGTGCGTCCACATGCCATGTCATCTAGAGTAATGTTTAGCATGGAGGAATATGCTATAATAATTCCTATTCTCGCACTATTGTGTGCCCACTATGGAGCGGTAAATGTGTCAAAAGTAATTTTACCAATGGTGGTAAATTATATACCACCGGTGGTATAAGCACTGAATTTCAGTCCCTGTTCCAGTATAAGTGCTGACTTTTAGTCTTTATTCTGCATTATCATTAATACCAACAATTTCACACCGGTGGTAAAATAGCTGCCACCAGTGGTAAAATTACCTACCACCAGTGGTGAAATTCCCACCGGTGGACAATTTTCATATATACTGGTATTATATAGCCCCTTTTGGCGAAAAGGTCTGTGCTTTTATCCATTTTAAAGTATAAATGCCGGTATTATTTTCGCCACCGGTGGTAAAATCACTTTTGACACGTTTACCGCACCATATTTGCCCACATCCAAATAATCGGGCGGCATGGGAGTCTTATGTGAGTTCATTATAGTGCAAGTACATACATCATCTTTCCTTAGTCAATAACTATCACTAGCTGACTCCAATCGTTCAAAGCTCCATACATGTAATCAGCGCTTGATCAATTGAGGCTGGATAATATCTTGTCCGCCGGCGCGACGGGCGGCCATAGTAATCCTGAGTTAAAAAAAAAGGGAGAGGGAGGAAGAAAAAAAAAAAAAAACTAGAAATACTACTAGGGGCGTCAGTAATAGTTGTTGGGAAAACTTTAGGACGCTGATGTCTTGATATTATGGTATTACGGTTATTGGTTCGACGTCAGCCATAGGCTGTGCAATCTGGGCTTACTTGGTTGATTACAATCACATCATGTCACTCGAAATTAGTATATGCACATGTTGTAGCGTTTTTTTTTGTTTACATCATACATGTTGTAGCGTAGAAAGCCTTATGGCCCGTTGCCACAATTCAAGGAGCTCAGTCACCAATGGGATCCGGGAAAGCGCCTCAGTATGCCGCCCGCTAGATGGTCTTAAGAGCACACATTTCCCTAGAAGCTCTTGTTTTGGGGCTTAATAAACATAGGAAAAGGCTGCCTTGGCGACTATTAACCTAGCGTCTATCGCCCACGAATTAAGCATGCACTCTGGTCCGGTAAATGAATCATGTAAATGTGTAAAATCAGGTAGAAAAGCGGTTTGTTTTGTATGTGTAAATGAACTAGTAGATGTATCATGTAGGGAAATTGGACGACTTTATGTACTTGTATGTATATACAGTACCAGAAAGGCGGGTGAGACCACTACGTCTACATACTGTATTCCGGCCAATATGCTAGTAATACGGTAAGGAAACAGTATTGGTACAGTACTCTTCCTCCAGTTCTACCACTGAATTCCGTAGTCTTATAGGCCTATGGTAGTGATTTCACCCCGTTTTTTCGTACTGTACACATTTCCCAACTTTGAAACCCTAACTATGTGAGTACGGTAAGAATCGAACATTGCATGTTTGGATCAGGAGCCGAACTTAATTGTGCTATAGTACATGTATTTGATAATTAGTTGCCGTCTACAACTACTCTACCTCCATTTTGATATAATTTAACTACATGTAACTCTGGACATAGATATATAACGTACTGTCATCTTACGAGTAAAGTGTTACTGGTTGGCAAAAGTGTACGTAGGTAGAATCATCTGTGTATACATTTACAATATCAGACAACGCATGTAAATGTATCATTTACGTGTAGCTCATTTAACGGTTTATTTTGTATGAGAAAAGGCAACAAAATACATACATATTTATCGGCCAATTAGAGATGCCTATCTAGAAGCCTTCCCGTAGATATTTTTGAAGGTTTGTAGGCGTTCAAATGTGGTCTGTAGATCCCCCAGGGGGTGTCTACAGAGTTGTGAGCCCTTTCTATGCAAGATCTGTAGTTTATCTTCAAGGCTTCAAGTTTGAGCATGCCACCTTCAGAATATCCACGGGAAGGCTTCCATATAAAACTTAATTTCTCAAATGCATGTATATATATTTGTGTGTAAATGTAAAAAGACATTAGGGCAACCCCCTGGCCGTCTATAAGGTACGCATAGCACAAAAAAATTGCTCGAGACGTGAGGTGAGAAGTAACTATCTGTAATACTCAAGCACCTGAGCTTGCAACTCTCAGGTGACCAAATTCTACTGCCCTATACACCTGAGGTGCCTAGTTATTATAAGCTAGGGCGCCCTTATTATACTGGTAATATTATTTGGTATGAGTGGTCCTTCGATGCTCCTGTAGGTCTGCTCTAGTTATAATATATCCTCGCTCGGATATTACATGTAGGTACTGGATATATGTGGGAGGTTGCGACGCTCTCTCACCTGGTCGAGACTTCTGTATTAACTGTTGGGGCATGGGGTGAATGACCAAAAACAATCAGTTTTGCTGATAAAAGGAGTGGAGGACCTCCTTCTGGCAGTCTTAGCCCAATAGTCTCGACGTCTAGTCCAATCCTGGCAGCGCACAGGGAAAGAAGGTGAACCAAGACAGCCTTGTTGCCAGGTCTAGCATCGAATGTAGGTCTTGCAACAAGAACAGGGCCGAGAAAGTGTGCGCAATAGCCGATTGGGCACAGACACGGAATTGGCAGTTTCTTCTAAGCCATTTAAAAATTTAAATCAAAAGAATTTCCTTTGGATCTGTTTAGCTTCCTTATGTGACACGTGTGTGGGGAGGCACGCCCAAACATCCTTGTAATGTACCAGCTTCACAGCTCTAATAACTTCGTGCGAATCCAAATCCTTGGGTTCCGATCCGCAGTCAGTCCCCTTTTCTATAAATTGTCGGCGAGTCTGCTAGATCACTGTACATTCAGTTTCAATATATATTGCATCATCTTCAATTCTCTCAATCATTTCAGGAGTTTTTAGTAGATAAAGAGCGCATATATTAGAAATGTCAGTTTCGGGCTTGGATGATCCTCTTAATTTCGTTCGTGCAGAGGACTTCTTTAACTCAGCACAGCGATTCACTGGACCCACAAAGATAAAAAAGGTTCAGATTTCCTCAAATCCTCGAAAGTCCACGGATCCTATTATACTGGAACGTGGCATCGCTCTCCTTTTTAACGACAGAACTATTTGTATCATTCAATTCATCAGACCTACACTTTGGAGGGTTAGATATGATCCTACAATCAAAAATATAAATGAGTATAGGGACGAGAATACGTAAGTTGCTTGATATTCTTTATGAGTGGGGCGTACAGGGTTTTCGGCTTGCTGATTTTGACCGCAAACATACGGACAGAAGGACCATTGTCCAGGATTACATGTCTCAGCTTACCCAACAGCTCGATTTCGAAGAAAATTGCTACTGGAACACTACTCTCAACATTTCCGGTGATGGAAAATATTATATCTTCTCGGTAAATAATGGCATTGGTCTTAATGAAACACCTGCTGACCTTTGCATGACCCTGTCGATAGTCAGTTAGGTATAGCTCACCAGAGGATCTTGTGGCCGGCAGTAATGGAAGAGTGGTCACCATGATATATCTGTACAAAAATCCATTCCGTATTCAGGTGTGTGATGAGATATCCATATGCATTCTCAGCTAGTATTTCTACTATTACTGAACATAGTAGGTTGTTCGTAGATTGCACGCTGTTCCTGAAGTCTACCCAATTCCTGCGAGCGACCCTGCTTCATCGGCGGTTCATGAAGCAGAAAAGATTATTTGGCAGACCTCAGAGAGAACTTTCCGCTGGAAATTTGAAGAGCCTTTGGTCAAAAATATAGTCTTGGACGTAGTCAAGGCTGGACACGGAGAATTCTTAGGTTTTGGAGAGCAGGGAGGCAAGAGCTTTCTAAAGAAGCCATCGTTCATGAATTATTACAGTCAGTCTTGCCTGCAGCTGAGACCTCTCCTTAACTTAGGCCACTCTTATCTAATCCATGTCACTTTACTAATCAAATTATACTGTAGACTTCGATAATATGCTCTACAATCAAACGTATAATGTAGGCCCTCTGGATACTCGTGAGCCATTGTAAGTATTCATATACTACCCCGGGATATAATATATGCCGGCCTCTTTAGCTATGAACAGGACTGACAATGACTTTGCCCGAGAATCAGGTACCATTCTGATCCGTATTTCTTGGACGTAAATTCGAATCCATCCTATCAGAATGTCACAGCGACGTTCATCGACAATTACTCCCAAGTTTGCATCGACTTTGCAAAGACTAATGCGGGTCGTATAAAGCTTGCAACAAGATTTGGTGGCATGGATGTATACCTGATGAGTGCTAGGGATATCCCGGAAGTTGTAAAGTAAGTAGTCTAGTGGTATGCCTATCGAGCTGAACTAACACTTTGTTTAGGCTTTATACTAGCATCCTCGGAAGGCCGAGATTGAAGCCCAAGTATGTTTTAGGACATCACCAAGGCTGTAAGTTTACTAAAATCTATGGAGTCAAACTTATGAATCCACATTTTGTAAAATAATCCTGGCTTGTTCGCTAATGCTTCTACATAAGGTTATGGCTACATGAACCAGAACGATGTTGAGCAGGCCGCCGAAAATTATCGCACACACGAAATTCCTTTAGACGGGGTACACATAGATGTCGACTTTCAAAACCAATACAGAACATTTACCATTGATCCATTGGCATTTCCTAATCCAAAGGAAATGTTTGAAGGGTTGAAGGGCCGCGGCTTCAAATGTTGTACTAACATCACACCTATAATTAGTTTGAACGGTGGGATCAACAATGATGACTACCCTACGCTCAAGGAAGGGTTGGCCAAAAAGTATGTTTTTTTGTCATCCTTGGCCTTGGCTCTAGTAAACCCGTAGGAAAATTGAGTGCTAACACTATGACTTCTCGCAATAAGTTATTTCGTGACTGATGATAGGTACACTCAAGGGACTAGTGGGAAAGCCTCTGATGTTCAATATGTATGTTATTCCGGGGGATCTAAAATAATCATTGACCCTAAGGATATAAGCCAACGTCCAGGCTTTG
Organism: Morchella sp. 2016-103; assembly: GCA_024713925.1. Lineage (NCBI taxonomy): Eukaryota > Fungi > Ascomycota > Pezizomycetes > Pezizales > Morchellaceae > Morchella > Morchella sp. 2016-103. The sequence goes on along the minus strand of JAMGZF010000017.1, from coordinate 737,888 downwards.
GAGATGACTAGTATGTTTTCTGCATTCTCACATCAGAAATAACTGTGACTTACCATATTAACCACCTTTCCTCTATAGTGACTTTGAGAAAAGTTGGAATAGCAGGAATCCTTACCATGGAGGAGTGAGTTATGGAGGAAATCTCGGCGCTGTAAGTGGTTGGCATTATTTGAGTAACTATATGCAAGAGTCCAGGCTTAAGTTATTAATCAACTGGCGTAACAGGCAGGCTATTATCCTGATCTCAACGATCCTGTTGTCCGTAAATGGTGGGGGGAGCAGTATACGTATCTCTTTGATCAGGGACTTGAATTTGTCTGGCAAGACATGACAACTCCTGCCATTGCTACCGCCTACGGTGATATGAAAGGGTATGTAGTAGGGATACTATGATTTTAGGCTCTAAGCTCATGTCATGGTTTTAGGTTTCCCTCACGCTTGAACCTGACATCCGACGCGCTCTGTGCAACTGAACTAAAAAAGCAGCCAGCAATTGAGATTTGGGCTCTTTATTCATATAATCTTCACAAAGCAACTTTTCAAGGCCTCAACAATCTTCCCTCACGCCGGAATAAACGTAATTTTATCATTGGCCGTGGGAGCTTTGCTGGTATGCATCGTTTCTCTGGCCTTTGGACGGGAGACAATGGAAGCACATGGGACTTTTGGAAAATCTCAATCTCACAAGTACTTTCTCTCGGACTCAGCGGTGTTAGCATTGTTGGCTCCGATATAGGCGGTTTTATGCCTAAGGGAGACGAGAAATTTTGTGATCCAGATCTACTTATCCGTTGGTACTCCGGCGCATTCTTGCTCCCATGGTTTAGGAATCACTACGTAAAAAGGAATGGGGGAAAGTTATTCCAGGTACGTCCATTCTTGGGCTCCCCTACAGGATTATAGGTACTGATGGATTTGGCCTGATTAGGAACCTTATGAGTACACGAATTACATAAATCAACACCCGGAGCTTGAGAGAGAACAAGGGTGGCTCTACCGCTCTGTAGAGATTGTTTGTAGGTATTATGTTAGACTTAGATATAGTCTCATTCAGCTTCTTTACGATGCTATGTTTGAAAACCAGATCAATGGTCTGCCCATTGCGAGGTCCATGGTAATGCAGCCCATATTGATGTATAGACTTGTTGAATTCTGGAACCGATTATGGATAGCCAAACTAACAGAATTTTTAAACATAGCTAATGACCGATACACTTGATACATCGTTTTACAACGAGACCCAGGAATTCTTGGATAGCCAGTATGTTATTCGACGGGATTTACTTATTGCGCCGATCATGGACAGTCATACTTTGAATAATGGTCAGATAGATGTATATCTCCCGTCACCGAATAAATGGTACACATTCAACTTAAGAATTGATGGAAGCCTTGGAGTTGCGCTGGAACCAGCAATCGAAGGAGGTAGCATGCTCAATTTTGATGCACACATTTCGAGCGACATGTCGCACATCCCTTATATCACCCCTATTTTTATCAGAGAAGGTAATCAAATTTATCTCCTCGATTCAAAAAATAAGGCATTAACCTGTATCCAGGTGGCATTATCCCTCAAGTAGAACCTCGTCAATATATCGGTGATGGAAAAGTTAATCCTATAACAATCCATGTTTATCCTGGAAAGGATAATGTAGGGTTCCTTGACGCAACCCCACTGGCTAAGCTTGACTAAATCTATATTCTAGGTCTACGAGATGTATCTCGACGACGGCGTCAGTCGAAGTAGCGCGCCTAGTTCCTTGTTACAAAACGCACTGCCCGTCATGGTTGAAGACGAGTTTGATGATCATGATTGCGATGTAACTGCAAACGACGAATATCGCGAAGTCTGCATCCAGCAGGTAACTTTTTCCATGCATGCATTTTTATAAGCTTATTTTGAGATTCCAATGTATTTACCGGTCCATAGGTCACAAACGGTCCAACACGTACTGTCACTGTCCAGAACAAGCACGATGAATACAATGGCCGGAAAGACATTGGGAGTACATATACTATAGTCATCTGGCATGACAAAAGCACCGACCCAAAACATTGTGCAGTGAGCATCAAGGACCAAAAGGGAGGCTACATTGGTAACTACAGAACAGACTACAGGATAGCGGCGACCGTGGTCACAATCCCAGTACTAGAGGGAACTACAGATAAGGCAATTATCGAAGTTACTGATATGGAACTCGGATTTCGAAACGGCTAAGCCGGAACTATATGATATTAGCTAAACCAATGTGCGTGTGATACATGGTTTCTTTTTATTGGTTGTATTGATTATCGATTATAGACTTATGGTTATGGGTGAACTCTAATTATAATTGTAATTAATTGTAAAAACTCTTTGGTTTTTAAAATACTGTGAAATAATTTTCTCAAAACTGTTTTTTGATGCCGATAAGAGCTCAACCTATCACAGCCAGTACATGGCTCAAAGATAGAATGTTGACCTTGGCTCCCACCTTTTGATGGTCAGTCCAATGTATATGATTTTAAAAACATCAAAAGGTCAGTATATTAATCACCCATTAACGGATAAGTTTTTAGCTCCACGCTCTTTGACGAGATGGTGTCCGTACAAAGTACGGGATGTTCATAATATTTCCCCGGAATGTACCAGACTAAGAGGCGGGTTAAAATATTATTCAACCTTAGAGGGCCAGCGTCAACAGCATCCTAGATTTTCGCTGGTCATATCCTCTATAGGACCTGCCGATTATGGTGTCTAGTCTTTGTTAGAAACCTGACTTAGCACAGAGGACCTTTACTACGTACGGATCCTTTATAGCAGTGCTGTGGTCTAATGATTACATGTAACAATGCATATAAAGCATTTATTAATTGGAACCTTTGTGTTTCGCATGTGTGCGTTTTATTTTGGTGGCGGGATTGTATGAACGGGTGGAAGCCCTCTGGAAGAATAAAGGAAAATGATATGGCCCAGACCAGACTTAGTCGGAGCCACGGGCCATATGCCGGGCATCTAAGTCACTCTCGGGCCTCCATTCTATGTGGACTCCAATGTTTCAGACTCTTCTTTCAGCGGAGTTCATTAGATACATATCGATGCTCATTCAATACTTGACATTTTTTTTGAACTGTCCTGAATACCCAGAGGCCATTTATTGCTACTCCAATATAATCAATCACTCAGCACGCCCAAGAGGCTGCTCGGCTTACCACACGATCAACCGGACGCGTCCCAGTCCTATGATAGACCTGTGCTTTCCAGCTCCATGATACGGTCTGGCCTACCCGCTTTACGCGATGATCAATCAAGCTGGGAGTGCATTTTCGGGCAAGATCATGCATGACACATCAGATTAATTGCAGTACAGCCCGCCAGGACCAGGTACCTCTTATCTACAGTCCAACTCGGATCCAAATCACCAGATATCACCCGGTCTACCAGTGATTCGAATATTGTCTTAGAAAAAGAAACTCTTGCCATGCTAAACACAGAATAAAACAGGCGCGAGTACATTCCCAGACCTGGAAATCCCCCCCCAAAGTACTCCGACCTTGCATAAAACATCACATAGCACTCCAACCTACTCTCTCACTACCAAGCTCTGTTCGTCGAAGAATTGCAGGGTATTCTCTATATCAATCTCCTGCATGTAGAACAAGACCTGCCTCTTGTGCACGCCCACCTCCTGCACGATGGCTTCGACCACCTGGTTCATGATCTTATCTTTGAGCTCCTGTGACCGTCCGCTCTTGCAAATAGTGTGCACCCAGATAAGGGTTCCAACCGCGGCGGCGGTAGGTGCTCCACCGTGATAGTGGTCCTCGTCGGCGAGCTTCCGGAAGATCACTTGCACAGCGACACGGACAGCGCCGGTCAGGCCACAGTGGATGTCGGTAATCTTGGCAGCGAGGGTGGCCTTTTGGGCAGGGGTGAAAGGGACCGTGGAGTTGATTTGGAAGGTGGGCATTTTGTCGACGAGGGGCTGGAGGTGAATAATGGGTTAGCTGGCAAACGGAGTGTGGCGGGGCGGGGTTGCGGGGAGGGGTTGTGGGGGAGGGTGGTGGTGGGGGGTCCTGGCCGAGGGACGAAATGTCTATCCCACAACCCCGGGAAATACAGCTTACATATACTTTCTCAGGTGTAAGTTTAGTAGTAGGTAGAGGACGAGATGAAGTGAATGAAAGCTCAGTAGCCAACGAAACCGTCTTAATATACTTATTTACTTAATTATAAACGCATCTCTAAAGTCTTGGTAGTCGGCACCTCGGGCTAGTTAATAGCTACCGCCAATGACTACATACTTATTACTTAATCCCATTCGGAAGATGAAAACGCAGCCAATTAGAGTAGCCATCGGTAATTGGACTTGCCTTGCCTTGCCTTGCATCCCATTCCCACACTTCCAACTATAACGGTACTGTACCTACTTGCTTCATATCTACTACTTGCATGTAACCTATGGGCGAGTTCGAGGACACCATAGCCCGCGCCGTAATCAGCGCATACGACGCGCTCCCGGCAAAAAGCAAGCCCAAGCCGCGCCCCGATGCTACCGAGTGGGTCCCACTGTCGGGAGTTGTGATCGAGACGGCGGACAGCGAGCTTGTTTGTGTTGCGCTGGGGTGAGTGCACTTTTGTTTTCATTCTGGGAAGTCGTTGTTTGTGGATTTCTATATATGAATGCTGATGGGGGGACTAAGGACGGGGATGAAGTGTCTACCGCAATCAAAGATAGCACTGGCGAAGGGACTTGTGCTGCATGATTGCCATGCCGAAGTTGAGTAGAGTAAGAGTTTTCTGAGGTTTAAGGTTGTAGACTGATGCTAGGTCGGAGGTGTAGTTATTGCGATTAGGGCGTTTAATTGGTATCTTACTAATTTCTCTCTCTCTCACTCAAAATATGGAAATCGTTGATTACTTTACTACTCTATATTCACAACTACATTTGCTTTATACTAACTAGCTATAGCTTCATAATAGAAGAATGCTTTAAGCTGGCTAGCGATAGTATCTATACCTCTAAATACATCCGCCGCCGTAACGCTGAAGATATCACCCAGGACCTACCACAACCCTTCACGATCGATCCATCCACAAAACTCCACTTCTACTCCTCGGAAGCGCCATGTAAAGAACCACATTGATTATTACCGCCCCCTCCCCCTTTTTCTCTTCTATCATTACCCTATACTAACGCCCACAGGTGGTGACGGCAGCATGGAACTCACTATATCATCCCAACTCGATGCCACCCCCTGGACCCTCCCTGCATTCCCCTCCCCCTCCACTTCCTCTTCTCCCTCTACAGCTGGAACATTACAGCTCCTTCGCGGCCGCGGCTTCTTCTCCTCCCTCGGTAGCGTCCGTACCAAGCCCGGCCGCGCCGACTCGCCGCCCACGCTCTCCAAATCGTGCAGCGACAAGCTCTCGTTGCGCCAATGCGTGTCCCTGCTACTGTCGCCCGTGGCGCTGCTCGTCACGCCAAGTCATGCATATATGGCCACCATGACGCTGCCGGACACTGAGTACTCATCGGTGGCTGTCGAGCGCGCGTGGGGAGTTACGGGGCGAATGGGGGCACTCGTGGGGAGGTGCTGGAGTGGGGGGTATAAGTTTGCGCCGTTTCGGGTGCGGACGACGGGGGTGGTGTTTAGTGCGTCGAGGAGGGTGGCAGAGGGAGGGAAGGGGAAGGTGGTTGGGAGTAATGTGTGTGCGGTGTGGGTGAGGGGCGTGGGTGGGGAGACGTTGATTGGGGGCGTGTTACAGGGGAGGAAGCAGTGGGCGGGGGTGGCCGGGGCAAGTAGGGTTTGTAGGGGGAGGGTGTGGGCGGCGGCGGTGGGGGTAGCGGAGGTGTTGGGTGGAGAAGGGCTACTGGGGGCTGTGAGGGTAGAGACGTATGAGGGCATGAAGGCAGGGGTGAGGATGAGGGTGAGGGTGGGCATAAAGGAAGAGGTGAGGGGGGTACTGGGAGGGTGGGAGAGGAATGGGGGTGGAGGATTTGGGATGTTGGTGTAGAGGTAGAGGTCAATGATCGATGGGGAGTCAATGATCGAGGTCCGGCTTTTTTTTTGTAGGTCGTGATTGGTCGCAACTTGTATAGAGGTGCAGTATATAGGTATCCGAGTAGATTTACTATAGAGCCTTATTTACCGTGAAACATCCCCCGACTCCCGAAATGTTCCCGAAATAGAAAAGCCGACCTAGGGTCCGCAATGGTATCCATTAACAAAACATTGTCTGCCATCAGGACATCACCATCAGCACTGCCCTTCATATCAATTACCTCTCCCCCTCCCCCTCTGGCTAGTACCCACCTACATACATGTATATATATACATACATGTACTTATCCCCCCGCTCCGGGTTCCGCAAGCTACTTCTTCCCCCCCATCCGTTGATGCTTCTCACTCTCCTTCTTCTGCAGACTGTCCTGCACGGCCTTGAGAGTCGCGCGCTCCGCCTGCTTACGCCCGATGTCCTCCTGGATCGCGCGCTCCTCCTGCTCAATGCGCTCGACGGCGCGTAGGTGTTCTTCTTTTTGGTGTTGTTGCTCGCTCGTCATCGGGGGTGTGGGAGAGGTCGAAGACATTATCGCGTGTATGTGCTGGTAGGTTGGGAAGGAGAGAGGAGGGTAGATGACACTTGTTTGGGGGGCGAGAAGAGCGAGATTAGAGGATCTTGGCGGTTGTGGGAGAGAGCAAGGGTTTAGTTAGCAGATGTCAGACTGGTGCCCCATTATAAGGTAACGCCGTTCGGTCTGACCAACGCCCCCGCTGTATTTCAACATTTCATCAACGATATCCTTTGGCCCTTGCTTGACCGGTTCTGCATTACCTAAGTATCTGGGCAATATTCTTAATGTCCGCCACAATTTTGACACCCCTATAAATTTTCCATTGATCACTCTATCGCTGTAAAGTATGTATCCATGATCTCGAGTGCTTGGCTATGACCTGTAGCACGTAATCTCATCTGAGCGTGAAAGTGGAGAGCCCTTCAGATTGTGAGGAGTCTAGGGTTCAAACATAACAACTAGGCGGCTGGTCACAAGGTAATGAGCTAGTTTGAGCTCATAGATAAGATTGTATTACTTATTAGTCCCCCCCCCCTCCCATATAAAGCTACATATCCACAAAGCTTCTAAATCCCCCCCCCCCCTCCCATCTTATCCTCTACCCACATACAAATATCTACGACTACACAAATAATTTTAAACATGCCTTCACTCTTCCGAAAGTTCAGGGCCGAGAAACCAGCTAAGAAGCCAGCAACCGCTGCCTGCAGCAAACACAGTGCTAGTGTTCACAGAGGCGCCTGGGGTACCTGTAACGCTGATGCCGCATGGGACGCGGAGGTGCTTGCCTGTGATAAGAAGGCTGGGTATTGTGGCCCTTTCTTGGTACGGTTAGATAATGGACGGCTGACTCATGACGGACTGGGGGTGTAGTGCATGTGGAGGTGGTTGCGGCGGTGGGTGCGGGGGCGGAGGGTGCGGTGGTGGGTGAGTATTGTACTACTCATGTGTCTTCTTATGTTATTGCTTGTTTAAGTACGGGCGTGGAGCTAATAGTGATGGGGGTAGGTGTGGTGGCGGTGGTGCCACGGGTGCGAAGTAGTAGTAGGGTGTGCATACATGTATTTGGATGAGGGAAGAGGCGGCATTTGGTGGATGGACTGCTGTGTTTTGTTTGATGGTGTGTGGTTGGGGGTTACGTCTATGTCATGAATTCTTCTTCTTCTTCTTCGATTTTTGTTGAGGTGTTGGGGGGGGTTTGGGTCACGTCGACCTTCAATTTCATTCACATGGTATGGCATACGTATACACAAGTTGTGGTGGTGTCAAATAATTTGCTCTGCTCTGCTTTGTTTTATTATGGGCACAAGCTAAATAGAGTACTACTACTAGCACTGCTACTACTGCTGCTACTACTGCTACATGCTAGTACTCCCTGCTCGTAGTCAAGAAAATAGGAGTATACATGTATGTTTTACCTTCCCACGACTGGTACTTCCCTCCCCCGATATCACCCAAAAGAAATCACGCAGAAATTACAGATTGGTATTTTTAGCACACCCGTCTCTACTAGGAATATCTGAGCGCGGAAGTGGAGACACCCTTCGATTCCTTGCCCTGATCAATGGGCCCCCATGAGACCGGTTCCCAACTGGAATTAGGGAGACGAACATCTGTGCTACATATTGACCATGTCTTACGAGCTAGGTGATCTTTCACTTCATTTTAAAATCTGGGCGTTAACATGTTTGGGATCGAGGTGACTGTGTCATTGAGAAGTTCTCGAGCCCCCCTTGAGTCCCTCTTGGGTTGACATAGTGGAAGCTTATTATGGCTGTCTATGACCCATGGCGTGGTGACCGCTCGCTCGGGATTAAGGCGCCGCTCTACACGAAAGTTCCGCGAGATCACGTGCGTGGTACGCTAGTTATCTACATACCTGGCGGTACTGGAAGATAGCCTGACTGTAGAATTAAGTATATCCGCCCGCCTAGAGGCATGGTAGGGGGGAGTAGATTGATAATCGCAATGTAGACGGTCCGAGAGATATTCCTAGGGATTACAAATTACGCTACATACACCATTTTTTCTCCCAGAGAGGTCAGAGTGCACTAGCTCCCGTTCTGCTGGGCAGGAACAATCTCGTTGGCGGGTAGCGGGCCGGCGGCGGTATCGGGGTTCATGCTGACGACTACATCGTTGAGCATCTCCTGCGCGACCCCCGGGTTCATGATGTCGGCGCGAAATCGGGGCTGCTGTAGTAGCGTGAGAGCGGCGAGCGTGTGGACGGGGTAGCTGGATATATGCAGGAACGTCAGTTGTTGAGCTGTTTAGATGGGGGGGGGGGGGGAGAGGACGTGAGAAGCTTGGCGTAGGCAGGCTGCCGGAAGTATTCGAGGTAGACGATGTAATTGATGAAGCGCTCGTCATCGAGGACCTTGGAGTGCGCGAGGAAGTTGAGGTAGAAGGGATTGGCGAGGCATTGGACGAACTGGGGTAGTGTTAGTTTATCGCTTCTGATGGCGGCGGAGCATCATATGGGGAATACGAGTTGCTGCTGCTAGACTACATGTACCTAATTGCATCGTAGCTAGCTAGCAGCTGGGTACATAAAGAGAACCAGTCGAATATAGAAGTACGAGTACGGAAGAGAAGGGGGGGGGGGGGGGGGGAGAAACCTCAAGCTCGATCTCAAAGCGAGTGTAGGGTTGTTGTGATAGCGACATTGATATATTATTATATTATTATTAGGAGAGACCGACTGACTGACCGACGACGACGACGACGACGACGTTATGGGTGTTGTTGTTGAGAGGTGCATCGCTTATCACGCCAAGCACGTCGTGCAGTATTATACGCATGGCACACTGTTCAGATCATTCAGTGGACAGACGCAGAAGACAGGAGCAGAGGACGTCAGCATGCTTTAGATAGACATGCTTGGCAACTGCTGCTTGCAGATCCGAGTCAGGGCCAATTTGATGTCTGAGTCCCCTGGGAGCTTGTATCCATAGTAAAGTTCGTTCGCTCGCTCATTCAGGCGCCTTTTAACCCAACAACCAGGATTTTTTTTTTCCCTATATCTCAAGACACCACTCGTTTGAAGCTTGCAAAAGTCACTCTTTTTGCCCCCCCCCCCCCTCCTATCCCTTCCTGCTCTTGGCCCGGCAGGAACAAAAGCATCGATTCCGGTATATCTGTATGTAATTACAACTTTCCCTCCCCCCCCCTTCCCTCCTCGAGGAAGGTTGTTTGCAGACACCATCATCACCGTTACCCTATCACAGTACTCGAATCTCGCCTTCCCCACCATTGTGTGCTTGCCTGTCCGCTGGGGTGTTGTTTGAGATACACCCCCAATCATAATAATAATAATCAATGTCACCGACGTCGTCGTTGTTGTCGCCCCTAAATGTCTACTCGTTCATTTGGTACTACATGTATCTTGTAACTGCACACCACACCCCATCAATCATATCCAACACAACCCAGTAAAGCCATCCATTTTATTCTCCTTGAACTTGACCCCCTTCCCCCAGTCATCTGCTCGCCGGTATCGCAGCTGCCGCTTACGGACCCACTCATCCCCCCGGCCTTGTTGTCCCTTATTTTTGACTCCACACCCCTCACTCTCGAGACATCCCGTACCCATACCTGCATCCTACAGCTACATTACTACATCCATACTTACCATATAATAGTAGTAGGAGAGCAGTCACTATATATACTTACACATACAATCCATTCATAGCATACGCAGCTAACATCCCTCCCGCCCTACTCGCAGCTCTCTCTCCCCACACACCCTACGCCATATGCTTGCCTAAATGTCATGACTGCTGTTACTGCCAATACTCCGGTCACCCTTATTTCTACCACAACCACCACCACCACCACCACCATCACCGCCCTCCTCTAGATCTTACCCGACGATCAGATCAGATCTTGGACTAGCTACTATATATCATCACTACCGCCCCCTCCCCCCACCTTCTCCTCCACACGCTAGGTGCTAGCAGCAATGCAGACATTTGGTATGAAGTTCTCCTCCTCATTCCCCTCCTCTTTCTCCCCCTCTCGATCTTCTCTATCCTCGACCTCCCCTACTGCTACTACTACCACTACTGCCTCTGGATCGCCATCTCCCCCAGCCTCTCCTACTACTACGAACTCTATAAAAGCACAAAACCAAATACACATGCCCCCCTCACGCCCTGTCTCCAGTTACACGATTTCTTCCACGTCTTCGTCCTCTTCATCGCTGCGGCGGGGTGTGCTGACGAGGGATTTCTCATTTGATGATATTATAGTGCCGAAAAACCGCAGGGTATGCTCTTCCGCTGCTATTACAACCCTCCCACATTCCATCCTTCCCGCTTCTGCTATCTACTACTTATTACTCGAATTGAACTGGCATCTTGTTTTTTGAAACAACATTTTTTTTGGTTTCTATGGAGTGGCTGACATGTGAAATTCTACAAACAGCCTAGATTCGATCTTTTTATAGAAGTAACCCCTCCCCCCTCCGCTCCCTCCCGCGGGTATGCGCGAAAGGGTCTTGTTTCTTGAGGCACTATAATAACATGAAATGACATTGCACAGATTCACGACCTGAACAACGTTCCGCTTGTCTCCGGCCAGGCTTACGTCAAATGGCACCTCCAGGGCTCGAACCGCGCCGAGGCCCGCGGGCGTACAACAAAGGAAACAATCAAGGACCACAAGGTCGGGTGGCACTACGTGCACACGTGCGAAGAAGTGCGCATGACGATTGGGAGGAATGGGATGCTGCAGGAACAGCACATCATCTTTGAGGTCTGTCAGGAATATGCGGGCGCGAGGGAGCGCATCACGCTGGGGACGGTGCACCTCAATCTGGCGGAGTACACACAGGTACATAGGGATACGAGGAGGTATCTGATGCAGGATAGCAAGATTAACTCGACTTTGAAGGTTTGTGGGTTCCGTGAGGTGGAGACTGAAATAACAATGACATCGAAGCACCTAGGTTCCGGGGTCGGATTGGGAGCTAATAAGGATATGGTGTGCGTTTAGATTACAATTGCGCTTACTCAGGTCGGGGGAGACGAGAATTTTATAGCGTATGTTTTATGGTCCTTGGAGCTTCCCCCTGTTCCTTATACTAACAGTGAATTTAGTCCTCAATTACAAGGCGCTCAGGTCTTTGGTGGCATAGCAGGAATTATCGGGGAGTCTCGAGATGTGGAGGAGCCTGGACGTGAGTCTACCACTAGACCTGGTATTGAGCATGCCTAACTCTATATAGACCGTTCTATTTCCAGGTTCCAGAAGCGGGACAGAAACGCCATCCACGACATGTACCGCAGCACAGTTGCAGCTTCGTGGCAGCTTCAGGCAGGGGAACTCGATCCGGAGGAATGTATTGATGATATCTTTGCCGGCGGTGATGGATGGACCCCCCGCTCTGAACGATCCCGCCGCGGGAAACCCAAATCAGTCAGATATGAAGGGGGACTTAGTCGGGGAGGAATGGATGGAAGTGATAGTGATTCGTTAAGCGCTGTGAGTAGCGGCGGGGCGAATTCAACTACGGGGAACACGCACCTCGGCACCAACGATCTTAGACGAAGGCGGGACGGTGATACGCTAAGCATTGTTAGCTTTGCGATGCCACCGCCCACAGAAAGAAAAGCAAGCGGTAGAAGTAGCATCCGGAGCACCAAAAGCGAGCGAGAGCTTGACGAGATGCGTGCAAGGGAAGATCTGGTTAGCTGGAAAATGCCAGCGGTATCGCGGTGACGGAAGCAACGAGAACAACGGGAATGCGAGACCGTTTCTCTCCCGTTTTGCGCACATGCATGAAAATGCGGAGAAATTGCTGACGGTACTGGAAATTAAGGGAGTATCGTGGGGTGGGGTGCCGTATTCCGGAGTAACATCCAAGACCCTTGTTTTCTAACAATTTATCGGATTTATTGATTCCGTAACTCCTTCCCCCCCCCCTCTTTCCCTTTTCTTTATAGCTGCATACAAACACCCTTCCCTCATTTATTTGCTTTTTCCTTGTCAATCAATCTGCCGCTCGTTTATGAGTCGTGTTTTCTCTTTCCTTGTCTGCATAAATACACGGGGTTCCGGGGGTGGACGGGCTGGCGGGTCTTTTCATTATATTTCTTTTCTTGTTTGTGATGGTGTTTTATATAAAAGTCTGCGATTGAGGCTGGGCAGGGGCGGCAAACAAGTCGTGGCATTTCCTTATTTCCTTTTGTATAACTAGCATCTAGTTTGTGTTTTCGGAGTTCTTTTGTATAATACCCCAAGGAGGGGGGCGGAAATAGAATCCAAGATTTACTTTAAACGCCCGACCGGATATTCCTATGGGCCTGGTTCAGCTTTAATAAGGGCTTAGTCAAAGGTTAGTCTAATAAAGACCTTATAACTTTTACTCAGGACTTTTTAAGTATTATATAAGTGTGATTTAAGGAATATACTCCGTTTCCCTGCTCAGCGAGATCCCTATTGACCTAGAATTGGGTGTATGGGTATACAGGAGAAGCTCGCTATAAGAATACAGACCGAACCGGGATGTCATATTAAAGATTCTAGAAAGGATTATGTGCTACCGCCTCGCAGACCATGCCAGAGAGTCGAACCTAATTCATCCCCATCAATGCGGCTCCATTCGGGGCCTCTCCACAGCAGATGCATTTACTACACTCCAACATGAGGTGAGGCTCTTACAAAGAGCCAAACTCAAAGTCTCCACTCTCTTCCTCGATGTCAAAGGAGGGTTCGACCACGTCAACCCCATGAAACTAGCGGAGATTCTCCACAAACACGACACCCCCCTTTATCTCTTACGCTCTTCTTACACAGAAATGCCGACGCTTTCTCTGATCCCCGACCCCTCGTGGGTAGACGTTTTTCTAATGCGCTCCTATTAGCCCGCTACTTTTCTGTATCTATGTTAGCCCTCTTCATATAGATGCTAACCCCGGTATTACTATTTCTTACGTGGACGACTTTGCATTTACAGTCGCATCCCCCAGCTATACCCAAAATATACGCCTACTGGAAGAAGCCTATACTAAGGCAACCAATACAGGCAACCCTATGAATATTTTCTTCTCTCTTCCTAAAACAGATCTTATGCACTGGCGCATCCCCAAAGACAAGTCACCAATCGATATTACGCCAATCGTTTTGGAAAACACAATTATCAAACCCGGAAACGAGATTCGATGGCTCGGATTCCAATGCACCCCCTCACTTGACCCGCACCCCCACTTCAAGAAAAGAGTGACCGCCGCACTGGCCTCTTTTGCAATAATTCGTCAATTCTCGTCGGCAGGCAAAGGACTTACAGCCTCGAACTGCCGCAAACTAGCAATAATGGCTATACTTCCCATTCTTACCTACGGAGCCGCATGCTTCCAACCACTAAACAAATCAATAAAACTCCTTGAAAACGCCTGGCACTCAGTGCTTAGGTGGGTCACGAACTGTTTTCGCTCTACCCCAATCTCAATTCTCCAAGCCGAATCCTCCTGTCTACCTATCGATCTCTATATATCATCTCTGAGACTCAGATATGCGGCCCGTATTCTCTCCGCCCCCCCCGAGTTCAACCCGGTCGCCTCACGACTGCCGGACAACTTCCCTTCTACCAGCCCCTTCAGAAGAAATCAAAATCGGAAACTTCTAAGAGGCATCCCCAATCCTCCAATTCACTGGAACTCAGCACGACAAGGCGTCGCCAGACTTCCAATCGATCAACTATGTCATACTCTTCTTACCAATTCTCCCGAATTCGCTCAGAACCAAGGGGTAATCCCCAACCTCGGTCTTCTTATAAAACTTAATACAATCCGTATCTGGCAATCTCTTCCGACTCCTGAGTACTACCAATGGCCAGTGTCTTCTAAACCACACCCCCACCTCCTGCTTAATAGGTTTATCTCTGGCAGGATTTGCCAAATGAGAGCCCATAAAAGCTATCTCGCTGCTCACCCCTCCTGGATGCACCCCGATGCCTCGCCTATCTGCCCAAGATGCGAAGAAGGGGACGAAACCATGCAACACGCTATTTTGGACTGTCCCGCTCGGGAACACATCCGAACACTTACAATACCACACATTACCAATCTTGAAGATTGTTTCAAATCTATCGAATCACTAAGGGCACTTAGTGATTACATTTCCAGATCTCGAACAGGCTTTCCAATTAAAAATCAGAGTCCTAAATCTCCGTTGTACTCTCTTTCCTCATCATCTTCTCTTACATCATTGTCGTCACTGGATTCGGAGGCGGGGTAATATGATGTTATATCTCTACTAAATTGTTTATATGTGTGGGCGGGTTGGAGGAAGATGTTTTTCTTTTGTTTTTGTTGTGTTTTGTTTTGTTTTGGTGTGTTTTTGGCGGTTTCTTTTGTTTGTTTTGCTGGTTGGGGATAGGTTTTGTTTATGCCATAGGGAGTCCCTGCACGCAATATTCTTGTACCTAGAATCGAATGAAACTTTGAGTTAAAAAAAAAAAAAAAAAAAAAAAAAAAAAAAAAAAAAACCGGGATGTCATATTCCTATAACCTATTTATTCTTACAGGAAAATACATGTCTCGTGATTCCAAATAAAAAAAAACCCATTATATCTTCCACTATATACTTTGTCTCCCCTTGCTAGATGCTGGTGTTTTTTTTAAAGAACAAAGTAATTTTGTGCTACACTTGATCTACTAAAATCTTCAAGGGTTTCAGAAGAGCCTTCCTTCTGTTGACTTTGAAAGAGGTGGAGTGTCTCTAACGCTTGCATAGCTTCTTCTATGTTAATTTTTCGGGTATTTTTTCTGATTTCTCCTCTTCAGGTTCAGTGGTGGGGGCAGGAAGGAGTCGAGGATCAGGCTCTATTCATATATTAGAAAAATTTAATAAATAGAGATAAAAGTCCTAAGCTACCTCTAAGATATCGGGTGAATCCTCTATTTCTTGTTTGGGGTTAAGAAAATCGTCAATATTCATTGGCTCTTTGATTAAATCCGCATTTTTAATATACCAATAGAATTATAAACATTAGTCCGTATGCTGTCCAAATCTTCAGCTGATGGTAGAGCTCGCGTAATAAACTTGATATTACTCTTTATAAAATAATTAAAAATTGTAGAAGGCTTGACACCAAAATTTCATGCTTCCACTTCCCACTGAATTGTTTAAAGAAGATTTCGTTTAGGAAGTCTCAAGGGTAGTGGTGTGGTCATCATGGTATAGAGCATACTTAGCGATGTTGTGGGAAAAAGAATTAGTTAGGGGTTTTTATCGGGTTCTATTAATTTCTATTGCAAGCCTGAGGATTTTATGAGTCAGTAGTATACATGTATTTCTAATAGTATGTTTCACTTGAGTTTCTATGGATTTCTGTGGGATGAGTCAGCGAAGGGATTTCAGGGCTATATATAAGGAGCTTTCCCTCTCGCTTGTAGGATTCCTTTTTTTTCTTCTTTGTTCTTCACGCAATTTTCATCAGCAAGATTTCATTTGTCTCCTGAGGTCTCCTAAGCCTCAGGAGATTCAAAAAATATCCAGGAGCTTCAGGAGACTCTCAGGAGACCCAGGAGCATCCATCAGCAAGACTTTATTTGTCTTCTGAGGTCTCCTTAGCCTCAGGAGACTCAAAAAATATCCAGGAGCCTCAGGGGACTCTCAGGAGACCCGGGAGACTGTTGGGAGACTGCATTCACAAGTAGTAGCTTCCTGATGGATGCACCAAGAGTCCCTTACAACATCAGCAAACTACTACTTGTGAATGCAGTCTTCCAACAGTCTCCTGGGTCTCCTGAAAGTCTCCTGAGACTCCTGGATATTTTTTGAGTCTCCTGAGGCTCAGGAGACATCAGGAGACAAATAAAGTCTTGCTGATGAAACTCGAGTTAGAAGCTCTTACCGGAGCGTTTTTTTTTCTTCATCCATTACCCAGTGGCTAGTCACGATAGACTCATCAGTAAACTATTACTTGTGTATGCAGTCTCCCAGCCATCTCCTGAGTCTCCTGAGAGTCTCCTGAGGCTCAGGAGACATCAGGAGACAAATGAAGTTTTGCTGATGGATGACAAGCCACCTCTCTTTTCCCCTCCAGAACATCAGCAAACTACTATTTGTGGATTCAGTCTCCCAACAGTCTCCTGAGTCTCCTGAGAGTCTCCTGAGACTCCTGGATATTTTTTGACTCTCCTGAGGCTCAGGAGACCTCAGGAGACAAATGAAGTCTTGCTGATGAAGTCCAAACTGCCATCAGCGTGTGGGCCAGCTCAGGTAATCTGTTAAAGTTCTTCAGTTCCACTTGATCGCTTCTGAGACTACCATTACTTAGTCAAGGCCTCCAAGCCCCATCCCCTCTCAATCGATCTTTAACGCTTCGTCCCCACAGACCTTCCGCGAAAGATCAAACCATTAATAACCTAATAGTTAGCTACCACGAGACTTTGAAAATAAGTAAATTGCCAGTGGTACGCAATAGTGAGCCTAACGACATTGTGCAAGAAAAAGGTATACCACATCAGTAAACTACCACTTGCATCAGGAAAAAATAAGTTGGACAAAGACGTACCCTGTCTCCCAAGACTCAGATATCAAAAAGTCTTCGTCTGAGTGCGTTGGGTGCGTTGGGTGCCTCCAAAAAGGGACAGGTCATATTTAGCTTCATCAGCAAGTTTTACCAAGTGTGACTGGACTCTCCTGAGACTCCTGACAGTCTTCTGAGTCTCCTGAGACCCCTGTAATTTCCTGAGACTTGTAGGATCTTGCTGATATTATTTAACCTCTTTCAAAAGTTGACAGGTCATATTTGATTTGTCTAAACTCATCTAATCTCGTCTTTGGAGTAACAAGTCGTCTTTTGACGTATCCAAAATGTTATATATTGGCAGAAAAGTGATATGCCATAGGAGGCTAAGTCCGATCAGGGCTAGCTCATATGATTCACGTCATTTGTTTTGCAGATTCCAGGTCTTAAGCACCCCACCGCCGTCTCCACCTCCATCTCCACCTCCACTGGCACCTCCATCTCCACCTCTATCTCCACCTCCACATCCACCTCCATATCCATCTATATCTCGAGTATCTCCTTATCTTATATTCCGACACCTATACTAATGTCTTCATAGAGTCTTATGCCCAAATCTACACCCAAATCTACACATAAATCTAAGTCATTGATACGCCCAAATCCTTGCCAAGGACACGCCCAAATTACTACCATAGACAAACCCAAATCGACATCTAGGACACGTCCTAGAACATGCCCAAATTGACACTATGCATACGCCCAAATCGGCGTCATGGACATGCCAAATCAATGCCATAGACATGCCTAAATCAATTTCATGGATACTATATACTGTTCGGATTGAAAGGATTGGGACTGGACTGATTGGGATTATTGTGCATTCGGGAAGAAGAATGAGTCAGACAAGATTCTATGAGGTTCTGTTATACGAAGGCATGAGTCATCATCAGCAAGACTTCATTTGTCTCCTGATGTCTCCTGAGCCTCAGGAGACTCAAAAAATATCCAGGAGCCTCAGGAGACTCTCAGGAGACTCGGGAGACTGTTGGGAGACTGCATACACAAGTAGTAGTTTGCTGATGATGGTTGAGATTATGTAGAAGTATGAGTCATATCGGATGAGGAGTTGTCGGATATATAAGGGAGGCCACGTCGCCTAGTTAAGTCTTTTCCTTTCTCTTTCTTTCTTCTCTACACAACGTCTTCTGTATCTATCAATCTATTATAGTTTTCTCTCTGAAACTATCACTGTCTATACAATGTAACTCATAATTCTCCTATTTTTCGGAGTTATGGCTGTGTCTTACCCCGCACTTTACAGAACGAAGTCTATACCCCACCCCCGCCTTGAGAATCGACCCCTAGAACACGCCCTACGACATGCCCAAATTGACGCCTAGGGCATGCTCAAATCGACTCCATGGATACATCTGAATCTACGCTATGGACACACCTATAATGACGCCTAGGATACACTCGAAACGGTGCCACTGATAACATCAGCAAACTACTACTTGTGTATACAGTCTCTCAACAGTTTCCCGGATCTCTTGAGAGTCTCCTAAGACCTCTGGATATTTTTTGAGTCTCCTGAGGCTCAGGAGATATCAGAAGACAAATGAAGTCTTGCTGATGAAGCCCAAATCATCGTCATAGACACACTCATAGTGACGCATGAGACACGCCCAAATTGTCACCATGTACACACCCAGATCGACTATATGGACATGCCCAAATCTACGCCTAGAACATTCCTAAAGCGACACCTCGGATATCACGGAGGCTTAACAAGACGGTGACGGCGCCAGACACAACCGGCGAGCAGGACGGCGCGGTGACGGCGAGGCGCCTAGTCGATCACGGTCGGCATAGGGCCGGTACAAGGGTTGAGCCAAGGGCCCGGCTGAACTATGGAGGTCCTAAAGATTGTATTAACTAAAAGCGACAAGAAGTCATAAGAGAAAGAAGAAGAAGAGAACCCATGTCGGCGAGAGAGAGCCTCTATATATAGACCAGAAATCCCTTCGCTGACTCATCCATAGAAACCCATAGAACACCCGACACACCACCCTATTAGAAATACATACATAACCCTGACTCATAGAATCACTGCCACCGAAACTCATAGAACCCCACGGAACTTCCTAACTAAGCCTCCTTCCCGCAACCTGACTCAATGTGTTCCACGCCGTTATAGATATTAGGTCCCTCTCTAAGGCCTAAGTCCTCTTAGGCTTTCGTGGGTAGCGTTCGTGAAAGTCGTTCACTACTTCGGGAGAGTTATCCAAATCGTTACAGGGTTGCCACGATGGTTCGTCATAGCCGGTATACCGAACAAGATATTCTAGCTTTCCGCGCCGTTTCCGAGAATCCAGAATAGCATCGACTTCCCATTCCTGTTCACCTTCGATCTCAACCGGAGGGGGAGGTAATTGAAGTTGTCCTGGGACGGGATCATTGGCAGCTGGAGACAATAGTGAAACATGGAACACGGGGTGGATTTTCATTGACGAGGGAAGAGTAAGCTCATAAGCATAGGGGCTAACGATGCGGGAAATGGGATACGGTCCGACTTGTTTCCAGTCTAACTTCTTCGAGGGACGTTTGGTTAATAAATTTCGTGTTGATAACCAAACTTTGTCTCCGATAACATAGCGAGGGGCCAGGATACGATTAGCGTTGGCTGATTCTTCCTGAATTCGTTGGGCTCGGAACATTTCTGCTTTCAGAAAATCAAACACTTCCGAATCTATTATACTTTGCCAATAGCGCATCAGATTGGTGTTGTAGGGGGCCGAAGGTCATACGAGGGTGTCGGCCATAATTAGCTTCAAAAGGGGAAAGCTTTATTGATTCAGAAACATGGTTATTTGTAGCGAACTCTGCCATAGGTAAATAACTAGCCCAGTTATCTTGTTGGTAGTCCACATAGCTCCGGAGGTATTGTTCCATAATCGCATTAATCCTCTCTGTTTGGCCATCGGTTTGGGGGTGAAAGGCCGTCGAATAGCGGGGGGAAATTTCCAGACGCTCGCATAGAGATTTACAAAAGTCCGAAGTAAACTGAGTTCCCTGATCGGAGACTATCTTCTCTGGTAGACCGTGTAGTTTCCAGACATTCTCCAAATACATTCGAGCAACATCTCTGGCTCCTGATTCTTCGGTACAGGGAATAAAATGCCCTATCTTTGTAAGACGGTCCACCACAACAAGAATTGCATTATAGCCGTTGCTAAGAGGTAAACCGGTAACAAAGTCCATAGAGACGTCTGTCCATGGTGCTTTAGGAACTGAGAGAGGACGAAGAACTCCTTGAGGAGCGTTGCGATTGGCTTTACTTCTTCGGCAAGTATGGCAATTCATTACATAGCGATCGGTATATCTCCGCATATTCGGCCAATCGCGCAAGAGTAGTTTTCTACTCTACCTGCCGTCTCCCACTGGCTTATCGCAGATTCTTGGAGAAGTCTCAACTGTAGTTCCTCGTGTTCTGGTACAAAGAGTTTTCGACGATAGAGGAGAAATCCGTCTTCGTTTTGAGCGCATTCGGCAAGGGAAATTTGCTTAGATTGTTTTGTTCCGTCCTTGAGCATTCTCAAGACCTTATTGGGAAACTATTTGCTTGGTAAGCTTGTGCAAACAATTCTTGAACGGTAGGCATTCCTTCAGCGGGTTCATTTGCTAAAGAACCCGCCAACAAACTTAGCTTAGAATCCAAATTTTCCTTCTTCAACACTGTCTGATACTGGAACGTAAGACGTTCATCCCCCTCCTTAGGCAGATCCCCTGATCGCCTAGTCAATGCATCTGGTTTTCCTCCCTGTTTTCCTGGTCGGAATTGAATAACAAAGTCAAAGCGTGATAAAAATTCTGACCACCGAGTTTGACGTCGATTAAGCAACTTTGTTGACATAAAGTACTCAAGATTCCTATGATCTGTTAAGACTTTAATGGGGTACATTGATGTTTCCAAGAAATAGCGCCATTCTTCAAATGCCCTAATAATTGCCAGAAGTTCCTTATCATAAATTTCGTAGTTACATTCCGCGGGTATATGTCTTTTGGAGAAGAAGGCTACCGGATGTAATATCCATTCATCATCCCTTTGTGACATAATAGCGGCGGAGACGTAATCTGAGGCATCTGTTTCCACAATAATTTCTCGATGGGGGTCAAAGTGTCGTAGTATGGGAGCTGTAGTAAAGGCTATTTTCAAGTCTTGGAAAGCCTTCTCAGTTTTGTTATTCCATTCGAATTTAACTCCTTTCTTCGTTAACGCTGTCAGGGGGGAGACCACTTTCGAGTATGCATAGATAAATCGCCGATAAAAATTCGCAAATCCTAAAAATTCCTGTACGTCTTTCAGACAGGTGGGGGTACCCCAATTTCGAATAGTCGCGACTTTCTTCTCATCCATTTTCAATCCCTCAGGGGTCAAAACAAATCCCAGATACATTGTTTCCTTCACATGCCATTCGCATTTCTCGGGCTTCAAATGAACATGATTTCGTTCCAGAATTTGGAGGATCCTATCCACATGAATCTTATGTTCTTCAAGGGTTTCTGAATAAATCAAAATATCATCCAGATAGGCCGTAGCGACATCAGCAAACTACTACTTATGTATGCAGTCTCCCAACAGTCTCCTAGGTCTCCTGAGAGTCTCCTGAGACTTCTAGATATTTTTTAAGTCTCCTGAGGCTCAGGAGATATTAGGAGACAAATGAAGTCTTGCTGATGGAAATGATCAAGATGGGGACGGAGCATATCATTAGTAACCCAGTGTTGGAAAGCTGCCGGTGCATTGGTAAGGCCAAAGGGCATAACCGTATATTCGAAATGGCCATATCAGGTTCTAAAGGCGGTTTTCCACTCGTCTCCTTCCCTGATCCTCAATTGGTGGTAGCCATTTCGGAGGTCCAATTTGGTAAAATATTTAGCGGCGGAAATGCTCATAAAGGTTTCCGGGGTAAGAGGTAGAGGGTGTCGATTTTTAACTGTAACCGCATTTAATTTTCGATAATCAACGCAGAGACGGAGAGACCCATCGGCCTTTTTAACAAATAGTACTGGAGATCCGGCGGGCGAAGTACTGTGTCGAATACGTCCACTTGAAAGATACTCTGCCAGATAATCCCTGAGTGCTTGTAGTTCTAACCGCGTCATCCCATACATAGGTCCGAAAGGTACAGTTTTCCCCTCCTGGATGTCAATAGACAAATCGTACTCGGTGCGGTGGGGGGGTAGTTTAGTTGCTTCGGGTTCGCTAAGAAGATGTAAATATCGATGATGTTTTGGGGGTGCGAGTGCGCAAGGGTCCTTTGGTAGTTGAACCAGTAGATCATCTAGGGCTTTCAATGTAGTTGAATAAAATTGCATTCCTTTTCTCTTCTTATTGATCAGTCTATCCATTGCGTAGGATTCGATAACTGAAATGTTGGTAATAGGCTTCGCTGGGGGTTCGATAGAGATTCCCTTGGCCATCACCTTAGTGTGATTAAGGGAGCACGATTCAACACAAGTAGAAGAGTCGAAGGAAATAGTATTCGTTGCGGGAGAAATTATAATTGCGTGTCGACGCATCCAGGGGAGGCCCATAACTATTGGGTAGTGTCCTAATTGAGTAACAAAGAAAGGGGAGTCTTCTCGATGTCCATTTATGTCGAGGCTTAGAACCACTTTATGTGTAACCTTCCCGGATTCAATAGGTCTGCCGTCTATTACGTCTATATGTCGAGGGAGAATAAGAGGAATTGTTTTAAGTTTATGGTGGCATACGAAGTCCTTATCTATGAACGCGTATCCTGAGGCGCCAGTATCAATGAGGGCATATGATGGGATAAAAGAATCTTTATTTTGAGAAATTGAGCAAGTTACGACTAATTGATTCCCATCCATCCAGAGAAAACCGAAATCCTAAACGCTCTGCCCCCTGAGTCTGCAGGAAAATCTTAACGCCTCATCGCCGGAGGCTTCTTCCTTCTCTTCATCTCTAATATCTACCTCCTTATCCTGCGGGTTCTGGCATTCCTCACACCTCCACAGTAAAAACATCTATTTTCCACACGGCGAGCCTCTCTCTCTTGAGGGTCCGGGCGGCCACGACCAGTTGATAGATCCATGGGGACCGCTCCCCCCGGTGTGTGAGACGGGTGGGCAGCGGCGGGAGGATTAGGACGAGCAGGAGCGAGTGAGCGGGCGAGAACAGGAGAGTAGGCCCAGGTAGCGGCGGGAAGCTGGAGCAACATAACGGGGCCCGGGGCGAGCAAGAGGCGCAGAGGTCTGGTAGCGAGGGCGGTAGCGAGCAGTGATCATCTGCTGCTTGTTGTCCAATCGTTGGAGAATTGTAGTGAGTTCGAGGACGGTGGCGGGGGTCTCTTCATGGACCATGAGCTTGGTTAATTCCTCGCTTAGTCCCTCCATTAAGGCTTCCACATTGGCGACCTCTCCCATTCTGGCCTCAGCAGCATAGCGCTGGAACTCAGCAAAGTACTCTGAGAAGGGGCGGTTGTTTTGTCTAATTCTTCGTAGGGCGCGACGGGCTGTGCCTTCCTGGTCTGGATCCCCAAATGCCGTGTTTAATACCTCGAAAAATCTTTCTATAGAGGGGAGGTTAATCCCAGTCGTAGTAATGTATGGCATAAATTGAGCTGCGGCGGGGCCTTCCAGACGAGAGATGGCATAGGTTAACTGGTTCTGTAGGGTGGGGTACCGGTCCGCATTACCTAGGAGCTTAAGTTTCAACATATTTTGGAACTGGGGAAGTCCCTTCCTGCTACCACGGTATTTCTCCGGGTCAGGAAGCTTCTCCGACTTCTCCATACGGGGTTCTGGGGCGGGGGCAAATCCTTGTAGAAAACGATTATGTCGACGAGGAGGTGGTGGTGGTGGTGCAAGGGGTTCCTCAGGCGGAGGAGGGGGAAGGGCAATTTGAGCGGCCAAGGCTGCTTCTGCCGCTTGGGTAGCTTGGTTTGCCTGAGTCAATTGGGCTTGCAAGTTGTCTCTTTCGGCCTGGATGGTTAATATTTGGGATTCCAAGCTTTGGTTCTCCCTTCCTTGCTGTGATACTTTCTTCTGCTATTCCTTGGTAGCGTCTTCCGCATCCTCTGTGGTCTGGTCTAGTTCGGTTAGGAGGAGGTGGACGGCTTTAGTGGCTTCGTGCATTAATCGATGCATTCTTTTGGCCTCATCGGTGGCTCCTGATGGGACGGTGGGGTAATCGTGAACAAAGCGGTCCATATCCGCTACGAGTTGTACATAGTTGACCTCTACTGGGTCCGTCATCTGGGCTTCTTGTGACATAGTAGCAGTATCTATGGCGGTGGTACTTATGCGGGGTTGGTTGTGTAGGTTGGCGTTGGAGACGCAACCTTAGTATCACGGAGGCTTAACAAGACGAGGACGAAGCGTGCCAAGGTACACAACCGAGGCAGGACGAGGCGAAGCGAGGTAGACGAGGTGGGTCCTAGTCGATCACGAAGCGAGACAGGGCCGGGGTACAAGGGTTGAGCCGAAGGGCTCCGAAGGAACTATGGAGGTCCTAAAGTATTGTATTAACTAAAAGGACAAGAAGGTTGCGTGAAGAGAAAAGAAGAAGAAGAGAAACCCTACAAGCGAGGGAGAGAGCTCCCTATATATAGACCAGAAATCCCTTCGCTGACTCATCCATAGAAACCCATAGAACACCCGACACACCACCCTATTAGAAATACATACATAACCCTGACTCATAGAATCCCTGCCACCGAAACTCATAGAACCCCACGGAACCTCCTAACTAAGCCTCCTTCCCGCAACCTGACTCAATGTGTTCCACGCCGTGATATCGGACACGCCCAAATCAATGTCATGGACACGCACAAATCTACACCTATGACATGCCCAAATCTCCGCCTAGGATATGCCCAAATAGACGCCATAGATACGCCCAAATCTACGCTATAGACATATTCATAATGACACCTAGGAGATGCTCGGAACGACACCATGATTACGCCCATAGTGACACCCAAAATAATGACCTCTGCAGGTAGAGAGGTAGGCATACGTGTAGTCACGCAGGGGGGCAGTCGCACAGGCATATATTTTGTACATAGAATTATATAGACTTACATAGAATTAAATAAACGGTGTACCGTTAATTACCTGAACTGTCCGATCATCAGTGTGAGATCAATTCCCAGCGACAACTAGCGTCAAGGTTCTGCCATGACCATCAGCAAGACTGAAAAAATATCCAGGAGCCTCAGGAGACTCTCAGGAGACCCGGGAGACTGTTGGGAGACTGCATACATAAGTAGTAGTTTGCTGATGACTGCTAGCTTCAAGTTGGCAAACTTGAAAGGCACAAAATTAAAGACAAATAATATACTTTGGGAGCCCAAAACTAGTATCTTGTGGCGCTGGGGTGCGGGGATGTAGCTAAGCAATTGATTTTGGTACCTCTTTGATGTCTTTTGCATCTTGTGCTACAAGACGCAGCTCTAATTTTGCTAATGTGTGTCTGCTGTCACCCAACAGTCTCCCAAGTCTCCTGATAGTCTCCTGAGACACTTGAATATTTCTTGAGTCTCCTGAGGCTTAGGAGACATCAGGAGACAAATGAAGTCTTGCTGATGGAAGTTTAGAACAAAAGTTTATGAACGAGACGGGGATTATGGCGGTTCTTCTATCTCCTGGGGGAACGAAGGAACGTCTTGGCGATTACTAAGGGTCCTAAAATATCGATTGATGAAAAGAACAAAAAGGTTGCATGAAGAGAAAAGAAAAAGATCTGACCGCTAGAGTGAAAATCTATTTATGGAAGGCTAGGCTGACAGGTCCATGCATCGCAAGGAATTAGAAGACTGCATCAGCATTATCACGGCGTACTATCGAATGCTATGGAAGGAAGGATATAGAGGAATGAGTTCAGATTTTCTATGGGTTTCCGTTATACGGTTTATGAGTCATGCTGTTGCAGGGATGTGGAGTAATATATATAGGCGGCTACGGGTCTTTCCTTTGTTCCTTTCCTTTCTCTTTCTTTCCTACTTCGTCTTCCTGTTATCAACCCTGCTATATAGGGTCTTTAGTCTTGTCTTGTCCTTAGGAAATATACGATCGTCTATACACTTCACCTTGCTTGGCACAGTGCCAGGAACCACGTGACCTTACCCCACTTCCATCAGCAAACTACTACTTGTGTATGTAGTCTCCCAACAGTCTCCTGGGTCTCCTGAGAGTCTCCTGACACTCCTGGATATTTTTTGAGTCTCCTGAGGCTCAGGAGACATCAGGAGACAAATCAAGTCTTGCTGATGTCGCTATAGTCCCAGCTTCACCATAGTCCCCGCTTTGCCATAGTCCCTGTCTCGCTCCACCATAGTCTTAGCCTCGCCATAGTCTCCGTTCCACTTTCGTACATGTATGAGGAAGTTAGTAACACTATCTACTGGTATCTTCGAGCACACGTCTACATTAGAGACACCCTGTGGTACTACGTTCCCAATCTCCTCCTACTCGGTTAGATCCTCACTTCATTCCTGTTCTCGCTCCGTCTCGGTTGTGAACCTAAACCTTCTGTTTATTTGTCTCTGCTCTGCTCCGTAACAAGCATGTTTTACCATTTGTGACTGGAGTCTTCTGTATCTCATGACAGTCTAATGAGTTTCCTGAAACTCAGGAAATCTCAGGAGAGGGGTGACATCAGCAAGATTTCACCTTTCTCCTTGGAACCTTTGCGTCTCAGGAGACTCAGTAGACTGTCAGGAGAGTCAGGAAACCCCAGTCATTAATGATAAAGCTTGTTGATCGAAATCTTGCTGATGTGACTAGAGACACTTGAAAGTCTCTAGATGTTCTGATATTTTTAGTAATGCTCTGTACATGACCAACCCAACTGCAGGTGGCACATCAGCAAGATTTTACAAGTCTCAGGAGATTATAGGGCTCTAAGGAGACTCAGGAGACTCCAGTCACAAATGGTAAAACTTGCTGATGCAGTGGTTATGCCTAGAAATATCCTACAATGAATTACCGTTCTGCTACCATATGGGGTAGATCATTTGAACGGATAATCATGTGATGCAGGCCCAGCGCTGTATGACAGCCAGGCTGCAGGTAATCCTTGACTTTGACTAAGGGTACTTACTCTAGGACCGGAAACACCCGCTAGTGTGTATAGAGAACATCAGCAAGACTTCATTCATCAGCAAGACTTCATTTGTCTCCTGATGTCTCCTGAGCCTCAGGAGACTCAAAAAATATCCAGGAGCCTCAGGAGACTCTCAGGAGACCTGGGAGACTGTTGGGAGACTGCATACACAAGTAGTAGTTTGCTGATGTTTGTCTCCTGAGGTCTCCTGAGCCTCAGGAGACACAAAAAGTATCCAGAAGCCTCAGGAGACTCTCAGGAGACCCGGGAGGCTGTTGGGAGACTGCATACACAAGTAGTAGTTTGCTGATGCGGATTCCGTTCGCTTGAGAGGATGATGATTCCCCTAAGACTCCGGGAATCCTACTAACTATATATACATAAGAATTCTTCCTAAATCCGCTAACTCCTCCAATAGCAAAACCCCCGCAATGCCTCCGCTACTGCTCCGGTTTCCTACGAGGTGGAGTAGAGAAATTTCTGCCTATGGCGTGATCGTGGTTGCCGAACTGTAACCGAACCCCGCTTTCCTACGTCACCCTACCCTGCCTTGGCACTTTAGGCGCTAGGACAATTCCATTATCCAACTAGCACCGTCTGCGCCAAGCAATCCTGTAACAGTCACACAGGAGGCTGAGACATGATATCTACGAGGAATACATCAGCAAGATTTTACAGGTGTGGGAGATTACAGGGGTCTCAGGAGATTCAGGAGACTGTCAGGAAACTCAGGAGACTCCAGTAACAAATGGTAAAGCTTGCTGATGTATAGATATTGTTCCAGGTATTACCTGTGAGAACATCAGCAAACTACTACTTGTGTATACAGTCTCCCAACAGTCTCTCAGGTATCCTGAAAGTCTCCTGAGACTCCTTCATATTTTTTGAGTCTCCTGAGGGTCAGGAGACATCAGGAGACAAATGAAGTCTTGCTCATGAAAACTCAGCTCTTGATGCTACTAACCTAGGTTGGGATTTGGTTCAGGACGCTAAGGGCACTAAAGGTTATCAGCTAGTCTTTGCCAGTGGGTATTTTCACCTACCAGTTGATTGTTTATTTGTCAAAAACTAGTATATAAAATACATTCTTTCTTCAATATCTTAAGTTAGCTGTAGTATTTTATTTGAATACTATCAGATACAACTCTTGTTTTCCAAATATATCCTAAATTAAAAATATTCTGAAACAAATTCAGATAGATTAGAGTACCCACTGGTGAAGACTACTATCAGCACGCTTTACCAAGTGTTACTAGAGTCTCCTGAGTCTCCTAACAGTCTCTTGAATCTCCTAACAGTCTCCTGAGTCTCCTAAGACCCCTGTAATCTCCTGAGACTTGTAAAATCTGGCTGATGAGTGTGAGGTTGTTGTCATTTCTTTCTATGAGGTTCGGTTGCATCAGCAAACTACTACATGTGTATACAGTCTCCCAACAGTCTCTCAAGTCTCCTGAGAGTCTCCTGAGACTCCTGGATATTTTTTGAGTCTCCTGAGGCTCAGGAGACCTCAGGAGACAAATGAAGTCTTGCTGATGTGCAGGGAGGATTGATAATAGAATTCTAAGAGATGGTGGAGAGGAATCCGAGGTGTGTTGATTTCATGGATACAATGGATGGTGCGGGGTTGGGACTGGACGGATTGGGATTATTGTGCGTTCGGGAAGAAGGATTTGTCAGATGAGGTTCTATGAGATTCTGTTACACGAAAGAGTGAGTCATGGTTGGGTTACGCGGAAGTATGAGTTATGTTAGGTGAGCGGTAGTTGGGTATATAAGGGAGGCAACGGAGCCTACTTCTGTCGTTTTCTTTCTCTCTTTCTTCTCTACGCAACGTCTTCTGTATTTATCAATCTATTATAGTTTTCTCTTCAGAAACTATCGCTGTTTACACAATATACTCTATAACTCCTTTACTTATCGGAGTTATCGCTGTCTCCTAATCTGCATCTTGCTGAACGAAGTCGATACCACACCCCCACCTTGAAAGGTGATACTGGGTTTCTACGGGATTCTATGGGTTGATGTATGAGTCAGAGTAGACTGGCGGGGGATGCTGTTAAATAGCGAGCCGAGGTGTTTCCTTTAGTTCTTTTCCTTTCTTTCTTCTCTGTCTCGTTCTCCTGTCTTCTCGTATATAGGAATATATCAATATCATATCCATAGTCCTTGCTCTTGTTGTTCCGCTCGAAGGTTGCCTACTACCGCGACCTCTATAGTCTCTTCTCTTGTTTGGTTTCGTTTCCTTTATAGTCTTGCCTTCACAATTATCTACAGTCCTCGCTTTCCCTGTATCACGGCTCAGCCCTCTGCACTCCCTCTGCCGTCTAGACGTCTTCGGAACAGAGTTGTTGGATAGTATTGGTTGATGTCGGAAGTAAGTGAATGGAATAGGAAGGAGTTCGGGTAATGGAATGTAAGCGCTAAAAAGTATCAGCAAACTACTACTTGTGTATGCAGTCTCCCAACAGTCTCCCGGGTCTCCTGAGAGTCTCCTGAGACTCCTGGATATTTTTTGACTCTCTTGAGGCTCAGGATACCTCAGGAGACAAACAAAGTCTTGCTGATGAGGATCGGGTGATGGATACCATCAGCAGGACTTCATTTGACTCCTGATATCTCCTGAGCCTCAGGAGACTCTTAGGAGACTCAGGAGACTGTTGGGAAACTGCATAAACAAGTAGTAGTTTGCTGATGACATAGAATGATGGTATTGGGATTAGTATGGGTGGTGTGAGATTGTATGTATTTCGATGGGATTCTATGGTGTGAGTCAGCGGTGAGGGGAAACTACTGTATATATAGAATGATGTCTTCCCTATGTCTTCGCCTCTCTAGGCAACATCTTCTTTCTGTTAGCAATTTATAACTTTGGTTTTTTCCTTTTGTCTGCACTCATTCCTGAACCCGAACCTGAACCTGTACCCGCTCTGGTGTATCCTGAGCCGACCCCGCCCATTTTGAAATACCCTCAAACCTGTATTCGACCACGTCCCGTTAGACCCTGCCGTACCTCTGGTCTTTGCCCTGGCCGCTGTCTTGTGCCTCGGTTATTCTTGGCTGTATCCACAGATCTTGTCTTCGTTGTCATCTTTATCTGTCCTCTTTGTAGTCTTAGTTACTCTGTAACAGTTTTAAAGTATCTGTTGACTAAAAGGACAAAAGGTTTGCGTGAACATCAGCAAGACTTCATTTGTCTCCTGAGGTCTCCTGAGCCTCAGGAGACTCAAAAAATATCCAGGAGCCTCAGGAGACTCGGGAGACTGTTGGGAGACTGCATACACACATCAGCAAACTACTACTTGTGTATCCACATCAGCAAACTACT
The DNA here is from genome assembly GCA_024713925.1 of Morchella sp. 2016-103. Classification (NCBI taxonomy): domain Eukaryota; kingdom Fungi; phylum Ascomycota; class Pezizomycetes; order Pezizales; family Morchellaceae; genus Morchella; species Morchella sp. 2016-103. Next base: position 707,391 of record JAMGZF010000017.1, on the reverse strand, counting down.
ACTTGTGTATGCAGTCTCCCAACAGTCTCCCGGGTCTCCTGAGAGTCTCCTGAGACTCCTGGATATTTTTTGACTCTCTTGAGGCTCAGGATACCTCAGGAGACAAACAAAGTCTTGCTGATGAGGATCGGGTGATGGATACCATCAGCAGGACTTCATTTGACTCCTGATATCTCCTGAGCCTCAGGAGACTCTTAGGAGACTCAGGAGACTGTTGGGAAACTGCATAAACAAGTAGTAGTTTGCTGATGACATAGAATGATGGTATTGGGATTAGTATGGGTGGTGTGAGATTGTATGTATTTCGATGGGATTCTATGGTGTGAGTCAGCGGTGAGGGTGAGAAGCTACTGTATATATAGAATGATGTCTTCCCTATGTCTTCGCCTCTCTAGGCAACATCTTCTTTCTGTTAGCAATTTATAACTTTGGTTTTTTCCTTTTGTCTGCACTCATTCCTGAACCCGAACCTGAACCTGTACCCGCTCTGGTGTATCCTGAGCCGACCCCGCCCATTTTGAAATACCCTCAAACCTGTATTCGACCACGTCGTTAGGCCTGCCGTGCATTCTCTGCCTCTGCCGCTGTCTTGTGCCTCGGTTATTCTTGGCTGTATCCACAGATCTTGTCTTCGTTGTCATCTTTATCTGTCCTCTTTGTAGTTTTAGTTACTCTGTAACAGTTTTAAAGTATCTGTTGACTAAAAGGACAAAAGGTTTGCGTGAACATCAAGAAGACTTCATTTGTCTCCTGAGGTCTCCTGAGCCTCAGGAGACTCAAAATATCCAGGAGCCTCAGAGGCTGGAGATCTGTTGGGAGACTGCATACACACACATCAAAACTACTTCGCGTTCATCAGCAAACTACTACTTGTGTATACAGTCTCCCAACAGTCTCCTGGGTCTCCTGAGAGTCTCCTGAGGCTCCTGAGCCTCAGGAGACTCAAAAAATATCCAGGAGCCTCAGGAGACTCTCAGGAGACCCGGGAGACTGTTGGGAGACTGCATACACAAGTAGTAGTTTGCTGATGATAAGCGAGGGAGAGAGCTCCCTATATATAGCCCAGAAATCCCTTCGCTGACTCATTTGTAGAATTCTATTGAAACCCGAGCACACCATGATACTCATCAGCAAGACTTCATTTGTCTCCTGATGTCTCCTGAGCCTCGGGAGACCCAAAAAATATCCAAGAACCTCAGGAGACTATCAGGAGACCCGGGAGACTGTTGGGAGACAGCATATACAAGTAGTAGTAGTTTGCTGATGCTATTAGAAATATATGCATACCATTGACTCACATAACTCCCGCAACAGAAACACGTAAAACCCAGCTGAAATTCCATGACTAATCCTTTTTCCCGCAACCTAGCTCAGTACGTTCCATGCCGTGATAATACAACAGAAAAATTTGTGTATGTAGTTATAATAAAGACTTTTGAGTATTAGATTCTTCATATCTTGTTTGATTGCAAACATATACTATAAGTGATGCAATTTACATAATTTTGTGTGTAAAAAGTGCCAAGACCTGGTGGAGTAGAGTAGCATTATATATATTTATACTCCTCACATCACAGACTTGCAGCTTTTAGCTAAGGTTAACAAGCAGCCGGAGTGGTTATGATTGTTCTCAGCTGAGTACCAGCATGTCACCTTTAAGTCGCGCTGCCATGGTGCATATGGACCCATTAGTCAAACCAAACCCTGTACCCTAAGTTCCACAAACTGTTAGTATATCCACTGTCGGAAATTTTCGAGTGTGAGTTCTGAACTTTCAACGACATTCATCGCTGCAACCGTTCCACCCAACAAACTTCGCAATAGAACTGCTACAACGGAATTGCCCAACATGTCCGCTGTCGATTACCTTCTTCAAGAGACCTCGGTAGGCTATGGCCTCTACCAGGTCGTTTTGCAGCCTGAGACCATTGGTAGTCGTCTCAAAGAGGTTCATGAAGCTGCCACTGATTTGTCTAAATTCGGGAAGATGGTCAAACTCGTCTCATTTGCGCCTTTCCAGTGAGCCCCTCCCAACCTGTCGTACATTTTGGCAGCTGCGCTGGGTGAGCGCTTTGTTATAGTCATTAACACAATTGTGGAAATTAGAGGTGCTGCGCAAGCACTTGAGAACGCAAATGACATCTCGGAAGGTATCGCAAGTGACCACCTCAAAGCTCTCCTTGAAGTCAACCTCCCAAAGGGCGGCAAGAAAAAGAAGGTTGTTCTTGGTATCACCGACAAAAACTTGGCCGGTTCAATCAAGGCTGCTTTCACCGGTGTTGATTGCGAGACAAATGAGGTTGTTCAAGATTTACTCCGTGGACTAAGGCTTCATGGACCGAAACTTCTTAAGCAGCTTCAGGAGGGTGATATGGACCGCGCTCAGCTGGGTTTAGGTCACGCATATTCCAGGGCCAAGGTGAAATTCTCGGTCCAGAAGAATGATAACCACATTATCCAATCAATTGCATTGCTAGATACCTTGGACAAGGATATCAACACTTTTGCCATGAGAGTTAGGTTTGTGGACCTTTCCATCGTCAAACAACTTCCATTGTGTCGCTGAAAGTAAGCACTGGCTTATTGATTCAATGGGGGTTTACAGGGAATGGTACTCCTGGCACTTTCCAGAAATGATCAAGATTGTTTCCGATAACCATCAATATGCCCGCCTGATTCTTTTCGTCCGCGACAAGAAGACTTTGTCTGACGACCGTCTCCACGAACTCGCTGCCCTCGTTGACGATGACGCCGAGATTGCCCAGGCCGTTATTGACGCCGCTAAGGTCTCCATGGGCCAGGATATTTCTGACGCAGACATGGCCAACATCTGCTCATTCGCTGAGAAAGTTGTTTCGCTCGCAGACTATAGAAAGACTTTGCACGGATACCTGGTGGATAAGATGTCAATTGTGGCCCCTAATTTGGCACAGCTTATCGGAGAGATCGTTGGTGCTAGATTGATCTCACATGCTGGGAGTTTGACCAATCTTTCAAAGTATCCAGCATCTACAGTGCAGATCCTTGGTGCGGAGAAAGCGTTGTTCAGGTATCACCAAACCAAGTTCCGACCGGGCGACGGCTCATAATTTGGACACTAACGAGTTACAGAGCTCTAAAAACTAAGGGAAACACCCCGAAATACGGTCTCATCTATCATTCTTCCTTTATCGGTAGGGCCGGTGCTAAGAACAAGGGAAGAATTTCCCGATTTTTGGCCAACAAATGTTCCATTGCCTCTAGAATCGACAGTTTTTCAGATGTCCCCACAACAAAATTCGGTGAGGCTCTGAGGAAACAAGTTGAAGAACGTCTTGATTTCTATGCCAACGGTTCTGCCCCTACTAAGAACCAGGATGCCATGGTATGTTTCGCGGTCGGTAGTAAACAAGTTAGAATATTACTAAGAGTTTCCCTAGAAAGCTGCAATGGACGCTGTTCTCGCAGACATTGATGTCGATGCTGATAATAACAGTGACGAAGAAATCGATAAAGATATGGAGGACATTGTTAAACCGAAAAGGGATAAGGAGAAGAAGGAAAAGAAGGAAAAGAAGGAGAAGGAAAAGAAGGAAAAGAAGGAGATGAAGGAGAAGAAGGAGAAGAAAGTGGCAAAAGGGGGCAAGGAAGATAAATCAAGCAAGAAGAGGCGGAGAGAAGATGATGCGGAAGCCGAGGGATCAAACGAGAAGAAGAAGTCCAAGAAGGAGAAGAAGGAGAAGAGAAGTTAGGCTTAAGTGTGGAACAAAGGAACAAAAAATTATAGGTACATAAACTCCTCGCCGATTTGCCCTGACCGACAGACAAGGGTTGAGCTGGTTAACCAAAAATTGGTATAATTTCTTATGGCGTCCTTCCGTTTCTTGTTACATTTTCCTTCATTCTGTACTCTAAGAATTTCCGCTGTTTGAATTGAACGTTTTGAGTTTTTTTCGAATTGAAGCCCCAGCAACCTGGTAGGGCGGTGCTTGAGGGTTGTTGGGAAAGCTACAGCCACTCATCAAAAGTGTTAGTGATTCGGATTTAGTGTGTCATGTCCGGCTTAAGTCAGTTATCAAACTGTGCATTGAAATGTCGTATTTTGTTGAATAATAAATTCCAAGGGTTAGGGTTGCCTCTGTGATCAGCAACAGGTCCAGCCTCCCGTATGGTGCCAAGGTGTCACGAATGCTTATTGAACTGTTCCATGCATGGTCTTGCATCCTTTATTAATAGTCCAATCCTAGGACTTTTCCATCTCTCACCCTCGCCAGCGAGGTTGGTCGCTCGCACACCTTCAGTCTCATCAACCTCTCCGCCTCCGGCATGTTCATTCACGATTCGATGGCTACACGAGCAAGTCTCCAGCGGCGCCAGGCACTTGGTCCTCTCGATGGAAATATCTACACTCACCGACTGGCTCCCCCACGGAGTTTTGAGTTAGACGAAAAACTCAGGAGAGAAAGCCAGGGTAAGGTGCTGGGAAAGCGCTCAGTTGATTTCCTGGATGACATAAAAAACCCCAAAGCTGCCCGATATACCGAAATTCCCGACAAACGATTAGGAATTGAGCACTGGTTAGAGGATGGTATTGTAGAGGGGGGTTTGTGTTCATCGGCTTATGATGCTGACACAACGGAACTTGGACAACCTGTAAGTGTTCAGTGCTTGTGGTGACGCAAGGGGTTGCTGTTTTAGGAACTTTAGTTGTTGACAGGGGTTAAATAGACCGTGGACCCCGAGCCATTAATGGACCGAGACTTGGTAGATGAAGGACAGGAATACCAGCACCAAGAAGCAAGGCTTGCAGAGGTAGATAAGGGTTATTTCGAAGGCCGACCACTAGGGATCCCGCAGGCGGGAAAGTGGGATTACCCCTTCCAGACATCGCTCAACCCGGAGACCTCGTTGTCGGCAGCTTTTTCGAGTTCAGCAGCAGCAAGAGCACTTCGCCTCCGCCTCCGCGTAGCACTCTTCAAAGTGCAGACGAACCAGACTGCAATTCCAATATCGCACTTGCAACTTCCCGAGACGTCTCCGCAGCCTCTCTCAGTGTTCCCGCCCTCTTTGGTGAGAGTAAACACTGAGACAAATGCTCATGATGGGTGCCGTGGGTTTTTCTACAACGACGAAACAACCACGGCACCACCCTCTTCACCACCCCCGTTCACAGCGGCGGGTACCCACCTCCATGAGCTCCCATTTCTGGTACCAATCAGGCCATCATCGCCACCTCCAGGGCTTGATGGTTCTATGATGCTGTGCGGTCGAAAACACTAGCATCCTAGCATTGCAGAGGGTTTTGAAGTTTTGAGGTATCTTAGTTTTAATTGTTATTTGGTTATTTAATTTGATAGATTTTATGTTATTCTTTATCGTATACGCACGGGGGCATGAGAATTCAAAATGAAAGGCGTTCATCCGGGGATTTAGTTAAGAGTAGGCTGATTTCAAGAATAAAAGCAAATCGAGAAATTATAGTCCAGGGAAACCAGTTCCTCAGAATTTAGAGAGTAGGCCTTGCACTCGAGCCAATGCGTTCATGTTGAGAATAAGTCAGAGGGTTAAAAGTATATTTGATGGATGATGGGGTCTGTCATATCTCCGCTTAAGACTGCAATCTACCGAGTGAGATCCTATGCCGCAAATACTCTAGGGTGGAGAAGTATGGTCCGTGCGCAATTTAGAGGCCTGTGCTGGTCAATCTCTGAAGGCAACTTATCCAGGCACATTTAGATATGATGACCGCCCTAAAGAAAACTTTTACTCGCTTGATAGAAAAGCTTGGTGGGATAAAATCAGTCCACCCGTGAGGGGCGTTCGGCGCCCTTGAGTAGAAAATGGTTGGGAGGTTTTGCAGTGGAGTGCGCATTAGATCTGGGGGGGGGGGTGTTTCTACAGCAACAGTAGGTTGTTAGTAGGCTTTGAAGGAAAATGCCATTTATCGCTGCACTATGATGATCATGCAGCGGTCTAGTCTTCGACTGCATAGGACGGACTGGCTTGGCACAGTCTGGCTTCCTCAGTCCGACGTCCATTAGTGGCAGTCTGCCCCACCCCGCAACACCTTTTCATCAACCATCAACACAGCTGTTTGGGGACCTGTTTGTCTATGCGATGGGCACCTCTTGCTGTTATTTCTTCATGGCTTGATGGTTTGGCTGCTTGGGATCCTGTTTATCTATGCGATGGGCACCTCTTACTGTTGTTTCTTCGAAGCTTCAAGTTGATGGTTCTATAACAGAGCCATACCAACGGTTAGGAGTAATAGTACTCACTGGGCTTGTTATAGACTCAGAGTCATTGTTAGAATCCGGCTAGTTACTGTACAGTCACGTTGGGTCTTTTGACGAAACGGGAGGAATGGCGAACCAGGGTATAAATGTGGCTTTAGGTGTTAGATGTGGCTAATATTATGTAACATGGGCCATAATATTATAATAATGAAAAATGATAAGAGAATAAGAGAAAGCTAGTAATATGTTTACGCGTGTTTTCTGTTTCTGTTTGTTTACCATCTACTGCAATTAAACTCAATCCCAAACCGAACACTGAACATGCCCCAACCAACGGAACCTCCATCTCTCGATCACAGTTGTGAATACACAAGAAACGAACGCCTGATACTTGCCCGCAGTCATTATTATGCTGAATTAAGAAGCTATGAAGAGGATTCCTCAAATCAAAACAAACCGATCATATATCAACTGGCAAAGTTATACAATATTCCAGAAGCAACCCTACAAAGACACATCAAAAACTCCGGACAAAAAACTCGTGAAGAAGCACGTATAGAACAACAATTACTATCGACAGAAGAAGAGACAATTCTGGTTCAACGTTCATTTCTACTTGACGATTTCAACATACCAGCCAACCGCGTTCAAGTGATGGACCTCGCACATGCTATATTGCATAGACGATTGCCCAATTATAAAATTGGTAAAGATTGGTTTTATCGATTTCTATCGAGGCATAAAGAATGCCGCTACCTAGTAGTTAAATCTATCTGCACGAGCAGGGCAAACGCGGTTAATTGGACAATGATGAACGATTTTTTTGAGAAGGTATAATGGATTATTATATCAAACACAAGTCTTGAAAATGATAGTGATAATATGTTTGCTTGTAGCTCAAATATACTATCGAAAAATACACAATAAAAGGACAAAATACATACAACCTTGACGAATCCGGTTTTATCCTTGGCGCTGGAGATGAAGTAAGGCGTATTTGTCGAAATATTCGACAAAATCCAGTATTTAAAGAGTTTAAGAATCGTGCAGCGTAGTAGAATCAATTGCTACCGACGGATTTAGTGTTACACCACTAATAATATTCAAGGGAATGAATCACTTAGCTGGCTGGTTCCGAGATCCTAAAGCTGAAGACTGATGGTATGGGTATTCGCCAAAAGGATATAATACGACACAGCTATGTTTTGAATATTTTCAATTAATTTTTGAACCGGAAACTCGTGATCGGTAAGTATGATGTAATATCACCAGTATAGTGTGGATTTAACTCATACTAATATATATTTTAGAGCAAACGGAACTTGGAGATTGTTAATTTTTGATGGATATGAGTCTCATATGCAGCTTGAGATTGTTGAATTTTGTTTGGATAACAAAATTATTCCTATGTGTTTACCATCACATACATCGTATGTGCTGCAACCTTTGGACGTAGGTGTATTTGGACCGTTGAAGAAACATTACAGGCAGGAAGTTACCGAATTCCGCAAATTGGTAACCAAAAATACCTTTCCAAACCTATTGGCAAGGGCTAGAACGAAAGCTTTCTCCGTTTCAAATATTCAATCTGGGTTTCGAGCAACAGGAATATATCCATATAATCCTAATATTATATTGAGTACCTTAACACCTCCTGAGAATCCCAACGCATTAGATCAAATGTGCAATCATATAGAAACACCATCTATGGATTCACATTCACTTCTTACCTTCAATCCTGCAATACCAACTACACCTCGATCTGTACAAAATATTCTCAATCTTGCCCTCTCAACTCTCGATTCCAATAGTCCACGTTCAAGCTATCAACGGAAACTATATCAAAAGTTAGCCGAAGGTAATAATGCAAATAGCGCACAAGTTGTCATGCATGAAGCTGGTGAGAAGCATCTACGAGAGATGATAATACAAAAAGAAAGAGAGGGTAAAAAAGATACACGTCACCTGAATACTCATACTGCTGTTGTGTTACAGAGAGAAACAGTTCTAGCTGAACTGAAGACAAAACGGGATAAGAAGGATCAAGAAGAGTTATGGAAGAGACAGAAGAGGGAGGAGACAAAGGAGCGTAAACGGTTGGATCTCGAACAAAAAGCCAAAGAAAGAATTGTAAAGTTAGAGATGAGAGAACAAGAACGATTGAGGAAGGAGGAAGAAAAAGAAAGAAAGGAAAAAGAGAAATCGGAAAAGGCAATTGCTCGAGCAGAACTGTTGGAAGTAAGACAGAAACAAAAACAAGAAAGAGAGAAAGAACGAGAAAGGAAAACGGTGGAAAAACAGTCAAAAAATACTGGTACTAGGTAACTAGATTACAAACTAATTACTATTTTTTTCCTTGATTTTTTTCCCACTCTTTACCTTTTCTTTCTCTTCCAATCTCTTGCGTTTCCCAGCAACTGGTCCACCTTTCCCAACCTTCTTATCCTCTCGCTTCTTGAAATCAAAAACACTCTTATGATAAAATAAATCAATAGAGTTTCTGGTACCGGATTGGATTGGTGTAACATTGTGAGAAATCAATGAGCCAAAAAAGAATAGGACATCTCCAGGCCGAAGGTCAAACCGAAGTCTCAATTCCCATAAAACCAAATCACCACCAACCCAATCGTCAGTTTCACCATGAGTTTTGAAGGGGAGAACACAATTGTAAGCGCGGTAGTAATCTTTGACGTCCCGATAGATACTTGATTTCTTGTCTTTGTTGAGCCCCAAGTTGATTGCAAGACCAGGCCAAGCATCGCACATATATTTGAAGTCGTTAGGGAGATATTTCTTTGGCCCGATAAACTTTTGGTACATGTTGGGAGATAGTATACGGAGGGTATCGGTAAGGCTGTTGAAGAGTTTTTGATTGGCATGAATGAATACTTCAGAATCGGGAAATTGTTTACGGTATTCAGAGCTCTTCATGATTAATTGACCATAATCTGCCCAAAGAGTATAATGACGATGGTCGAAAACTCCACGTACAGTTTGAGGAGCTTGGTTTTGAGGGAGTCGGGAGGCTGTAGAAGAGAGTGTATCGATAAAGGTAGTATCATAGAGTCGGAATCGGTAGGCAAGGACGTTGCCATTGTTGTCAAGGATTTGTACTGGATGTGGAGTGCTAGGAACGATTTTGAAGTTGGGGGTCTTTCTGTCGTCATGAGAGGGAACTTCTTTAGCCTTTTTAAGGGCCTTCAAGTCATTGTAGTTGACGTGGGCGTGTATGGTTTCAATTCCAGCCTGACTATCATCCCACCTCTTTAGGATGCGTTTGATTCCATATTTGTAACCATGGCTGAAGGTATCGTATTTGTCTTTAAAGATTTCATTTTTAAGAAAGAAGTCAACTCGAGAGTCAAGGGCTTTGAAGCACTGGTGAGCCGCCATTGGATTTGTAGTGAGGAGAGAAGAATAGAGAGCGAGAAGAGCTGGGATTTATATAGCCAGAAGTTTCGCCGCCGCCTAGGAATTGCCAAGCCTGACTGCTTCTACTCGACAAAACCTGAGGGTTAAACACCACTCAGTGACAGAGAAATGCATTATAAACACCTGCTGTCACAGGTATTTACTGCTTGGGACACGGCACTAATGGGACAAGGCACTATTTCCTCTGAAAATATTCATACGCAGCATAGCCGCTGAACCGAACAGAGAAGACCCTACGAACTGAGTGGGATTTGAACCTAGACACACTTAGCAAAAGTACCGGGCCAAGGATACCTTTTACCAACTGCGCCAAAGAACAGGATGAAAATTTGTAAAACAGCCCGCTCAAAAACCAACCCTCATGCAACGCCACACCCCAACCCTGTTCGTCATCCGACCCGTTTCGTCAAAAGGGCCAAAGCGACTGTACAGTGGTAGGTAATAAGTGATGGAACGCACTGGCAGTCATGCCTGTTTTGGTAAAACGCCACCAACATTTGGTGTTTGTACTCTTAGGGCGTTCCATCACTTATTACCTATGGCTGTACAGGGACAGGAAAAGTCCCTGCAGTGAGGACCGCAACCTGCTGCAAGTGTTTCATGGATACTATGGATTGTTCGGGTTGGAAAGATTGGGACTGGATTGATTGGGATTATTGTCAGCATCCGGGAAGAGGAATGAGTCAGACGAGTTTCTATAAGGTTCTGTTACACAGAGGAGTGAGTCATGGTCGGGGCTACTTGGAAGTACGAGTCATGTCGGGTGAGGGGTTGTTGGATATATAAGGGAGGCAACGGCGCTTAGTTTTGTCTTTTCCTTTTTCCTTCTTTTCTCTCTACACCACGTCTTCTGTATCTATCAATCTATTATAGTTCTCTCTCTAGAAACATCAGCAAGCTTTACCATTTGTGACTGGAGTCTCCTGAGTCTCCTGACAGTCTCCTGACTCTCCTGAGACCCCTGTAAACTCCTGAGACCTGTAAAATCTTGCTGATGAACTATCGCTGTCTACCACTTTTGTTATGACCTTTTCATGGATGCAATGGATTGTTCTGGGTGGAAGGATTGGGACTGGACGGATTGGGATTATTGTGCGTTTGAGAAGAAGGATTTGTCAGATGAGGTTCTATGAGTTTCTGTTACACAGAGGAATGAGTCATAGTGGGGTTATGCGGAAGTATGAGTCATGTTTAGTGAGGGGTTGTTGGATATATAAGGGGGGCAACGGGGCCTACTTGTGTCGTTCTTTTCCTTTCTTTCTTCTCTACGCAACGTCTTCTGTATCTATCAATCTATTATAGTATTCTCTTCAGAAACTATCACTGTCTACAACTTATAATATATATAACTTTGATATTTATCAAGGTTATCGCTGTTACTTGATCTGCACCTTGCGGAACGAAGCCTACACCCCGCCCCCGCCTTGAGATTACGTTGCGTCGTCATCCGTACCGTGCACTACTATAATGGCAACAACACAACCACTACCCCCACCCACTACTAGGGTCATTGAGGGGGTTACTCTCGACGGAAACTACCAGATTCCCCAAAGCTTTACTGAGTTTCAAGCCGTCGAAGACCTACACTATCACTACGTCCATTTATTTACACTTATTCGGGAAGGAGATCGGTAGAAGACCGAGCGAGATGCTAGCCGAGCATTACATGTTCATACTAGGAACGAACTCGCTACGGCAAGAGAACAGTTGGAGGCCAGCAACAACCACATCAGCAAACTACTATTTGTGGATGGAGTCTCCCAGCAGTCTCCTGGATCTCCTGAGAGTCTCCTGAGACTCCTGGATATTTTTTCACTCTCCTGAGGCTCAGGAGACAGGTGAAATCTTGCTGATGCATACCGATGATTTGGAATCACAGGTCCGTGCCCTGGAGTTCCAACTCACCGCTGCACGAGCTGAACCACCACCACCACCACCACCACCACCACCACCACCACCACCACCACCACGACCAGGTAACCTCCCTCCCGTATTTCGCTCCGAAAAATTCCCAGATCCCCCAAAGTTCAACGGAACTAGGAAAGAGCTACCCGGGTTCCTTAACCTCCTCCGCACTAAACTCCGAGTGAACCACGACAGGTTTCTGAATGAGGAGGCCAAGGTCTTCTACGCAGTGAGCCGGTTGGAGGGGAAAGCGTTGGATCAGGTCATCCCCATGGCCACAGGAGATACTCCCCCGTTTCCTGCAGTAAATACCTTTGTCGAATTCTTGGAAGCTTTCTTCGGAGACCCAAACCCTCGAGGCACAGCCAGAAGGGAACTCCAGAGCCTCCGACAAGGCAAAGGAGACTTCACCACCTACCTTACACAATTTTTGCGCATCATGGGACGGTTGGACTACAATGAGGAGGCCAAGAAGGACGCTCTGGAAATGGGGCTATCCGACGACCTGAAGGACGCAATGATTTATCAGGATACGGCAACAGAAGGATATGACGCCTATGCGAGGAGGCTGATGACCATGGATAATAGAATTAGGGCTAGAAAAGATGCCCATCGTTCCAACAGAAACCCCATGGGACAGTTTGCGGCCCAACCTGCTGCCCCTCACCCATCCTATACCCCCGGAAGCCTTGCACCCATGGACCTACCAGCCCTACAAGCCCGCTCAACCCACGCCCCCCACCGGAAGGGAGGTATACCTTTGCCAATGGACGCCGCCAGACTCGGACTTCCGCTGCCGAAAAGAAATGGAGGATGGAGAATGGCCGTTGTGCCTATTGCGCTGCCCCTGACCACGTTTTTGCCCCATGCCTCCAAGGAAATCGCCCCCGCGGTCCTCCTCCTATGAGAGGTGCCGCTCTGACCGCCCCCCCTGCTGCCCCTACGCCTCCTGTTACTTCTTCTTCCTCTTCTTCTTCTTTGAGTACTCCTATGGATGTGGTTCTTTCTTTAAATGAGTCGGGTTTTCACTAGTCCCTGGTCAGTATTATGGCCCTCGCCAGGGACCCTCAAAGGAATTTTCTTTATCTGTATTTTCAATTTCAGGTTTTTCAGTTTTGGTTGTAGTAGAGGAGGAGTTAAATGGAGATGATTTAGTTGTTGCTTGTAATATTGTAAACAATAAAGACTCCATTCCTACTTATGTTATGATCGATACTGGGGCCTCAGGATTTGCATTTATTGACGAAACCTTTGCGCGCCATCACCAACTTCCTATTTCCTTACTTAAAACACCTAGAATTCTTGAGGTAATTGACGGACGACCTATATCCTCGGGACAAATTACTTCCATATGCCAGATCCCTCTTCAGATTGGATCACATCAAGAACGAATTCCTCTCTTTGTTACCAAACTCTGGCAATATCTCCTGGTTCTCTGCATACCATGGTTACAACATCACGACGCTACCCTAAGGTTTAAAGATAACACGGTCGCTTTTGAGTCGGATTTCTGCAAAAAGAACTGCAATACCAAACGCGACACCGCCGAAATCCCCGGAATAAAACCTCAAGTATATATGATAGGACCGGTACCGTTTAGCCGCCTTGCCTAGAAAAAGGGTCTACAAATTTATAACGCATCACTTCGCGATATTGAACAAACCCTTAACGACGTTCTGGAAGCCGAATGGAAGCACAAAATCCCTAGAAGATATCACCATTAACTGAATATGTTTGACAAAGCTTTTGCTCAAGACCTTCCCCCACGACGCCCCTATGATCATAAGATTCCGCTAAAAGAAGGAAGGGAACCGCCATTCAGACCTCTTTATGGAATGTCTAGAGACGAGTTACTTGCGCTCCGAGATTATATTCGAGAAAATCTCTCCAAAGGATTTATCCGCGCCAGTTCGTCACCAGCCGGGGCACCAGTACTATTTGTTAAGAAGGCTGACGGTTCACTGCGTCTGTGCGTGGATTACCGAGGACTTAACGAACTGACTATAAAAAACCGATATCCTCTACCGCTCATCCGAGAAACATTGGACCGTTTATCAAAAGCAAAATGGTATACCAAGTTACTTTACCGCCAGTCCACATATTATTATCACCTTGATATAAGGTTTAGTTAAACAGGATATATAGCTGATTTGGCGTTTCATATGATATTTTTTATCATGCCTCGTTGAAGCTAACTTTTGGCTCAGTCTGATATTTTTATCATATGATATCTATGGGAAGTCCTATATAATACTGATTTTACTCACTGAAAAACCCAAATACGCAGGTAGTAGGCCAGTATTCACACTTGTTCTACATAGGGAAATTTCACAGATTATATTCTTATTTATTTCACGATTTAATACTATATACATATGTCTAAAAATTATTACTATAGCTTGCCTACGCTATTGTACGGTATATTATGGTACAGTCCTTGATTCTGCCAGCGCGCTCGTTTAGATTCGCTGGATTGGGTGCCTAATTCACCGATTAGCTCGTATCCTAATGATGACGATGATTGATTAGGGGGGAGGGCGTAGATGAAGCTGTAGAGATGGAGCCGTACTAGTAGCGATTCGCTGCTTGATTCATTGTTTGATTCGCTGCCTGCTTCACCGATTAGCCCACGTCTGGACGATGATAGGATGTTCGATTGCAACGGGAGTGAGGCATAGAGATGAAGGTGTAGAGGTGAACATCAGCAAACTACTACTTGTGTATGCAGTCTCCCAACAGTCTCCCAGGTCTCCTGAGAGTCTCCTGAGGCTCCTGGATATTTTTTGAGTCTCCTGAGACTCAGGAGACATCAGGAGACAAATGAAGTCTTGCTGATGAAGGTGTAGGGACGGTGTAGAGGTGAAGGTGTAGGGAAGGGTGTAGAAGGAAGGAACTTGTAGGACCCGACACCTCCAAGTCCTAACCCTAACCCTCATTCCCGCTGAGACTTTTTGATGATCTTATTTCTCCGTGAAGATTCACTCCAAAAGGACCCCTAATTGAGCTTGATTGAGATGTGAATAGGTCCCAAATATCAGAGCTATCGCCCAATCAGGAAAGATTGAGCATCTACAGCTCATATCATACTAAAATGAGACCTCGGGGGCAAAATCAGCCTGATATTTTTATACGGACTGGCGGTAAAGTAGATCTACGCCAGGATTATAACCAAATAAGAATGGCCGAGGGGGCAGAATGGAAAACCGCATTTCGGACCCGTTATGGTCACTTTGAATACACCGTTATGCCATTTGGTCTTACCAATGCCCCTGCCACGTTTCAACACTTTATCAACGATTGCCTACGAGAACATCTTGACCAATTCTGTACAGCATACCTGGACGACATTCTGATATACAGCGATACTCTTGAAGAACATGAGGAACATGTGGAAAAAATACTGGGTCTATTACAGAAGCATGGCGTCCTGTTGAAGCCAGAGAAATGCGAGTTTCATACCCAAAGTACCACCTATCTCGGCCTCATAATTGGACCCAACGGTATCCGGATGGACCCTCATAAGATTTCTGCAGTACAGGAATGGACTACGCCCCAAACAGTTAAGGATATACAAGCATTTCTGGGGTTTGCCAATTTCTATAGGCGCTTTATCTTTGGATTTTCAAAACTGGCTACTGCCCTTACAAAACTTACCAAAAAAGGGATAGTCTTCCAATGGTCGCCAGCAGCCGAGACAGCCTTTCAGCTATTAAAGGAAGCCTTTACTACTGCCCCTGTTTTGATTCATTTTGACCCCGAGAAGCCAATTACAGTGGAAACGGACGCTTCATAATATGTCACCGCCGGCGTATTGTCTCAACACGATAACCAAGGGAAACTTCACCCCGTGGCATTCTTCTCTAAAAAACACACACCTGCGGAGTGTAACTACGAGATATACGACAAAGAATTATTGGCAATTATTCGGTGTTTTGAAGAATGGCGGCCTGAGTTGGAGGGAGCAAAGCACCCTATCGAAGTCATATCAGATCATAAAAATCTTGAGTACTTTATGTCTACTAAATAACTTAATAGGAGACAGGTGCGCTGGGCGGAATATCTCTCCTGTTTCGACTTTATTATCAAATACAGGCCAGGAAAACAAAGTGGTAAACCGGATGCATTGACTAGGAGATCAGGAGATCTCCCTGAGGAAGGGGATGAAAGACTACTTGACCAGAGTCAGACGGTGCTGAAGAGGGAAAATTTAGATCCAAAGCTAACTTTGTTGGCGGGTTCTTTGGCAAATGAACCCGCTGAAAAGAACGCCTCCGTACAAAATTTATTCGATGAAGGATATCTGGCTGACCCATTTCCACAAAAGATATTGAATCTACGACAAACAGTATCATGGATCCAATCGGACCTGTTAGATCACGGGTCTCCCGACACACGAAGGGAACATGGAGGGTCAGCACGCTGACAGGGACGATGGCAGGCTTGTTAGGCGATCTCGTCAAGAGATCGGGGTCTAGTATGCTGATCGGTGCGGTGGTTTGGTGCGGGGTTTTCCTTTGTGCACGTTTTTCTATTTCCTAATCTCAGATTTCTCCGACAGTATTCGCCATTTAACGCTGCTCGTGATTCCAATGTATGTTGCTTCGCTTCTTTCTTCCCTTTGGGCTTGAAGTGCCTATACGGCTGCCGCAGACACCACGCTACCTTCCGATAGTCGTCACGATAGTTTATTGGTCTTTGCCTTCGGCTTAATCCATCTGCGCTCCAAGCACTTCTCAGATAGCTTATTTCTGTTCTTTCTTTCTTTTCGCATGATGTAATATCCTCGGCTGGCCATCGAGCTTCCGGCGATCGCTGATTACGAACTTTCAGTAGAGAGACTATAGCGTCGCGACACACTATGCTGTCTTCCTTTCCTCTCTACGCAACTTCTTCTCTAGTTTCCTACGACATTACTTTGAGAATACATTTCTATACACTACTAGAGTTCTCCCTTTACCTCCTCCTCGCCTAAGCCCTGCCTCTCCTTTCTTCGGGAGGTAGGGCTAGGCCTCATTCAATATGAATCGCCGATAATTAAATACGTTGCTTTGCTTTCTTCTCTGCCTTCGGGCACGCTGCTCCTTCTCCCCTTCCTCCTGGATCGTGGTCAACTCCCCTACGTCTCATCGCCAGTCCAATATTAAGGCCTAGGGCTTTCCCCCTGGGTAACGTGCTAGCTAGCAAGAGGTGATTACACCCAACACATAGGTTGAGCATTCCCTATGTTGTATACGTAGTTAGTAGCAAGAGATATCGGAGACTGGAGCCCATGGTCCTCTCTTACTACTCCCCCCTACGCTGACATTCGTGCTTCACGAATCGCCCTCCTCGAGGTTAACCTTGGGCCCCCTGGATACAACAGTCCTTACGCATCAGGAAGGAGTGATCCTTCCCACACCCCCTCGCTTCCACGAGAAACAGATACAAAGCAATGCAAGGAAATCTCCTTGGCAGAATGCACCGAAGTCGACGGTTGTTTACTGTATCGCGAATGTCTCTACGTCCCAAAATATGCTCCCCTATGACTAGAAATTCTTAAACAATATCACAATGCCCCTTCAGCAGGTCACCCCGGTAGAGAAAAGACCTTTGAATTGGTCAGCAAGAATTACTACTGGCCAAATATGCGAGACTATGTCGGTCAATATGTTCGGAATTGCCATATCTGCCAACGAAGTAAGCCAACACATGGCAAGCTAGGAGTGCTGCGACCATTACCCATTCCCGAACAACCCTGGAGAGAAATCTCAATGGATTTTGTTACAGGTCTACCGGAAAGCGAGGGATACGATGCCGTACTCGTAGTGGTGGATCGGCTAACCAAAATGCGCCACTTACTACCTTGCAATACGACAGTTAATGCGGAAGACACGCCAAACCTATATCTGCAACACATTTGGAAATTACACGGTCTGCCAACACATATTACCTCCGATAGGGGAACCCAGTTTACAGCTAAATTCTGGAAGTTCCTCTGTAAACAACTTAAGATCGAGGCACGAATGTCAACTGTGTTCCACCCGGAGACTGATGGCCAAACGGAAAGACTCAACGCAGTTATGGAACAATACCTCCGAGCATATGTTTCCTATCCACAGGATGATTGGGCGAAGTGGTTACCTATGGCCGAGTTTGTGGCAAACAACCAGGTTTCCGCCTCCACATCAGCAAGCTTGGGGTTTTCCTAGGGCGCGCATGCATGCGTCCAGGCGGCATGCGCCAAGAATCATTCCGCCCCGCTCGCCACAAGCACCCCTAGCGCCCCGGCGCACTGCCAAATTTTCTCCTCCTCCTGGAGATGTCAACAAACCTCTGTTAGCACTGGCGAGTGCTATCTCCGCCACCAACCCCAGGTGAATTTCGTCTCGGCACTCTATCTCTGGTGCACATGGATCTCGCCCAACAAGTCTTCACTCTAAAGATCTTAGTACCCAATCATGAATACTCTATTATGGATCGCTACTACTCTGAGAGGTATGTTCACTTCCCTGAGAGCATTCAGGTTGTCTTTTTATTGATACTAGCTAAAATCATTCCATGTGTGCAAATCAATCCGGGTATTTACAAGCCAATTGGAGCTGTCCACCTCAAAGAGATGTGCCATTCCCAAGATGCTACGAATGTTCACAACCCACATCTTTCTCCTTCTTCTTCTTCTGCAGGCTTTGTGGCGCCGAGAGTGTCAGAATCCCCTGCCTTTCGCCTCCAGGATCTCTATCAGGCACAATCTATGTGGTCGGCCCTTATCATCACGAAACTTAAACAAAGCCTCTAATCGCCTGCAGGCGCCCTCCAAACACTCCCAACGCTCAAGACGCTACTGAAACCCATGCCCAATCCTTTCTCGCTGTTCGCTTTCTGAACGCCGCTTCTCCCGTACATCGGAGATTGTGAATCTCATACATGTCCGGCTTTTGGAAAATAGGTATCGGAACTTGCAGGCAGGTAAATCTTTCCACACGGTATTCGCCAAAGCTCTCTAAGCTTCCGATAAAGCTCTGGGAGCAATTTTCATCCTCTGCATACTCCTTGACTAGATGATATAACGCCATTCGGTTCATCTTTAACTCATTGGCGATATCGTAAAGCTTTTGCGACCTAGCCGATGGATTACATAGTTTTCTTAAGGGTAGTTTAGCGTCAATTAAAGCCCGTTCGTCGTTTGTTGATTTTTTCCTGTCTTCGATTTTGAAAACGCAAGCAGCCTTTTAGGTTTTCGCGATGATTCCAGAGGAGGTCGCCATTGCTCTCTGAGCATCCAACAATATCTTTGAGGTTTAAGATTCGATCTCCAGTGCTAGTCGCCTCCGCCGTAGTTCAAGATCTGCGCCGCCGCTGACCTTGCTCACGCCTCATACGCTTCGACTTGATGAACGCGAACTAATTCACTACGTCGGTAGAGAACATTGAATGCTGCCAAAGCGCTACACGCTCTCTGTAGTGCGACAATAGGTGCAATTTGATGAAGTTGAAATGAGATCTTTCACGGATCTCGCGAATCTCCTGCAAGCTGCGGTCATTGCCCTGAGAGCCTTGGGATTGCAACGCTCTGGTCCGATCTTTTGCATCTTTCCGCGTCCGCTTATATGCTCGAAGTTCCAGGAAGATGTCTTTATGTCCATGGAAGTCTTTGAGATCGTTCTCTAGATATTCCAAAGTACTCGTCGTGTGACTCCCGTATTGCGCCATCAAATGGAAGTCAATCAAGGCTTGCACACATTTCAACGCCTTAGCAAAGTCTGCCCTTACAGCATTCGGCGGGTTTCTCAGAGCAACCGCGAGTGCTCCCAGGACAATCCGCCCAAGATTCCGCATCTCCTTACCCTGCCATTGTGTTGTCGCCCTGTAAGGCTTATTTGGTACTGCAAGCCTAGGATATGGTGCAATAGATGACCAAGCCTTGTCGAACTCGTCTAATCGGTGATGCTTCTGCGTAACCTTGCACCCACTCCATCACGCTTTCAATAGCCCAAGATAGATATTGCGCAAAGATATCCGCTTGTTCAGCGTCCGAGGCGTTAACATTCGCATGTCCCAAAAGGCATTGAAGAGTGTCTTTACAGACTTCGACACAAGGTATTCCACTGGCGGCGATTCGCTGACTCTCGTTGAACTGCCGCACCATCTCCTGATAGGTCTCCTGATTGCGCGGAGGGCTTCGCCCAATGCTCCCAAGGCTTTTGAAATCAACTTCGCACCTTGGACAGGCTTGATTGCTGATATTCTGTAAGGAGGCATGTTTGGGTTGGTCGGCGATCCACCCGCACAACACAGGATAACATAATCGCTCATAACCATCGGCGCAATTGATAAGCTCGCCACCACTGCTCCTGAAGCTTCCGAAAATGTCTTTAAGCCGGTGCCATTTGACTTTGACGCCGCAGTATCGTGACTGGCAGTCATGGACTAACTCGGAGGCACTCGCAATAGTGCAGTGAGATAAATAACGCCCCGGCGCTTGTTTTGTAATCGACGACTTGATATTGCCAATCGTTGCAAAGATACTCACGCCTTCTTCGCCGCCAAGTTCGCCGACGTGCTCCATCCGACGCGCATATAACGGCACCAAAGTGACTTCTGAGTGAGTTCTACCCCTATATATTAGCCACGCTCCCAGCAGTAGTCGCAGAGCCTCCCAGAGCCGCTAGAGCCTCACCTGCGCTTCCCACCACCAATCTGCTGTATGCAGTTCCCCATACATCCGCTCACCAGATTCATTGTTTCTACCACGCGCGCATACACCAAAGACTCTCTGAACGCTGACCTGTAAGAAATCGCACAATAGTCATTGGGCCGCGATAGTAGAGTAACTTTCGCCCCGCTTATCTCGACTTCGAACGCTGCCAGCTTGATTTTCCTGCGCAATCATTCATCTCTTCCAGCTTCCGTGATAAACCCCGCCATTCCTGTAGTGAGCTTTCGCGTTGCCATCATGGTGTGGAGGAAGAACGCCAATGTTGCCGACGCTTTCGATAGTATGGCGTAACGCGCCATTCTAAATTCTTACGCCGAAGCAGCGTGCCACGGCCCCAGAAGGCCCTCCGAGGTTTCTCATAGTCCTCCGAGGCAAACAGGCGCCTCCGCGCTTCAGAATAGTGGTTCTAGCCACATGCGTCTCCCCATCCGGGTCGTCTGTTTCGTTGTTGAAGTAGGACTCTGACTCGAGGTCTGAATTGTAATAGTCGGAGGAGGCACGGTCGCCATCTATAGAGCCCTCAGGGGTATCATTTGTGTTCTCAGAGGTATCGTTATGCTCTTCGAGGAGCTGTGATTGATTGCCGAACTACTCATCGGCCTCGAAGGGATGCGTAGCGCGAAGATGCTTATCAAGATTCGCTGAAGACCTGTAGCGTTTGGGGCAGAAAGGGCAAGTCGACTTCATGACCATTTGCGACAGCTCTGTAGGCAATCTAATCCCTGATCCGACTGTTTGGAAATTAGACCCTGCCAAGATATGCATGATTAGTAATCTAATCTGCATGTTTGTTCAACCTCTATCACGTCATTTATCAACAACTCCAACATGCTATCTCAACCAAACCTCCTAACCACCCACCCCACCTCTCCAAGTATTCGCGGGTCTTTTCTCTATCTCTATAAGCATTGGCGGCTCTTCTCTGAGCATTCGCAGCTGCTCTCCCGACTATATCTAAATGTAGGGTCTATCTACCGAATCTATCGACTATATCTAAATGTAGGGTCTATGTACCAAATCTATCGACTAGTAGTCACTGACTTCCAATATCGCAGCCGTAAGCAATCACCAACAACAACACCAATAGCATGAGCCTGCCCGACCTACGTCATATATTGATAATGTAGGAACAAGGCATATTGGGTCAGTGCGGAAGCTCTGAGAGCACCGATGACTCCTCGTTGAGCTTTGGGTGACACTCAACATATAAGAATGCCCTCACCCACCCGGGGTTCCTCTCCCCACCTTCCCTACTATACGCACTACCGGCTCTATCTTCAACTCTCACGGTTTCAACTCTCACGGTTTCAACTCTCACGGTTTCAACTCTCACGGTTTCAACTTTTCTTTCAATTTTCAAGATGCCTCGACTTTCAAAGCATAGTCCGGACCTGTATAAAAGCATTGAGGTTTGCCTTCCTAAAGTCATGCTCATCCGCTCGTTACTCACTACATCGATCTTTACTAGAGGCTTAGCAGCCTCCCAACGCATTCCCGAGCCTCCCACAGGCCTCCCATCGATATATACGGTCCCCAAACCCCGAAAGAGTCAGCCATGAACTGCACTGAGACAGAGATCCATAGTCGCGTCACGCCTCCTAAAAAGCGCTGCTCATGCCCCCAAAGCCTCCGGTCAGTAAAAATCTGGTATCTTCTAGCGCTGGGATTTAGTAGAACATACCCGACCCGACATCATGAGTGAGTCTAGCCCCAGTAACAGGCGCAGAAAAACGCCCAGCAGGCGTAAAAGGCCCAGCAGACCCAGCAAGGCCGGTACCAGTAAGACGGCTACGGAAGACCCTACCTCGGCGCCCCGCTCCTGCCGTAAGGGATCCCTCCCCACATCAAGCTCCTCGTCCGCACACTCGACAACACTGGAGCCAGCAACAGCAACAGCAGCGAAAGCAACAGCAGCGAAAGCAACAGCAGCGACACCCACTGCCCGCACAGCACTCGCCACCCCTAAGAGAACACCCGCGACAGCAACAGCAGCGACACCCACTGCCCGCACAGCACTCGCCACCCCTAGGAGAGCATCCGCGGACGACATGACAACTCCGGCAGGAAAGGCTAAGATGGCCCTAGGCCTAGCCAATCAGGGGAGTGTCTATATTCACCTCCGGAGGGAATTACACGCCGCAGACGATATCGACAGCTTGGGTAAATAAAACAGTCTCCGCACCGACGCTTCAACAGTCTTTGTAATCGGCCATGGAGACTTATATCTCTCCGCACAGGTCTGTTCGATCGCCTAACACCGCTGACCGGAGAAGAATCGGCGGAAGCTCGCCGGCCATCGCCGACGCTAAGGAAAGGTATTCAAAGATCACAGGCAGCGAGAGCTCGCGAGAACAATGGTTCTGACACGCCTGAGGACCAAGACTTGCCTCAAAGCGCTAAAGCAATCATACGAGCCCGCAGAGCAATCGGCAGAATCGCGATGGTTACGCGGTGGACTCGACGCCATCGCTTCCATACGAACCCGATATTGTCTCGAACTACACGTGGGACAACCCGCTCAATGAGCCCAGTTTCATCGGAGTGTTGAATGGAGAGTCGCTTAGCCGCGCAAGATGATAAACGAAGACACCATGCGCCGATAGAGTTATTAGACCATCCGTGAGCAATTGCGAATCCTCCGCCTCTTCTAGGTGCTCCACCAAATGATCCACCAGTTGTGCAGATTACCGACGGCGAAGAGCTTAAGGGGTGGTTGGCCAGCACCACCGCAAGACCTCGGAGGGTTTTGGCGATACTCCATAGGGAACGTGCCGGTTTTGGTGAGAGTGGTAACGAGTCTCCACCCAGCCACCAAAGGTTTCCGCACATTGAGGAGAGCGATTATTCCATCCTCGACATTCCTGCAGAAGACTCCAGCTTTGATCCCAACTTTAGGGTGACCAGCACTGCCACGAATACGCCTGCACTTTGAGAGCCTTTCAGAGGATTATACAGGAGTACGTTGTCCGCCGCGATAGGCAGCAGGCGGTATTGACCATTTTGAACCTATATACCAAAGGAAGTTTCCCGACGCTGCCTGCGTTGCAGACCCGGATTTCGCAGGAAGATATGGACACAGTGCAGAGATAGCAGCGAAGAGCTGCAGAGGTGTTCCAAAGCCCACACCAAAGCAATACCTGCGCCTGCCTCGCACGCCAGTAGGTAAGCAACCGCACATGACAGAGAGAGCATTGCCGATATCTTTCTTACGGTTAGTTACTAGTATCTTCCATTAATTAGCCCTATCATCTACTTTACTAATCAGGAATCAGCATACCTTTCTTTTGTCGCTATATATTTAGAGGATCTTTGGCACTATATTTAGAGGATCGTGTTTTGGTTTTTTAGTTTTAGGGGCATTAATTAGTTAACAGTAATTAGTAGGCATCCTAACTCACATCTCGGTCAGAGGGTCCTAGCTAGCTTTTATAGATGTTCCATATTCGCTTGAGGATTGGGAAGAGCTCTAGGAGTAGTCGCGATGGTTGATGGAGCACTGCATCGCTTACACGTAGCTACATGGTCCAGTGACCCTATTATATATGCCTAATAATATAATCATTTGCCCTGATTGGGTTATGTTTGGCATCTCCTTAGAGCCCGATTAGGCTTAGCTAAAGATCTTTAGTGACTCAAACTCTAAGAGCAAAACAGGGCTAGGATTCGGATAGGAGTTAGTCACCTCTACGCTCCACCTCTACATTACAACCCCATCTCTCTGCTTGCAATTATACGTGTACGGCTTCACCTCTAGGCTTCATCTCTACGGCTTCACCTGCCCCCTCCCTCCACCTCCACCTCTATCTCGAGTATATTCCTATCTCCTAATAGTCACCAATACTAACGCCCATATAGTCCCAGTCCTATGCCCAATCAAACCTACGCCCAAACCTACACCCAATTCTACGCCCAATCCTACGCCCAAAACCACGATTTATCCCCCGCCCTAACCCCGCAGCCCTCCAGTAAGACACAGGCAGGCCTCTGCTAGTCGTCGGGATACCTAAGGGAGGCATCGCGTCCCGGAAACCATAGCTACTATGAGCCCAAAATACGTTGAGAAAACGATATGCTCTAGTATACCATAAAAGGGCGGGGTTTCCAACATCGAAAAATCGTTTCATTGCGATCCCGAAGTTTCGAAACTAGAGCATATCGTTTTCTCAACGTATTTCGGGCTCATAGTAGCTATGGTTTCCGGGACGCTGTCTAGTCCGTGAAACGTGGCGGTACGCAATGAGCGCAATTTTTAGTGTAACTACATATTGAAGGTTTTAATCAAATAAACATTAATTAATTATTATGCACAATATGGCACTATCGCGTAACAAAAGTATCAGACTAGCCAAAAAAAAATATCTATCCACCTCATCACGATAGCTCAGATAGTAATGGTCAGTGCTGTGGGCGATGTGAGGTTACCGAGTGAGTATGGTGCGGTGCGGCTTAAAGGTGACAAAAGTTGCATCGCTTATAACTTTTCAACAAACAAAATATCAAAAATCTAACACACAGAATTGTAGATATAGGTATGATGAAGACTCTTGTGTGTTAGATTTTTGATATCTTGTCTGTTGAAAAAGTTATAAGAGATGCCATTTACCTATTTTTGTATGTAAAAAGCGCCAAGACCCGGTGGAGTGGAACAGTATTATACCCATTTATACCCCCTACATCACAGACTTGCAGCCAAGATATAGTTTTCAGCCATAACATGGCTGGAATCTAAGGCTCTTATTGGTTAACAAGCAGCCGGAGTGGCTATGATTGTTCCAGCTGAGATACCGGCATGTCACCTTTAAGACGCGCCGCACCATACTTGTGAAAAGGCCTAGTCAAAAAAAAAAATCCTAATATCAAATCGCCTCATCGCGATAGCTCAGATAGCAATGGCCAGTGCTGTGGGGGATGTAAGGTTACCGAGTGACCACTTGTGATTACATACTAACCCGATTGGTACTAGCTTCAGTCCGCTTCCGGTTCGGCTCGGAGATTTCCATGCCAAGCTTTGTGCTCAAAATCAGGGGTAGGGGCTCCTCCAACCACACCATTCTCCAGATACCCCTATCATCACCGTGATTACTATCACCATGACTCCTAGCAAGCGAGCTTCTACTGGAGAAGTGTATCCCCCTACTAATAGTAAACGAACAAGACCCCCAAGGAGTCCTAATGAGGATGTGGAGATACATCAAGTGCCACTGGCAATGCCCCCCAGAACGACTCGGAGACCTTCAATAGCACTCCCATCTTCCAAACACCCCTAACGGCAGCCCCTAGCAAAGCGCCTTTACGCACTCCGGTGATCCTAAGAGGCATGGGGATGCCTCACGAAGAGTAACGATTCATGTACCCGAGGATCATGTAGGCGGTATAGTCGACACCGAACCGGAAGCAAACGCTGCAGAGGATGTTGACAGCAGCGGATCCGACATGAATACCCGCCCAGAGCGATCAGGAAAGCTCAAGACGATGAGACTATGAATCGACCCCCATCATGGGGCCCAAATGGGTGGAAAGAAGCCGCCATCGCGCCAAAATGCGCAGAAAGATTGGCAAAGCGCCCTAAAGAAACCCACGCCGCAGCCGCAGAAGCAATTGCCTCATCGGGTTAATCTTCACGTAGTTGAGGTTCGTGAATGTGGCTCTTGTCCTTGATTTGATTGGCCCTGCTAATGCTCAGTGATAACGAGTCAGAAAGGAAATCGGCCGCCTGCCAAACCAATGCAAAAACGAGGGCGAACTTCCGCCAATGATCCAACAGAACCACCGATTGCTCCAGCAGCTTCCGCGGGTGCTTCCCGGGTACCAGAAACACCTCCTGTCTATACTATTGACTCCTCACCTATGTCTATCCAATTCTCTTCACCGGCCTATCGTGACCCACACGGGATGTTTCCTTCGTCGCCATTGCCAAGTGGATATGGGGAAGATATGCCTCCGGTCTCTCCCCAAATCCCTCCGAGCACTCCCTATCCCCGAAATCAAAGGCCGACTTTACCGACCTGCCCTGGCTGAAGAGCCCCGCGCTACCACGATGGCCTCTTCTGTTCCCGAGTCAAGACAATTACGCGCTCTCCGGCCCTCGCATACGCTTCTCCGAAAGACTCTTTACCCTTATCCAAGCGACGATAGCTCCGTGAGCTCACAGAAAACAAGTCAACCAAAGCGCAAAGTTCTGGTGAGTCTACTGTATTGTCCATTAACGATCGTAGAGAGAACGAGTGCAGCTCTTGATCGGAGAACATACGCTTCTCCGCTAACTGTTTCGCGCGCGCTAACAGTTTTATCAATTACTATGCGAGAAAGGCTAGTAACATTGTGGGTGTAAAACAAATATTGATGAGACCATTAAGTTGCGCAAGTGCTCGAAGAACACCCCCTAACGCTTCTAAAGCAGCACTTCCCGATGCTCTGAGAGATGTTAATCCAAGCTGCAGGTCAGAAGTCTTCACTCCCGAGTCCGTTCACACCTCATGCATGAAGTGAAAGGGCGGCTCGCCGACTCATCTCTTGATGGGTTTGCTAAGCTCCCAACATCGGGCGAGCGGGCGAGCCGTGTCCAGTACCTTTTGAAGAATGATCCTTTTATCAGCCATCCGAATTACTACGAGGTGGGAATTCCACATACCCACCAGAGCATTGAGTATAACTCTCACAGCTATTAGGAGTATCGTTGCCGGTTCCTAGCACCCGAGATAGTTGATATTTTATATTATAAATTCTTCGAAGGTATCCGGATGCGAGGAGTCAGGGATCCTGAATTTCTCGAGCGAATAAACCCTACCCTGATCTGTTTGGTGGCTACTGCAATTTGGCATGGGTTGCGCGCCTGGTCGACGGGGTTATATGAAACCGCACCATTTTCAGTCCGGGAATGAGACGGGTTGTGAGTAGTAATGGCCACCGCCAGAGCTGTCGTAACGCTCATACTGATGCCAAGGCCAGAGACATTCACGAGAATGACAAACACATGGAATAGCCGAACACCAGAAAATCAGGCTGGAACGTTAGAGTTGATTAAGGAGAATCTTCGGGATATGGTAGTTTTTGATACCGGAATGATATTGCCGAAACATACTGACTAACCTTGAAAATAGATACGAGAAAAGAAGGGCGTTGTGCTGGAGGTAATACCAGTAGATGGTCTTAAGGAAGATGATGATGCTCTCGCTGCAGATCTGGCAGCATTCCGGAATTTTAGAAGGGGGACCACGGCGACTCCAGGGGCATCCCAGGGGACTAACTATGAGGACAGTCTTGATCCGGAGGTTGTTGGCGCCCAGCTGCGGGAAGTTCACGTGGATGTCTACGGAGAGACTGAGGAGGAAGAACAGGAGCTCCCGGTTGAGCCAGAGCAGGATGAACAGGATCTCGAGCGAGATGAATGAGGCGAGCAAGTCCCTACGAAATATCGCGATAGTTCTCTGAGCTTTTGGAAGCCTAGGCGCATGATGGGTACTACATGTTATTATTTCTTTTATTATCTTTTTGTGATATTATTTAGTGTTTAGCGATTGGTGGACGTGGATGTATTATTAATAGCGGAATTTAACCACCAATAGCTACCAGAGGTATCGTGAGTACTATGAGAGCATTGTGCAATAGGTATATTATTTGAGGGCGTGTAGAGTATGCTATTAGTTCAGGGTGACAGGTGAGAGCGTCAGGCGGCTGCAGGCAATGTAGGCACCCTTCAGGTCGAGCCAGGGGAATCGATATATCTTCAGGAGCATCTATCAACACACCAGGAGGTATCAGGAGGACTAATTTAGTGCCAGGAGGAGGTGGTTGAAGCCGGGAGAGGCATGACATAATACCCTCGCCCAGGCGCGCCCTGAGATAGGCGGGAACCACCGGAGATGGAGTTTGTCTTCACAGCGCCGTGAGCGCCCTGAGCACCGCAAACGTCTGAGAAGGGCACCCAGGTTTGCTGATGCACGAAGGCCACACCCTTCTTTGCAAACTATGGCTATCATCCTCGATTCACGATAGACCTCCAGAAGCCTGAAAAGTCGCCGCCTAGTCTCGACGCATATGAATTTGTGGGAAAGATGGAGGAGCTGCACGACTATCTACAGACTCAACTATGGTCGGCTCAGGACCAACAAGAAAAGTCAGTGAATGCTAAACGCACCCCCGCCCCAAGGTATGAAGTCGGAGATATGGTATTCGTGTCGGCAAAGAATATTCGCACTACCCGCAATTCGAGGAAGCTCGACTGGAAGAAATTGGGACCTTTCCCTATCCAGGAAGTGGTTTCTCCCTATGCCTATCGCCTGAACCTCCCCCGCTCGATGAAGATGCACCCTGTATTCCATGTTTCTCTTCTTGACCTCGCAGCAACCGACCCTATGCAAGGACAAATACTTCCCATCAGCAAGCCTATTAAACCCTACCGGAGGCCCGGGAGGTGTGGGAGACCTTCGGAGACACCCGTCACACTTTGGATCTCCAGGGGCTTACCCGCCCGTACGAGGGCCTCCTGAGCCTTTGCGGGAGCCTCCCGAGCACTGAAGAAGGCTCAGAGGGCTCTACTGACGCTAAGTGGCGCTCTCCTGGCGCCCTCTAGAGGCTTTGTTATCCTCTCCCAAGAGACTGCGAGATATCGCAGACCTCCACAGTAGTAAGAGGTTTTAATTTTAGAGTCCTCACTAGCGTTCAGAGAGGCTTCGGAGATGCTCTGTTATAAGCCCAGGGATAAATCTAGCCTTTGTAGGGCATTCTCCAGCAGGCTCGCCAAGCCCTCCTGGGCTCTCCTGAGGGCTCGCCAAGCCCTCCTGAGATCTCCGGAGACTCTTGATGATTAAGCTAGATCTCCCATGCTCTCCTGTAATCCCTGCCAATCTCCTGGGCTCTAAAAATATCTCTGAGGAATTTTAAACTATTACTAATCTACTGATGCTTCAAAATCCACTTTGATTATTAATAGCATACATCAAGAAAATAGGAGTCCTCCCAAAATCACATATTCACGGGGCAGGAGGAGGCTCTTGAAATGCCTCTCCCACCTTCGCCGTGCCCACGTCTCCCAAACCACTTTTCTCCATCACTGCTGGTGCCTTCCATTTCTTCCCGCGCGCCTTTGCAGCCCTCCATGCGGCTATATCCGCAGCTAATTGAAAATCATCCTCCTCCAGGCCGACTTTGGATATAACCTCTTTAGGCCCTCTTAACTCATCGTCCTAAAAGGCTTATTAGTCACATATAGATAAGCAAGGCCCTTTGAGTCTTTTTTATTTACCTTCTCGCGAATAGATTCTCGTATTACTTCCAGTGTGCCCTCCTGGTTCTCCTTGCTTCTCTTTCCCCATGTGCTTAACATCCTGTTGAAGGTAGCTGGAGGTATCCCGAAATCAGCAGGAGCCTTTTAGAGGGCTTGGTGCGCCTTACTCATGATATCCGGATTCTAATGCGGATTGAAGTTAAACCCTTCGATGTATATGCCTGTTTACGAGATCGTAAGATAAACCAGATTGCGGTGCAAACTAGGCTAATAAACGGCTGAGATATATCATCAATGAAACCAGGACCCCTCGCCCCACGCATCTTGTCACCTTTGTAATACTTTAGAAATATTACTTCCACGATTTCCGGGGCCCAAAAGTGAAGCCGCCCTGTCTAATGGCTGTCAGCACCTTTACGAAGGCTCATAGAATGGTGGAGAGCTCTTACAGTATAATTATCAGGATCGCTTATAAAACGGTCATTCTCGAGGAGAAAGGACACCTTCTTACCCTTTGCCTCCGGCGCCTTCTCCTCGCTCAAGCCATACAAAAGACCCTTCGTATAACAGAGCCACTAGCGGTTAGGAGAATAGTTCTCACCGGGCCTGTTATAGGCTCAGAGTTATTGATAGAATTCAGCAGTTACAGTGATAGGAAAAGTACCAGTAGTGAGGACCGCAACCTGCTACCAGTGTACCTACCTTCTGACCGCTAGTATCACGGAGGCTTGGCGAGACGGGGACGGGATGTGCCAAGGTACACAACCGAGGCGAGGCGGAGCGAAGAGAAGCAACGCAATATAAACTAAAGGGACGAAGACGAAGCGAGACGAAGACAAAATACGGGAAGCGAGCACGAGGGCTCTTCACGGTGACAAAGACTTCGAAAGAGTCCTAAAGTACTAGATTGACTAAAAGGACAAGAAGGTTGCGTGAAGAGAAAAGAAGAAGAAGAGAAATCCTACAAGCGAGGGAGAGAGCTCCCTATATAGACCAGAAATCCCTTCGCTGACTCATCCATAGAAACCTATAGAAACCCGAGCACACCTTCCTATTAGAAATACATGCATACCACTGACTCATAGAACCCTTGTAACCGAAACCCGTCGAACCCAATAGAAACATCTGACTAATCCTTCTTCCCGCAACCTTGGTCTAGTACGCTCCACGCCGTGATAGCTAGGATGGAGATCTATTCATGAAAGGATAGGCTGACGAGTCTAAGCCTTGTCAGTGAATAGAGGACCGGCTGGAGCAAGGTCTCTAAGTGCCCGGGCATCTCCAGTGTCCCTCTGTGCAAAGAGAACCCTGCCGCAGGCGGTAGTGGTTATGCCCGGAATAATCTACAATAAGTTACAGCTCTGCAGCCATCTAGGGTAGACCACCTGAGCGGAGACTCATCTGATGCAGGCCCGGAGCTGTGTGACAGCCAGGCTGCAGGTGATCCTTGACCCTGGCTAAGGGTGCTGACTCTAGGACCGGAAACACCCGCTAACGCTTAGTGAGAAGCGGGGTAGCGGAGGAATTGTTTTCCGCTCCAAACAGAGTTTTCACCGGAACTTAGTAAGAAGCGGTGGATTGCAGGAAACAGAGAGATTTGGAGTATAAGTACTCATCTCCAGTTTCCGCCCATCTGTTCTGATTTTCCTGATCATCAGTTGTAACAAGCGGAAGAAGACCCTTAAGATTATTCTAAGTCTATCAAGAAGAATCTTTACTCTCTAAACCTAATTTCTATCTTCTACCGGCCCTCTTGCTTCCTACACTCTTGTTTAGTAGAGGCAGAACCCCGTCACATTATAATCTTAAAGGCTTCAGTTACCTTTAGAGATTATCTTCCTACAAGACCAAAGATGTCTGCCTTACCAGCCCCAGAGCAGCCACTTCAGCTTGAATGGCAACCAAGACCTTTACAACTGGAGGCCTCGTCCCAGACACAGTTGGTCAAAAACCCCAGGACAGCTCTACAAGCCTATATCCCCGGCTGTGAGCCTACCTGGCAAGACTCGGACCCGGTCACCTATGAGCAGTTCTTCAGAGAACTCCAAGTCTACCTTCAGCACCGCTTACAGCAAGAACTGAACAAAGGAGCTCAGGCCCTTGTTCTCATCCATGAGCGGCAACAAGCGGAGGCAGAACTCATGAGGCAAGCCTTGACCTTCATGAGGGACCAGGTCACCTCTCTTCAGGATGAACTGAGGAGATTTGTGGAGAAGGATGACCTAGACCCGGATGCCATGGAAATTGAATGGTCCAACCCGGTCATCCCTCCCAACTACATAATTGAGATCCAGAAGGCCATCAATGAGGGAAAGCTACAGGTAGATAGACCCGGGACCCCTAGACCACCATCCCGGGTAGCCTCCAGATCAGGAAGCAGGGCTCCTAGAAGACAGCAGTCCCTGTTTGCCACCTTCCCCAGACACTAGCAAGGCCCCATAGTTCCGGTGGTCATGCCTCAGGTGGGAGCCTCACCGCTTCCTCCTCCCAGGAGAAGGCAGCCCTTCTCAGGCCTGGGTCTCAGTTTTGAGGGATTGGAGTTTGAAGAGGAAGGAAGTCCTCTGTCTCCAGCTCCTCCCCCCACAGAAAACCCCGGTGGTCAGTCAGAACCCCCGGAGGTACCGATCCTTCCTCCTTCCCCACCTCCGGTAGTAGCAGGTGGAAGTGGAGGCAATATTCCTCCTCCTCCGGTGGCCCAAGGTGGTGCCCCTGGAGATGATCCAGACAGCTCAGATTCGGAGCCGGAAGGGAATGATAGGAGAGCCTGGCGGAGGTACCTCAAGAAGAAGCTTGAGAAACAGCAGAGAGATCTGCTTGCTCTCTTGGTCAGTCATCGGCCACCTCTTGAGCAGTCCCATCCTCCTCACTCCACCAAGGCCCAGGAGCCTAAAGCCCCTCCACCTTCTAAGTTCAAGGGTGAAGTGGAACAGGTGGAAACCTTCCTCCGCCAATGCGAGAATGTATTCTCCATTGAGAGCCAGTCCTTCTTGATAGATGATGATGATTAGTAGGGGGATACAGGCTGTCTTGTCTTTCTGTCTAAAGAACGGATTTTTGAAAATAACTCAACAACGAACAGAGATATCATCAAAGCGACTTCAGATTCATCATCTCCATCTCAAGTTACACCTTATCAACGGCTCCTGAAATCATAGCTCTTCTTTCACAGAAGTTGTTGTGGATTTCCGTTTTTCTCAACTCATTTTTACCCCACTTTGCTGCCAAGCCACCCTCACCCACCCCACCAAATTCCTAGCGCCACATCCACCAACCGTAGGATGTCTGAAGGGGTTGAGCAATCCCTGCCAGGCATGCCATCATCACCCCCCCCTGCACAGTCTGAGGACAGGGATATGGGAGTTAGAGATGACTATAGCATGGCTATGGATCAGAGTGAACCGGAAGACCAACCGGATAACCAAAGCAGCGACCCTCTGGCTTCCAATGGCCAACAACACAGAGTTATACCAGCCAAGAGAATATTATTCCAGTCTAATGAAAACTATTCTGGTAAAAGACAGGCATTACCAGGACGTTCTGGACAACCTATTGCTCATGGATCTCAAAGCTTCATCAACCAACGCCTCTGGGATAGTGTTCTGACTCTAACAGCACAGAACGCTGAAATCAAAGAACAAAATCAAAACCTCTCAACTCAGATGCAGGCTCTGCAAACCCTCCTCAATTCAGTCCTTGCTGCAACAAACCAAAACAATAATGAGATGAAGAGCAGATTCGATGCCATTGCTAGATCTATAAAATCCTCAACAGCATTGAAAAATGGACAACAATCCCCAATGGAGAAAACACCAACTGCCCCGGTCATCCCCCAACCTCAACTCAGCAAAAGGGCACAAGGAAAACAACCAGCCCATTCTAACGGACCTCCACAACCTCTTCAGCAACAGGAAAAGCAGAAGGATACCTGGGCAACTGTGACTAGGAAAAATGCTAAACAGCAGGCACAAACACTCAGGACACCACTCCCGCCTAAACTTCCAGCTACTAAAACCATCATTGTCACAAGGTCAGCTCCCAAAGATGGGACACTCAACCTTGTCCAGCTCAGAAACACCATCAACAGAGACCTTACAATTGCGAAGGCAGACCAGGCTATTCAGATTGGTGGAGCAAGTTGGAATCAGAGGGGAAACCTTATGCTTTTCAGTAAAGGGGCATTCACAGAGACTCAGTTCGCCAGCTACAAGACCAATATTGAAACCGCTATGAAAGAGGTGGACCCAACGGTTATATCTATTGCCATGCAAGAGACATGGTTCAAGCTTGCAGTACATGGTATCAACCTCGAACACTACCCAGACACCGCTCAAGGAATGGAAGATCTCAGAAGCGAAATCCATGAGCTCAACACAGGAGTTACTCTAGCTACCACACCTAGATATATGGCCGCCTGAAAAGAGTGGGAAAATCTCACAGTTCAGTTATGATCGCTGTCAGCAACAAGTCTTCCTACAATGCTATGCTTGCCAGGGGAATTCGGGTATTTGGACAACTACACAGAGCCACTGAATATCACACAGCAAGACCTACAGATCAATGCAAGAACTGCCAGAAGTTTGGACACAGCTGGCAGAGATGCCCCACCAAAGATATCCCTATATGCTCGATTTGTGCTGCTGGACATACCAGCCATAATCACTTATGCCCTCAATGCAAAGTTCAAAGTAAGAGCTGCCCACACTTCCCACCAAAATGCGCCAACTGCGATGGACCACACGCAGCCTATGATCCTTCATGCCCTGTAAGGAACTCTATCATCCAACGTCTCAACAACGAAGATAATGAACAGGACATGCAATCATGACGCCACAACCAAATCCTCACAGAGTGCGTATTATTCAACATAATTGCGCAAGATCACAAAACTGCATGATAGGACTGCTACACTCAGTGTATGAGACAGCAGACATAGTTATAATTCAAGAACCCTTCGTCATGCCTGGCACAACTGCAGGCACCTGGACATCAATATCACACCCCTCCTTTGACAGCATCATTCCCACCTCAGATCGACCACCAAGAACCCTCACATTCACTATTAAGACACATCTTAACCCCCATCTGATCATTCAGCCGAAGCTTGACATCGTCAATGATCCAGACGTACAAGCATTAGAGTTATCCACCCCCTCAATACCTCCCCTTACTCTTTTCAACATCTATAATGAAGACCCTCCAGGACACAGCAATGAACCCTATACAGTGGAGAGGGTACTGGTCAATATCCCTCTCCCTGCAAGAACAATCCTAGCTGGAGATCTCAATGCCCACCACCTATGTTGGAACTCAGCAAACCGCACACCAAAACGCCATGAAATCCTAGTTCAACTCCTGGAAACTGGAGGATTCACCCTTATCAACGAACCAGACATTCCAACCTATCATTACAGGACTGGAACTGGCACCTCAGTTCTAGACTTAGCTTTCGCTTCTCCCTCCGTCAACACTCTGCCTACCAACTGGGCTATTGACGAACAGGCAGCAACGGGATCAGACCATGAAGTGATTCGATTTGATCTTCTATCTGATTCAATTGAATCAGTACCTCCCCCCTCAACTGAACGGTTCAACTGGGCTAAAGCAGACTGGGACTCCTTCCAAAAAACCCTCCAGGATCTCTCTGTGGGCTCAACCTTTCGATGGAATTATCTCCACTCTCACCCAAACGAACAAAACCTAGAAGCAGCAGTCATCCTCCTTCTAGACCTAATAACAAAAGCAGCAGAGCGTCATGTTCCTGTAAGGAAACCATCTCCCTGGTCAAAGCCGTGGTGGAGCGAAGAAATTACAGAGCGCAGGCGTCGTATGAAGACGTAATTGGAAGCTGGAAAGATCCCCACGATGCACCTGAGATTCAGATCGCACAGATCAAACTACTTTCAAAGTATTAGGAGAGCTAAAGAAACCCATTGGAACAACTTCCTTGAGAACTCTCAAGGGAAAGACATATTTACAGCATTCAGGTTCACGAAACCCAGGAAGATAGAACACACACCACCACTCAATAATGTTACAACTGGAGCAACCGCCACCACCTTTGAAGAGAAAGCCAATCTATACAGAACAGCCCTCTTCCCACCTCCCCCCATTTCACCTCCAAGAAATATCACAATGCAAGGCGACAGAATACCATGGAAGGACCTGACAGACGACGAAATCAAAAGGGCAATCATGACTTCCTCTCCCAACAAAGCTCCAGGACCAGATGGAATCAACTTCAAATGCATTCAACAAGCCATTCGGCGATACCTCACCATTTCAACCAATTCTACAAAGCAACAATGTCAGCTGGCTATCATCCACACATATGGAGAGAAGCCACCATTGTGATCATAAAGAAACCCAACAAACCAGACTATTCGATA
This sequence comes from Morchella sp. 2016-103, assembly GCA_024713925.1. Classification (NCBI taxonomy): domain Eukaryota; kingdom Fungi; phylum Ascomycota; class Pezizomycetes; order Pezizales; family Morchellaceae; genus Morchella; species Morchella sp. 2016-103. The sequence continues at coordinate 671,532 of JAMGZF010000017.1, read as the reverse complement.
CCAAAGGCATATAGACCAGTGTCCCTGCTTAATTGTTTAGGCAAGGTACTGGAAAAGATAATGGCTTCAAGACTGGCATACCTGGCAGAGAGATATGGTTTACTCCATCGATGGCAGATTGGTGGAAGGCCAAAGAGATCGGCGGTGGATGCCTGTATGCTGGTAGCAAGCATAGTTGATGAAGCAAAGAGAAAGGAGAGGTCGTTTCAGCGCTGTTTATGGATGTCAAAGGAGCGTTTGACAATGTTTCAAAGGAGAGACTCATACACACCGCAAAGGAGAAACGCCTTCCCCCTCAGATAGTCAGATGGATAGACAACCTCCTGAGCCACAGAAAGGCCTCACTAGCCTTTGATGGGTAACAAGAAGCTATGTCAACAATAGCAACTGCAATCCCTCAGGGGAGCCCTACATCACCAATACTCTTCCTCCTATATCTATCACCACTCTTCGACGCCCTTGAAAGACACTTCCCTCACCAGCAGATTCCTAGCTACATTGACGATGTAGGCATGATAATGGTGGGAAAGGATGAGTGTTCAAACTGCAGACGATTGGAGAGAATGGCACAGTTAGCTGTCACATGGGGTGAAGCTAACGCTCTGGCATTTGACAACCCTAAAACAGAACTGCTCCACTTCCACAACAGACGAACAACAAATACCACAGATGCAGCAAAGGTTAGGATGCCTGATGGCACTCTGGTTGATGCCAGCGAAACATTAAGATGGCTGGGTGTTTGGTTTGATAGGAAACTGTCTTTCAAACATCATGTCAAAACTAAAGCCGCTTCAGCCATGAGGGCATTCCTTGCACTCGCTAGGTTGGGAAACACAGAGAAAGGATTAAGCCAGACGGCTCTCAGACAGCTCTATCAAACCTGCGTCACTACCATCAGTGATTTTGGTGCAGAGGTTTGGTGGAATGGTCAGGCAGGATACAAGACACAGCTTCAGAAGATTCAGAACAATGCGATGAGAAGGATTACCGGTGCTTTCAGAACCACACCAATATCAGCACTCCAAGCAGAAACCGCACTACTACCCACGGAGATCAGGCTTGACCTCCAACAACAGAAATACGCCTTACGCATTCTCAGCATGCCAGCAACCCACCCTATCTGCATCTTCAGCCCAGATTCTTATCCAAGTACACAGGAATCAGGAAGGGAGGAGATACCTTCAGCTACTCCATGGCACTTGACTGTTGCTAGACCGCACTACCAGTCTAGATTACATCGGATCTTAAGCAGAGTCAGTGACTGGATTCAACCTCAGAGTCTAGTGGAGGACATAGACACAATAGCGTGTCCCCCATGGCATCAGAATATGATAGACATTCAGATTGATACAACAGATAAAGATACAGCAGCACAAAATCATAGACAAGCAACTCAGGACAACTACTGCAACCTAAACCGTTTAGTGCTCTACTCTGATGGATCACTAATGGAAGGGAAAGCTGGAGCTGGAGTTGTTGGCATTAGAGGCAACAAAAAGGTAGTGGAACAATACTACAACCTTGGGAAGGAGGTGGAAGTCTTCGACTGTGAGCTATATGCAATAGCTCAAGCTACACTTGTCGCCCGAAAGGAGATCAGAAATTCACACCATCACACCGTTGATGTCTGGATATACTCAGACAATCAAGCAGCAGTACGGAGAATGAGGAAACCAGAAGCATTCCCAGGCCAACAATGGGTTCAGTTAGCCAGATCAAACCTGATGGAACTCGAAGCACTCAACATCAAAACACATATCCACTGGGTACCAGGACATGTGGAGGTGGATGGAAATGAGCAAGCTGACAAGCTGGCAAAAAGGGGGGCAGAAGGGGAAAGGGTCGAACCAGATGCAAGGGTATCAATTACCCACTTGAAGAGGAGAATCAAGGAGCAAGCAATGGCTACTTGGAAAGAGAGATGGAAAACTATGAAGAAAGGAAGGAGCTACAGGGGTGCTCCCGCCTCCAAAATGTCCGCACCCCTTCGCGGGAACATCCGAGGAAATTCGCAAGCACAATCACACAAATCACGAACAGGTCATGGATACACCAAATCCTACCTATCAAGAATACCAACAACAAACCTCGAGACAGCAGAATGCAGATGCGGATACTTCCAGGAAACTCCAACGCACCTACTACTTTACTGCAAACAACATCCACTACCAGAACTTAGAAAAGATCTTGCTGCAACGATAAAACCAATGCCTCTCAACTGGATGACAGCCATGCACACAGACAAAGGACTCCAAGCAACCATTGATAAGTTCCTCCTACCATCTCAGATCGCCACTAGAAACTGGACTCTAGGGGAGAGAGATGGAGATGGAGATGGAAGGGAACGAATACGATGGGGAAGACTTGAGGATGAAGGGGAAAGAGAAGGGGAAGGATAGCCCCAAGGTGCTTGCACCTAGCGTTAAGAGATGGAATTGAGAGGATAACACGTATGATAACCTTGGAAGAGGGTAGATGGGAATACGGTCATTAGGTGGCCGAAACTATTGGGTTCTTTCTTTGTATGCCATATCCGGTTTCGGATGCAAGCAGTATGAGTAATAAATAAATAAATAAATAAATCCTGATAGATGAGGTTAAGATCCGGTATGCCGGTAATCTCATGGAAGGAACGGCAGCAATTAAGTGGTATGAGGCTTATCATAATTCCATAGACCAAGCCTCCGCCAACCGGATAGCTGGAAGGCCTGTAAGGCTAGATGAGCCCTGGAAACGGTGGGATTCCTTTGTGGAGTCCTTTAGGGCAGCCTTTGGCGAAGCCATCTCTAGAGATGAGGCGGTAGCCCAATGGAATACCCTCACCCACACCAAGAAGGAAGGAATAGACTCCTTCCTGAATACTATTATTCAGTTGATGTGGAAGACCGGCTATGAAGGACAGCTGGTAGATGATAAGATCCAAGGCTCCCTCCTCCCGGAACTAGGTTTAAGCTGGGCATTGTTTAATCCCAAGCCTAGAACCTTGATGGAAAGGATCACAGCTCTTAGAGAGCTGGGGCATACACATGAGCGGTACCAGGCGGCAGCAGACAAAGCTCCAGCCAGGACCCAAAAGGAACCCGGCAATGCTAAGACCCGGCAACCCAAGGGAAGGAAAGAAGCCTCAGGCTCTTCTGCACCCAAGGAGACAACCGGATCTAAGGACAAAGCTGTGGAACTAAAGGGTATCCCGGGGGATATTCTGGAAGAAAGAAGAAAGGCTGAAGTATGCTTGAAGGTAAGACCTTCCGGTACTCCCCTGTGAGGTAGAGTGCATAGACTGACTTGTGCAATAGTGCGGCAGGTCCAGACACAAATGGACCATCTGTTGGTCTAAGGAACCTACTACTGTCCGGGTGGCAGCTGTGAAAGTACAAAGAAAGCGGAAAAGAGGATCTGGCTCCGGGGATAAAACCCAGGAACCATCTGAAAAGAAAGCTAAGGTTGCTGCTGTAGCGGCAGAACAAACATTCAATGTACTTCCAGAAACAATAGATGATTTCATCTTTGAACCCGGAGCAGGGTCAGATGATGATATTATCTGGTAGTGTCTGTTTATAAAAAAGTCTATGTATACTAGTATTTCTTCATGTTATTGTTTGGGTTATGTTTTTCTCTATTTTGGAATATATATAATTGTTATCTTGATCATGTTCCCGGAATTGGGGAGAATAAGAGAGAAAGGGATTGCTACATAGCATTGCCTCTTTACTTGGAAAAGCATAAAGAGAGCAACAGCTGCCGCATTCTTTCTCTATTATCAGTGAACCTTCAAGAAAACAACTCATATCTATGTGCCATACCTACTCCACGATGCAAAGTCTAAAGAGAACAAGAGAAACAACCCCTGAGAAAACCTCCAAGCGGAGAAGAGAAGAAGCAAGCCTTCCGCCCCTACCAGTGCACGGCAAGAGGCCAGTGCTAGAAGCCAAATTGTCTTGGACAATTAAAGGAAAGGCTGAAGGCTCCCAAGGGAAATTCCTTCTAGACACCGGGTGTACAGGACCCATCCTGAACCAAGAGTTTGTCAGAAAGAATGGAATACCCTTAGTGCGGAGGGATCAACCACTGACAATGTATGATGCTCAAGGAGATGTCATGATGGGAAGCGGAGAGTACTATACTCACTCGGTCCACATGAGCATGAGAGATCATAAGGAGACACTCCGATGGGAGGTAGCCTCTTTGGAAGCTGGAATCTCCGGTTACTTGCCAATTGCTTGGGCAAGGAAGCATAACCCGGATATTAATTGGGAACTCAATACCATAAGCTGGAAGAGTGACTACTGCAAGCAGAATTGTCTTCCAGCGGCCATTACCGTGGAACCCATCTCTATCTATCAAATGTTAGAAGAGGAAGAGGTGTACCACTTGGTAGCGGCCATTTGGCATGATGAGAATGGTGTGAATATGGAAGTGAGAATTCCAGAAGCACACCGGCAATGGGCACATGTATTCAGCAGAGAGAAGGCAGAGGAGTTACCTCCGCATTCTGCTAATGATCTGAAGATCAAGATCCTGCCTGACTCTACAATCCCATTTGGGCCGTTATACTCATGTTCCGCTCCTGAATTGAAGGCCCTCAAGGAGTACCTGACCAAGGAATTGGCTACAGGCAAGATCTCCAGATCTAATAGCCCGGCAGCGGCACCCATACTGTTCATACCAAAGAAGGATGGCAAGTTGGGAATCTGTGTTGACTACAGAGGCTTGAACAAGGTTACTGTGAAAGACAAGTACCCGCTACCTATCAGGAGTGAACTCAGGGACAGGTTGTTCAAAGCCCGGGTGTTCACAAAGATAGACCTAAAGAATGGCTTCAATCTGATCAGGATAGCCGAGGGAGATGAGTGGAAAACCGCTTTTAGAACCTGCTATGGCATGTATCAGTACAATGTGATGCCCTTTGGTCTATGCAATGCCCCTTCTGCCTTCCAGGCTATGATCAATGATGTGCTAAAGGAACTACTGGATGAGGGAGTGATTGTCTATATTGATGATATCCTCATCTACTCGGAAACCATGGAAGAGCATGTTGATCTTGTCAATAAGGTTTTGCAGCGGCTATCAGAGAATAAGCTATGTGCATCCATTGACAAGACCTCCTTCCATGCCCCGGAGGTAGAATATTTGGGCTATCACATCTCAGAGAAAGGAGTATCAATGTCAGAAGAGAAGGTTGAGGCAGTTAGGGAATGGCCGGAACCCAAAGATGTGAAGGGAATCCAAGCATTCTTAGGATTTGCCAACTTCTACCGGCGCTTTATTGAAGGCTTCAGTAGAATTTGCAAGCCCCTGACTGATCTCCTTCAAGATGGTAAAAAATGGCTTTGGACCGCAGTTTGTGTACAGGCCTTTCAGGATCTGAAGGACCGGTTTACTAGCGCTCCAGTGCTTGCCCATTTTGACCCTACCAGGAGAACAGTGGTTGAAACTGATGCCAGTGACTTTTGCTAAGGGAGCGGTGCTCTCTCAGTATGGAGATGATGGGAAACTTCATCCGGTAGCTTTCTACTCGAAGAAATTCTCTCCTGCTGAGATCAACTATGACATTCATGACAAGGAAATGGGAGCTATTGTAGCCTCTTTCCGGGAATGGGAGCACATGCTGAAATCTTGTGAGCATGAGGTCACGGTTTTCACAGACCACAAGAACTTGGAGTATTTTAATTCTACCAAGGTTCTCACTAGACGGCAGGCTAGATGGTCTGAGGACCTAGCAGGCTACAATTTTAAGGTTGTCTACAGGCCCGGAGAGAAGAATGGCAAACCTGATGTGCTATCTAGGCGCTGGGATCACCGCCTCGGAGAGGGGAGTGAACCACTGCAGCCGGAGCCACAGATGTTTTTTAGGCCAGGTCAATTGGTATTAGACACTGCTAGATTAGCGGCAGTAAAAGTCAACCAGTTGCAATCTTCATTCTTGGACCGCTTATATGAGGCAGCCAAGTCTGATAAAGATTGGCAGTTAGTGCACCGCTCTCTAGCTGAAGGGAAACCCAATTTGGACCAGAACTTGTCTGTTAAGGACGGCCTCATCTTCTACAAGAATAGATAGTATATTCCTAGTGACAAGAAACTCCGGATGGATATCCTGACCGACACCCATGACTCTAAAGTGGCTGGACATTATGGTCAGTTTAAGACACTAGAGCGGGTGAAAAATAACTTCTTTTGGCCTAAAATGGATCAAGACGTGGAAGAGTATGTTCGCTTCTGTGACAGTTATCAAAGGGACAAAACATCTCGGCACAAGAAGTTTGGTATGCTCCAACCTCTGGAGATACCCTATCGGCCATGGACTTCCATCTCTATGGACTTTATTGTAGGATTGTCAGAGTCTAAGGGATTTACTAAAATATGGGTAATAGTGGACCGCTTCTCTAAGATGGCTCACTACATCCCGCTCCCTACATTTAATAAAACAGAAGATCTGGCTAGATTGTTCTTGAAGGAAGTCTGGAGACTACATGGGTTACCTGATGACATAGTCTTGGACAGAGATAGCAAGTTTCTCTCTCATTTCTGGCAGTCTCACATGAGCCTCCTCAATGTGAAGCTGAAAATGTCTACTTCTTTCCACCCCCAAACAGACGGCCAAACAGAAAGAGTTAACCAGACCCTGGAGCATTACTTGCGGAGTTATTGCTCATATCAACAGGATGATTGGGCAGATCTCTTGCCTCTGGCGGAGTATGCTTACAACTCGGCGGTTTCTGAGTCTACCAAAGTATCGGCATTCTATGCCAACTATGGTTATGAACCCAGGACCAATTGGCCGGCCCCCCGGGAAGGTGTTGAAGTTAGCAACCCAGCAAGTGAGGTCATGATCTCTTAATGGGAATCTATCTGGCAAACTATGCAAGAAAGTTTGGTTAAGGCTAGGATCAGGATGGCCCGGTGGTATGATAAACATGCACTGGCACCTCCGGAGATCAAGCCAGGAGATGAAGTAATGTTGGACCGGCGCAATGTGCAAACAAAGCGGCCGATGGGAAAGCTAGATCAGAAGAAGATGGGACCCTTCAAGGTCATTGAAGCTATAGGTACTCGTGCCTACAAGCTTTCTCTTCCTCCTCAGATGGCTATTCACCCAGTCTTTCATGTCTCTCTCCTAGAGCCCTATAGAGCACCAGTAGACCCGGAGAGAAGAGTTCCCCCTCCGGAACCAGAAGAGATTGCAGGAGAAGAGAACTGGCAGGTCCGGGAAGTAGCCGACAGCCGGGTCAATAGGCTTAGGAGAAGAGTGGAGTATCTAGTACTATGGAAAGGATATGAGATTGAGGATGCTACATGGGAACCCTATGAACATCTCCGGGAGAGTGCTGAGGAAGCCCTCCGGGATTTTCACATGAGTTATCCTAAGAAGCCCAGAGACAAGCGGCTCTGATCCTATTAATTTCTACCTGTACCTAGTCACGGAAATTCCTGTAGAATTATATAGAGTTTTGTTACTGAATCTTAGAGACCAAGATCCTGAGAGAAGGGAGTAGTATAACAGAGCCACATTAGCGGTTAGGAGAATAGTTCTCACCGGGCCCGTTATAGGCTCAGAGTCATTTGTAGAATTCAGCAGTTACAGAGATAGGAAAAGTACCTGTAGTGAGGACCGCAACCTGCTACAAGTGTACCTACCTTCTGACCGCTAGGGTGGAGATCTATTCATGAAAGGATAGGCTGACGAGTCTAGGCCTTGTCAGTGAATAGAAGACCGGCTAGAGAAAGATCTCTAAGTGCCCGGGCATCCCCAGTATCCCTCTGTGCAAAGAGAACCCTGCCGCAGGCGGCAGTGGTTATGCCCGGAATAATCTACAATGGGTTACAGCTCTGCAGCCATCTAGGGTAGACCACCTGAGCGGAAACTCATCTGTTGCAGGCCCGGAGCTGTGTGACAGCCAGGCTGCAGGTGATCCTTGACCCTGGCTAAGGGTGCTTACTCTAGGACCGGAAACACCCGCTAGCGCTTAAGGAGAAGCGGGGTAGCGGAGGAATTGTTTCCGCTCCAAAACAGAGTTTTCACCAGAACTTAGTAAGAGCGGTGGAATGCAGGAAACAGAGAGATTTGGAGTATAAGTACTCATCTCCGGTTTCCGCCCATCTGTTCTGATTTTCCTCATCATCAGTTGTAACAAGCGGAAGAAGACCCTTAAGATTATTCTAAGTCTACCCAGAAGAATCTTTACTCTCTAAACCTAAGTTCTATCTTCTACTCGGCCCTCTTGCTTCCTACACTCTTGTTTAGTAGAGGCAGAGCCCCGTCACAATGACCTAGTATCTTTGGGAGCTGACCTTGTGACAATGATGGTTTTAGTAGCTGGAAGTTTAGGCGGGAGTGGTGTCCTGAGTGTTTGTGCCTGCTGTTTAGCATTTTTCCTGATCACAGTTGCCCAGGTATCCTTCTGCTTTTCCTGTTGCTGAAGAGGTTATGGAGGTTCGTTGGAATGGGCTGGTTGTTTTCCTTGTGCCCTTTTGCTGAGTTGAGGTTGGGGGATGACCGGGGCAGTTGGTGTTTTCTCCATTGGGATTGTTGTCTATTTTTCTATGCTGTTGAGGATTTTATAGATCTAGCAATGGCATCGAATCTGCTCTTCATCTCATTATTGTTTTGATTTGTTGCAGCCAGGACTGAATTGAGGAGGGTTTGCAGAGCCTGTATCTGAGTTGAGAGGTATTGATTTTGTTCTTTGATTGCAGCGTTCTGTGCTGTTAGAGTCAGAACACTATCCCAGAGGCGTTGGTTGATGAAGCTTTGAGATCTGTAAGCAATAGGTTGTCCAGAACGTCCTGGTAGTGCCTGTCTTTTACCAGAATAATTTTCATTAGCCTGGAATAATATTCTCTTGGCTGGTATAACTCTGTGTTGTTGGCCATTGGAAGCCGGAGGTTCGTTGCTTTGGTTATCCGGTTGGTCCTCCGGTTCACTCTTATCCATAGCCATGCTATAGTCATCTCTAACCCCCACATTCCTGTTCTCACACTGTGCAGGGGGGGGGGTGATGATGGCATTCCTGGCAGGGGTTGCTCAACCCCTTTAGACATCCTACGGTTGGTGGATGTGGCGCTATGAATTTGATGTGGTGGGTGAGGGTGGCTTGGCAGGGTTTTTGTTTGAGGCTGGCTTGGCAGCAAGGTGGGGTAAAAATGAGCTGAGAAAAGCGGAAATCCACAACAACTTCTGTGAAAGAAGAGCTATGATTTCAGGAGCCGTTGATAAGGTGTAACTTGAGATGGAGATGATGAATCTGAACTCGCTTAAATGATATCTCTGTTCGTTGTTGAGTTATTTTCAAAATTCCGTTCCTGAAGTGTGGTGTTCGGCAACCTCAAAACCCTCAGGGGAGCTCTCAAAGGCATCAAGATGCCTCAAGCAAAGCGTCTCTCAACGTCCGAAACGACCAAATCTACTCCAAGTCTCCCTGATCCTAAAGGCCACAATGCAGACACTACACTGGAAGATCTAGACGAGGGTGAGACTGTACCCAAGATAGTTTCCCACACTCTCACCGTGACGAGAGTAGGCACAACCACGAAGAAAGCTCAAGGACAGCAGCCGTCAGTATTCGAAAGGAGCACTTCTTCTCGTAAACGTTCGAGGCCCACAAATGAAATTTCATCGGATGAAAATCTACCTGATCCTCTAGTGTGCCGCTCGGCCAAAGCTCAGCGAGTACCCAAATCGTCTCTGAAAAGCCGTTCTCGACAGAACAAAAAATCTAGAAAATCCGGTGCGCAGGTGGAGTTCAACATCGAAAGACACACGTCGGAGGGGGAGCAAGAGGTTCAAGAGCACCCTGCAATCAGTTCTTCAGAATGTGATGATGACTGCGCAAACTCCGGTACTCTGCGACCAGAGCGCGAGGCATCAGGTCGGAGACAAGAGGCACTCAGGGTAGTCGGTGCGCTGCGAGAGGTGTGTGATCTTGGACAAAGCCGCGGTGCGGTTGCTGAGGCAATTGCGTCGTCAGAAGTGGAGATTAAGGTTATTGAAGTAATTAACCCAAATCTTTTTTTTGATAAGTGACTGAAATGAAAGAAATTTTAGAAGGGATATCGTACATCGTTGAAGCCAACGAGAGATCCATCGAGCGCTCCACAAAGACCGCCGATGACTCCTGTGGACCCAGCGATGGCTCCGACTGCTACCCCCAGAAGACTGAGTGCTTTTAATTACTCTTCACCTTTTCGTTTCCCGCTCCCTTCCTCTTCTAGGCTTGGAGAATCATCACCAACACCAATGGCATTGAATCCTGGATCCATGCCACCAAGCGATGATGGCTCCTGGGGCAGTTCTCCGAGCTTTGGGAATAGCTCTCGAACGCCTCGAAGAATGGAGTCATCCCCACTAGGGAGATCACCCCAGAATAATGATACAGCGAACTCTAGCTATCTGTTGCCTTCACCTTCTTTACCTCCGCCTCACGATGACGACAGGTATTATTACCAAATCCCTGAAAGCTCTCATCAGGCCTCTTCTGGCCAGATAGCTCGTACACCTGCTCCAGACTCTAGAAGTGCGAGTGTGCTTCCTTTGGAAGCCCAGAGGATTGAGAAAAAGTGTAATATATTGATAGGTGATCACACACTGTTTGAGGGGCCTTTTCCAAGCCCTGTGAGACTCTCGGTATTGGTGGTGAATATGTGGGTACAAGCAAGTCGTGGTTTGGGAATCAGTGCAGAAATCGACGAGGCTATTATAAAACAGGTGAGTGTCCCTGATGGTTCCATGATAGCTTCTAGGGAACTGAGAAGGCCCAACAGGTTAGGAGCTTGCACTCCCGAGTGCGCTCACACCTGATGAGCGCAGTGAAGGAACGGTTAGCAGACTCTAGCATTTACATCAGCAAGCTTTACCATTTGTGACTGGAGTCTCCTGAGTCTCCTGACAGTCTCCTGAGTCTCCTGAGACCCCTGTAATCTCCTGAGACTTGTAAAATCTTGCTGATGTACGGAATTGCAAAAATTCGCACACAAGTGGAGAGGGCCGAGAGAGTTGACTATCTTTTGCAGAATGATCGGTTCATCAGCCATCCAGCACATTATGAGGTATATCCAAATTCTTGGGAACCACGGCGATAGCTCTAACAAACCTTAGACGTCTAGCTGCAAATTCTTGGCTCCGGAGATCATCGAGGTTTTATACTATAGGTTTTTTGATTGGGCAAAGAGGCGAGGATCCCGTGAACCAGATTTCCTTGACCGAATAAACCATACGTTGATATGCCTGATAGCGACCGCCATTTGGCATGGGATTAAATGCGTAGTCGCGAGAATTATGTGGTGCCGCAAAATTTGCAGACTCCAAATGATATTGTATTGAGTAAGTATTTATCATAACTCCTAGAGATATGGCGAGTGCTAACCAAGGTGTTACGAATGCTCTAGAAACCTTCACGAGGATGGCAAACACTTGAACGTCACGTATTTATTCCAACTAAGAGGACATCTTGAAATTGATAAAGGATAATCTCCGAGACAAGATAAGAACCCGATCTTAATCACCGGTTATAACCTAAACTAATGATTTGTAGATACAAGAGAAGAAGGGGGTCATGGTCGAGGATATCCCAGTCGAGGGTCTTAACGAGGACGATGATGCTCTGGCGGAGGCTCTGGAAGCTCCATCAGCAAACTACTACTTGTGTATCTAGTCTCCCAACAGTCTCCCGGGTCTCCTGAGAGTCTCCTGAGGCTCAGGAGACCTCAGGAGACAAATAAAGTCTTGCTGATGAGTCTCAGGAGTGCTCGGGGAGGCCAAGGCGAGAAATCTAAACCCGGACAAACTAACCTTCCATCACATGGGCTTGAATATGGTACGGATGGAGAGCCGGACCTACCTAAGGAAGAGCAAGAAATTGAGGAAATAGTGGAAGAGGGCAGAGAAACAACAGAAGAGGACCCTAACTAAAATAACGAGATCTCTGAGAGGTATGGGGAAGTCCGTAGAGATAGTAATAAGGTCATATGAATTATCATAATTATTATATAGTGGCGAGAACATAAGTGAATATATCCATACCATTCGAGGAAAACAAGAGGCCTCTGAAAGCTATCGTGAAGTGAATAAATACATGAAAAGCACCAGCCAGCACCAGGAGCTAGAAGTGCATGCCGGGGACTCCCCAGGCGCGATGGATAATGAAAAGTATATTACCAGGAGAGATCGGGGCGGGAACGTGATGCCCAAGCGGAGCCAGGCGGAACCAGGCGAAAGATATCTCCGCCAGGGAGATAGGTGCCCTTCCAGGCGTTAGCTGAGAGGAGACCTAACTCCTGGCGCTAGCCGAGGTTGGGATTTGGTTCAGGGCGCTCAGGGCACTGAAAGCCTCGCCTGGAGCGCCCGGAGGTTTGGCGAGGTTCTTAGGAGAATGAGTTTTTATCCCGTGCGCCCTCAACGCCCTGAGCGCCTGGAGCGCCCGGTGAAATCTGCAGGTTTGCTGATGCATGAGGCAAGAAACAATTAGCAAGGTGTCAGGATAAATAAGGAGGGTAACAGCTTTGGCGTTGGGAATCGAAGGTTCAGGAGGCTACATATAATTAGCGAGGTGTCAGGAGAGGTAAAGGAGGGTAACAGAAGGCTCAGGAGGCCCTCTGGCAGGCTCAGGAGGCCCTCTGGAAGGTTCGAGAGGCCATCGGGAGGCTCGGGGGGCGACAAATGCTTAACAGAGTCATTGGGAGAGACAGGAGGGTAGTTGCCTTAGCAACCGCCTCCGGAGACTCAGTCAATTCTCAGGAGAGAGTTTAAATCTTGCTGATATTAGCAGTACTGAACGGCCCATGTGTTTTAGTGAACGGTACGAATGTTCCCTTAGGCAAAGCTTTGTTTGAGCTACAAATATTATTGGGGATCGTTTACCCATCCGGATATAATCCAAACGGGAAATCGTATTTTAAGAGGAATGAAAAGCGCGAGTACAAGGTATAAAAACCAACCCATTGGGCGGGTGGGGATGGTAGCTGATCTGGGGCCCCAAGTTTATTGGGTACCAAAAACCTAAATCCAAACGCTATACATCGTTTATTTAATTTTATGTAATTCCATGTAGTGTGTCATGGATATAAGACACTGTTAGGACTGGACGGATTGGGATTATTTTGCGTTTGGGGAGAAAGATTTGTCAGATAAGGTTCTATGAGGTTCTGTTACACGATGGAGTGAGTCATAGTGGAGTTACACGGAAGTATGAGTCATGTTAAGTGGGGGGTTGTTGAATATATAAGGGAGGCAACCGGGCCCACTTGTGTCGTTCTTTTCCTTTCTTTCTTCTCTACGCAACGTCTTCTATATTTATCAATCTATTATAGTTTTCTCTTAAGAAACTATCGCTGCCCACACCATATAACATATAGCTTCGATATTTATCGGGGATATCGCTGTCACTTGATCTGCACCTTGCGGAACGAAGCCTACACACCAACCCCCGCCTTGAGATAGTGCTTTATACAAATATATGCTTGCGCAACTGCCTGCGAGACTGTTCCTATGCCTACCCGTGCGCCCTCCTCCCTACCTGTGTTTATAGCAATGATGTGGGTATATTCATGGCGTCAGTTTGTGTCCTGGCATCTTGGTATCGGTCTCGACGGTTTAGTAGTAGTAGCCCTGCATCAGCAAGACTTTATTTCTCTCCTGATGTCTCCTGAGCCTCAGGAGACTCTTAGGAGACCTTGGAGACGGTTGGGAGACTGTATACACAAGTAGTAGTTTGCTGATGTATTGCAGTTGAAGAAGTAATGATAAGTGAAGCGGGAATGGAATGGTGTGATGTTGTCGTCATTTCTTTCTATAAGATTCGGTTGCGGGAAGGATTGATAATAGGATTCTAAGAGGTGGTGGGGAGGAATACGAGGTGTGGTATTACGGGGTTTCTATGGGATTCTATGGTCTGATGTATGAGTCAGAGTAGATTAGCTGAGGAGGGTGTTAAATAGCGACTAGAGTCGTTTCCTTTAGTTTTTTCCTTTTTTTCCTGTCTGTTTCATCTTCCTGTCTTCTCGATATATAGGAATATATCCTATCTACAGTTCATAGTCCTCGTTCTCTGTATCTATGCTCAAAGGTTGCATACTACTGCGACCTCTATAGTCTTCTGGTGTCTTACCTATGATCTTTGCTTTCCCTGCTCTGTCTCTGGTCTTCCCCTTGGCCGCTGTCTTGCGCTCCCGTTATGCTTGGCTGTGTCCTCCATTCTCATATGCGTCATCATTGTTCTCTTCCTCTCGTGCAGTCTTAGTTACTCCGTCACAGTTTGGGCATGTCTTATATGTGGATTTGAGAATGTGCTAGAGTATGTCTATGGTGTCGATTTGGGTGTATTCATGGCGTCACTATAGGTGTGTCCATGGCGGTGATTTGAGTGTGTCCATGGCGGTGATTAGGGCATGTCTATGGTATCAATTTGGTGAGTCTATGGTGTCAATTTGGGCGTATCTCAGGTGTGGATTTGGGCGTAGGACTCTATATAGACATTACTATAGGTATCGTGATATGGGGTGGGAAGATACTCGAGATAGAGTTAGACATTCGAGGTCATCAGCAAACTACTACTTGTGTATGCAGTCTCCCAACAGTCTCCCGAGTCTCCTGAGAGTCTCCTGAGGCTCCTAGATATTTTTTGAGTCTCTTGAGGCTCAGGAGACCTCTGGAGACAAATGAAGTCTTGCTGATGGTGGAGGTGGCGGCAGCAGTACTTAAGATCTGAAAACCGCGCCAAGAATAACGTGAATGGCATGAGCTAGTCCAGATCGGACTTAGCGTAGTCCGACATATCACTTTCCTGCCAACATATCATATTTTGGAAACGTCAAAACACAACCTGTCAATTCCAGGACGAGATTAGACAAGCTTAGACGAATCAAATGTGTCCTGATAGTTTTTAGTTGAGCTTAGATGAGCGAAACTTGATCTGTCACTTTTTGGGGCACCCGACGCACTCGACGCACCCAGGTACATCCAGACAATGACTTTTGATATTTGTGTCTTGGGAGACAGGGTGTGTCTTGGTGCAACCTATTTTTTCTTGATGAAGACTCATGTTTAGAGAGTAAAGATTCTTCTGGTAGCCTGTATAACAGAGCCACATTAACGGTTAGGAGAATAGTTCTCACCGGGCCTGTTATAGGCTCAGAGTCATTGATAGAATTCAGCAGTTACTGTGATAGGAAAATTACCTGTAGTGAGGACCGCAACCTGCTACAAGTGTATCTACCTATAACAGAGCCACATTAGCGGTTAGGAGAATAGTTCTCACCGGGCCTGTTATACATCAGCAAGACTTCATTTGTCTCCTGAGGTCTCCTGAGCCTCAGGAGACTCAAAAAATATCCAGGAGTCTCAGGAGACTCTCAGGAGACCCGGGAGACTGTTGGGAGACTGCATACACAAGTAGTAGTTTGCTGATGTAGGCTCAGAGTCATTGATAGAATTCAGCAGTTACAGTGATAGGAAAAGTACCTGTAGTGAGGACCGCAACCTGCTACAAGTGTACCTACCTTCTGACCGCTAGGGTGGAGATCTATTCATGAAAGGATAGGCTGACGAGTCTAGGCCTTGTCAGTGAATAGAGGACCGGCTAGAGAAAGGTCTCTAAGTGCCCGGGCATCTCCAGTGTCCCTCTGTGCAAAGAGAACCCTGCTGCAGGCGGCAGTGGTTATGCCCGGAATAATCTACAATAAATTACAGCTCTGCAGCCATCTAGGGTAGACCACCTGAGCGGAGACTCATTTAATGCAGGCCCGGAGCTGTGTGACAGCCAGGCTGCAGGTGATCCTTGACCCTGGCTAAGGGTGCTTACTCTAGGACCGGAAACATCCGCTAACGCTTAGGGAGAAGCGGGGTAGCGGAGGAATTGCATCAGCAAACTACTACTTGTGAATGCAGTCTCCCAACAGTCTCCTGGGTCTCCTGAGAGTCTCCTGAGACTCCTGGATATTTTTTGAGTCTCCTGAGGCTCAGGAGACATTAGGAGACAAATGAAGTCTTGCTGATGTGCTTCCGCTCCAAAACAGAGTTTTCACCAGAACTTAGTAAGAGCGGTGGAATGCAGGAAACAGAGAGATTTGGAGTATAAATACTCATCTCCGGTTTCCGCCCATCTGTTCGGATTTTCTCATCATCAGTTGTAACAAGCGGAAGAAGACCCTTAAGATTATTCTAAGTCTACCCAGAAGAATCTTTACTCTCTAAACCTAAACTTCTATCTTCTACCGGCCCTCTTGCTTCCTACACTCTTGTTTAGTAGAGGCAGAGCCCCGTCACACTACCTTCTGACCGCTATGGTGGAGATCTATTCATGAAAGGATAGGCTGTCGAGTCTAGGCCTTGTCAGTGAATAGAGGACCGGCTAGAGAAAGGTCTCTAAGTGCCCGGGCATCTCCAGTGTCCCTCTGTGCAAGGAGAACCCTGCTGCAGGCGGCAGTGGTTATGCCCGGATTAATCTACAATGAGTTACAGCTCTGCAGCCATCTAGGGTAGACCACCTGAGCGGAGACTCATCTGATGGAGGCCCGGAGCTGTGTGACAGCCAGGCTGCAGGTGATCCTTGACCCTGGCTAAGGGTGCTTACTTTAGGATCGGAAACATCAGCAAGACTTCATTTGTCTCCTGATATCTCCTGAGCCTCAGGTGACTCTCAGGAGACCCGGGAGCCTGTTGAGAGACTGCGTCGCAGTAGTAGTTTCACGATGAGCAGCTATGGCAGGGAGAAGTGGGATAAGCGGAGGAATTGTTTCATTTCCAAAGCGAGTTTTCAGAAGCTTAGTAAGAGCGGTGGAATGCAGGAAACAGAGAGATTTGGAGTATAAGTACTCATCTCAGGTTTCCGCCCATCTGTTCTGATTTCCTCATCATTCGTTGTAACAAGCGGATGAAGGCTAAGATTATTAAAGTCTCTGGAAGAATCTTTACTCTCTACTAAACCTAACTTCTATCTTCTACCGGCCCTCTTGCTTCCTACACTCTTGTTTAGTAGAGGCAGAGCCCCGTCACAGCCTGAGATTTAGAATAATCTTAAGGGTTGTCTTCCATATCAGCAAGATTTCACCTGTCTCCTGAAATTACATCAGCAAAACTTCATTTGTCTCCTGAGGTCTCCTGACCCTCAGGAGACATCAGAAGACAAATGAAGTCTTGCTGATGGAGGCTATCAGGAAACTTAGGAAATTCTAGTCACAAATGGTAAAGGTTCAAACTAATGCATGTTGGTATTTCAGCTGGAACAATCATAGCCACTCCGGCTTGTACTTGTTAACCAATAAGAGCCTTAGATCATTCTAACCACGTTATAGCTGAAAACTATATCTTTGCTACAAGTCTTTGATGTAGGAGCTATAAATGGGTATAATACTGTTCCAGTCTACCAGGTCTTGGCACTTTTTACATACAACAATAAGTAAATGGCATCTCTTATAACTTTTTCAACAGACAAGATATCAAAAATCTAACACATAAAAGTCTTCATCATACCTATATCTACAATTTTGTGTGTTAGAATTTTGATATTTTGCCTTGTTGAAAAGTTATAAGCGATGCAACTTTTGTCACCTTTAAGCCGCGCCGCACCATAGTTCTGCTGTGAGAGAGCGATGCCAAGCTGTGGAGTGAGTCATCGAGCCAAGCCTCTTCCTTTATAGGCCACATATCTCCCATCGTCCGCTCCCGCTCCTCGCAATTGCACAGTCACGATGCGACACAAATACAATCCGTTCCGACAACGAATCCGTTCAATATTTCCTTCTACAAAATGTCGACAGCAGAGTCAACGAGTAGCCAAGGTACTATAAACTTGGCTGCATACACGCGCTGCATTAAATTATCGATGCTTGTTCCTTCGGTTCGTTGTACAGCATACTAAGTTCTTTTTAATTTGTAGGTCCCAGCAGTCTCGGTAGCGGTGTCACGATCTGGTATCAAATCGAGGGACGTTATCCAGTGGAATTGGAAAATTTCACTAGGAACTCCGTCTCTGGTCTGCGAAACGCAATCATGAAGAGAAGCAAGCTTGAGGATGCAGATGATAAACTGTGTCTCCTCGTCGCCAAACCCGGTAAAGGGGGGGAAGACTTGGGCAACATAGAGAATGAACTTGGGGATTCTTTCGACTTCAACCAACTTATTGAATCCTACAATATTAAACGAGTGAATCCTATCATCGTTAGGCTACTAAGTAAGTGGGACCCATTTCGCTTTTAACTACGTATATTTGCTAACTGTACTGTCATCGCTTAGTTGGTAAGTGAAACGTATTCTCTTTTCTAAGTATGCATCATTTCATTTTAGACTTAATCTTATTGTTTTATCTTCACAGACAAACTTACGGAAACACAACTACTGGCGCTTGTTCCTCCCTCCATTACCTATATAGCCCCGAAGGCGGAGACGAAGACGAAGACTACGACAAAGTCAACATGGGCACGCACCCCCATTCCCGTTAAAAAGTGGAATGACTTCATACTTAATGCGAACGAAATGGCCGTGGAGGACACTACTCCACGGTATGATCGGCCAACTTTTATGGACTTCGAGGTCTCAGGAGAGGCAGACGTTCAGGAAGCGCTCAATATCAATGTGTTTAAAGTACTCTCGACTATAGGCGATCGGCGACTGCCAAAGGAGAAGTTTCACCGCCCGACCGCTATTGATAGCATCAAAGGGTTTCCAGACTTTGTCTTGCTAGCTGGTGGCAGCCTCTTGCTCCCTATTGAGGTGAAGACGAGGTGGATTTTGTCTGATGACAATATGGTGGAGAGATACAAAGATAGCGATACTCCAGAATGCGTCATCGATTCGATCAGGCAGATCTTTGGATACATGGCGCACAACGAGCTTCAATACGGTGTCCTATCCACTTACGACAAAACATGGTTTCTCTGGAGACCCAAAGACGGACTCATAGACGGCCCTAGTCCGCTCTTCGTATCAGACGTCGTGAAGAATGAAGCTACCAGCCCCACCTTGTTAAGGTGTTTCGCGTACATGATGATGTTAGCACGTCAAGATCCCCACTGTCCTCCCCCCCCAAAATCACCACCGAGGAGTCACGGAGATGACTATGAGCCTCCGGAAGAAAGAGATGATGAGGACAAAGACTCCACATACCAACCCCCCAAAAGGTCTTCCGGAAGGGGCGGGCGAGACAGTGGCAGAGGTGGTGCGGGCAGTAAGAACGGCAGCAGCAACACGAGCAGGGGAAAACGGGAGGCGGCTGGTAACAGGCAGTTGAAAAGAGAACTCAGGCTAGAGCAGTTTGACTGGGATAGCTTCGAGACGACTGATGTACTTGGGTACGGGCGTAGTGGAACGGTGTTTGAGGCGACCTTTCGAGGAGAAAGAGTTGCGCTCAAACTCTGTGATCTGTGGCAGCACCCCGAGTATCATGAGGAGATGCTCACGGAAGTCAGGACTTATCTAGCATTGGAAAAGCTCCAGGGACACGCCCTTCCGAAGCTTAAGAGTGCCGGTTATACGGCGGGAGGTCTTTTCGCACTTATGACGGAGTTGGCAGGCTCACCGATCGAAGTAGAAAATTTAAGTGACAAGGAACGTGAAGAGATCGTGAGAGTACTGGCGGATATCCATGGCCATGGCTTTCTACACGGAGACATCCGCCCAGACAATATTCTTATTCGACATTATCACGACGAGCTTAAGATCATGTTCATCGACCTCGCTTTTTCTAAGAAAATTTCGAACCAGATGGAATCCAAAAGAGAGATGGCCGGTTTAAAGAATATGCTCAGACTTCATTCTGTTAAAAAACCTCGTCTTGTCTAATTTTTTTTTTTCGATTTTGCTGGTTTTTTTGTCTTGTACTTCTATTATTTCTTTTTTTTTGTATCCCTTAGGATGTCAATAAATAGAGAGGTTTCGCAGCGTCCGACAACGAGGTTTTAGCATAGGGAGAGTGCAGAAAGTCACGCATATGCGCATATGTGAGGTGCAGGTCAAGAGTTATCGATATCGGATACCAAGCATGAGCATATCATAAGCGGATGGATCAGCTAAAGGACTGCATCAACTTAAGGGCTGCATTGGATAATGGTAGCGAGCCTTCACTCCCGGTCAAAATTCATCACAATGGAAGACTATACTCACCCCGCTTCAGCAATCAATACAGCGAGTATATACTCACGCATTAATTAAGTCCTGAGAATTCTTGGTAGCAACGGGCTCACAAAATTTCTCAGGACTTAATTAACGCGCGAGTATATGGTGATACATATTTGGAACTATCAGTTGACGGACTTAATAAACATCTACAACTCAGGGAAGTAGGTTGCGCAACTTCACAAAAAACAGTAAGCAAACACTGATAACTGCGATACAGATAGTAGAGCCTGAGAGAGCCGTTCCTCCCCAAGTCCCCCTACATCCGCCCCTGAACCCGGCAACAATTTCTACTAGTGTTTTGACTATCAACGATAGCTTGGACTCCAGTGATAATTCAACAAAAAGACAACGTTGCAGCATTACTGAAGATGAGAAAGTGTTGTTAATGGGGCTATGTGTGGAGTATCAAGCGGAACATGTCCAAGGCAAAAAAAGTGCATTCTGGTTAATGGTTTCCAGGCTTTTGGAGCAACAAACTGGTGGTAATTCAAAATTGAAAGACGCACGAAAAACTTTGACTTTGATGAGTGCAAAGAGAAGAGTTGAGATACGCATCCAAGAAAAAGAAAGTGGTAAGTGTTATCATCAATGGATTATCCTACATTACCGATACGATTAATGATGTAAACAAAAAAAAAAAAAATCCTACATTACCAGTAGCGATACCAGTACCACCTGTAAGGAAAGCAATAATTCTAATATTATGATTGACAGGTACGGTGCAAAGAGAGGATGAGCTGTCACAAAAGCTGGACGCTTGGATTATGCATGAGAATGAAGTTGAAAGACAGATAGCGGATGCTGCAAAAGCACCTTCAGCCCTAGCTAAAGAGGCGGAAGAGGCAGCCTTACATAGGCGCAACATGCTTGTACGCTTGGGCAAAAAAAGGCAAAGAGTACCGGAGGATCATGGGTGGACAGGTGAAGGAGTGATTGAAGATGACGATGTAGTCGCTCTACACATGAGACAGGCTCGAAAGAAATCAAAGACTGCAGCCACTGATTCTGGCCCTTCATCAGATACATTAGCTATGGTTAGTGCTGTAGAAAGACGTGGTAGGGGTATGATTGCAGTAAGGGAATTGGTGGCTTCTCGGCCATCTCAAATTCAGGAAAATGATCGTTTGGATTTCAAGTTCAGAGATTTGAAAGAAGAGCTGATACATGAACGGGAAATGGACAAATATAGAGTAGATAAACAAAGAGAGCTAGATAGAGAAATTACAGAACGACAACGGAAGGAGGATAGAGATTCTGAAGATTCTCGTACTTTCTCATATTCTTGGCAAGTTGGAGGAGTTGAAAAAAGACAAATACTTTAACGCCGGAACGGATATTCCTATCAGCCAGATAAGATGCTTATGTAATCTGCATATTAGCCTTTTTTGAAATTTAATCTGATATTTTTTTTAAGGTCACTATTTGTTACAGGAATGCTTGGCGTCTAGAATGCTAGTAGGATAATAGTATTGTCCTAGCACGATGATGCCAAGGATCGGGTGATGTAGGTTAGGAAAAGCGGGGTTCAGTTACAACTCGGCAACTACTACGATCACGCCATAGGAAGAGATTTCTCTACCCCACCTCGTAGGAAACCGGAGCAGTAGCGTAGGCTTTGCAGGAGTTTTGCTATTGAAGGAATTAGCGGGTTTAAGGAGAATTCTTATGTATAAATAGTTAGTAGAATTCCCGGACTCTTAGGGGAATCATCATCCTCTCAACATCAGCAAGACTTCATTTGTCTCCTGATGTCTCCTGAGCCTCAGGAGACTCAAAAAATATCAAGGAGCCTCAGGAGACTCTCAGGAGACCCAGGAGACTGTTGGGAGACTGCATCTGTAGTAGTAGTTTCTTTGATGAAGCGACGGAATCCGATCTACAATATTACTGAGTTTAAAAATACTGAATTATTCTTGCTTGTAAAGCCGTATCTTAGTGACTTTCTCTGAGATGTCAGCTACTGGCTATTAGGTAATTTTCAATAAGTCGATATTTTTAGTATTAGGAGGCGTGATAATGCGTAAAGTCTTATTGAAAAAGGATGTTTAGAGATCTTTGCTGACTTAAAAAGCTGATCGTCCTCTGCGGAAAAACTGTGAGCTCTAGATTGGTGCGTTAGCGGATTAAAGCTTTTATTAAATACTAGATTCTATATATCGCCAGCGTCGAAGAAGCGATATGGTTTAGTTTTGAAGCGCCGGGATCGCGGCGAAGCGAATTTTAGCGCGTAAAGAGGGGGTTTCTGGCTCAAAAATTCGTTTTGTCGCGATCGGGGTTTCAAACCTCTCATTCGGCCATTTCAACGATGACGATGATTTCCGAAAGCGATACTGGCGATTAGATAACATAAAGCGTAGCAGAAACATCGGCCTACGTGCATGCTACAGAAAAGCAGAATTAGGCTGCGGTGGGTATGATATGCAGTCGCACAGCGGGACGATTCCGTATATTGCTTTTTTGGGTGTGATTGGTAGTATGGGTAAGCCTAAGATATAGTCATCGCCGCCGATCTCCTCGTATAGCTGTACGTATACGAATACATCAGCAAGACTTCATTTGTCTCCTGATGTCTCCTGAGCCTCAGGAGACTCAAAAAACATCCAGGAGCCTCAGGAGATTCTCGGGAGACTCAGGAGACTGTTGGGAAACTGTAGACACAAGTAGTAGTTTGCTGATGTAAGCGCTCGTTTTGGTGGAGATTATGTGTGAAGATATACTCGATTCGGCCACATCAGCAAACTCACATGTCTCCGCCTGCAGCCTTCTGGCGTCGCAGCGCTCAGGCGTTAAGCGAACCGCGTCTCAGGAAAGAAGCGCTCATGCCAGGGACCGGTTTCCGCCACGCGTAGCGCGCGCTATGATCTCCTGGCGCATCACTACCATCTCTGGCGCTGTTATTACGGTCGTTCTGCCTACATGGTGGCGATTAGACAATTTATGTAGCAAATGATCGCGTCTTTATTTATTTCTATATAGTCTAATAATATCTAGAAGGGCAACTCGCAGAAGTTCGACAACTTAATGTCCTGCTCTCTACCCAAGCTCAGTCTCCGCCACCCCCGAATAACCCTCCGCCGCCTCCTCCGAATAATCTCCCGCCGCCTCCACCTGCTGGTCCGCCTGCTCCGCCTGCCACTCCTTGCTCAGAAAAGGTACCTGATCCACCCAGTTCGATGGGAAAAGAGAGGAACTACGCCCCTTTGTGACTCAACTGCGCCTCAAGATGATGGCCAACCAGGACAGGTTTCCCGCCGCCCAAGCTCGCCTTGCCTATGCTATTAATCTTCTCTCCGGACGTGCCCTGGCACAAGTGATGCCACTTGTAGTAGGGGGCCGTATTGGCGGCGAGGGCGGCGGCGATTACCATTCTGGAGACCACGCCCGGAGATCACGGCCGTGTTCTTCTGGCGAGCGGGCTGAGCGTCTCTCAAGGTGGCGGGACCTCGCTCTCTTGGCGAATTCCAACGCGGCGCTGAAGTCAGATGGAGCGATGGTAAAGCGTCTGTGCCGGGGCTCTCTCGTGAGCTTCGCTCAGCCATGATTCACCATGACGTCCCTGCCTCCACTTCTGAATATGTTCTCTTGCTCCAGAAGCTGGACAACAGGTTGAGAGATCTTTCGGCGAGGACGCGCACGTCGCCTCTTCGTCAGCCCGGTCACGCTTCCGTTGCTGCCTGCGCGTTCACATATCTGCGCTCTGCGCCGGCTCCTCGCCATCTCGGTGCAGTTCCCATGGGACCTCTCAGCGCCGCCGTCCGCCAGCGTCGTGGCCCATTACCCGAGCAGCGCCGTCGTGCTTCTTGAGTCTGCGTATGCTGCGGCGCAGCCTCAGCGGCCGAATGTCTCTTCCTGCATTGTTCGCCTCTTGCGCGTGTTGCTGCTTCTTTACGAGGTTGGTATCCTCCTGTTGTGTCACAGGGCCAGTCGCCTCCGCTCCTCAAATTTCGTCCGTGGTTCTTGTTCTTCTTACAGTTACTGGTTCGGCTGGTTTTGGATCTTTCGGTCTGCGAGTGCCGCTGCACCGTCATCGGGTCGGGTTTTGAGAAGGTTTCCGATACTTGATCGTCTTGTTGTTTCGCTGTATCGTATCAGATAAAAATAAAAGCTGTTCAAACCTCTCACTTGTTGACACGGGGCTTCTGGATTTGCATTCATTGATGAATCGTTTATGCGCCTGAGGAACTCCTCTTCTTCTTAACTTTCTAATCGTCATTATTTATCGATGGCGAAATCTCCTCCGTGGCATTCTTTCATATTCTTCGTTTTCTCCATCAGCAAGACTTCATTTGTCTCCTGATGTCTCCTGAGCCTCAGGAGACTCAAAAAATATCCAGGAGACCCAGGAGACTGTTGGGAGACTGCATTCACAAGTAGTAGTTTGCTGATGTCTTCGTATTCAAGGCCATGAGGAAAAGATAACCGCCTATGTTACTCGTCTTGGTCACTACCCCCTGGTGCTAGGAATCTCCTGGCTTCGCCGACATGATGTTACTCTTAACTTCGCAAAAAATTCGTTGACCTTCGGGTCCCCTCGATGTCTTCGCCAGTGTAATGAGGAACGAGCACCGGTAACGATTAAAGAAATATCGTCTCCACTTCCCGCCACTCATGATTTCGAAATTGTTTCTGCCGCTACCTTTGCCGAGACTACTCAGGGCCTTACAGTTTATGTTCTCTTTGTGGGAGGCTCTACTGAGTCTATTCTTCCGGAGATTGCGTCATTGGTTCCTCCGGAACATCATTACTTCTGGGATCGGTTTGGAAAGGAAAGACCCCAGAAGTTACCTCCCCATCGGCCCTATGATATTCGGATTAATCTTCATGAAGGAAAAGAACCTCCCTTTGGTCCCCTATACAGTATGTCTCGAGATGAGCTGAACGCCCTGATCAAGTATATTGACGATATGTTAAAAAAAGAGTTTATTGAATCCAGTTCTTCTCCGGCTGGGGCCCCGGTCCTGTTTGTGAAAAAGCCCAGTGGTGGACTCAGGTTCTGTGTTGATTATCGAGGACTGAATGCTATGACGATTAAGAATCGCTACCTGTTACCGTTACCCAAGGAAACTTTTAACCAACTCTGCAAAGCCAAATGGTACACCAAACTGGACTTGAAGAATGCTTATAATCTCGTTCGCGTAGCTGCTGGGGATGAATGGAAGACGGCGTTCCGCACCCGAGTGGGCCATTTTCAATACAAGGTGATGCCGTTCGGCCTGACCAATGCGCCCGCAGTGTTTCAACACTTTATCAACGACACTCTCCGCCCTTTTTTGGACCGATTCTGTACAGCATATTTGGATGATATTCTTATCTATAGTGAGGATTTGGAGTCACATCGCGACCACGTTAACCAGGTCCTACAAGCTCTGACCGACGCGGACCTTTACTGCTCCCCCGAGAAATGTGAATTCCAGGTTCAGGAGGTGATTTATTTGGGAATGATTGTAACCACCGAAGGCCTGAAGTTGAACCCGAAGAAAATCGATACTATTGTGAAGTGGGCCCGTCCTCTGAACGTTAGGGATATACAGGTGTTTAACGGTTGGGCCAACTTCTATCGACGCTTTATAAAAAATTACTCCGGCATTGTTCGTCCTCTTACGGCTCTTACCAAGGATAAGGTTCCGTTTATTTGGTCCCCTGAGTGCGAAGCAGCCTTTGAAGTATTAAAAACTGCCTTTAGTTCCGCCCCTATTCTTCGCCATTTTGATTATGACCGCCGTGCAATTGTGGAATGCGATGCATCAGACTATGTTTCGGGAGGAACTCTTTCTCAATACGCCGATGATAATATTCTTCACCCTGTGGCCTATTTCTCGAAAACCCATTCCCCGGCCGAATGTAATTACGAAATCTACGATAAGGAGCTATTAGCAGTTATCAGATGCTTCGAAGA
This sequence comes from Morchella sp. 2016-103, assembly GCA_024713925.1. Lineage (NCBI taxonomy): Eukaryota > Fungi > Ascomycota > Pezizomycetes > Pezizales > Morchellaceae > Morchella > Morchella sp. 2016-103. The sequence goes on along the minus strand of JAMGZF010000017.1, from coordinate 645,532 downwards.
ATGGAGATCTGAGCTCATGCCTGCGGTTGAACCTATTGAAGTCTTGAGCGATCACCGGAATCTTGAATATTTTATGTCTAAGAGAGATTTGAACCGCCGGCAAGCAAGATGGTCTGAGATTCTCTCCCGTTTTAATTATGTGATTAAGTATCGACCGGGGAAGTTGGGAGGAAAACCGGATGCATTGACTAGGAGATCAGGAGATCTGCCTAAGGAGGGGGATGAATGCCTGACGCATCAAAGTCAGACAGTGTTCAAGTCCCAAAATTTGGGTTTGTTGGCGGCCTTTCCGGCTGTCCGAGGACAGTCACCCCTAGAAAATCTTTTTGAACAAGCTTATATCACTGACCCCTTTCCAAATAAAATCCTAGGACTTCTTCGAGATGGTATCAGACACTCCCAGGAAATTACATTAGCCGATTGTTCTACTAGAAAAGCTCTCTTGACCTATCGAGGAAAGCTTTTTGTACCAAACGATACTCCGCTGCAGTTACATCTCTTGAAGGAACACCACGACGCCTCCTCGGTATCACGGCTCAGCCCCCTGCACACCTCCTGCCGCCTAGACGTCTTCGGAACAGGGTTGTTGGATAGTATCGGTGAATGTCGGAAGCAAGAGAATGGAATAGGAAGGAGTTTGGGTAATGGAATGTAAGCGCTAGGAAGGATAGGGTAATGGATGCATTGAATGATGGTATTAGGATTAGCGAGGAAGGTTTGAGAGTGTATGTGTTTCGATGGGATTCTATGGTATGAGTCAGCGGTGAGGGGAAAACTACTGTATATATAGAGTGATATTTTCCTATGTTTTCGCCTCTCTAGGCAACGTCTTCTTTCTGTTAGAAATCTACTGCTTTGGCTCTTCGCCTCTGCCTCTGATATTCCCGTCTCTGAATCTGAACCCGTCCTTGTTTCCCCGCACCTGAACCCGAACCTGTATTCGCTCCGGTGTATCCCGAGCCAACCCTGCCTGTCTTGAGATTACCCTGAACCCGACCCCGCCCCGTTAGACTCGGCCGGTCATCCAGGAAAAGCTAAGACCTTTCAACTACTTGCCCACTCCTATTATTGGCCCGAAATGCGTGTTACAGTCGACAGGTATGTGCGTAACTGCCACACCTGTAGCCGAAGCAAGACCTCTCGACATGCCCCCTACGGAGTTCTTCGTCCTCTACCGATTCCTCAGAAACCTTGGACACATATTTCCATGGATTTTGTTACCGGTCTACCAGAAAGCAGAGGCAAAGATGCCATCCTAGTTGTTGTTGACCGCCTTTCCAAGATGAGACACTATATTGCCTGCCACACAACTACCGGCTCCGAAGACCTTGCCCGGTTGTTTATCGAACACGTTTGGAAGCTTCATGGTATCACGGCGTATCAAGGACTGCTACGGAGGGAAGGATATTGAAGAACGGGTTATGGTTTTCTATGGGTTTCTGTTACGCGGATGATGAGTCATGCTGTGCAGGGGTGTGTACTAGTATATATAGGCGGCTATGGACCTCTCCTTTGTTCCTTTTCTTTCTCTTTCTTTCCTACTTCGTCTTCCTGTTATCAACCCTACTATCAAGGGTTTCTCGTCTCGTTTGTCTTTAGTCCTGTTTGTCTCCAGGAAATATACGATCGTCTATATACTTGACGGCTTGGCGTTGTCAGGAACGCGTGATCTTACGACCGCTTGTAGTCGACTGCCATAGTCGCCGCCGTTATAGTCACTGCTCTTGTCGTCATTATGCGAAGAAGTTGAAATCTAATCTACTGTTGACTCTGCATTATCTGCTCTGGCACTCGCGTGATCTTCGTTCCACGATCTACTACTCGCCGGTTAAGTCGTCTTTGCGCCGGTTGTGAGCGCAGGCCACATTCTGTTATCTCGGCTTATCCGTACAAAAGGCAAGTCGCCCCTACGCCGTAATTCTCGCTTTCGTTTCGCGATCGCAAGTATGGCCAAGCGCCAGTTGGGATGTCATGGCGGACCTATCATCCATCTTTTTCTCCCGGTCCTCGAATGTTCTTAGAAAGGGATACTGTTCGCCGGCTCTTGTTCCTCGCCATTACTGGTTCGACGCAGGCTGTCACCTCGGTTCGGACCCCCTCGTTCCTCTTCTCCGGGCATATGCTATCCGCCATAATCTCAAACGTGCCGCAGCCTGCTGCATCAGCAAGACTTCATTTGTCTCCTGAGGTCTCCTGAGCCTCAGGAGACTCAAAAAATATCCAGGAGTCTCAGGATACTCTCAGGAGACCCAGGAGACTGTTGGGAGACTGCATTCACAAGTAGTAGTTTGCTGATGTGGGCCAAGGCCACCTTCACGACGAATACCTCGGGTAGGCTCCATGTGAGAGCCACCACCAACAATGACTCCTGCCCCGTTTATGACACCAAAGCCATTATTCGTGGCCTTAGGGACCCTGCTCTTTCCCAAAGTACTATCGGTCGTCCTTTGGAAACCTCTGCTTGCTCACTGTAGAAAACTTACGAATTTTGGAAGTCTTTGGCGTCGAAGAAGAAGATCGGGGTATGAGCTTAGGAAGCCCACTCACGATCGCGAAGCTCTCATTCTGTCTGTCGCCACATTTTGCTCTACCGACCTGCGTATGCTATGCAAGCGGAGTTATCGAGAACCTCGAATTGGAACTCGAAGCAGCTGAAGAAAAGTCCGCCGACCTCTGGCAACGCATGTGCGAAGCCAATGAGAAAGCTGCTGAGGCCGTAAACAGCCTCAAGGAAGAAGTTACCTCTATTGTTGCCAAAAAGGAGGAGTTCCGTTATCGCCTGGCCCTGCACCAGGAAGCTCTTGCTGAAGCTGATGCCACCATTGTTGAGCTCCGCCGCCGTTCCGTCTCCGTTTCCGCCGCCAAGACCTCCGCTCCCCCCGCTGCCCAAGTCCCGAAGTCTAGATACCTTGCTCCTCGCTCCCAGGAATTCAGCGCCTCTGATAACTGGCGTAAGCCTCCAGTTAAACAGGTGGTCCCCAAGCCGGCGTTAAAAGGTCAGCCCCTTTGGTAGAAATTGGCAAACCAAAGGGGCTAGTCCCGCCACCCACCTTCGTCGTCTCCGCCGCTGCAGTATCCGAAGACAGGATGTCCGAGGATCAAGTCGTTGTCTCTTGTTTTATTGCCCAGGAATCCGTGGCCCGTATCGAAACCCACGCTCTGATAGACACAGGCGCCTCCGGGTATGCGTTTATCGACCAAGACTTTGCAACCCGGCACAAAATATCTCTGGACCCGTTGAAAACCTCCCGTCTCTTGGAAGTAATTGATGGTCGCCTGGTCGAATCGGGAAAGATTACCCATGTCGCCCGCCTAGTCTTTGAATATCGATAGATGGGAAATTGCACCGTTTTTTAGTTCTGTAGGGCGTTATCACATAGTAATGGGAATTCCGTGGATGCAGCCATGTGGCCAACCGTCAGGCCGAAGACTAATAGGGTTATTTTTATTTCGGATTTCTGTCTGGAACTGTTCTCGATCATGCTTTCGTGTAGGTAAAGGTATTTCCGTCTGCGTTCACGCCTTGCATTGTTCAGATCTGCGCAATTGGCGCGTACCATTTATAGGATTAAGCGCGATGGGTAAACCAATTGTTCTGCTTGGCAAGGCCGTCGAAGCCCTTGCGGAAAAAGCAGGAGATCCCATGGCCCGTGTTCGGAGGAATTACGAATTTATGTCACTGTTAGAGAATCCGGCCATTGCTCTGCCACACGCGGGACTTGAAAATAGTTCTGCGGGATGGAAAGCAGCGTTTGGCCATATCACGGAATGTCGTCTTGAGGCTCTGAACTGTGAATATATTCTGAGAACTTGTCGAAGAACGCCCGTTCTCAGTCTCCTGCTGTATTTCGTTTTATTTGTCGAAATCGATGGTTAAAGCGCCCTGTCGTCATTATAGGAAACTTAATGAGATTACGGTCAAAAACCGCCATCCCTTGCCGCTAATTCCGGAAACCTTGTCCCGTCTCTCGAAGGCTAAGTACTATACTAAGTTAGACCTTCGGTGGGGATACCATCAGATCAGGATTCAAGAAGGAGACGAATGGAAGACAGCTTTTAGGACCCGCTATGGACATTTTGAATATAATGTAAATGCGCTTTCGGGTTAATGACAGCTCGGCGACTTTCAACACTGGATTAACGATATTCTCGCCATGGATAATTTCGCGCGAACTTATCTTGGCGATGTCACGATCTCTTTCGAGGCGCGGAGGAGCAAACAGCACGTTAGGGAAATCTTAAAAGTCTTCCAGATCCACGGCGTACATCTTAAACCAGAGAAATGCGAATTCTATGTCCAACGAACTAAGTACCTCGGGTTGATTATTTCCCCAGAAGGTATCCAGATGGACTCGAATAAGGTATCAGCGGTTAGGGACTGGGAGGCACCAAAGAAGCTCAGGGAGGTTCAGGAATTTCTGGGTTTTGCAAACTTTTACCGACGCTTTATTTATGCGTACTCTCGTGTGGTGTCCCCACTTACAGCCTTGACCAAGAAGAACGTAAAGTTTGAATGGTCCCCCAAAGCGGATAAGGCTTTCCAGGATCTTAAGGAAGCATTTACCTCGGCCCCGATTCTCGCCCACTTTGACTTTGAAAAGAAAGTTATTGTGGAAACCGATGCCTCCGATTATGTGTCCGCTGGAATTATGTCCCAGTATGGTGACGATGGACTCCTGCATCCAGTGGCGTTCTTCTCTAAGAAACACTCCCCGGCCGAATGCAATTATGAGATCTATGATAAGGAACTATTGGCAATAATCAGGAGCTTTGAGGAATGGCGCTTAAATTTAGAAGGATCAAGATTCCCAGTTACGGTGCTTACGGACCATAGAAACCTGCAGTATTTTATGTCAACCAAGCTGCTAAATCGCCGCCAGACTCGATGGGCCGAGTTTCTATCTCGATTTGACTTTGTTATTAAGTTTAGACCAGGAAAACAAGGAGGAAAACCGGATGCACTTACCAGGAGATCAGGAGACCTCCCTAAGGAAGGGGATGAACGTCTTACACACCAGTCCCAGACCGTACTGAAGCAGGGAAATTTGGATCTAGGAATTAAGCTAAGTTTGTTGACGGGTTCTTTGGCAAATGAACCCGCTGAAGGAATGTCCACTGTGAAGGAATTATTGACCCAGGCTTACCAACATCAGCAAACTACTACTTGTGTATGCAGTCTCCCAACAGTATCCCAAGTCTCCTGAGAGTCTCCTGAGGCTCCTGGATATTTTTTGAGTCTCCTGAGGCTCAGGAGACCTCAGGAGACAAATGAAGTCTTGCTGATGAAGTAGACAGTTTCCCCGATCAAGTTCTGACTATGCTTCGCACCGGCGTCAAGCACTCCAAAAAGATCTCTTTGGCCGAATGCATGGAAACCGAAGATGGCTTCTTGCTATACCGAAACGCAATCTTCGTCCCCGAGTTTAACGATCTACAACTACGTCTCCTCCAAAAACACCATGATAAACCCTCTGCCGGACATCCAGGTCGTGCCAAGACCCTCGAACTCCTCAGCCGTAATTCTGCGGCTGCGTGAGGAAGTATGTGGGCGCTACGTTATGAAGCGTGCGGCGTGTTCAGCCTTAAAACCTCCATAATGCCATCTGGTGTTCTCCGGCCCTTTCGATGCGGCGTGAACCAGGCGATGTCGATGGATTTTATTCTGGGATTACTGCGATGAGTAGCAGGTTTAATGCCGAATCGTCGTTGATCGGTTGGCCGAATCGGCGCTTTATCAATGCGAGGAAAGTAATCTGAGGATGTTGCTGTATGTCATGGCCGGTTTGGAAACTTCGTGGACTCAGGAAACCGTATGCCGGATCGTGAGTACATGCAGATAGCTAAGACTATACGAGGAGCGGATGAAGATGGCAGCGAAAACGAGGCGAGGGCAGGGAGACAAGGAGGCGCGAGACGATCAGCGAAGGCAGAAGCGGGCGAGGAAGCGGGCCGTAGGTAGCGGCAGGGCGGTATGAGGCTCAAGCGCGACAGGAGAACAGACAATAGAAGTCGCGATAGTAGGCAACGCCGCAAGGCGAAGCGAGGACTATGGATAGGAAATAGATATATTCACAGTGCGAGAGAACAGGAAGGCGAGACAGAAGAAAGAAGAAAGAAGCAAAGGAAAGAATTCTGTCATTATTTAACGTCTCATCAGCGCATTCCTGCATCCACGTAGAATCATTCATTGGTAGAATCATGAACTCCGTGTCAGCCGCCGTATTCTTTTACAACTCCAGAATTCCATTCACGATTATCACTCTTTGGCGATCGCCATTCAAGTCATAACGTCAGCGCCGCATTCATTCCAATCCGCCTCGATGCGCCAAACATATCCTCCTTCTTCGCATCGTGCCTTGCGTATGCGCACTCGAACTCGGGTCGATCAAGGCGGCGGGACATCTGTGATTCTGGCGAATTCTGGAAACACTATCGTCTCAGATTGCGTTATAGTACAGCCTTTCACCCGCAGACAGACGGGCAGACGGAAAGGATTAATGCCATTATGGAACAATATCTCCGAGCCTACGTGTCTTATCAACAGGACGATTGGACCCAGTACCTCTCCATGGCAGAGTTTGCAACGAATAACCACGTTTCCGAAACCACTAGGATGTCTCCGTTCCAGGCAAATTATGGTAGAAGTCGAATGTCGTGCTTTACTGGCGTGGAAAAACCATCGATGAGGCCAGGCCAGCGGTATGGCCAGAAAAGCGATTCTGAGTTCTTCGCGGCGAGATGGGCTCGGCGCAGAAAATCGTGAGGGCCTTGCGAATAAGAATTGAGCATACTTGCAGATATGCGGTTGGCGATGAAGTTTTCTTCATTAAGAATCTTGAAATAAAGCGTCGCCGAAGAAAGCTCATTGAAGCGTATTGGGACATGTCATCGTTAAGCGAATGGTTAGCCACTATCTTTATGAACTGAACCTCCGGTATCGATGAAGATTCACGTTTTCGCGTCGTTATTATCTCTTATGCAATGCGATCGTCACGTAGTACAATCCATGAATCGAAGGTGAACAAGAATGGGAGGTGGAGCAGGTTTTGGACTCTCGCAGGCGTTATGGAAAACTGGAATATTTGGTTCGGTATGTGGGCTATGATGAACCATCCTGGCAACCCCCTGAGGACTTAGAGTACGCCCCCGTCCAGGTTCGAGATTTTCGCGTCGTGTCGCATAAACTGGCCTCTGGGAGTTAGGCGCGGAGGAGGACCTAATCTGTCTATCGGCGTATCAAGGCTGCTACGGAGGAAGGATATTGAAGAGCAGGTTATGGTTTCTATGGGTTTCTATTCTGGGATGATGAGTCATGCTGTGCAGGGGAGGGAACTAGTATATATAGTATGGGACCTCTCGCTGTTCTTTTCTTTCTCTTTCTTTCTCCTTACGTCTTCGCTGTTATCAGCCTCTTATCGAGGTTTTCGTCTCGTTTGTCTTTAGTCGCTGTTTGTCAGGAAATATCGATCGTCTATATCTTGACTTGGCGTTGTCTTAGGAACCACGTGATCTTGCCGCCATAGTCACGCTTTGCCATAGTCGCCGACCGTTATAGTCCCTGCTCTTCGTCATACATGTACGAAGAAGTTGAGAATCTAATCTACTGTTGACTCTACGTATACGCCTACGCTAGGCACTCCCTGTGGTACTACGTTCCTGATCTACTACTCCTCGGTTAAGTCTCGTCTTGTCTCTGCCTCGGTTGTGAACCTAGGCCTTCTGTTCTGTTGTCTCCGCTTCGCTCCGTAACACATGGTCTACCCGCTAGTATTGTATCGGACCGTGGTACCCAGTTCGCGTCCAAGTTCTGGAAATCTTTATGCAAGGGGCTAAAAATTAATGTTGCCATGTCCTCTGCCTTCCACCCAGAAACAGATGGTCAGACGGAACGGGTCAATGCGGTCATAGAACAATATCTCCGGAGCTATGTCTCCTATCAACAGGATGACTGGGTAGACTGGCTTCCGCTGGCTCAGTTTGCTTCCAATAATCACCCCTCGGAGTCGATACAGGTGTCCCCCTTTATGGCCAATTACGGGATTGAACCCCGCTTTACCGAGAATCTCGCACTACGGACAAATCTAGATGTTACGCTCTGGTTCAGAAGATGGCGAATCGCGATCAAGCTACAAGCGAGATCGTTATCTGAATCGATAAACGTCACCAATCTCTACGAGTCTCCGCCCATGTATAAGGTTGGCGGCGGTATGGTTGAATGCTAAACATTCGACCAATCGTATACCGGCTTCGATTGGAAAGCGCAGGGCGTTTAAGATTAAGACAATTATTAGTCGTTATGCCTACGAGCTTGATCTTCCCTCCACGATGAAGATACATCCTGTCTTTCATGTTTCAAAGTTAGAGCCCTGTGCTATTGATCCTCTGCCTGGACACGTTCCTCCCCCCCGCTCCTCCGGTTGTTGTCGATGGCGATGAAGAATGGGAAGTTGATGAACTCCTGTATTCCCGTCTTCGTTATTCCCGCCTTCAGTATCTAGTTAAGTGGAAAGGATACGACGCCCCGACCTAGGAGTATGCCGAGAACCTTACCAATGTCCCTCGACTACTGGCCCGCTTTCATGCTGCCTATCCTACTAAGCCGAGGCCTGACGGAGTTCTCGCGGAGCTCGAACCTAAAGAGAGGGCTACTATCACGGCTCAGCCCCCTGTACCCCCCCTACCGCCCCGACGTCTTCGGAACAGGGTTGTTGGATAGTATCGGTGGATGTCGGAAGCAAGAGAATGGAATAGGAAGGAGTTCGGGTAATGGAATGTAAGCGCTAGGAAGGATAGGGTGATGGATGCATTGAATGATAGTATCGGGATTAGCGAGGAAGGTTTGAGATTGTATGTGTTTCGATGGGATTCTATGGTATGAGTAAGCGGTGAGGGGAAACTATTGTATATATAGAGCGATGTTTTCCTATGTCTTCGCCTCTCTAGGCAACGTTTTCTTTCTGTTAGCAATCTATTACTTTGGCTCTTCGCCTTCTGTCCCTGATTATTCCTGAACTTGAACCTGAACCCGAACCTGAACCCCCTCTTGTGTTCCTATAACAGAGCCACATTAGCGGTTAGGAGAATAGTTCTCACCGGGCCTGTTATAGGCTCAGAGTCATTGATAGAATTCAGCAGTTACAGTGATAGGAAAAGTACCTGTAGTGAGGACCGCAACCTGCTACAAGTGTACCTACCTTCTGACCGCTAGGGTGGAGATCTATTCATGAAAGGATAGGCTGACGAGTCTAGGCCTTGTCAGTGAATAGAGGACCGGCTAGAGAAAGGTCTCTAAGTGCCCGGGCATCTCCAGTGTCCCTCTGTGCAAAGAGAACCCTGCTGCAGGCGGCAGTGGTTATGCCCGGAATAATCTACAATAAGTTACAGCTCTGCAGCCATCTAGGGTAGACCACCTGAGCGGAGACTCATTTAATGCAGGAGCTGTGTGACAGCCAAGCTGCAGGTGATCCTTGACCCTGGCTAAGGGTGATTAATCTAGGACCGGAAACAGCTATGCTTAGGGAGAAGCGGGGTAAGCGGAGGAATTGTTTCATTCCAAAACAGAGTTTTCAGAAGCTTAGTAAGGCGGTGGAATGCAGGAAACAGAGAGATTTGGAGTATAAATACTCATCTCGGTTTCCGCCATCTGTTCGGATTTTCTCATCGTCGGTTATAACAATGCGGAAGAAGGCCAAGATTATTTAAGTCTGGAAGAATCTTTCTTTCTCTAAACCTGAAACTTCTATCTTACTACTCTTGCTTCCTCTGCCTCTTGTTTAGTAGAGGCAGAGCCCGTCGCGGTCCGACCTTGATCGCTTCTCTGCTCGGTGTATCGAGGCAGCCTGCCGTTCCCTGAGTTACTTCCGATCCTGCATCCGACCCCACCCCGTTAGAATAACGGCCCAAATGGGATTGTAGAGTCAGGCAGGATCTTGATCTTCGGTCGTTAAGCAGAATGCTTGATGCTCCGCGAATCGTGAATATTAATGGAACTTGCGGTGTGCTTACGGAATTCTCACTTCATGTCGCGCAGTGCATTCTCATCCGGAAATGGCGGCTACTTAGTGCTCTTACTCCTTCTAACATTTGATAGATATAGAGATGGGTTCGCGGTAATGGCGTGGAAGACAATTCTGCTTGCAGTAGTCACTCTTAGAACATGGTATTGAGTTCCCAATTAATATCGGGTTATGCTTCCTTGCAGCAATTGGCAAGTAGGAGATTCCAGCTTCCAAAGAGGCTCACCTCCCATGTCTCCTTATGATCTCTCATGCTTTCATGTGGGAGAGTGAGTATAGTCTTTCTCCGCTTCCCGTAGCGTCTCGCAGCATCATCGTTGTCAGTGGTTGATCCCTCCGCACTAAGGGTATTCCATTCTTTCTGACAAACTCCTGGTTTAGGATAGGTCCTGTACACCCGGTGTCCAGAAGGAATTTTCCTTGGGAGCCTTCAACCTTTCCTTTAATTGTTCAAGACAATTTGGCTTCTATGGTGGCGGACTCGATAACGGGTCAGTCTTGGCATTATACAAAACAGGGGGGAGTCCGGTCAAAAGGGGTCAAGAGGGTACAAAAGTACCTGTACCGTTAGAGCAGACTTTCTTCACACCAGTGATATAATGCCGGCTGTATCCAAGAGAAAGCAACAAAGCAAGGCAGCAAGTAAGGAGGCAGTGCGAAGAAGAAAAGCAGCTGCGGATGGTTATTGACCTGATAATAATAACTTAGTATGATGTGAAGTACTAATATTTTGATTTGATATCTAGTGCCTGCTAGAATTGAAGATGAGATTGCTCTTCTAAGCGATGTAGAAGATGATACTGTCCTTCTAAAACAGCCTGAGGAGGGATGGAAAGCTGCTGAGAACCGACTTTTAATTTGGTGACAAGCGCAAGATCGCACAACTGCTTTAGATTATGCGAAAAGGCTGCAGAGGTGGAAAAAGAAAGACTTAATGCCACATATGGTTCAATTGGAAGGTTCTTTGGTTCGCGTTCCTCATCTCAAAGTGCTGCCAGTAGCTCTGTTGTGACCGGACCAGTTTCAAACTTCGTGCCACCAGACTTTGACAGGCCACTACCTGTTGAGCTTTTACGGAATGAGATAGTGGAGTTGGAGATATGGGTGAAAAGAAATAAACCAGAGGGAGCCAGAGAGGTGCAGATCAACGATCGCATCTCTTTGAGACCTGGAGAGAACGCCGCGACGCTGGCAATCGCTTGAAAATTCTGATAACTGCGCCAGTAAAGGAAATAAGAAACGCCAAATCATCATGGAATCAGATAAAAATTAGAATAATTTTCGGATTCCACCCCTATTACGCAGAAGCAGATACACGCGCTGGCGAGCTTTATTTTTCACGATGAAAGATGATTATCAAAATCAATAGTTCTAGTCTCCAGCTAATAAAAGTGACTCCTACAGATATCGCAGAATGATCCGAGAAAGATTTGAATAGCCGCACGTCGGCGCTTTCAAATCAAGGAATCATGGACAGTTTCGAGCTTTATAAACACGGTCTCGTCGATATAACGCCAGATTTCACCTGTTCTCAATGATCACGATCTTGATTCTCGCTACGCTTATACTACAACGACTGATTCAGACTACTACGCACACGCCGCAGAATCGAATGATGATATTACGTGACGGCTACGCCAGACTCACTTTCACGCAAGATAATCAGATATTACCCGCAAGCACCGTAGTTATAGGTAGGCAGAGGCGGCGAACACGACGCCGCCGGTCTTAGGCTTATAGTTCTGATGATCGGTAATAAAACACCATCTGACGCTTCATACAAAATCTGTGCAATTAGCATAACAATTGGTAGCAACACCCTCAACGGGACCAATATCAGGTCAGTATATCGATCTCGATTACTAAACCACCGAAGGATTACCTTGTTACATTCACGTAGCACGAAAGAAAAATTTTCACGGAATCTCTTCACCAACCACAACAAACGCGTTACACATACAATACTCCAGAAACCACCATCGTCAATCCATCAGCTCTTCCATCTGATAACCCTCCATCTTCATCTTTCTTCCTCCAATATCCTACATTGACAATAATCTCCGTTGGAATCATAGGAATCCAGGAAGAAGAAATAGGCAGGCTAGAAGAGCTGCTCTCGCAAACTTGGCAGCACAGCAGCTGCTCGAACCAAGACGAGATACCCAATACCTCAATTCGAGACACCAAGCTATCATCTCAGTAGCATCTGCAGCATTCCAAGCACTCTCAGAACCAACCCACTCACCGTATACCGGACCTCAATCCACCCCGCTGAGTACAATAAATTCAGGAGTGTCCACACCCCTCTCTACCACCTCTTCTTACCATATCCAACCATCGGGAACTCTTCACTATCTCGATAACCTTCAGGAATTGGCTCCACAGGAAGCTAGTAGAGAAGTAGTCGATCACTACTTAGACGGGACCGAACCGGCGATTAATCCAGAAGAGGATAGCCATCACGAAGAAAACCATCAAAACCATCTACAACCAGAACAGAACGACAACGAATACTACCAAGATCCCATTGAAAACTACCCCTACCAGAATCCTCCCCCATCTTTAGACGCGGATTCAGAGAGCAATAGTTCCACGCTCCCTCTCCCAAGATCTTGGCCTACACACAACCCTACGGCGATCCAGAGAACCTACGAGTCTGTTAGTTCCTCAAGCAGCCAAACGGTCAGGCAGGAAGTCAGAGGACACGACAGTAGAAGCACACGTTCTCTGGAATCCCGTATCAGCTCAACACGAGTCAGATCACGTGATAGCCACTACAGCTCGAGAAGTTTAGCAGAACGGATCACCACCCCAGCGAACGAGGCAGATAGGAGATCACGCTCCACGAACCGATCCAGAACAAGCACAAGACCTCTATCCGACCGTATCACCAAATCTACCAAGAACGTTGTTCTACCGAACACCTATACCCACCGCATGCATCCGCACTATTAATCCAAATCGAAAACCATTATTCTTCTTTATCATCTCCTATCCCAGATTCTATTCTTCCCTACACTTCTTTTATATACTCCTTTTTTCCTTCAGGTTTAGACGCTCTCAATTCCAGGGCAGGAAAGACTACTAGGTCAGGAAAAGTTAGCTCTACTCTAGAACCATTAGCTCTAGAAGAAACTCAGATATCCTTTACCCAGGCTGTTGAAGTCTGGAGAGAAAAATATAAATTACCACTTCCCATATTGGATACCGACAGTCTTTCCGCTTGCTCATCATCTTCCAAGGAAGATAACTATCTAACTCCTGTTCCTCAGGAGGCTCCTGTTCCTCAGGAGCGAGGTGTTTCTCATCTCACAGTATCCGGAGGTGTTTCGCATCACCGAGATAAACTACCAAATTCCCCTATTACTGCTATTGAACAACGTTATTACCGTCTCTCCGAGCCCCCATCTTCTCGTACCCCACTAGCCCCAGAAAAAACCCAAGCAAGAATAGAAGAGATGGCGGAACAACAAGACGTCCCTTACCCTACACTCCCCAAAACCAACGAACCTATCACACCAAACCAAACTACCCCATCCTGGGTCCAAGAGCTTATAGCCAGCGCGGTAGAAGATAGGAAACTAGCCATGCTGTCTATCCAAGCAACTACACAAGACAAGACGTGGTTGCTCAAAGACGCGATCGACTTCGACGGACAGCATACCATCACAGACCATCAAACCCGAAACAGTGGGGAAGTTCGAGCCTATATCCATACCCGACGCTGATGCAGCCCAACGATTCATCGATGCAATAGAGGATAACAGAATTTATACGAAACTAAGACCATTGTCCTCGTACACAGATAAGAGGTCCCATAGCTACCGACCCAGACTTGACTCTAAGTCAGATAGAGACGAGATGTCCCTCACAACGGTATACTGGGTGACAAAGATACGCCGGGATTTTATGCCAAGAAGGGCATTGCTGGAACTCGAGGCACAAAAAGAGACATTTTCCTACAATCAGAACAGAACTGCTTCAGATTACGTTACCAAGAAGATACGCCTCCTACGCATCGCCGGGGTCACCGACGAGGACATGCAAGTAGAATACATCCACAGAGGCTTATCCCGAGCCCACGAACTTTATGCAATGATGGAAATGAAGATAAAAGACGACGGCTCAAATAGGGTCCAAGACTATAGGAACGAAGTCCAGAAGCTCCAAGGAGCAGCTTACGCTTCATTTCAAGCTAGGACTGGAGGCTACGAGCGAACCCAACGCAAACCATGGTTACCGTTCAACGATCGAAACAGGCCTACGACATCTAGCTCACCAACTACAAACAATCAGCCATCTAGGACCCTACGGATAGAGAGTAGCACCGCCCCCCCAAAAGACAAAGGAAAGGAACCCGGGAGGCGATTCAAAAGAATCAGGAAGTGTAGAAACTTCCCTTCCTGCGGAGACGGAGAGCATTGGGATGACGAATGCAAACTGAGAAATTCCAAACTCCCATCCAAAAACACACGCGCCTATTACGCCGATCCTAACAACGACGACCTCTCCGACTATGAGGAGCAAGATGCTATCAGTGACTACGAAGAATACTACGAAGGAGTCATGCAAGCCCACTTTGCCACCGAACGTACAAGCACATCAGAAGAGCACGAAGGCTTTGTGGGAGCAATTGAACCTAGTCCCATAATCATTAAACCAATCATGACGGAAGCATCTACTGCTATGCTTGTAGCCCAACCGCCAAATAAGATTATATCAGCTGTTTCTCAACCCGGCGGATGGACCCCTATACCCGTACAAGAAAGGTCCCCTTCTCAAGAACCATACCCAAAAGCTCACTCCTGCGGTAAGTGTAATGCCGAATTCAAGTCAAAGAACGCCCTGTTCAGGCACCTTAAAGAAGCAAATCACTATTTCTGCGACGCAAAAACCACCTCAAGCAGCAAACCACAGATAGTTGAATCCACAGCCACTCACGCCACCGATCCTGAAGACAGAATCCTAGACTATAGATACATGACACTAAATGTCACGTTCGATCCGGAAGTTGGAAACACATATGAGGTAGTAGCCGATACTGGCATCGGTAACTCCGCAATCGACGCAGAATTCCTGCAAGCCAACATACCAGATGCACAATTGATACCCCTCCAATCACCTAGGGTAATACGCGGAATAGGAGGAGGTTCAATTACAGTGGAGAAGCTCGCCATCGTACCTACGTATTTCATAAGTAACGGGAACACACTCGGCAAACTATTGGTAACCTATCACGTATTCAACAACTTAGGCTGCAACCTCCTGATCGGAAACGATGTATTCCTATCCGAAAGAGCAGACATCAAATTCGCGCAAGGCCACCTCATTCTAGGATCATGCATTAACATGAAGATACCTATTAGAGTTACCATGCGCGAACGAGCTTCAAAGGTGTTAGCACGGACAACCGAAAAATCAGTAGTACCACCTAGGACCATATTCGTATTACCTATAACTCTATCCCGTACATTAGACCCAAGCCAAGACTACATGTTTGTAGCCAAACAGAAGGCTATCTCGGGCTTAGCCTGCGCCTCAGGCGTATTGCTCCACAATCAATCCAACGTTATCTTCGCAAACCTAACCGACGAAGCAGTTACCATTTTTAGCGCCACTATAGTAGGACACGTCAGTAGTATAAGCCCATCAGACCTAAGGAAGGTCTGGCCCGAAGCATCGCACGAAGTTAGGGCATACTTTGGCATGAGTACCACGGAAGGAAATGAGGATACAGCCCCTGCGGAGAACGCAGTGGACCATAACAGGCCCAGGATTGTACCTGTGCTAACCGATACAAAACGCAAACCCACCGAGGACGTCCCTTACACCCGACCAGCGTGGTTAGAAGAAGAATTCACCCCAACTTACGCACATCCGCTAACCCCTGGCATTACGACCCCGGATATCGATGAATCCACCTGGAACGAGGTCAATATAAGCAAAACAGACTTGACAGTACAACAAGAACAAGCACTACGAGACCTCTGCAAGAGATACAGGATTATCTTCAACGAGAAATTAGCGCGAGAGTAACCATTAATCAGACGCTACGCACGCTCAGAGCTACCGAATGAACGACAAATAAAATCCAAAGACCATACCCAGATCCGAACGCCAGAAAGAAATGATAGATGCACAATTTGATAAGTAACGAACCTGCGGCAGGATGGCTTCCATACGCACTCCTCCCATACAAAGACATGCAAGTCTCGCGTCGACACAATGGAGCGAACGCCATCATCGACACGCATTAACGCTAAACGAATCCAGTATCCGCGACGCCTTACCCACTCCCGCAAGAAGATATCCTACCAACATCACGGATGAACTTCATAAGCGCTTAGACATCACATCGCCTTTACCAACGAATAATTCACCCCGACGATAGATATCGAACCCAGATAAGAACACACAGAGGCCACGACAAGATGGTCCTGACGATATAAACGATCAGTCCAACACCAACAAAAGCTCATGGATAAAGCGTTCAGAGGACTCACCTGGCGTTTCGTGTCCTGCTTCGTGGACGATATTTGCATATATTCCAGATGCTTCGATGAACACATGGGTCACCTGAACGAAGTATTCAAAATACTGGCAAACCTAGGCATTACACTACGCGCTAAGAAGTGCTACCTAGGTTTCTTCTCACTCGAATTATTAGGATACCTAGTTGATAGACTCGGTCTCACCACCACCGAAGCCAAGACTGCAGCCATTCTGAACCTCCCCTACCCCGAGACTCTGAATAAACTGGAATACTTCATAGGTCTCACAAACTGGAATAGACACCTAGTTCCATATTATGCACAGCGAATTAAACCCCTTTCACAACTGAAAGCAAAAATGGTAAAGCTGGCTCCGACAGGTCGAGGACGTAAGGCATACACGTCCAAAACGCCAGTCCCAAAAGACGAAGCTCTCGTAGCAGCCTTCGAAGACGTTAGAGATGCGATAGGATCGCGGCCTAGATTGTACCACTTCCGCAACGACAGGGAAATCCACGTCTTCCTCGACGCCTCCCCAGAATACGGGATAGGCATGGGAGCCTATCAACAGAAGGAATTAGACAAAGGACACACATCAAAGACAAATTTAGTACCAGTACTTTTCGTCTCCCGGGAGCTCACCCAAGCCGAGCGAAACTACTGGCCCACAGATATGGAGATGTCTGGTTTAGTCTGGACAGTAAAGAAGATGAGACCATACCTGGAACAAGTCAAAGCCATATTCTATACAGATCACGAGCCCAGCGCAGCAATCTACAAGATGACAGGATTAGCTACAACTTCACTCGGCAAGTCCAATCTTAGACTACAAAATTGGGGTATTTACCTAAGCCAGTTCAAAGACCACATTAAAGTAGTGTATAGGAAAGGAACCGACATGGAGGTCCCCGATGCGCTTTCAAGACTCAGATATATACTCACGAAACGAGAAGTCGAGCTAAAAGCGAAAGCCAAGGAACTCGGCAAAGTTCCCGACACCGACGAATTTGAAGTCGCTGAAGCCTTCCTAGGTGAGGATTCATCGATCACCACTGTTACACTAATATCAAATCCAGAATGGGAGAAGAACGTCAAAGCGGCGATCCAATCAAACCATTACCTAAAGAACATCTTCGATACACTATCTTCGTCGGGAACGGAGATAAACGGATATAAGACTAAGCCAATGACTATGCAGTACGCCTTAGGCGCGGACGGTCATCTCTACTTCATAGACCCCAAAACCGATAAGTATAGGATGGTAATCGCAACCAAAACACTCCAATCGGAAGCGCTAAAATTAGCACATGATGGCCACCAAGGCTACGCTAGAACATATCAAAACCTCAGAGAACTTTTCTATTGGGCAAAAATGGGAACACACACTAAGATATATGTGGAACATTGTCCAGACTGCCTTAGGAATAAGCCTAGAAACCATAAACCCTACGGGCATCTAAGACCAATCATCTCCCCAGCAATACCCTTCGACACGCTCACCTTGGATTTGATCACAGACCTTCCACCCTGCCCACATAAGACTCTAGGCAAGCAAAAATACAACGGAGAGCCCTTCGATGCAATAATGACAGTAACAGATAAGTTCTCCAAAGCCGTGAGATTCATCGAAGGAAGGAAAGATTGGGAAGCTTGCGCGTGGGCAGACAGATTCTACGATAGGGTGGTATCCCTATGGGGTTACCCAAAAACGCTAATCACGGACCAAGATAAGCGCTTTATCGGTAAGTTCTGGAAACATCTATTTACCCGCGCGGGGACGCGCTTAATTTCAACAAGCCCGTGGCACCCCGCCGGAGATGGGCAATCTGAAAGGACTAACCAAGCCTTGGAAATCACCCTTCGATTCTACGTCGATGGGAAGCAAGAAGACTGGGTACACTATCTCCCAGCAGTTGAAAGTGTCATCAATAATAGCAAGTCGGCCACTATAGGATACACCCCAAACGAATTAATGTACGGCATAAGACTAAGAACCGCCCTCGATTTGGCAAACCCCACGCGCAACGATCCAAGCTTCACAACCGCCGAAGCGCGAGAAGTGGCACGACGAGACGCCGAAGACGCCATAGCCGTGGCCCAAAAGCTTATGACCAAACAGCATAACGAAAAACATGAAGAACCAGATTTCTCATCCGGCTATGCCTTCATATCTCTCAAGAAAGGATATACGCTCCCCTCCATAAAGAAGAAGAAGCTAGCAGTTCAAAGAATAGGACCTTACAAGATACTAGAATCAGTAGGAAGAGGAAGAGCATACAGACTCTTACTACCACCGAATAGCAAGATTAGCAACGTCATTTCGATCACCAATCTCGAACCCGCTCCGATCAACGACCCCTACGAGCGCACATATAAAGGCTTAGACCATCAAGCCCCAGTATCAGGCAACGCCGACGATCCCGATGCAGAATGGGAAATAGAGAAACTAGTGGCTCATAGAAATTACGGAAGATGGAAGAAGAAGCAGTATCTGATTAGATGGAAAGGATGGGGAATCGAATACGATTGAATGGCGTTCAGCGGAAGACCTCCCAAACGCTCAGGAGCTCGTACGAGAATACGAAGAGAATCTCGAAGAGAATCTCGATCACGACCTTGAAGGTTCAAGGAAGCAAGGAAGGAAGACTACAAGGCGTAAGAAGGACTGAGAACTAGGAAGGACGAACGACATCAGCAAGACTTCATTTGTCTCCTGATATCTCCTGAGCCTCAGGAGACTCAAAAAATATCTAGGAGTCTCAGGAGACTCTCAGGAGACCCAGGAGACTGTTGGGAGACTGCATACACAAGTAGTAGTTTGCTGATGGAGGACGTTACGAACATAAGTAAGGGGCAATTCTTTATCTTTATCTTACTGATGTCTTCTGATTAGTACTACTATGTACATTGTGTAATCTTGAGCTATGATATTATGCGGTATGGCCGTACTTCACTGCTTCTGCGTCTGTATATTATGCCATAGCACCGTAGTTATAGGTATAGGCGGGGTAGGCGGGTGGAACACGTATGCCCGCCGGTCTTAGTTATAAGCCTCGGAGGCATCGAGAATAAAACACCATCTGACGCTTCATACAAAATCTGTGCAATTAGCATAACAATTCTTTCAACTCAATAAAAGAATCTAAAATGTTAAACTGTAATCCTAAAGCGACGAATCCAAATAAAATTCGACACCGGACTGCACGCAGGTGGCTGGCTCGTTTAGGATGGATATATAGCCGAAACAAAAAAGGTTATATTGACGGTCATGAAAGAGAGGATGTTGTCTATTATAGACAAAATATCTTCATTCCCATATGGAGAAAAATCTTTCGGCCTCTGAGACTTTACAGATCTTTGGCGAGGCAATGAGGACCTCACTCCGAGCACATGCGCCGTATATTAGTCACACATGACGGGTCAACCTTCAATGCCAATGACGGGACTGCTTATTCCTGGAAGCCTAAGGGAAGTGAATGGTTAAGACCCAAATCAAGGGGAAAGGGAATTATGGTCTCTGATTTTCTTACTGATGTTGAGGGCCGCCTGTCGTACAATGAACCTCAAACCAACATTAAAGTCTATGCATGTGAGATTATTAAATACGGTAGTGGCAAGGGGGATGATGGATGGTGGGACTCGGATAGGATGGTCAGACAAGTTCTCAAGAAAGCAATCCCTATTTTTGAAAGGGCATTTCCAAATCATATTGGAGTTTGGGCATTTGATAACTCAAGTGGACACGCCTGCAAAGCGCCTGATTCACTTGTAGCAAACCGAATGAATCTCAATCCCGGCGGCAAGCAACCAAAAATGCATAATACTATCCTATCAAATGGATCAGTACAGTCAATGGTATTCCAATTAGGAGATTTGATATGGGGCACGCAGAATCCTATACCAGTTTCATTAATAGGTGAAGCTAAAGGCCTCAAAAGGGTACTTCAAGAAAAAGGATTATGGTATGAGGGCTTGTTGAAACAATGTGTCGGTGATGAAAGGAAAAAAAACAAAAACAAGGGGCATGTGGACGAGACTGAAGAAGAAAGGGAGGCTAGAAAAACTGATGAATGTGATAGAGGCCATGATTGTTGTGCATTGAGGATCATGGAAAACCAGGATGACTTTTTGGCAGAGAAATCTCTACTTGAGGTAGAAATAACCAAGCGGGGACATGAGGTGCTATTCTATCCGAAATTTCATTGTGAGCTCAACTATATTGAGTTCTATTGGGCAGCAGTCAAAAGATTTACAAGGGAAAACTGTTCTTATACCTTTCTCGAGTTGGAAGATACTGTTAAAGCTGGTTTGGATTCTGTAACTTTGAAAACCATTAGACGGTTCTCAAATAGGAGCAAGAGGTGGATACAAGCCTATATGGATGGACTTACCAAAGAGCAGATTGAGTATGCAGACCGGGAGTACAGGTCTCACAGGAGAGAGTATCGAGACAGTCTTGTTTAGTTGATATTCCATAGATATATTGATAGTTCAAACTTCAACGGCTTATATGAGAGTCAAATAGACCCGGAATTTAAATTCCCTGTACATCTTTACCCTAGAAACAACCTTCAACGGTATCTGTAGGAGTGATTTAGGCTTCAACGATACCATATTCGTAGGTTGCGCAAGCGGAATCATGGAATATCACTCGGTTTTGTTGCCTCTTGGCATACAAACCTACCCCCTTACCCGCAAAATATTGCTAACTTCGTCTCCTTTCCCAGCCACAACCACATATTATATTTTAATTTTGTGACCGTGGACTTGTTTAATAGCCTATGTACATTGAATTTATGGTCCTGTATCCTTTATCTAGTGTTGTTGTCCTGAGTTGATGGATTTGGTGTTCCTCGAACTTTGTAGACCCCGTTGTCGAGTCCCCCACCATAGCACAGGTCTCTTGCCGTGTACTGGTAGGGGCGAAAGGCTTGCTTCTTCCCTTCTCCGCTTGGAGGTTTTCTCAGGGGTTGTTTTTCTTGTTCTCTTTAAGCTTTGCATTATAGAGTAGATGTGGCAAATAGATATGAGTTCTTTCTTGAAGGTTCACTGATGATGGAGAAAGAATGCGGCAGCTGTTGCTCTCTTTATACTTTTCCAAATAAAGAGGCAATGCTATGTAGCAATCCCTTTTTCTCTCATTCTCCGCACTTCCGGGAACATAATCAAGATAACAAATATTTATTCCAAAATAGAGAAAACATAACCCGAACAAACATATGAAGAAATAATAGTATACATAGACTTTTCTAGACAGACACTACCAGATAATATCATCATCTGACCCTGCTCCGGGTTCAAAGATGAAGTCATCTATACCTTCTGGAAGTACATTGAATGGTTGTTCTGCCGCTACAGCAGCAACTTTAGCTTTCTTTTCAGATGGTTCCTGGGTTTTATCCCCGGAGCCAGATCCTCTTTTCCGCTTACTTTGTACTTTCACAGCTGCCACCCGGACAGTAGTAGGTTCCTTAGACCAACAAGTGCATCAGCAAACTACTACTTGTGTATGCAGTCTCCCAACAGTCTCCCGGGTCTCCTGAGAGTCTCCTGAGGCTCCTGGATATTTTTTGAGTCTCCTGAGACTCAGGTGACATCAGGAGACAAATGAAGTCTTGCTGATGTGGTCCATTTGTGTCCGGACACAGGGGAGTACCGGAAGGTCTTACCATCAAGCATACTTCAGCCTTTCTTCATCAGCAAACTACGACTTGTGTATGCAGTCTCATCAGCAAGACTTCATTTGTCTCCTGAGGTCTCCTAAGCCTCAGGAGACTCAAAAAATATCCAGGAGCCTCAGGAGACTCTCAGGAGACCCGGGAGACTGTTGGGAGACTGCATACACAAGTAATAGTTTGCTGATGCTCCCAACAGTCTCCCGGGTCTCCTGAGAGTCTCCTGAGGCTCCTAGATATTTTTTGAGTCTCCTGAGGCCCAGGAGACATCAGGAGACAAATGAAGTCTTGCTGATGCGCTCGCTGTCTCGAGCCTCATCATTCGCCATGCAAGTATCTCTCCGAAAACAAAAAAAAAAAAAAACACAACAAACACAACTCAACAACATGTAACAATTTCAAACGTCACCCTTCTTCCTTCCCTCCCATACAAATCCGTCTTGTCCATCGCCCTCTGCTGACTCATCAGCAAACTACTACTTGTGTATGCAGTCTCCCAACAGTCTCCCGGGTCTCCTGAGAGTCTCCTGAGACTCCTGGATATTTTTTGAGTCTCCTGAGGCTCAGGAGACATCAGGAGACAAATGAAATCTTGCTGATAGATATCGAAGTAGCTGAAAATCAAATTCTGTCGCTTCAATTTTAAAATGCCCAATCCGTTCCTTTGCTTCTCCTAATCTTGTCTCGCACGCATACCTCGATATAACTGGGAGAATTAAAAAGGCCATCTTTTCACTCTGCTTTAACCATGGCCATTCCTTCATTGTATACTGTTCCCCTGGGTTCTTCTCATTCCAGGATGTCATTCCTTGTCTCATGTATGTCAATCGGATACTATCTGATGGTATTGCCGTAACTTCTATCCATTTGACAGCTGGCGCAGACTTCGGGTGAGAGCCTGAGGGGACCGATGTCTCGCGTCTCCCTGGGGGGGTTTGGGTTGTCTCTTATCTCTGATAGGCACGTGGTCCTGTAGGCACTGGGGCTTGTGGTATTGGTGGCGTTGGTGGCGTCTGTGGCGGTGGCGTTGGTGGTGCAGTCTCTTCCTCCTCTTTCTCTTCAGCTTCTTCCATCTTATAATCTGACCCGCTTTCCGACTAGTCATATATTTCCTTTCCTTTTCCCTTCTCGTCGGCGGGGATCCTTTCCTCTTCCTCGTCTTCTTCCAATACAGATTGCTTCACAATAGGTCTTTCTACCTCGGCTCGTAGTCTCGTCTCTGTAGGCACCTTTGGCGGAGGGCCTTGTTGTAGTCTCTTTCAGAGGTCATGAACTTGTCGCTTCAGTTCATTATTTTTCTTCGCTAAACTACTAACATTTCGCCTCAGTCTCGTAATTTGCTCGATATGCTGGTTTTGCAAATCCGCGTGGGTGGCCATGAGTTCATCAGCAAGACTTCATTTGTCTCCTGATGTCTCCTGAAGCTCAGGAGATTCAAAAAATATCCAGGAGTCTCAGGAGACTCTCAGGAGACCCAGGAAACTGTTGGGAGACTGCATTCACAAGTAGTAGTTTGCTGATGTTTCTGGATATTCATGGCTTTGTTCTCTCTCCAATTGGTTGACTTGTGCGCCTTCATCGTATTCATTCTGTCGCTGTATCTCCTGGTGAAGCCTAAGAGATTTGTGTTTGAGGTTTTCTGATTGGCAGAAAACTCGAAAGTGGGGTATTTCCTGGTGTTGGGGGAAATATGCCAGTGTGTCGACTCCTAATTGGTCGGTTTGTCCTGCACGTTGGTTGTCAAGGGAGAGCTTTTTACGTAACACCCCGTATTACATTAAGCACCTACAAAAACCTCGCGGGATTCCATAAACCCCGTCAACTTGGCTTTACCGTTGCAAGTATAACAACCCAACCCACACTAAATTTTTTCACATGAGGTTTTTTCAAGATGGAAAGCTCAACTCAAGCTCAAATTTTATTTAACCAAAAATAGTTGTTACCCTTACCTTTGCGTACTTCATTGCGGCAGTTATACTTTTCTGTTTTGTTATAAAGTATCAAGATTCGGATACAACACTTAGTAAATACTCTCTACTCTCCATATACTGTAACTACTTTAGATGGGGTTGGCTGCCGAAAATCACGGGCGTTTAACTAGCTTCTCGGTTGCCCTTCGCCCACTCCCGCAACACATTTTTTTTTACCTTCCCTGTTGATGTCTTTGGTAACTCTGTCACAATTTCAACTTCTCTCGGAACCTGTTTGTTTTATTGTCAGCTCCCAGACACCCAAGTGCGAGGATATGTGCTCAGACCATGAAACCCGAGATTGAGGAACTTTTCTTTGCCCAAGAAATTACATCCTCGCCCTTGAGCTGCGGGTTTGTGGTTGTAATGAACGCTTGTGGCCGTTCTCCAAAATGGGAATCTGGGACAGCAATGACCCCAACCTCTAAAATGTCTGGATGTCGGGCAAGCATTCCTTCCAGAGACACACTACTGACATTTTCTCCGCCTAGTGCGAGAGATTAGTAAAAGGCATTATAAGCAAAGGCTTTGGGTTCGAGTACCTGAGATGATGATGTCTTTTGCTCGGTCTAATATTTGAATCGCACCATCTGGATGACAAACGGCTAAATCACCAGAGCGAAGGACACCGCCCGCAAAAAGTTTGGCCGTGGCTGCGGGGTCCTTATAGTAGCCTCTTGCACATATATTTCCTTTTTGATTTCAGCGGGGGTGAATTTGCCCTTGAATCTTTGGGAACATACCTGAGAATACTATCTCGCCAATCTCAACACCATCCTTTTTCACGTCTATGATGTCTAGTATATCAGGCTTGATAACACGAACCATTTTACTGGTTACGAATCCATGACCTGAAAATCGATAAACACATTTTCATTCGGAGACAGGGAACTTAGAAGGAACGAACCTTGTCGGGCCATCTTCTTATACATTTCCTCTGGCGACAAATCAAGCCATTCTGGAAGGAAATATCCTTTAGTAATAGGACCATATCTGAAGGATTGCATCAGTATCTCGAATAATAACGCCCCCTTCACATAGATATATCTTATAAGAACGTACGTTTCCGTCTATCAAATAAAGTCAATTCTCCAATACAACTAAACGCCACGAATTTAAACAGAGCTACGTACCAAGCCATAGACGTGAACTGGAATAAGGTTCAACGAAATCATATCCTGAAACAGCTTTGCTGACGGGGGAGACGCAGCTACGGTGACCCGGACCGCCTGTGGTAGCCTTTCTGCTTGAGGCGAACGGCAGAGCAGGGTATTGACTGTCGGTGCTGCATTGAAGTGAGTGATGCCCTCATCTTTCAATAACCTCCAGATTTCCTCATAATCGATTTTCCCTATTCGTCGCCTCAGTTAATGATTCCTTTCACTTAGAGGCCATTACTTACGCATGCAATAGTGGGTTCCTCGGGCGCTAACAACTGCCCATGGGAATGTCCAGCCCACGGCATGGAAAAGTGGGAGTATTGTCAAGTACCTATATATTCCAATGAGTAACTTCGAATACTTAAGAGTATTGATGCTATAGATGTTACTGACTTTGCTCTATCCTTAGAAAGAGCAGATGTACAATTCAAACCAGACTCGATAACATTTGCAAGTGCAGCTAAGTATGCTCCTCTATGAGTATACTCGACCCCCTTCGGTTTTGCAGTTGTCCCACTTGTATATGCTAATGCAAATACATCGTCTTCACTTTCGGCCTCTATGTGCAACCCTTCCCAGCCAAGCTGATGCTTCCTATCATAGTCCAACCCCTCGGATATTATGCGATCAAAATCTCCGCTCAGTTCACCAACAGTTGTATCTGTATCATCATCAATAATTCTAGGGATTTCACGATCAAAGCCTTCTAGTAGCCCCACGAACTCCCTATCAACAACAATAATATCGACTTCGGCGTGTTTAAAGATATACTGGACATCTTCTTTTTTAAGGCGGTAATTGACCCCTACTTGAACACCACCCGCAGCAGCTACACCGAAAATACATTCCAGAAACGCGGGTGTGTTTGGACAGAGAATCCCGACTTTTCTCAGGAGTTAGAGGTTTCATCCCCTAAGAAGCTTTCTATTGAACACATACCTCTTTTGTAACCATGAGTTTTAAGGTAGTACCCCAGGCCTCTCGCTCGATCAGCAAACTCCATATACGACCGGCGAAGTACTTTTCCATTGGCGGTAACATGAATGATTGCTTCAACCTATTTTGTTTACATTACTTATTCTATTCTCGAAAATGGCAAACTTCCAAAAAATAAAATGGAAAAAAGGAAACCACGCACGTCAGGTTCAATTGCTGCTGCTCTAGGTAGAAAGTATGTCGGCGAAAGCTCTGCTCTACTGTTTGATTGATTGGTTTTCTGTGGAGGCGGAGTTGAGGACCATAAGTGACGCGATATACTTGCAAGGCGAGACTGAGGTGAGGACATGGTATATGATTCTGAGGTTTTGCAATATTGTGTTTGAGGTTCGAGATTAAGAGCTCGGATTCTGTGTGGTATCTTTGGAAGATGTGTATTAAGGTGTCCCAGCCGTTTATCATAACTCCTCCTCAGTCAGACTCGGCCCTCGGTCCGGCCAGGACCGGTTCAAGAATGCGTGTATTATTGTTGTGTGTATGTATGTCTACTCTAAGCTATGTAAATACGGAGTTCACTGGCGGGGGTTGCACCTAACCTAGCCAACCCACAGCTTTATCAGCTCTTGAGTGGCGACCGTATCTATTCGAAATGTGGGGAAGATAAGTTTGGGCCGGGTGGTTTGTTGCCTTCTCGGGTTCCTCGCATGGGTTTACTTGGGCTTGCACAAATTGGTCAGTGCGCCCATTGGTTACACTGGTCCGACTCCGAACCCACCAATTAACTACATGTAATCACCTACATTACAGGTACAGCAAAGCTGGACGTCAGGGAACAGCCCCAGGTGCTTCAAGAAGAGTTGTCCAATGTTTATGAAAACTTAAATATCAAATACATATACAGAAAACTATAATAATATACTACTTGGTATTGAGGAGACTCCGGGTGCAACAGTTATGAGAAGGGAATTAATGTTCAAACACCCATTAGGTATGACACGTAAAGAAAAAATAGAAAAAGAAAAAGAGAAAAAGAAAGAAAAAAATGAACAAGAAGCAGGGTATTGAGGGAATAGGGTTTAAAACAAGCATGTCATAAGGTAACAATCAATGATACCCAGGCTCATGTAGAACCCAAAACCTGCGGCTATCGTCCGTCTGGGTTACAACTTTAAGGTAGCCGTGAAAAATCAACGCAAAGGCCAAACAAACCAAGCAGCAAACCGACCCCGAGTATTTCAATAGCCTGGAATAAAAAATAGAAAAAGGACAAGACAACCAGCATGACTTCCCAAGAACCATAAAAGTTTCCGGAAATTCGTAAAAGTGACCCGGTTTAAACTTCCAAGCTTTTCCGATCAACCAACATGACCCACGGCCAGCGGAATATGTGTTCATATCAATCTCACAAAACAATAGATCAGGGGAATTGGTTATTTTTTGCCCCCATGCCCTACTCACAAAGCACTATGCAATCCTACACTATACCAATAGAAAAGCGAAAGGGATAGAACTTTAAAGGAAAATTATAAGAAACTAAGCCATGCCGTAGTTTACTTCCTCCCACGACACAAACACGCTTGCAACTCTTGATAACCCACGACTTGATTCATAAACCCACATGGATCTATGCTATTCGTTCCGCCTCTTGGACTTCGACAAACTCCTGACTCGCTTTAAGAGCCCGTTCTCGCTCCCTTTATCCCCAGTTCCTACCCTGACTGGTTTCTTTGGAGAACTCGGCGCCCTCTCACCTCTGGTCTCTGCAATAGCCTCGCTCTTCTTGTCATATGCGCTTTCATACTCTGTGAAAAAAGGATTGCGATCGTTTTTACCAGATGTTGCACTACTAGGGGTAGTGGGCGAGTACCTCGCTTCCGTTGGAGACCTTCCTGGGGGCGGAGGGCGGCGGTGTCCAGAGCTGACGGGGCCATCACCCATATTGGTTCTGTTTTGACTGATGGATCGAATCTTTTGCGCCAAGGACTTCTTTCGTTGGAGGCCACCTCCACTCCCACCGTTTGAAGACCGAGGCCGGTCATCGTTTGATTCAGACATGGTCCGCTCCATCGCTACCTTAGATGCTGGTGCCCCATCCAAAAACGTCGAAGTGCCGAGACCAACTGTCTCATCACCATGAATGGTTTCAGATGCTTTGGGATCGAATGATGCTGTTCGAGCACCTGATGGCCGAGAATCTAGCCTTCCAGAGGCCGAGTCGCGTCTTCCATTTCCCGTGAAGTCGTGGAAAGCTTCCTCGTGACGATTCCCAAAGAGATGTGAGTGGTCGGCCTTAAGACTGACCGGCCCAAACCCTGAGAGCGCATTGTTTGCTGAATCTGCTGGGAAGGCATGTACAGGTGCCAGTTTGTGAGTTTTTTTGTTACGGTGGGGGTTGCATGCGTCAAATGGGCCATCGTGGTGGAATACTAAGGCTAAATCGTTAGAATATCTCGGATAAGAAACAACGGACCTAACTCACATCCGGTACCATAAATTCCGGTTACATCAAGTTTGTCAATGACATCTAAAGCCGAGCCTTTCTTTCTATCCCTTCGTGTCCCTTCGTCCTTACCCTTGGATCGGGAGCCAAGTCCTGAGCCGTTCTCAGCTTTCAGGCGCTGCTCCCGACGGCGTCGTTCGTTTCTTTCCCGTTCCTTCTCAGCGTCATGCACATCCATAACAGATGAATCTGAGTTGCGTCTAGGTCGCCTTCTGGCGTCGCGGTCGCGATCAGACTCCCGAAACCTATCACTATTTGGAGGGCGACCGTTAGGCGGAGGACGACGGGGCTGTCTCTGTTGTCCGCTGTTTGAAGGAAATGGATCGATCGAGATCAATTGTGAGTTATCGCCGGAAGATCGTGAATGATGGTGCTCATATGGCGGTGGTGGTGGCGGTCGAGACCTTGAACCATTTGACTGGTGTCCACGGGGTGGGGGCATCCTGCTTCTGTCTTGATCCATACTTTGGAAAGGGTCTTGAGAGTGATCTGTAACAGTAAGGTTTTCCTATTAACATGTCAGTGGTTTGTCCTCACAGCTAGTATTAATAGGAAGGGGGTGGGGGTTATACAAAAAGCTCTGCCGCAGCGCCTAAAAGCTGTGGAGAAAGCTGAGGTCTGGTGGCAGAAGTTGCGTCAAATGAATTAGATTTATGGGCGCTGGGTCGGTCAGTAGGCCATGGACCCAGATCGTTATCGTCGTCAAATACGTCAAGAAAAGGGTTCTTAGACTGTGGCCTGCCACCTGTAGTACCGAAATTGAAAGGGTCGGTGACACCGGGAGAGGAGGGTGTTGAAAGTCTTTGGCGAAATGGATTGTTGGTCCCTAGCTCCATTGTAACAGAAGGGCGGCGCTCTATCGACGTTTTAAACAAAATATGGGGGGGCATCGGTCAGCACACGGTCCTGTATGGCGAGGGGGTAATGGGGTCAAGGGTTGCGTATAGAACCTTAAGATTCTTGATGGTGCGGCAGAAAATAACAGGATTTAGAAAGGAATAGATAACGAACCTGGGACAGGGGGCTGTACGAGCGACATGGAGGTATTGGGTAGAGTTGTCGGATGAGAAGGGAGTACGCTCGGGACAGCGAAAGATTGGCCGATCTCTAAGATATTGATTGCTTTGATTGATTTCAGTGGTGTCGCGCAGGAGGTTGGAGGGATGTGACGCGGCAATGGTAGGCAGAGGAGCAGCGGTAATGGTAGCGGTAGCAGTAACTATAGGAGTAAGGAGAAAGAAAGAAAGCAGGAGGGCGGTTGGCCGTTAGATACAGAGCAACTATGACGAGGGTGAAGGGACCCAGAGAATGTCGAACAGCCGGACGGGGTTTGGCGAAGAGAGAGATGGGGGGGGGTTGAGATAGGGTGGGAGGTTGTGGATGGGTGGAGAGAAAGCAGCGAGGGGTGGGACACCTGATAAATGAATAATAGGTAGGATGAGGGATTGTGGGAAGGGTGTGCTGTGGCGGTTGGATTGCCTCCTTTCCTTTCCTTTCCAATAGACAGATGTTATTAAGTATTGAATGCCAGTAATGATGATCTCAACAAATTCTGTTTGCCTGCCTGCCCTAGTCGGTTACTGTGTGTACCTTCTTCCTTCTTTGCCTCGCCAGGATCAGCTTCCTAGGTATCTTTTGCCCGCAATTCGACTTGCAAGTCTACAGAGACGGTGATGATCCAAGTGGTGTGGAGTACTTGCTCAGGTTAAGAGGGGGAGGGAAAGGGGAACGGTTTCAAGGGCACCTGACAGACCCTGCCCAGAAAAATGAAAAAAAAAAAACGAAATAGGTTGCTTGGGATTGTCCGGCCCTTACCGTTGCTAGTTGAGGCGCAAATTGAGGTTTCAGTGAGAGCGAGTGAACAGGCCTGTTACTCTGCACCTCTCCGCCTCTCCACCTCTCCACAGGCTTTTTGAAGGCCTTGGGGAATATGATGAGCTACTTAAGGTACATGTAGCAGTCCCTGAGGCACACCCTCTTATTCTTAGTCGAGTAGCTAAATAAAAAGCTCAAGGACGAACAAGAACTTATTAGGGTCTATCAAACGCCCGTTTTGACTATGAATACAGATGATACTGATACATAGATTGAGCAGCAAAGGGGAAAGGAGTAAAATACTTGATCACTGGCTGGTTACAAGAACACAAGCTACTCCACTCCCCTCTAATGAGCCTTATCCAAGGTATATATACCTACAAGTACATCTACCACATACTCTTTTATTCACAAGCCCAAACACCCTTAGATGTCAGGGGTGTTGCCCGTGCACTGTGCACAAGAGACTAAGCTCTATTCTTCGTTTGCTATACTCCCTCCTTTCCTATGACGGTTCGCAAAAAGGCAGTCGGAGATCATTGTCGAGTTTTTAGGTCTAGCGAGACTAGCTAATTGTACATATATGTATGTACCTGTCCTCGTGGGATTTCACAGCCAGGCAAACAGTTGTTGTTGTTCCACCAAACCGCCGAGAACCAATACAAAGCTCAGAGACCACCGGCTGAAAGTGCTTCCCCCGCAAAAAGGTGGCGCAGAATTTCATCATTCGTAACCATCACAGGGCGATCTGGCCCGGGTGCATTGCGAGAAATATGACTTGCCGACCCAGGCACTGAATTTCTGTGGAGTAGGTGTATACTGGGTCAGGTAATAAGAACCTGAAAATGCTAGCTGCAAAGCAGCGCCTAACTTGGTGTAGTTTATCTCTAGTAACGAATCAGAGATTGTTATCATTAAAATGACTTCTTACCTGGTCCGAGTACTCTACTCTACATACATGTACATACATGTAGGTAGGTACATCTACCCATGTCGTACCTGACGGGTCCTTGTGGCCAAATCTTTGAAGAAGCATCGCCGCAGCTGACCAGGTGGGCGGCACGATATCGGGGCCGGTAAAAGTACATGAACGCCAAATGTATCTCCTCAACCACAACAAAATATATTTTTAAATAGAGGCTGTAGAATTATAGAGAATCAATAGGAGAACCATTCTACGGCCTCCAATTTTAATTATCTTGTGTTGTGGTTGAAGAGATAGAGTTTGAAGTTTGGTGATTTTGGTAGGGAGACAGGTCAATTTTTACCCATACAAATTGTTAAGCTCAATTCAAAATCCACTAACCCAGTCAATCACCAGAGAGCACTCGGTTTATTACAAAAGGCTATGACCTGCCATCAGTTGGCTCAAAAACACCTAAATAGGTCATGATTTACCTGATGGAGACTTTTACATGTGCCAAGATATATGTACCCAGGACCGAGCCCCTTGGGCTAGGGGGTACCTGTACCTAGATCATAGAACACCAATAAAAACGTGCGCTTAATTTTGCACTTAGGTTTTTTTTTCCGGCCCCCGACCCAAAGCGCCCGTTATGTAGTATATAAGCAGCAAATGTTTTTCGAAGAATTGAGCAGCGCAATACCTACAGGCTGAGGCTTGGGTTTATTTAGGTGAGCTTTATCACCCGAGAGAGGTCGACATAAAAATTCGGTCACATGACAGAGATCATGAAGAGTAGTTGCTTATCTAATCGGACCCAATTCGTTAGTTATCGATGATCTGTAGGGAGTAGGGCTAACCCCCCGCAACAGCAGTCTCTCATGACGAAAGTTTCACGAACACTGGGACTCCTAGGGATTAGATTATTTGTGAAAAAAAAAAAAATCGGGTCGGCGAATTGAGTTTGCAGGGAAATTGTAAGCAAAAAACTCTTTTGAGCCTAATCTACTACCTAAAACTCAATTGCGTGGGTTTACTGAGCTTAATTGTTGCTTAGCCCGCCAAAAGTTTCTGTGGCCTCCAACTTGCAGCGTCGTCACTAATTGTTTGTGCCCCCACCCAGGAAATTATTTCCCCTCCTCCACCCTCTCTCCCTCTCACATCTCCTTTCTCTCGCTCCCTGAGTGAACCAACAAACTTCAACTACTCCTATAGAAAAGAAACCAATCAGGGCGTCTCTCAAAGACAGAAGGAGAAAGCAGGCACCATGTCTGCCTCCGTAGCTTCTAAGGTTTGCTTCTGTTCCCAATATTTTTCCGGTCTACTCATCATGACTAACCTCCCTGTTTCTTTAATAGAACCTGTTTGACCTCCTTGGTATGTCTCATTGCAGCAAACTTTGATATCTCCCTCTTGATCTCCATCGACCTCTCAGGCGATGAATATGGTTTTCAATTTGCTAGAAAATACCCCGCTTCTCGGACTTTTTTATACCTATGTTTACTTACTTCCCCACTCTAAACTGTAGGAAACGACATCGAGGATCCCGATGCTCCACCCCCACCTGTTCCAAGGCAGGTAATCAAGAACACCACCACTTCTAAGAAGAGAGACGAGAAGCCTGCCCCTGCCGTGGACACAGCAGTCAGTGGCTCACAAGCCCGTGGTACCTTCAAGGGAAGAAGCCGTAGCGGAAACGACGGAGGTTAGTACGATCCACAAGGAATTGATCTAGAGGCATTCTTTATCTTATTTGGTCACGCCTTACCATAGCTTCATAATAATTCTAACATCCTGGTTTTATTTAAGCATTCCGTGATCGTGAGGCTGGACGCCAGAACAACCTCGCCAAAAACACTGACGAGGACAACAATATTCCCCAGGGCGGTGCCCGTGGACGCGGAGGCCGCCGCCAGTTTGACCGCCACAGCCAAACCGGCAGAGTGTATGTTATCTGGAAACCCTCTAAATCCTATTTTTATAGTCATTGACCCTGACTTGGTCATTCCCAGCGATACCGAGAAGCAAGTAGGTCAGGGGTGGGGTGCCAACAAGGGTGCAAAGGAATGGGATGATGAGCTTGCTGGCGTCGAACTTGCACAGAAGGATGCTGCCGGTACCGATTCCGCCGACCCCAACGCCGCCCCCGCCTTCGAAGACCCCGCTACCGCCGAAGGCGGAGCCGCCGCAGAGGCTACCGAGGAGCCCGAGGAGGTCCACAAGACCTATGACGAGTACCTTGCCGAACTCGCCCAACGTCAAGCTGACCTAGGTCCCCCTACCGAGATTCGCCGTCCCAACGAGGGTGGTAACGACAAGAAGTGGGCTGCTGCCAAGGAACTGTCCCGCAAGGAGGGCGAGGAGGGTGCCTACTTCGTCGGTGAATCCAGAGATAAGACAAGGAACCGGGAGCGCAAGACCAAGCAGATTCTTGATATTGAGCCTCATTATGTCGAACCCAGAGATGCTGGACGTGGTGGACGTGGTGGCCGCGGACGCGGCGGCGAGAGGGGCCGTGGTCGTGGTGAGAGAGGTTCTCGTGGTGGTGACCGTGGCGGTGACCGTCGTGATGACTACCGCAGTGGAAGGAGCAACACTGGAACCCCTAACCTTGACGACACCAGTGCTTTCCCAAGCTTGGGGGCTTAAACCTACCCCATTGCCCTGGAAAGGGCTACAAAATATTAGTATGAATCGATAACATACCAAGATGGAAACAATTTTCTTTTTGTGAAAATTCAATTCTTTGGTTGTTTCTTTTTTTTTTTTTCTTTAGGGTGGAAATCTTGAGTTTTAAGGGTATTGGGGAAAAGTTGAATAAAAGTCAATTTGAAGAAGATTTACTTTCCCTGCCCCGTGTCATCTATTAGCTGGATCTAGGGCAGACAGACATCATATTTTACGTCATAATGCGGGGTTTCCTGCTTCAGTACTTGTAGCCTATTATTCCATACTACTATCGGGGTAACTCTTCTAGTGAATGATGCCTACACTCCAGTCAACTCCTCGAGATACATGGCGCCTCTCAGATGAACTATCGCACTCCTTCTTAGACCTATCCCCCGGATGTATGAAACAGTGGGAGATTCTCCCTCATGCATTAGCGCCAAAATTCTTGCTGTAAAAAGCAGAGCAGTCCCTAGAATACCCCGAATGTGCCATGAAGTTCGCAGGTTTATGCATGGGATAGTGTTTTGGTGATTAAGCCACCTATCAGTGCCAGGTATCTTTGATCACATATGCTGAATGGTGCAGTAGTCGGTCTAGGTTCTAGACTGAGTCCTCTCAACTTAGCTCACGACTGAGACTGTTGGGAGCTACTACCTGGCCCGGCATCCTGGACCTGACCTCAGCTTCTTTTTTATGTTGGTCATATCATTCTTGATAGCAACATGAGTGTTTACTACGGGTAATGGGCACGATTGGTCTGTGTGCATTTTGTGTGAATGTCGATTGAAACACCGGGCAGATGCGATATATCTGCTAAGACACCATAGAAAGTCGTCAAGCGGTATATAGCCTCGATTTGACCAGCTTTGACGGCATTGTATCTTATGTCCAGTCCTCATGAAACCAGGGGTACATGTAGTTACATCATCAAATATCACTCGATCGTTTCCGGTGCTATTTCATTTATTACATACATGTAATTTACATCCGACCTATGGGGCTATTGCAAACATGGTCTTTCTATTCAACTGGTCGACTTATCGATGGATTCATGTTTTTCTGTTCTCACTACATGTATCGGCCGAGTGAGATTGGACATACATACATGCAGGTATGTATACTTAACCCGGGTACCAAGTACAGTTAGTTGAATCTCTCTATAAGGGTACGAATCTTTGGTCCTAACGTACCCTTATAGAGAGATTCAACTGTAGAGCGGACACTTGAATGAGGTCCATGCGCGCGCTGGTGAACAAGTAACGGATGTACTCTACAGCGATCGATGGGGATTATTGTAGAGTAGAAGTATGGTACGAGTCTAGGCTCGTACCCAGCCCTCCTACGGCTGGCAGCAAGCTGCTCGTCTGCTCGTAGGGGGTGGGTACGAGACTAGTACGAGTCCTATTGGCTGGGGCAGCCACCTAAACCCTGTTTTTAGGCCCCTGTTTCTAGTAGTTCGCAGACCCCAATGCTGTTGAGTTTGATATCACAAAAGACCCGCCAGCAGTCAAACAAATCCTGTCGAGGAGTTCCAACATACATACACAGAATATTTCTACTCTTTATCGCACTCGTTGAGACAGGTACATGCTAACTTACCTACTTACCTACTACCGCCATGTATCTACATGTATTGCTAGGTTATAAAAATAACTACGCACCTCAATTTATCTAGAAAAACAACGTTTTTTGAGGGCATCTTCTCTACAAATTCCACTCTAGGTTTCATGCTAGGAGTACTACAACTCTCAAACTTGGGAATTATGGATATATTGTTATACTACTAATACCTTGTATGGTTGCTATGTGGTTACTAACAAAAAAGGCTCAGTTCGAAAACTCGCCACTCCACAACCATGTGAGATGTAGTTGTGATAAGTATATGGTTGTGTTCCTAAAGTAGCAATCTGAAGATATTGTATTGATATTACGAACTTTATGTGGTATATCTGGACAATATACCCTCAAACGAAGTTGGTTTTCCATACAAATCGGGGCGCGTAATTATTTTTGTAAACCGGCAATACCTACAAATTGTCGATGATGATATTCGCAAAACGCCTTTGTGGTAAAAAACTGCACAACGATGGAACACAAAAAAGAAAGGACGCCAGTAAAACAAAACAAAAATCTACACATCTAATAATCATACATCCGCCATCTAGCTAGTCAAGTAACTCAGATGTAGGCACTAAGAACAGAAGAAAGAAAATAAAAGAAAATAAATATATAGTACACGCACTAACCTGATTCCCCAAACAGGGAAGCGGAGGGGTTTAGATAAGGACATACAAGGCACTGATCTATATCTATAGTTAGCAAGAGCTCGTCAAGGTTCAACTAGAGTATCGTTTACCATTGATAATCCCCAAATCATACTACACCAAAACATGATATTATTCAGGGTGTGGAAACTCTGCATAAACTTCGTCCTCTGCACCGCAATAATCGGCAGCTGCAGCATCTGGCACACAAATCCATACCCCCTCAGCTTCTTCGTGATACAGAACAGCACCAACTCGTGCGCTAGCGCACTAATTAGGAATGTCACCAGCGTGGCCACACTTCTCGACGTATGTTTCCGCGACGCACCATACACATGGCGCTGGAGGAACCTGTGTACGGGAATATTCCACTCCCTCGAGAACTCGAGCCAGTTCGTAGAGTTCCACCAGTCGGCATAGAAGTGGCGGTCAGCGAAGCAGGTTATCTCGGCAAAGGCGCCAAGGACGTACTCGAAGATGACGAGGAAGACGAGGAGGAAAGTGATCATGTACGGGAAGAGGAGGAGACTGATACTCTCCAAGAGTACGAGCCCCATCTCGGCCCATGACTGAACGCTCTCGAGGCGGAGGGCCGCTTCGGTCATGACCGGAAGAATGAATTCTTCCGAGGTTACAGTAAGGACAAACACGCAACCAAAGACTGCTGCTGCTTTCTCGGCAACCTTGGCCCAGCGGATGTGGTCAACGCGGGGGTAGCTCATCTCATAACAGAGCGTCGGGCAGAGGAGGTAGTCGAGGAAGTTGATGAGAGTCAAATTTTGCGGATATGTAACCTTCCCAGCGGGGCAAGTGAGCTCGAAAGCAAGCTTTTCGCGGAGGTCTGCATCGGAGTCTGATTCAGCTGTTGTGTTGTTGGAGTCGAGCGATTTGAGCTGTTTGTGGCAGTCCGAGAGATGGCCGCAGTAGAACGAATAGGAGTGGATCTAGAGAGATGAGCTGATGCCATTGAGCCGAGGGAGAGAAAATAAAAGTACCTTCATAAGTAAAGTAAGGGCATGTAGTGTAAAGAACACTTGATGAGTCCTATCGCATCCGCCATTAGCTACGTTGCCCCTTCCAGCACCCCCTCTCCAGCACCTCCGGGAATGGAACCCACCACTGCCACTTCAAGTAAAACGGCAAATACACCCAGACACCCAACCAAACACTCTGTATCAGATGCTGCAACAAATACCCCTCCTTCTCCCAACTAACAAAGTTCCTCGCAAACAACTTCTGCAGCGGCAAGCAGATAATTGTGCTGCATGCCATCGCCAAATCGGCTATCGCCAGCTCTGCCGGCGCGGCGTAGAACAAGCTAAAAATGCTCGTCCTCAGGACCTTCCCCGTGTCCCTGTAGTTCCGCAGCGCCGTGTTCAGGACCATAATGAAGATGCCGATCCAGAAGAGGGCAAAAAAGCCTCGGAAATCGTGGTACTGGCTCTGGGGGTCGAAGTGGGACACGCGCGACTCGTAGGCGACCGTCGGGAACATTCGTCGCCGCTTCTCGCGACGGGCGTGCTGAATTGAGTGGGCAGAAGGGGGCGCATCCTCGGGGACAGGCGTACTACGGCCACTAGATCATCACAATAATTCATATGAGAAAATGGCCTCTTTTCAACTTGATTCACAGAGGGGGGGATGGGGCTAAGCTAACCTAGAGATAGAGGATGTGTTATCGCTCTCGATTCGAGCAGCCTTCAGATGTCCATTCCCCTCCGTGGGAGTAGGGAGGTGATTAAATGGCGGCCTCGGCCTGATCTCGCTGGCCTGGCCGTTTAACTGCTTTCCTGAGGATGAAGCTGTAAATGGAGATGAAGACGACGTCGCAGTAGCAAGCGTTGTCATGGCTGTTTTTTTTTTTTTTACGAGGAACCTTCGGAGGAAGGCAAGAATAAATCCAACGTGTGATCGAGTTTTAGGGCGGAGGGGTGGAGAAGGGGGAGGGGTTGCTGGACAAAGGGCAAAAGGGTCTTTTTTTATGTATGTCCCCTCCGTCTCTCCCTGGCGCGGAGAGGCGTTTTTAGGGTAAATCTTTCCCTCTTCTCCTTTGCTTTGCAGATGGCAACAATTCTTAGACGCACGCACGAGCACATGAAAGGCGTTTCTGTGTCTCACCACTGAAATCAATCACTCACTGACTTTGTGACCTACTGACTGAGTTCGTGTGATCTATTTAAAACCCACCACCGCCGACCGAGAGCTGATACCCCCCCCCCCCCAAACCAGTGATCTAGATATACGCAGATAAAGTAGTTATGAAAGGGGGCCTGATGGGTTCTGTGAGGCTCTGACGTATGTAACCCTGCCACCGAGACGGGACTTTCCGCCATTCTACAGCCAAAGATGAGGTATTTGCTTTGGATGAGGTTGGTTTCTGAGCCCCTCCAATAGTTGAGCCGAGTGATTGGACGTGTTTCAAGTAGTAGTGGAGGTCGTGGATAACAGCAGGTAAGCATGTAGTTGTAGCTGATTACTAGCAATGAAGCTGGTGGCACTCTGTTTTGGAACTATAAGTCTATAATCTTGTTTGGGCACGCTTAGATGTACCTATATTTAGAGTAGCCAATTTCATTGTGCAGAGTGTGGGGGTAGAGGGTCTTTAAATTGCTGTGAGTATGCAATATATTTATTACGCGTTCATATAATATCAGCTGTATGGTGCCGTGAAGGGATAAATAGGAGGGAGATCGAGGGTTCGTTCGGTCGGTCGGTCGGTCAGAATCACCGCTGGATCACTCGCCTGCTATGTATGTACTAAACTGTACCTACTCCCCCAAACCCTTGCCTTTATGGTACAAACAACCACCATCGCTTGGCATCTCGGCTCACGCCAATCTTGCATGTGCACTTAGATACCCTGGTCCACAAGGCATGCAAACAAGCTCTGGTTACCGGGATACAAGGCATCTGTCTACGGGGTGAGTGGGGGAGGGGTGGTGGAGGGGGTGGGGGTTGGCTCGCTCGAGAACATGCAAACTGATGCTGTTATAATAACGTTCCAAAGCATGCCGACCGACGAACTTCATGAATCGCTTGATGGGCTGGGGGTTGGCAAGTATGCATATTACATCACCTTGCTAGATGTTTCGCAGTGTAGAAAACTCACGGTAACCGGAGTAAAGTCAGAATACGAGCAGGGGGGTTGCCAAACCGGCACCCCCAATCATTGCACTGTCCCTTCTCACGATCCAAACCCCGCCCGGCTCGCCTAGCCTCTTGCCTATAGATGTTGAGGAGTATACAGGGTACCCTCGCCTGGCAGGGCACTCTCAAGAACCTCTCCTCCCGACTTCATGCGCCTCCATCGATATAGCCCTCCATGGTGGCTTCCCATATCAACGCATAACTTCGCTCTCCAGCGCCCATAGCGTAGAACGATCGCTGCTAGCAATGCATACGGTAGCTTCGCATCTGCTGGCAAAGCCGCATGCGCACGCTGTGTGGGTTGATGCTGAGGGTGTGTTTTCTCCTGCAAGGCTGGGGGAGGTTATCAAGGCTAGGCTAGAAGATGCAGGAGAGATTGGATTGAAAAAAACGGTGAGCAGTGTGTTGGATCGCGTGCAGATCTATAGAGTAGTAGATATGCAGGGTTTGCTCGAAGTGCTAGAAGAAATCAAGAGTAGGTTGGGTGATGAAGCTGAGGCGGGTACAGATATGGAAGAAGCGGCAATGCGGATGAGTGAGGTGGGGAGGATAGTCAATGATAGCCAGGACGATATCGATGACGAGAAACCGCCCCAACAGGAGACGCAGGAAAAGATCATCCAGGATAGCCAAGGAGAAGAACAAGACGACTGGGACGACAACGAGGAAGATGACAAGAAACAAGAGAAGGTCAAACTGCAAAAAGCAGCAACGGAGGAGGAAGCTGAAAAACATACCAGTCCTGAGCAAACACCAGAAGGAGGGGGGCAGGGAGGAGGCGGAGGCGGAGACGGAGGCGGAGGAGAAGGTGGGGTAGCAGTAGTAGTAGATACTATCTCCCACCTCCTTTCAGACCTAAGGTTTGCGCCCCGCTTCAACCCTCGCGGTTTTAAGAGGAACCCCTACGAAGGGGAGGATAAGTGGCACCAGTCGGAGAAGCCTGAGGGTATGTCAAACCGTATACAACTTCCACCAGCCAGTCTCTCTGCTACTAACATCACTCAGCTACTGTGGCATTATTTGTAGACTTCTACCGCACGTTCAACTTCCTTGCGAGGGATAGGGAAATATGTCTCTTGCTACTGAATGATGTAACCCCCGCCCAATATGATGATTCTGACGTTTATGTTCGTGGTCATGAGCTGCAACCAAGCAGATTCCATGCATACACCGGAGTCAAGCCTGCACTAGGACCTGTTTATGCGGAGTATGTGGATTTGTCGGTTTTACTGATAAAGCAACCTCAACCAAATGCAGTTGCTAGCACAGAATTGGGGGACGTTAAACAGCGGGGGAGCCTTGAGGAGATGAAAGAAGGTGATAGGGGGGACCACTGGGTGACCGAGGTACTGAACGACAGGTACGGAGAGAGCGTTGGTAGATGGGGCGTGTTTGGGGTAGAGGGTGTTAGCCTTATAGACGCTTCCTACATGTAGCTACATGTACCGGGTGCTATATGTAGGGGCCAAGAATACATGTACAATGCAAGTAGGGGCTGTATTTTCAGAGAAATAGCAGAGGGAGAGGGGAGGGATGGAAGGAGAAAATCGCAAGTCAATGAACCTAGAAGGATTAAATTCATTACCAGATACAACAACTTCGTCTCGTCTAAGTACCCACAGACACAAAACACGTACTTACATGTAAGTACATATATGCCCCAAATACACAAACTATCACCAACTATCACCAACTATCACCCCTTCACACCCCATCACTCGACCCTCGGATCCCAATACTCAACTTCACTCCCACTACATATCATCTCACGTGACCTGAACTACCACGCAGCCAAGCCAGGCGGCTCAAATTTTCCCTCGTCGTACATCCAAAAAAAACTTACCAACCAGCTGCCCACCCAGTAAATATTCGCTCTCCCCCCACGAACCTTCCCCCTCAAATGCCACGCCCACCGTCACTATCACTTGCAATATGCCTCCGCTGCCAATTCAGATACTCTCTTCCCCGTCCCAAGCTCCTCCTTCCCCGGCAGGCTTCCCCCGCCCTCCGCCTAACTAACACCCCTCGGGCAGCCAGTAACTTCTCCACAACCTCCCCGTCCCATGCCGAACGAGAACTCATCGTGCTGATGCCGCCTGCCCCCTGGAAGCCGCTCAACCCCCCGCGAAAGACAGAAGTCCTCGACGACAGCAACCTCGAGAGTGGCGCACGTAACCTCCTGACCTTCGAGCACCCCGGCGGTATGCTCGATGCTACGCAGATGGAGATATCGCTGTACAAGCCCGAAATGCTGCGGGTGTCGCGCGAGCGGTATAATCAGATGGTCGAGGAGCTGGACAACGCTTTCCTGCGCCCGCAGTTATGGGAGTACTACAGCGAATTTGTGAGCAGGGCACCGGAGAAGGCTATTGTGCCGCTGCGCAAGACGGCGAAGAAGGCGCAGGTGCTCAATATGATCCTGAGGGGTCTTTGGGGAATTGAGGTGACTGATGAGATTGCCCAGAGGGAGGATGTGCTCATCACGAGGGAGATTGCGAGCAGGAAGAGGGATCTGTTCTTTATGATCGGTGAAGGTACGGCGCACGTTGCTTCTTTTATAACTTTTTGTGTTGGGATGGGGGGTGAGACGGGATGGGTATGACATTTTGAGGTTGGCTAATGATGCTATCGGGGTGATAAATAGATGGTCATGTCTTGAGGAGCTGGGCCCAGAATTTCATGACAAGGATCACGGTCAATGTTGCAAAGTCGACGATGCAATTCCGTGGTTCACTGGCCAATATTGAGCGCCTGTCCTTTGCCATGGACGAGATGCTCAAGATGATCATCACAGAGGACATTGACCTTTCCTGGACGTCAAAGTACGGCAGCTTTGCAGAGGACTACGTTACGCCCATTGCCAGACTTACTCATACTTTTATCGAGAAAGTCGACGAAACCACCGTATGCTATCCCCCGTACCCTTTTTGCGGCTTGGTTCGTTAATGGTAAACCAGATCCGGGTTATGGCACTTGGACCTGAAAGGCAAGCAATTGATGATGCGCGCCGATTACTCTACACTTCTCTAAACATGCAGATCCGGTCAATCTACTCTCTGGTATACAATGCCCCCAGGGATTATGACAGCCCGAAAGGCGCTCTATATCCATTTTCAGAGGACCCATCATTACCTTGGGCATTCAGAGGCCGAGACTGGGCCCGTTGGAGAAACGTCCGGGCCAAGCCAAACCCAGCCATACAGGAAGAGCCCAAACCCGACGAGACAGAGCAGCAGGACACCATCAAGATGAAGGGAGAGCGGAGCCTGGGCGCGCTCGAAAACATCCGGCAAATCCTCGACCAAAGCCCCATCGCAGAAGTCGCAGTTGGAGAGCGCCCGGTTGCGGAATACCAAGCAATTCTAGGCTGTATCCTCCACGACTCGGAAGGAAACGCTGCACCACAATCCCCACAGACCCTCGAGGAATTCATCAAAGATGAGCGCCCCCGCATACTCTCCAACGAGTTCCCAGGTGTCTCCTTCATCGCACAAGCGCCCGTGGGTAGGAAAGACCTAGAGCTTGCTTACATGGACGACGCGGCAAAACTCGTAGATGATGATATTACCTATTCATTCTCGGTCCGATTCGCAGCGTCGCCCTGGTCACTCCCAACGACATTCGAACAGTACCCCATCCTTGAGCTGACAGCCCCAATCGACAGATACACCGGCCACATCATGCAGCCGACATTAATCGCTCGCAACTCGGAATCAGTAGCAGATATGCTCATGCCGAACCGGCAATGCGATCTCCGCTTCCTTCGCCGCATGGACGTACCGCTGGCACTGGGAACCGGGGATGAGCGGACCGTAGGAGGTATCACCAACGAGGAGCTGGAGCGCTTCAAGAAGAACAGTAATCTCGACCTGAGCGGGAAGTCGAGGTTGGGGGTGGTACCAACGATCAAGGCCTCGGTACCGCAATGGATGATGCAGCATGTGCCTGATCTGCCAACGGTGGATGTGGAGTATCTGTTCGTGGGACTTGAGTTCAAGAGAGAGCTGAACTTTGACTGGCGGGGGCTCCAGCTCAGACATACCGTCATTGATGGCGGAGCAAGCGGTGGAAAGAGGACAGAGGTGAAGCTGATCTGCAA
Source organism: Morchella sp. 2016-103 (assembly GCA_024713925.1). Classification (NCBI taxonomy): domain Eukaryota; kingdom Fungi; phylum Ascomycota; class Pezizomycetes; order Pezizales; family Morchellaceae; genus Morchella; species Morchella sp. 2016-103. Next base: position 601,885 of record JAMGZF010000017.1, on the reverse strand, counting down.
ACCCGCCTCAGAAACAGAAGGAGTCCTTGATGTCAAGACAGACGAGGAGATGCTGCGAACACAGGATGCAGTAGAGCAGAGAATGGAACGTGAGGCCGAGGTCAAGGAGCTTGTGGCTGAAAGTGTAAAATGGGAGGAGGAGGAGGTTGGTACCAGCGAGGAGGAGGTAGCAATGAAAGGTAATGATGTTGAGCCAGTAGCAGAGGTGAAGGAACTAGATGACCAGGTAGAGGAGGTGGAGACAGGTGTTTTGCGGATGCCTGCAGAGATTTCGGACTCATCGTTTTCAGAGTTTGTAAAGAGCACCATGGCATTGGTGAAGTCACTTGAGTCCCGGATCACACGGAGTACAACGGACGGAAATGGAATTTTACGATGAAGGGCCGACGTAGCATAATGGGCGGACGTTGGGACTTATAGTTGTATATATTTCAAACCTTGGGGTCTGATCGACACCACATAAAAGTAACACAAGAAAAGAGGAATCGATGGTTTGGGGGGCTAAAAAGCCTTCTTTTGCAAGAGAAGGCGCTGTTGATAGACATAGAGTGTAGAAGTTTCAGGAACTCCACTTTGTTAAGCTCTCAGAGGCAATCGTGATGAAAACCTGTTCCAGCCACCACATAGCACACACCACACACCACACATATATACATGTACTTACATGTATATACAGGTGGAACTACGTGACACACACAACAGCAATCAACCGCGCGCTGAGGAGGAGTAAATATATAATTTGATTCCAACAAAAGAGAGAGAAAAACCCTTACCGAGAAACACCACTCTATGCATTACACGCCCCATTACAAAAATGCCACTAGAATCACAGCGTAGCACAAGCAACAGTACAAATACATCAATACAGAGAGCAACTTAATGTCCCATAAAAAAGCAAGAGCATCAGAGGCAACCAAGTACATAGGTACACAGGGCCTTAATCCCAAACCAGTCTCTCCTGCTCGCCCTTGGATTTTGCCAGGTCTTGTATATGCTGGTTCTGTGTCTTTCTCTTCACCTGGTCCAGCTGTGCGCCAAGCTTACCGCCCTTCTGCGCATCGTTGAGTCGTTTCTGTCTCGCCATCAGTTTTGCACAACGCCTAATAAATATTGCAAATAATGTAATATCATACCTCTGCAGCTAATGCCGCCGCCGCCCTCGCATCCGGCTGCGGGGGAGAATCTGCAGACCCCGCAGACTGCTGGCCGCCACCAGTGGTACCCCCCAGTGTCCTACCCGGCCCCGTCACCTTTGGCTTCCGTGGGTTCTTTGGTTTTGACGCCGCGGCGGCGGCGGCGGCTGGTGTGCGCGCCTTTGTGCTCGATAAAGTAGCTGGCCCGGAGCCCAGCACTCGGCCTGTGGGGGCTGTGGAGGAGCTGGATTCTTTTCCGCAGAGGTTACCCATCTCTGAGTAGCTGGTTAGTCTGGAAGCTTTTGCTAGAGGGAAACCAGCGGAGCTGTAGCGGGATGTACCTAATGACCAACGACTGTGAAGGAGTGGTGGAACTGAAGATGCTGACAGCGAAGCCACGGGCCAATCGGGCGTTGTCGCCAAGTCTCACCTCGGCCTTCAACGCCGAAGATCAACGGTTGTCTGTATCACGCACGGTATGGTATGTAGGTACATGTATGTATGTAGTTACTTAGTAATTGCTGCCAATATAAGCATGTCTACAAATCTACCAACGCCGCCACATGAGACTTGGCAAAGTTGGCAGCATTTAAACTAATGGCTGCCAGGGGCCCTCAAAAACTTTATCTGATCCTATGCATGTAATCACTGGCTTGGAATAATTACTTGCCTACATGCAATGCAAAACATACATAATCAATGCGCTCAAAATACCAACTTGCGTAATTCTCATTATGAGTGGTTATTCGATGATTATGGGTGTGGTGTGCCAATGATTGCGGGGTGCAGCTTTCCACCCAACGAGACGGGCTATTCTATCCTAGAGTTCTCTGTCTGGCGGCGGGCTAGATTTGGATGTCGATTTGACAGTGCGGCGTAACGGCATAACATACGCAATTCCGGGAATTACTGGCCTTTATTTTTAGACATAGGTATGCTAGTGTGTCAACTAGTTGGCCTGTGTTTTGCTTTTGGTAGCTCGTCCCGTGAGATCATTGGTTCGTCCGGATCGTCAAAAAGCTCGAGCCTGGAGTTGAAGTTTTAAATCTCAAGCAACCTTTTTGGGAAAATATAACCTAGGTACATGATTGACGTATTTTGTAATCAGGCTATCAGGCCCAGGAACAGCTGACTACAGTTAGGAAAACATATCACAAGCTGGCTTGAGTCAAGTACTTTTATAGGCTCGAGCTGACTCGTGCTCGTAAGAGCACAAGTTATGAGCTCGAGCTGGCTTATCCGACAACTATGTAGGCCTAGATACGCATTTGTTGGCAACCTTAGGGCCATAACTGCGTCATATATTGAAGTATCAAAAGTCCCAGATCCAATCAGGCTGTACACACACACGCCTAGTAACAATAGGCAAATGCGCAAGGCATTTTGTATAAACCGAAAGGAAAGATAAACAAGATTCCAAAAGAAAAGAAAAAACGCCAACAAATCCTGCTCCCAGCTCAAACCCCCACGATAAACCTGCAAAAGGAATGCAACTTAAGAAAACTCTCAAAAAGGTACAGCTCATTCGAGACAGCCGTGGGGGCGAGTGGGTATGTTACTGATACATGACAGATAACACCATCCACGATGATCCAAGCTTCTTCTAGCTTCTGAAATGGGATTCGTTGGACTCCTGGGCGGGTGGCTATGGATGGGATATATGAAGGAGTGTACAGGTGGTGTAGTCAACGGAACTCATAAGTCGGAAACAATCTCTTTTGAGGTTTAAGATTAAGCTCTTGATAGGGCTGACTTTTTGGATCGTAGTAAAATCCTTGTATCTGGCCATTTGATCTGCGGAGTGACAAGAAATAAAAACCTCCTATTGTAAGCACTCCAACATCAGGAGAAGTTTGTGGTGAGATGAAGCATTTTTCTGTGAGTGACGACACCATGAATAGTAAGCTCGGTCGTATAAAATCTCCATAAAAATTAAAAAGAGGAAAAGAAATTATGATCAACATGAACCCAGGAGTTTTAACTATCTCACCTTTCCATCTCATAAATACCCAATTATCTGTGAGGTCCTTCATGGACTGCTTAGAAACCAAACTCTTCACAAGATCTTCGTTGCTCATTTGGCAGAATGGCTCTAGCTTCCTCCAGTTGTTTGCGTCATCCTTGATGCTACTGGGAAAGTTAAAGGTTTGCAAACTATGCGTCTTGAAATCAATAATTTCACCCTCTAGGTATGTCGTAATGCTTGTCTTTGTTGAGGCAGCAATTGTTTGGAAATCTGTGAATGCTTCCATAGTCCCAGCTATAATCATCATGAAATTATTGACCCATAGTTAGATGATAATGACGTTCCTTTTTTGGAAAGTGGTATTTGCTTACTCAGGCGTAGCTGTAAGTAATCTATGCTAGATATGATCACTTTGACCGTCCAGCGGGGCGGACCACTATTATTATAACACGATGAAGCACTGCCGGATTCCCTGTGGGGATCATCTTGATAAGATATTGCGACAGCATTTGTATTCGATGGCAAAGACGCCGAAGACGAATCCGAAGACATGGTGGAGCGCGGAGGCACGGCAGAACTTATCGGGGTTGTTTGGGAGCCCCAAAATACACCACCAACTTTAAGCCACGAAGTTTCGGCAACATTTATGAATTTGGTGTCCAACAAGAGATCGCCATACATGGATTTATCTCTAATAATCCCAAGCAAGTCATCTCCACGACTGAAGAGGCCTGCTTTGACGGCAAGGCACAAGCTTTCATCACTGCTGTTACTGAATCGAACTTTTGCCAAATACCCAATAGCCTCCTCAAGCTCGTAGGAAGAATGAACTGTACTTAGGTCCCTATAATTTTCGTCTCGATTCCTAAACGGGCGAGATCGGAGCATTACCTCAGCATCTCTCTCGGGGCGTGGACGGGGTAGGTCCTCCCTTCGTTCTCGTGCTTGTTCCCTATCCCAAGACCAACCATGCCATGGCGGCCGTGAGCGCAACAGAAGACGCGAATTCTGTCTTTGGGGCGTGAGAGTTCGGAACGGTGAGAGTACTTGCGGACCAAACAAAGTTTCATACATTCGGACATCATTATCGATATTACGGGACGCCCGAGAGAGTGGGCCTGGGGCTGCTGAAGGCGGCGGACTATCGGGCCGATATCGCAAGAGATCTCTCAGCATCTCATCGTGAGGCTCCCCTCCGTCAATCATGGGCGGGAGTGGGAGCAAGCGACTCTCATATTCGTCCTCTGGTGGGGTGGCTGGAGCCCAATCGTATAGTGACTGCCTCTGCCCGGGTCTCCATAACGGGACTCGGGGCCCATACGATCTTTCTGTAAGTGATAGTTGTTGCCGAGAATCATTGTCTCTCAGAGACTGGCGTAGGCGCGCAGAACCAGACACCCTTCTTACTCGGTCATCACTATTGCCAGGGCCCAGCTGGTCCACTGATGCCCGGTGTGGTCGAAGCTGTGATTGACTATGTAATCCTCTAGCTCTAATTCGTATATTTTCTTCGGTATCCATGACTAGGGGAGCTTGGGCGACGGACTGCAGAAGGGGTGAGGGAACGATGGTAGAGGTGAACATGCGGTTCGGCAGACTATCCGGGGTATCTTCAGACAAGAGGGGAGCACGGTACGGGGAGATGGATGGAGAACCCTGGGAGCTAGGGTCAGCGCAGTCCGGAGGTGATCACTACACGATATCCTGAGGATGAATTATGGTACTCTTACGGATGGTGAGTTTTCTGGAGGAGCCATCCTGCAGGTGGATAAAGAACACGACGGGGGTGACGATTTCAACCAAAGAGAACTGTAAAGATGATCTCTAGCACAGAGTACGGGTTCCTTCTTGTTCTCTAAGTTTCTTTACTTGGTGCCCTCTCCTTCCTTGCGAGAGACGATATAAACAAATGGGAGGACGAAGCCGAGTTTGGGCCTAATATGAAGATAAGACGTCGAGACGGACGTTTACTCTTCCTCTTCAGGGGTGGTGAGCGGGGGCTGTGGTTGTTACGATGGGAACAACAGTCGTGATCATCCTCGTCATGGTTCCCCCATGCTATCTACCTTGCTGGTTTTTACGATTATTCTAAGGAGCAATGCGGATCAAGACAGCTGTACCACCAATTTTCATATAGATGTTTTAGCATTTTTTGCGGGGGTAGAGTATGTGCAGCTAGGATACATACATAAATTCAGAAAACGATCGTGCCAATCTTGGTCTGCAGATCGTTGGATTTCGAATCTGCGACATCACTCGTTGTTCCTGAAGTCAATCAACAGTCAATCAACTGATTGTGGCTCTACAATGGACTGGCTGACGGGTTTGTCTGGCCGAATTTGAGCATTCGTTAGTGGCATAATCCAGTGAGATGCAGTAGTGTCTTATAGTGTATGTAGACTACGCTAAAGTACCACATGTTAAGAAATCTGATCTATTATGGAGAGGAGAGCACGTCTTATGCAGTGCAGGTGATGCTGTTAGAGCGCATACATGCGGATAGAGTTGCCCTGCCCTGCGTAGGTCCCTAGTAGACTAGACAACTCTCTGAAGCGTTACGTGCTGTCTCGGATAGCCCTACTGCTCGGAACGTTCTCATCCTTCTTTATCGACCTCTAATAACCTTTGGGGCCCTTAGTCAATATCTTGCGCAACATACACGACAACAGTTACTCTACCAATTCCATCCATAGAAACATATCCACTGCACTGTCGTCCCTCATCCTACTCACTTCCCGATCCTTTGCTGTTTCCACATCCTAAAATGCCGTGCCATCAGATAGATACATCTCTCCACTGTTTCTTTGGGGCACCAATAATTTTAGTTATTAGCCATGTAGCTCCAATACATTACCCGGTAGTTATTCTTCCCCTCCCCGTCTCATTCTTAACGCCTCCAGCCTCTTTTCATTCATTTCCCGAAAATTTGATGTTCGCACTAGCATTAGTCTCCTGTTCATGTAGCCCTGATTGCTATCTCCGAAGTTTCTCTAGAAACATATAATTTCAAAACTCTTGCTTTCTATATGAAAGTTGATCCTTTGCTCGTGATACATACGGTTTTTGTCTTAATATTTTTTGCCACATTTGATATTGACGCGCACTTCTCACCCGGATTGAGGCTTGCTACTGCGGGTATAACTGGTGATTAAACGTGTAGGCAAACCAGAGGTATCCGATTATCTCAATACGGTCCGAGTGCCAGGAAATAATATTCCGTCCCGTCTATGCATACTCTGCCCGAGTTGTTCTCGTATTCTATCGCTTTTAACTTAACACTATCTTTATGAAGCTATACCTGATACTTTTAGCACCTGTTAAATCTGGCTACTGTTCAGCGTGCTTCTCGAACTAAAATCCCTGTCATCCCGCTTAAGCGCGGTTCTTCTATTCGCTTCGGGTATTGTGGTATCTGGATTCTCGATAATGAGCTCTCCCCGGCGCATATGTGACGCACAGCTTAGCTTCTGCACCCTGCACGTCCGCCAGACAGGTGGGTGCAGAAAGCACTGGCTTAATTCCGGGATTGAAAAGAAACCGAGAACCTCTGCCCCTCATATAATTGGACAACTGTAATAATGATTAAGGATTTTGGAGCAGAGAAAAGAGACATCACCACATTTCAGGCTGCACAACATCCATAATGCCAAACAACTGTTTTTGGACCGTTTCAAAAGAACAACAACCAATATACAACTACAATCATGATCATGTCGAAGCTCACGAAAAATCGTCATCCCCTGGTACTACCAGTGCCCACTTTACACAAGGCTCAATGGGTTATGTATTCCGCAATTGACGCCGCAGAAGCTTCGATTAAGACGGCTTTAGAGTTATTACCGACTGCAATCGTTGTACTTGCATGCATAGTCTAAAGTCGGATAACGGGAGGTAAATCTATGATATGTTATCCTTGACGTTCCAATTAATCTTGTTGGAGTAAAACAGGAAATTAGTAAATACGTTTAACGCGTTGGAAACCACCACCCTGGTAGGCTTGCTTCCTTTGAAACGGGAAATCTCGAACTTCTTGACCCTGGTATTTGAACGAAAATATCTCTCTTGATGGGGCTTACAGACTATGTGTTGGCACTCTCCAAAACCTATATCTTTGGCCTTTCCCTCTCTACTTCGCCCCCCTTCATCAACCCACGAAACCCACATCACAAGCTTTATACTCTCAACTTTTTTTTATTACTTTACACTCCAAACATAGACCGCAAACTATGGCCAAAATCACTTCCATTGAATATTTTCGTGTTTTGCCACGCTGGTTGTTCGTCAAAGTTACCAGTGAGGATGGCCACTATGGCTGGGGAGAGTCAACCTTAGAAGGACACACTGAGGCAATTGAAGGGAGCCTCGACGAATTGATCTTGAGATTTGTTGGCTATGAAGCTGAGTAAGACGTTCCCCCCTATCGCGTTCCAAGTTTATTATGTTTGATGGGTGCCTAGTATTTCACGCTAGCTCCCGTAAGTTATAGCTTAGAGTCTACTTGCCGAATTATATAGTTACAGGATTGCCTCTAATTTATGAATAGTGATATTGAGCATATTTGGCAGACTGCCTGGAGATTGGGATTCTATCGCGGCGGTGCTGTTTTTATGTCTGCCATCTCCGGGATTGATATTGCTTTGTGGGACTTGAAAGGTATGCCAAAGACTATTTCCTATACTTCTTATGGTTTCATTATTATAAACCGACGTCCGACGTTTGTTCCATCATTGTGCATCCCACGTCGTAGTCTTGGCTAGATTTGCCGATCTCGTTATAGACGCGGGGGGTCAAGTTTTGTGAGGCTGAGCGTGGGGTTATCCCGGATCGACGCACCTGCATGAATCGATCGGAGAATTACCGTCAGAGTGATCGTTCATGACTGAGACTTTACATAGCCAGGAAGCTTGGCGTCCCTATCTACTCGCTCCTCGGAGGAAAAGTTAGGAACAAGGTCGCAGTCTATGCCTGGATTGGAGGAGACCGTCCTAGAGATGTTGAAGAGCAAGCGTGAGTTGACTTTGATTCCTATCTCCTATCACAACCATTCTCGTTTTTCTTTTCTTTTCTTTTCTTTTTTTCAAAACGAAAAAGAAGAAAAGGAAATCATGTCTTTCGTAAACTGTTGGCTAATTCGAACTTGATTCGGTCTCTTAGCAAGAAGCGCAAGGCACAAGGGTTCACAACTATCAAAATGAACGCAACCGAGGATTTGGGTTGGTTGGACTCCCCATCTGCATTGACTGCTTCTGTCGAGCGTTTGAAGGTTGTTAAGGCCGTCGGTCTCGATGCTGGTCTTGATTTCCATGGACGTGTCCACAAGCCCATGGCTAAACAGCTTGCAAAACTCTTGGAGCCTCATCAACCACTTTTTATCGAGGAGCCATTGCTTTCTGAGCATCCTGAGGCCATCAAACACTTTTCCCAGCAAACTACCATCCCAATCGCTCTTGGTGAACGTCTTTACAACAGATGGGACATTAAGCCGTTTCTTGAGTCATCCTCCATCGACATCCTTCAGCCAGATGTCTCTCACTGCGGTGGAATATCTGAAATTCGTCGTATTGCAGCAATGTGTGAAGCCTACGATGTTGGTGTAGCTCCTCATTGTCCATTAGGGCCTATTTCCCTAGCCGCCTCCATTCAGGTTGCCATGGCTACTCCCAACTTTGTCATCCAGGAGATGTCTTTGGGCATTCACTACAACAAGATGACACCCTCAGGTGCTGGAACCTGGGATTTGAATAGTTATCTCAAAGATAACTCGGTTTTTGAGGTCAACGAAGGATTCGTAAAGGGTCTTACAGGCGTCGGCTTAGGGATTGAGGTTGATGAAGCGTTGGTTAGAAAGGTTTCTACCGAGTGTAAAACCGCCTGGAGATGCCTTGAATTCCACGGCCCCGATGGTGCTATCAGAGAATGGTAGAGTTTCGCTCTTTCTCTCTCTCTTTTTTTTTTTTTTAAAGAGAGAAGGAAAGAAAGGAAGTTCATGTTACTTCTGTTCTTGATGCGGGTCGTATGATGTAACGGGCTTACTCTATTTTTTATTTTTTTTAAATTTACATACAAGTATGATGGTCCTGATATCGATACAAGAGTGGTGAATTTGTCTTAGGTGCATGCACTTGGATTTTTTATAGCGGATTTAAATTGAAAGTTTTTTCTTTAGCCTGATGTTCCATTCCCATGCTTGAACTCTTGTGAGATTTCCGCCAAAACAATTCGGCCCAAAGAGTTCGTTTGGTTAGGTTACTGAATACAGTACCAAAAAAGCAAAAAGCGGATGTATCTAGTACCTTATCTGCCAGGATACCATGACACTCCGGTATTGCTACAGCATTGCTATGGTATAATGGCCGGAATTCCGATTTAATTCGGAAGTTTTTCACGATACCGTATTGCTATGGTACCTATTACATCCCCTTTTTGGTACTGTGGTTGTTATTTATATTCAATTGCACTCGACTACCAGAATTGCTAACCTTATGACAAGAGAAAATTATGATTAGAAACTGAAGGCCAATAAGATAAATATTGACTCACACACCTAAACGAACAGGTGTTCCCTAGCTATTTTTGATAGATCTCACCATTCACCGAGGTGCTTTTAGATTGTAACGCCTACATGTGGTCTTGCACGAAGGTCTACGTGCCCGTGGTTTGGATGCGATAGTTGAAAGGCATATATCTACCACCTACTCTACTGAGTTGAGGGTCACCTTTGTGTACAGTCGCGCTCAACAAGTTTTGGCCGTTTCACTCACTTGACGACCATGGACCATGCCCGGACATCAACAAAAAAGTCAACTGACAATATTTTTGATAGAGAATACATAGTAGTATTTGATAAAATATCAGGAAATTAAATATGTGACTAGAACTTGCTGTACCCTCCAACTAATACCAGAAATAAGACATTTATTTTTGGTAAGGAATTTACCAAATTATTTACCTTTGTATAAAAAAATTAGCCTTCGTTATTTAGGACTGTAATAAAGAGTTTATATCCATTATAAGATACTTCCTATATATAACTTTTTAATATTTTAATGGTGCTCGTAGGTGTTTCTATATGTGCAGCATAATGTTGAAAAATAGTGATTAGCTTTTATCGTTTTGTGACATCTATATCAAAATACTAAAAACAAAACCGTAAAATCAAATATCAATATATTTAATTGAGAATATATATTAAGACTTGCTAATTTATAATTTAACCAAGTATATTAATATATCTCTATATATTCTCAATTTATTCTCAGAAATACTTAGACAATCGAGAAGAAAGAAACTTTGGTATCAGATCAACTGATGTTTATTCTATAGCTCATATATGAAAATCATGTAATACACTCTCAAAATAGTATTAATTTGTAGCCAGAAAGTACCTTATATTAAATATATGTTTTAAATTATAGCCCTATTAAAGTCGGAGTGTATATTTCCTATTGAAGGTGAATGAATTACCAGATTTATGACTAAAAGGAAATGGAGAATTTCTGATTGCAAACAGTGGATATTTTAAACTCTGGTCACATATTTAATTTACCTATACACTATTAAACACTGCTATCTCCTATTTATTAAATATATTATCATTTGATTTTTCCATTGATGTTTGTGGTGTGTCGCGCCGTCGCTAAGTCCTCCCAACGGCCAAAACTTGTTGAGCGCGACTGTACGTAGCAGGAACGGGTAACACCAACTATCATCATTTATTCATTAATCATGGCATGACGTGGATCGATTCTGAAAGTGCTACTCCCCATGCTGGTGAAATCAGATAAGCGACCAGATATCCACCCCACCCCTAAGAGTTACAGCTTTGCTTCACGCACGTCATTCTTGCGATGAGCTATGTTCGACAGGTGCGGTTGCCATTATTGGCTATGTTCATGCAAGCAATACTCCCGGCGATGTGGCCTGCAACTACGGGCGGGTATTTTGTGTTTGACAACGCAACTTGTAAATACTAAGTATGTACATGCGATACACACTGTGCCTGCTCGTACCTTTCCTCACTTAACCACTCATTTACAACAGTACCATATCAAAGTGGGGTTCCCGAAAAAGGAGTTCAATCTTCACCTCGAGCTCCCTCATATTATTTGAACAATAAATTCTGACAGGCCCTTTGTTTCAAATTTCAGTCTAACTGGAAGGTTCCCGAACGATATCTAGGAACATGAAGCCGAATCATAACTCTGGAATTGAACACAATCCGACGCATTTGCACATTGGTTATATGGCGGTAAATGCGGAACCGGAAAAAAAAAAATCCGGTTTGGTTTCCCAAAACACTGTACTATCAAAATTTGCCGGAACTCTAACATACGAAGTCCTCCGGGAGCAGAACTCTTTTCACTGCAAAATCGATTTGCTTTCACATCATACAGAATCCTCAGAATCTTGGCAGTCCGGCGGCAGTTATTTCATCAGCGGTAAGTAGAGTACCCAAAGTACTCGCACTTTCCCGACGTTTGTAAATTGCATACCATACTAAATTTTAGACTTGGCGCAATAGCGGCCATTTTTACAGACCACATACATAAGAGGCTAGACTGGATTGACGATCCAATAAGCCCACGCTTCTTCCCGCGTGCCAGAGCGGGAGCCAATCCTTGTTGTACCCCAGGGCCCATACTGAAGTCTGCGCAGTGTTCTCTGCATCCTATTCATTCATATCATATCAAATCAAAATGACCCAAGGTGTCTCATACATTGCGATTTATCGAAATGCCGTTTTTCGCCAAGATTGTTGGATCAGCCCAAGACATGAGACAGGGATATGATAAAGTTGGTAGCCTGAACAGTGTACTCTAATAGATGTCGAGCATGATCCCGCGCTGAGTCGCAAAAAACAGTACACCCACTCGGTTGGTCCTTCAAGTTTTCCCCCTTATCAGCATGAGCGAGCCTCACCAAAATGCCGATTTCCTGGACAATTGGATCAAAACTCAAGCCCTCAAATATGCGTTCAACGAACAGACGAGGGGCTTCGTGGGGAAAAGAGTCATTAAGGAACGCCTCATCAGCACAATCCCGCGAGAGTTCATTGCCCGGGGAATTTCAAAGGAAAGAGTAGGCATCCGGCTTATGGAAATGTTGGCAAACGATTTAACCCAGGATTTGATTCGGGAGTGTGACGAAAGGCGCATCAAATCCAATGAATTTGATTCCGATGCGTTAGCAGCTAGTGGTTCGTCACAAAACATTCCTCACAGTAGTGATGGCGGTTCTCAAAAAGGCAAGAGGCCGAAATCCACAACGGTGGGTGAAGTTAAGGGCGATATGCATAGGGGAGAAATCTCAGCAACCACACCGAGCCCTTCCCTTTCAGCTACCGATATCGGCCGTACTATTTCGGGGTTTGTGGCAGCAAAGTCCCCCCAAACCCCAAAGCCTTCTCCAAAGCCTTCTCCAATGCACGACGCAGCTCAAAACTCAACTGATATATTCTCTCGAGGAGGTTCGACCCCTGCAAGCAGAAGTCCAGCCTCATCGATTGCCCCACATGTGGCTTCGCAATTATCCCCAGATTCGGAGATTCCCACTCTTCCATTCAAGCAACAACATCGAATTCTTACTACTTTACAAAGCATTCTCGAATGTGCCTACTATGATTTTGCGCAAAAACATTACCCCAACTTGCTTATCCAGAGAAATTGGGACTGCCCCGAAGCAGGCGAAATAACCCAATGGGCTCGAGGTATAGCAATCGAACTTCGTCAAGACCCCACCAACATCAAGGAGGCAAGGGATTTAGAGGGGTTTATCTCAACATTGAAAAATACCGATGAAATTAGGCACGCGGCAGTGCACCGTATTCCGGTCACGGGAAAGGATATCCAAAGGCTTATCGAGAACTCTAGAGCTGTTATGGATGTGCTTGGTGACAAGGGACGAAGACGAGAAATAGACAGTATTGGCGGAGTTCTTGAAAGAAATATCAAGACCTTCCTCGACTTGAGGAGAGAAAAAGAGGAAAAACTGAGGGCTGAATTGGAGAAGCTGGAAGAATGGAAAAGAATCATAGAAATCAGAGAGATGAGAGCAATCAGGCAAGCTGATCATGAAGATGAGAGGATAGAGAAATATTTCCGTGACGAGATTGAACAAGGGTTGGATTTGTTAGAAACCAAGCAAGGTGGCGCAGATACTGAGAGTGTTGGTAGCGATAAGGAGCCCGAACCGGCCTACCTCGAGCCTAGGGTAAAAGATAAAGCGCCTGATCACCAGGATGAAGAGTACTACCATGATTCAGAGTTTTGGCCTGCAGTTGGGGGGTGACAACTATACTTGTGCTTAGTCTGTAGTTTTGAGAGGGCGGTTACTTAGATCGTCGGCCAGAGATTTTTAACAACTACTCTTTCATATGCGTGCCTCCATATTGACGTTTTTTGTTGGTGATCAGAATTGACTAGGTGTTTATATATTCAAGCCTCATTTTTTGATTTCACAATCGGTTAGTACTCGCCGTGAGAATAAAGTCCCGCCAACCACTTTTGTATAACACCAGCACAGTTTGGCAGAAACTTATTCTCACCCCAGGATGTTCTTCGCATTTGCCCCTGTTATCCTAATATTATTTCTTTCCCGACTATATATCTTACCTCCTGTTCATATACACTTATGAAGACCGACTTGTTTAAATCTGACCGTAGAGCTATCACTCATGTTTCAAGGGCAAAACTCTAATACTCACAAGTCATCACTCGGAATTTAGGCTGGAGGAATTGCCCAAATAGGTCCGTTGTCCTCAAATTCTATACCCGCAAATATCAGCGGTATAATATGAATGAGGACCTTTGTTATCGAATAACAGTGCCTAGCAGCTTCCCTAATCAGGCCTATTAAGCAATACTAAGCTAGTTTGAAGTTTTAAATGGAAGGTTTAAAGCTGCCAAATGGTCATTAGAAACATCGGGTTGGGTATGTGCAACTCAGTGGTATTTATAGGCGCCCTTCTCAGTAGGATCTTACCGCTGGTTTGCACATTTAACTTATATTGGCACCATTTAGGAAGGATGTACTGTACCAAACTCGAAACCCCGCTAACAAAGAGAAGGCGTATTATTAACTTCAAGTGCTAACAGCCTACTTGGAGGGGGGTCTCGCATGGCCTAAATACTTTCACCCTAGATCCCTATTTCCCATATATACTGCTTAATATTGTGAACCCTATCCCCCTTTTCGATGCAGTAAAATAGCTTCTAGGTTTGTAATCGTTTATGGTGAATTCAATCCACTACATAGAGATAACAAGCAAGCCATCTGGAACTAAATGTTTGTGGGAGTAATCAAATGATATTTACGCTTTAAAGCCTATTTTCGTGGTGTTGTTAATTTATCAATTTCTAGGAAAGCAGTTCAATGTAAAAATCCGATAAATCACAAGATATCAATTCCTAATAACCCGCCTGGCACCGCTCGGGATCTTTTCATGCACTTGTAATCTTCTCATACTCAATGCTCGCGTAAATAAAAGGTCCAAGACCCTTAAGATCGTTCTCCCTCTTTGCTACCGAAATGTAGTACTAAAGCCCAGGTATGTCAATATCAATCTGATGACCTCAGTATTCTCAAGTGAACCGACTTACCTCGAACGTTCCATTGCTACCCAAACTTCCTACACTTACCGTCCCTTCCCAATTCAACAGTCCATTGCTATCTTCAACCACATAGTCCGAGAGCAACATCTTATACGCTTTCTCAGCCGTTGGAAAGTAGTCTGCCTTTTTGATATAGCCCTTGCGGATTCCCTTCAACATCGCATATATAAACATTGCTGTCCCACTGGTCTCAATATAGTTACCAGCATGTCCAGGCCACGGCTCAGACATAACTAGCCACCAGCCCCCTGTCGTCGGATCTGCTGCTGCTTTGACACCTGCAACAACGCGGACGAAGTAGTTCTTCAATGTGGTCACGCCCGGATGCCACGCTGGCAAGTAATCAAGCACATCGAGGAGTGCCATCAAATACCAGCCCAAAGCCCTATCCCAGACCTCGAGACATTCACCAGTTATGGGATCAGCCCATACAGCTACTTTGGATTCGTCGTATCCATGCTTTAGGAGACTGTTGGTGGAGTTTCTGGTGTATTTCTCGATGAGGTCAAACTGCTGTATGATATCGTTATAGGCAGTGGTATTTGTGGGCTGGAAGAAGCTAGTATATTGAGTGTAGAATGGGGCCTGCATGTAAATTCCGTCAAGCCACATTTGGTTAGGGTATGTGGAGCGATGCCAGAAGCCGCCTGGAAGGTTGTTAGTTCCTATTTGTACAATCGGAGCCTTTGAAGTTCATTACCTTCTGTATTGCGTGGCTGGGATTGGAGCTGGAGACGCAAGGTGTCTGCTGCAGCCTTGTATTTTTCTGAACCTGTTTTCATATACCTATATGTATTCCGTATCTTTGTAAGTAACTTGGTCGATTGTAGCACCGTAGTACTAATTCCATAAAAAACGGTAATGATAAACCCACATGTAGATGAATTCGGGTCCTAATCTTATATCATCGAGAGTATAATAGTCAAGGTCATAGTCCAACAATGTGCCCGACGAGTCCACAAGATTGTCAAGCCCAGTCTTCAAGTAGTTAAGGTAAGTTGCGTTTCCAGTCGCGTTGTAGACCATCTCGAGAGCGCGCTCAAAAACCCCATGTTCATAAGTCATGAGGACGCTGGTTCCTGCCTCATTTTTCCCAAGAGGGGTCTTGCGAGCAATAACGGAGTCGGCCATCCATTGTGAGTATGGCTTTGCTCCAGAAACCAAAGAAAGTGGAAGAGCGGAAGCTCCCAAAACCAATGCTGTCGTAAAGCTCCTCATCTTGAATGCTCAAGTAGTCTCGACAAATAAAACTGACTGGCGTAGTATTTACCGTATGCTTAGGGGAAGGGAAATGATTGCCCCATAGATTAGACTGTTTTTATAGGTTTTGGACCTGCATGGGAATTTAGAGCAATGTCCGGGGTGCCCGTTTACTCGGCCTATTTGACCCCGTAGTCTGTAGCCATTGTGGGAGATACATGCATTTCCACATGCTTAAGAAGGCTTTTGTCGATATTGGATACATGGACTGGGATTAATAGTCCCATGTGTACGGAAGCCAGCCCGAAAGTACCTGCAATGTCCCAATAAGTGATCAAGGAGTCCAACACTATTCGGTGATACTTTACCTTCATCTTTATACTCCCTTGTTAAGGGCTTTGCAACAGCTGGTGCGGGTTGAATACCGTTTTCACATCGAGTTGTCAGAACCGGGGCGTAATTATAAGTGCTCGTAGCTAGCTTGGAGACAGGGATAGAGGTTGGGTGTCTTCTAGTATTTGTAATCAGTCTCTGTTTAAAGCTGAATTTTATGCGCTTGCTTCGAGGCGAATGCCTAGGTCATGCATACATACATACATGTAGTGTTTAGCACACCTTTAAGGGCGGGTTTGGCAACCACCTAAACGGAGGTTAAGACCACTAAATGCCGTTATACAATGGACCTTCCATAAAAATCCGTTATCTGATAAGTTGGCCTGTTTGGCGAGCCACTTTATTAAAGAAATTTTGCTAACATAACAGAATTCTGAAAAACTGGGTCAGACCTATTTCTTCCCGTTGCAACACACATCCCCCACCAAAAGCTGTAACAAAATCACCTAACTGACTTGTGTTTGGCAGACCCTAACTTTGTCTTAATATTTCTCAGTTAGCAATGTGCTAACAAGACTTCCGCTTAACGTAGTTTCTAAACCACACTTCCCCCAAACGCGCCCTAAGTTTTTACTCTTATGCGTGCGGCGATTGTTAAACTACCCCTGCCGCGTTGCTTTGGGAGATTACGGCGTACTTCCGAGATACTAATCATTGGACCAGGAACATGCGCATACATTATCAAGGTCAATATAGGTTGAGGAAGGTACTTTGCAGATGTGAGTCTCAATATGGAGATAGCAACCACAGATGTGCTGAAACGAATCATTCTACAGGATCACGATCACACTTGGGTTGTACGATATAGTTATGAGGAAAAGTGGAGAGGGAAATAGTTTCTTATTTCTCAACTCTTGAAAAAAAAAAAGAAAGGAAATATAACAGAAATGAAATGAATTTTTTTTCAACGCCCCAAGTATACAGAACACAGTGCATCTAGAACTCGTGGAACTATCGCTCACCATACCCAGCACACCATTTTAAAACATTTATTTCTTGGCACCGGCCTTGACAGCGGCCTTGGTGACCTTTCCAGCCTTGTCAGCCTTGACGACGGACTTGATGACACCGACGGCGACGGTCTGTCTCATGTCACGGACGGCGAAACGACCGAGAGGAGGGTACTCAGTGAAGGCCTCAACACACATAGGCTTGGAGGGGACCATCTTGACGATAGCAGCGTCACCACCTAAGACCATGGAATTAGCATAACGATGATTACAGGTACTAGAATGAGGAAGGAAGATAACATACTCTTGATGAACTTGGGGGTGGCCTCGACAGACTTTCCGGTACGGCGGTCGATCTTCTCGAGGAGCTCAGCGAACTTGCAAGCAATGTGGGCGGTGTGGCAGTCGAGAACTGGGGCGTAACCGTTTCCAACCTGACCAGGGTGGTTCATCAAGATGACCTGGGCGTTGAAAGACTCGGCACCCTTGGGGGGGTCGTTCTTGGAGTCACCAGCAACGTTACCACGACGGATCTCCTTGACAGAGACGTTCTTGACGTTAAAACCAACGTTGTCACCGGGGAGACCCTCGGTGAGCTGCTCATGGTGCATCTCGACGGACTTGACTTCAGTGGTCACACCAGCGGGGGCGAAAGTAACGACCATACCGGGCTTGATGGTACCAGTCTCGACACGACCGACGGGAACCGTTCCAATACCACCGATCTTGTAGACATCCTGGAGAGGAAGACGGAGAGGCTTCTCGGTAGGACGGGTGGGGGGCTCAATAGAGTCAATAGCGTCAAGAAGGGTTTTCCCGGAGGACTTTCCGGCTTTGGTCTCCTTCTCCCATCCCTTGTACCATGGGCAGTTGCTGGAGGAGTCGATCATGTTGTCACCTAGAAGTTATGTTAGACATTTTATATAGCCGATGAATTATAATATGGTTACTAACCGTTGAATCCAGAGATGGGGACGAAGGCAACAGTCTTGGGGTTGTATCCAACCTTCTTAATAAAGTTGGAGGTTTCCTTGACGATTTCCTTGAAACGGTCCTCGGACCACTTGGTGGTGTCCATCTTGTTGATAGCAACAATGAGCTGCTTAACACCAAGGGTGTAGGCGAGAAGAGCGTGCTCACGTGTCTGACCATCCTTGGAGATACCAGCCTCGAACTCACCAGTCTATTTGTAGAGTAATTAGAACATAATCATAAAAAAATAGAAACAGTATGGTAATAACTTACACCAGCGGCAATAATGAGAACGGCACAATCAGCCTGGGAAGTACCAGTGATCATGTTCTTGATGAAATCACGATGACCAGGGGCATCTAAAAGAAGTATTAGCGTTGTCTCGGAAAAATTTCAAACTGGACTAGCGGGGTAGATCGAGATACACAAAGATTAAAAAGATAAGGTACGGGGCTATCTTACCAATGACGGTGACATAGTACTTAGGGGTCTCGAACTTCCAGAGAGCGATATCGATGGTAATACCACGCTCACGCTCGGCCTTCAATTTGTCCAAAACCCAGGCGTACTTGAAAGAACCCTTTCCGAGTTCAGCAGCCTCCTTCTCGAACTTCTCGATGGTACGCTTGTCAATACCACCACACTGATATGATAGAAAAATTCAGTCAGTTTTCTTTCTTTTTTTCTCTTTTTTTTTTTTTTTTCATTCACCAAGATCGAGAGCAAACCTTGTAGATCAAGTGACCGGTAGTGGTGGACTTTCCGGAATCGACGTGTCCGATGACAACGACGTTAATGTGAAGCTTTTCCTTTCTGTTAAGAGGATGGTTAGAGCAAGTGGTCAAAAACTTCAAGTCCACACTGGACGAGCAAACTACAAGGCGGCAAGGGAGGCAAAAAAAAAATCCAAAGACAGGGAACAGTTGATATTTTTCATTCAGTGAGATGAAGAAAATCTATCCAATCTCTCTAAGTGGGGATTTGATAACAAGGTCTGTTGCTTCTCGAAGACAAAAAAGATAGGAACATACCCCATTGTGGATGTGTTGATTTAAAAAAGAAGTATGTTTGTGTGAATTACTCAGAAGAACGTAGCTTTTGTTCGGTATGCTACCAACCAAAGTCAGTGGATGTTGATGGATGAAAGTTGGGGGGCAGGAGAGAAAAACTCACAGTGACAAGGAGGGGAGAAAAGAAAGAAGAGAACTTCACAAATTCGTGTGGAAGATGGGATTTTAAAGGGAAGAGGGGTAATCAGAGGGGTTGAGGGCAGCCCCGCCTCCGGTGGGCTTGGCATTTGTGACTGGGAGCCCGCCCCACGTAGGTAGGCTGGGTAACTCAATTATTCTCACGGTCTAGCGTACTCACTAGCTCCATTTGGGAATCAAGTAAAATCTACAGTGCAAGGAAAAATGGAGGGGTGAAGTGGGGTAAAATCTGTGATTCGTCTCACCATATCGTCGACCTACCGCCTTGGGTACAGTGAGAGGTGATCGTTTCTAGCATCAAATTCAGGTAGGAATAGACGTCCGTAGTTGATATATTGCCCAATTGAATGGGGTGATCTTCCTCATAGGTAATCATATTCGAAATTCCTTATCATGCATCCACAAATCTGAGAACTGCTGCATTTTTTCGAGCCACATCTGCATACCGGTTCACCAGCTGAGGCCTTTATGGTTTGATGTCTCATGGGTCGAGGTGCAATTATGTACCTGGCATGTAGCTGCAGTACCTACAACTGGTAGGATGCTGTTCCCCCGATACCACACCTGGCTTCGGTCATCATTAGTTTTTATCGATCTCAAACTATATGGTATAAATTAAGTTCTTTCAGAGTGATCTTTGCTCCCAGGATGTTCATTCAACTCCAACTGCGGACCCATATCCAGCCGCGGGGGAAACCCTTGCAGGTTTTGTGGAGTTCCACCTGAGAGATTTGGGGTTTGAGAAAAGCTCTACGGTCTTATTTTTCGCTCATAGCAAAAAAGCTTATCTCGGGAATGGCGCTCATACCTTGTGGATTGCAGCAGCGACTGTGCGTGCTAACCCCTAAAACAAGACATGCACATATAACTTACTCGACAACCACTCCATACATTCCATCTCGAATCAACTAAGTCGACCCTGCTCATTACATCTCACTCGTCTGAGAGAATAATAATTGATGACGTTGATTCAAACTTCTGTATGAACAACGTCTTTATGGTATAACAACGCAATGCTTCCAAAAACTTCAAAAAAATGCAACTGGTAGAAAAAAGGGAGAAAAAAAAAACATGAGCGAAACAGAAACAAAAACGCCAAGCGAGAAACAAAGAAAGAAACGATAAACCCCCAAAACAAAGAGATATCAACAGAATATTTTACAGATATCTGTGATGAACCACACGTCCGCACGTTAGCCGGCACTTATCCAATAGGCACCGGAAAACTTCACAGCCCCTTATGAAGTCGACTCCTACTACCTCTACAACATGCAGATATTGGGGGGGGGGGGGGACGCATAAACCAAACAGAAATACTGAGTGATTGATTTTATCCTAGCTTCAACCCCCCCCCCCCCCAACCCTCCTCAATACTCACGGGGTAGTGGAAAAACTTACGGTCATCCAACAAACTACCAGGTATAAACCTATGCCTTCGGTCTAGGTTAGGATAATCCCAATCCTCACCTCTATCGACCTCCTAATGCCTCGCTATAGAAGGCTGGGATGTATTGAGGAACGAACGTCCCATAGAGTCCATCTAGTTGGCCGAGATAATACTCACGTGCATCAGACAGGGCTTCCTTGATGATTCGAAGGCGTTCTGCGGAGGTCATCATCTGTTTGAAACTGGAGTATCGTTAGTGATTCGAGGAAACAAATGATCCTCTCCTAATCCCTGTCTTACTTTGTTATGGTGAAGTCCCCTCGGACATAGAGCAAGTGTTGCGAGAATCTGGCACCACCCATATAATCACACAGCTCCCGCAACCAGCGGCTCGCGGTCGCAAGCGTTACAAAGCTGCTGGCGGATTTAGCCATTGGCATGTCGGCCATCACATGGCACTTCTCGCGTTAGCATCAATGGCTCTCGGGAGGCCTGTCTCCATAGATCACCTACCAAAACTTCACTCGCTTTGGCCCTGGCATCTTTCCCTCTGAAATTCTTTACCAATCCATCGAACACGATATGAAGATGATACAATGCTACGCATTGAAGGGTCTTCTTATCATGCTCGTTCTCTGTCTGCATATACAATCTGACAAGCCCAAGTAGAAAGCCAGCGATTGGCTTTGCACCTTCTGGGACATCAGCAAGGACTGGGTCCGTTGGGTCGTACTCAAGCTGCGAAATACGTCCCAGTGTCACCTGGATATCAAAGTCGCCTTGTTTCAAGTCCATAATCGACTTTGCCTTGTGGGCAATTAAGCGATCCGATTTCTCGCCTGGCTGACGGGAACGGCCTACGGTCTATATGCACCAATATATAATGAGTACAAGGTCCAGGTCCAGGCATGAGTATTAAGGAATAGTTACGCTTGGAGTTTCGGGAGGGGTCGAAACCCCACCACCACCGCCGCCACCGACACTTCCACTACTCCCAACAGATCCGTGTACCTCCCGCCCCACTACAGTGCTGACTCCCGAAGCAACACTCCCACTAGCTGTATTACCCCCCGCAGCCTCTAGCATGGCAGCATCTCTTGTGAGTGCGGCAGTATCCAGCTTCGTGGCACTTAGCACCAGCTCCGCGACCCCAGGGAGACCCAGTCGGTAGAAACGCAGTGCCAGGCTGCTCTGCTGGGCACTCCAGTTGTCAGCAGCAGACGCTGGGGGTGGGCGTGACGCGTGACGGGGTGCAGCAGGAGCGGGGGGGTCAGGAGGCGACATCTGACCGAAGGGAGAACCGAGGAATGCGTCCATAGCTGAAATGGATATGTCACTTTTTAGTTTTGGCGTTGGTCTTGTTGAGATAAGAATATGGGTAGGGATATAAATGGAGGGAGCTCTTGTAGAGAGGGAGGAGAAGTCGAGAGACTGCCGGGAGCGCTGC
The DNA here is from genome assembly GCA_024713925.1 of Morchella sp. 2016-103. NCBI lineage: Eukaryota > Fungi > Ascomycota > Pezizomycetes > Pezizales > Morchellaceae > Morchella > Morchella sp. 2016-103. The sequence continues at coordinate 579,620 of JAMGZF010000017.1, read as the reverse complement.
CTGAGTGCTCAGAACTCGGGTGATTGCAACGCCAAGAGGACGTCTAACCTTAATGAAGAGCCGCAAAGACACAGGGGAGCGGGAAGGGGTAATTTCTGGGGATAGCTGACAGATGTCACTCTTTCCGGCACGCTTCCAGGGAGGAATTGAAACAAACCGGGGGGGGGGGGGATTCTCAGATTTATAATGCAAGACAAATAAACACCCAAGAGCCCATATTCCTCGGTACCTGAGCCCTTGTTGACGTTGTCTCTTGAATGGGTTCTCCGCACTCTCTTTGTAACCCCTGCAGCGGATCACTCCTTACTCGAGTAGTGATAAGGGTACTTTATGTGAGGTTGGCTGATGGGCAGCCAGGGCAGGTAATGGAAGGTATGGGAGATACATACACACACACACATGCAAATAGATACCATGCATACAGCAACATAAAACAGCCCACTCCTCCTTGCAACGGACAAGTCCACCAAGCGAAGTGACTGGGGTCCAGGCTATTACGGGCATCGCTGAGGCAGAGCTAAATAAAGACGTTGACGTATTGACATATTCTCATCTTTTAAGGGACATGACCACCTGGGTTTAACGGGCCAAATAGCAGTATATACCTATGGTCTACTCAGCTCGTCCAAAAGGGACAGTTATATATATATTCTACTAGTAACTGATGTCAAGGCCTCGGTGATCTTTATAATAGCCGTACTAGTACGGATATAGAGCTTGAGTTATTATTTCAGATTAAACTAGCATTGCAGGTCGTCGGTGCAAGGGGGCACTACTGCAGTACTAATTCCCTATCTTATCATATCTAGAAGGGTTATTATCACATGGTAGATCACTCGAGGTCTTGGGCTGAAAGATGCTTGACATCTCACCTCAGAGTAGAGAGAGAACCTGCCCCTACATGTAGATCCGGGGCTACTTGTGTATGTAGGTATTCGCATACAAATTGCAGAAACCTAGGTAACTCCTCTCGCCTGGTATCTCCCTCCAGGTCTGCCCGCAGCGGACATATAAAGTCTAAACCAGGCTTAAGTCACTCTCAGAAATATTATACAGCTACAAGTCGCGATTTGTATCGCATGTATACACTACAATAAGTACATCTCTACTACCGCGGGGCAGCAGCTTACCCCTCTATTCGAAATTAATAAAGACGGGGTATTACCATGCCACCACTAGTACGTACATATGTACCTGCAGGAATGCTTGTGGTGGTGGTGGTGGTGGTGGCGTTACTATAATCTCACCCATATACTCTTCTGGATATCAATAATATCAGCAATCACACCACAACGCTGCAGCTGCTTACCACATAATAGTTATATGCTACGTAGCATGGAATCGAACCTCGAGCTTCCAGTGGTATAATATAGCTTGACCTCTTACCCCAATGCCCACCCTCTCCCTCCATATTGGCCAGGGACCAACCTGACCACCAGCTCGCCCTCAACATCCAACACACCAACTCCCCCTCCACGGGACCCATGACAGTGTTAGGTTCTGTGTGATCCAATCAATCAATCCAGATTCCGACACGGATAATATTAGAATAGAAGAGGGAACAAACAGCAGCAGCAGTGTTATGACAGACCAAGAAACGTAAATACTATAACTTCAGCACGCCGAGAGACCAGTGCAGCCAGATGAAGACCATGAATATTCGACCAACGCAGTCGCATTGAGCTCTCGAGGCCCCCCAAACCACGCTAAGTGCATACAAGAAAACCAAAACTCCCTAAGAAAGATAAGAAGAGAAAACACCAACGATTAATAGAACTACTTACATGTAATATTGTAAGTTACGCGTGCAGTTAGGTACATATGTAGCCGCTTTACCTGTAACAAGATATTATTATCTACAATCTCTATAAATGCAGAGAGAAGAAACCATTTATTTCTTTTTTTTTCTTAATTAAAAAAATGGGGGGGGGGAGGGGAGGACAGGAAGAGGCGTAACAAAAACCAGAGGAGCGGAAAAGAAGAAGAAGAGGAAGAAAACAAACCCGCCCACCCATGATATCACCGCCCACCTCCCCCCACACTCATATTCCCCAAATCAAACACCTCCGCCCCTACTCCTACCCCCTCCGCCCCCTTCCCCTCCCCATCCTTCCCCCCTCCCTCCTTACTTCCCACCCTCACCATCTCCCCACTGCTCCCACCCCGCCACCCCCCTTTCCCTTCCCCGCCACAAACCCCGTCTTCGCCTTCACTGCCGGATCGTCGCCCAGCATCCACGCAAAACTGCTCTGCGCCAGGGACGATCGCGGCTTGTGCGTGAGAAAGTCCGGGTCCGAGTTATTCTTGAAGCTCGTTTTGACGAAGCCACCCGGCGGCGAGCTCGGCGTCTTTACCATCGTCGACGACAGTGGCGACGCCACACCCAATGGTGATGCTGCCGCCGATGACGCCCGCCGAAACGCCGGCGGCGGGTGTCTCGCGGATCCGGGCGTCCCTGGAGTCCCTGGCGTCCCTGGAGTCCCTGGAGTCGCCGGCGCCAACGCCTCCAGTAGCACGGGCTCCACGGGCCTGGCCGCGTCTGCCAGACACGCCCTGATCGTCTTCAACCTCTCCACGGCCGTTGCCCTCTCGACCGCGCCCAACGGCTCCGTCTCCAGCGCATCAATGACATTCCCCAGCGCCCTCTCGAGAAGCCTGCGTCGTTCCTCGTCGGCCTTTAGCCTCTTACTCAGCGCGCGACTGCGCTTGACCAGCTCCTCTTCCTTTGGCTGGTCGGTGATGTCCGCCCACTGCGCTGGCGGCTGCTGCTGGAAGTTTGCCTGGACGTTCTTCTTTGCCTCTGCGACGGCACGGCCGATGGTGCGATTGACGCCCCACTTTTCACCGCGGTCGAGAACGGTGCGCGTCACGTCGCTGAGGACGGAGTCGAGCTGGACGCCGGGAATGAAGCGTGTCGGGCTTGCGAGGGGCGATTTTGTGCGTGAGGAGGCGGGGGTGTGCTTCGGCGGGCGGGGCGGGAGTGGGGTTTTAGGGGGGCGGTCGGAGTATTGGATGATGATTTGCTTACCGCCGGCGAGGTTGAGGTTGGAGCGCAGGTGTAGGGCATCAGTGACAAAGGTTGATGGGTGGTGGGGAGGCTGTGGGGAGGGATAGCGCAAGACGAGGGTCAGGGCGGTAGAGTAGTCGGCAGTGACGACTGTGAGTCATTGGTGGGTGTCAGTATCACTGACAGGGAAAGGACCGAGTGCTGAGTTGTGACTGGGGACCGGGAAACTTACGCTGCCAACGGATGCGCAGGAGCATGGCGACGCAGATATAATCCACGAGCTGCAGGTTTGGGTCTTCGGCAAAGAGACAGTCCCAGACCTCGATGAGCTCGTGGAGGGGGAATTCCCGCCCAAAGAGTAGTCGAATCCACCGTCTATCATTCTTATCATTAGCCCCCCCCTCCCCACCACCCATCCATAAATATCTATACCACCACCACCACCACCACAAAACCCTAACAAGAAAAGAGAACCACTCACATCAAAAACACTTGCGGCAGCACATCCAGCGCCTTCAGGTGGTTCCCCAGCTCTGGATCCACCGCCATGACAAGGTGCTCATGAATCCACCTACTCTTCTCGACAATTGGCGGGCGGCCTCTACTATCTCTTCCCCCCCTCTTCACATCCCCAACGCCTTCTTCGCCGAGCTCATACCATGCCTTTGCGCTCTTCATTATAACTTGGAACAAGCTGAACGTATCGTGCTTCACGTATCGTCCATCGCACACGGTCCGCACCATCCCCGCCTCGCTCTTGCCCTCCTCCTCCTCCTCCTCCTCCCCCTCCTGTTCAACAGCGTCGTTGGCAAGCACCCATAGGATCACTGCCACAATCTCATGCATGCCCTGACGATACCCCAAGTCCTCGTTCAGCTTACAGTACACAAACAGCACGTCCAGCAGGCTGCTCTGTACGTCTGCGGCACGAAAGTACGACACGTCGGGCATGCACCGCTCGATATCTTGGACGATCTCTGCGCGGAGCTCTTCGTCCTTCCTATAGCGCTCCCACGGGTTCTACCTCCCCGCATTTTCATCAGCACATCCCACCACCACCACCACCCCACCAGGAAAGAATCAGAAGAGAGGAGAAATATACCGACTCGTCTTCCGCCAACGGATCAATCCCCACACCGCCGTCTCCGTCCACGTTCGCGCCCTCCAGATCAAACGGCCTACTGTACCCCTCCCGCAGCTCCTCGAACATCGCTCGTTCTGCTGCCAACGTAGCAGCCCATGTGCTCTGGTCTGTGGTTTGGAAGAGCAGCCATGCCTGTCTCTATTAGCTCCTGGTGCCCCTCCCTTCCTCTAGTGTGGCCTGCAAGGTGAGGTAAAGACAGACCTTCCAGCAGACGCTTCGGAGCCCACCAGCCGTCTTGAGCCCTTCGGGCGTTGGGCGCGGGCCAGCTGCGAAGGTGGCACGCCAGCGGGTTCTATGTCAAGTTTGACGGCTTGTCAGCTAGCTATTGGTAGGGAGGGAGGAGGAGGAGATACCGAGAGTCTTGGATATCTAGCATTGCGTGCGGGTTGTGTGTTCTTCCGCCGCAGGGGGGGGGAGGGGGGTGGGCGATGGTGGTATTTGCGGGGTCTTTGAGTATGTAGTCTGGTGCGGTCACTTGGTAGGCGGCGGCTGCAGCTCACACATACAGAGGTCTCGGTCGTGGATGTGAGACGTGGGATGTGCGGTACGCGGGGTATGGGGATATACAGGTATAGGTGAGTGTCGATATTATGTATTTATATTTAATTCATATTCAAAGTCTTGGTGTCTCTGATGTTTGTCTTTCTGTGAACTGTAATATGTGCCCAGTCAATCGGTCGTCGTCGTTGATTGATTGATTGGTTTTATTCATTAAGAATCATCAATCGTCGGTCGTCAATTACACTAGCTACATAGGTGATGATCATACATGTATTAGTACATGTAGTACTAGAGGTGTCAATGGTTGGAATACCGGTTTTACTACCATGCACCAGGTACGAAAGGGATAATGAGAAAAAAAGACAGAAAGAGGTATCTAACCCTTATTATCTTTATTCCTATCTTTTTTCTTAACGGGAATACAATGCTACTTATCTGTTCAACAACTTTTTATCTGTACAATGGCGGCCCAGCGACCACAAGAGAAGTAGGAATAAAAGGAAAAAAAATGCTACCTCATTATGATACTTTAATAAAAACATCCTACAAAACAAAAAAATCATTCCCATACACGAAAGAGAGAAAAAAAAAAGAAATACGCACACGGAACCCCCCCCCCCCCAACACACACATCAAGCCCTGAGTGACTTTCCATGCTTCTCCCAAAATCCTCTGCACCCGCCATGCCCGCCCCACCCCGCATCCCACCACCCCAACCTCTCAGTCCTCTCCTTCAGCCCCGGCAGCACCTCACCCCTTGCCAGTCCGCAAACCCTGCACCCACCTACGACCTTAGCAGACATGCGTCCGACCTCATCCACGACCTCTGGAACCCCAGCACCCATAGCAGCCTTCAGTCGTCCAGCCCCATCGCTCCACAGCCGACACGTCTCCTTGACCTCACGCTCCTCCTTCTGTTGCTCCCAGCCCGCGCTGGCGCCGCCCGCCAGCTTCATTCCGCCACTGCCGGCGCGCCCGCGAGAGAGAGTCTTTGGGCGCCGCTTGCGCCCGGCGATGATGCGGCCAGCCACGCGCCCAAGCTCGCAGGTGCCTTCGAGGAATTCGCGGGACTTGGGATGTGCGAGGATGCGTTGGCGGAGAGGAAACTCGAGCGTGGTGAGCTTGTCGAGGAGGTGGGTCCGCGGGAGGAGGAACAGTGGCGGGAATGCTGTTAGCAAGACTGCTACTGGCGGTATTGGGTCTTCTTCTTGCACTGGTTTTCTGGGAGGTGAGGGGATCGTGGGTGCAAAGTTCTTCAAGGTGATACTGGGACGGCTGGTGTGTGTTCGCGGTGGGCTGTTGAAGTTTCTAGTGGCAGGCGGCGGGGTGTTGAAGGCGTTCTTGGGTGCCGCAGAGACAACGGGGGACGAGATAAAGTCGCCAAAGTCGTCGTCATCGTCGTCAATCAGTGCTGGGGTGGCAAGTTTTGTCAAGAGCTGGTTTGTAGGTTTTGGAGGCGTCGGCGGAGAAATTGGGGTTCCCATGCTGTCCCGGTAATTACCACTCGTCTGTAGTCCTGGTAGCCCATTTCTCAGTGGTGTAGCCGCTGCTCCTGCTGCTGCTGCAGGGGTCAAAGGGAAACTGAACCCTGACATTGACGCTGGAGGGGGCGTGCCAATGCTAAGTGGAATCAAGCCCTGTAGCCCGGCGAAGCTGTCCTTGGACGTATTGTTCACTGCCGGGAAACTAAACCCAGACATTGAATTCGGGGGCGGCGTGTTATTATTACCGTACTGCATTCCCGAAAAGCTGCTCTTCTGCGTATGGTTCGCCGACGGACCTGAATTTGGCGTACCTGGTGTCGTGTTTGTAGGTGCCGGCGTTGGTGACAGCACTGGCATAGGCGTCAGCACTGGCATTGAAGGCTTCCGCGGGGCATTTGTTGTCGCCGACGCAAAGTCTCCAAAATCGTCCTCGCCCTCACCCCCCAGCTTATCGTTATCCATCAGGTCCAGCAAATCAGGCGGCGGCGTAGGCGCGGAGAAGCCTCCAAACGTAGATCCATTCGTGCTACCTCGCTGATGTGACACCGGGGTACTATTCCGACTAATGCTGTGCCCATTCCTGCTAGACGACCTGTGCAGTGGTGGGGGGGTGAACCTCCCACCCCTCCCATCACTCCCCGAAAAGTCGCTCCCCAGGGCTTCGAAAAGGTCAATCTTCTTTGGGTTTGGCAGCGGGCCATGGTACGACATCTGACGCGGGGTGTGACCTAGTCTCGACATGTGCGGCGGTTTCGGAGGCCATGGAGCTTGCGGGTTGTTGACGTATGCGAGGAGGTCGTCAAAGTTTGTCGCAGATGCTCGGTGCTGGTGACCATGGGAGCCAGTTCGTACCAGGGGGACATTGTGGAGCGGGGAGTGCTGTGGAGCAGATGGAGGGGCAGAGGTTAGATCGAGGCCGAGGGGGTCTGCAGAGGTGAATCGGCGACTGTTGGGAGGTGCCCGGGAGTTTGGTATCGTAGGAGTGGGAGGTTTTTGGGAGGAGTAGGAGGGGGTGGATGAGAACTCTGCGAACTCACTCAACAGATCCTGGGACATTTCGATAGAGAATAAGAGCAAATGGTTGAGCACTGTAAAAGAAAGAGAAAAAACAGGTATACAGAATATAATTTGCTATGCTAGAGCACACAATAAGCAGCAGCAGCAGCAGTAATAGTAGTAGTGGTAGTGGTAGTGGTAGTAGTAGGTAGTAGTAGTAGTATGCAAAGGTGCAGTCGGTATAGCAAGAAGGAAAGAAAAGAAAAGAAAGAAGTCAGCAAGCAAGTAAGTAAGTAAGCAAGCAAGCAAGCACGGTCTTAGAGAATGTCTTCTGTAGCTGTCTGAATGATGGTTATTATTGTGGAATGAGCGAAGGAATGGCCGGATGAAGAAATAAATGCGTGAGTGAGAAGGAGAGAAATAGTGGCCAGAGTAAGAAGGAACTAGAAGAAGAAGAGAAAGAAGAAGAAGAGGAGGAGGAGAAAGAAGAAAGAAGAAAGAAGAAAGAAGAAAGAAGAAAGAGTAGACTCTCCTTCCTCCCTTCCTTCCTTCCTTCCCTCCTTCTTCCCCCTCCTTCCATCCCTCCATCCCTCCCTCCCCGTACTTTACTTCCCTCCTTCATCACATCCCTTCTTGATGGATGTACTCGGCATGGCATCGTATGGTTTCTGCTCTCTCCACACTTTGCTAGTTACATGCACCGAACGTCCTCTACTCATCTTTCTACTAACTACTGGATGGTGCGCGGCTTGGTCTCCGATTCCATTCCCCTTCTACTGGTCCTTGATGTCACTACTCTACTGAACTTGTACATGCCTATTACTGCTGCCCACTATCCCCATAATCATGCACAACCACGCACTCGAGTGAATAGTTTTAGAGTAGTCCGTGTAGAGTATGATGATACACGCACACACACACACACACACTACTGACCGGGACTCGGGTAGGAAGGACCCTTCTGCTTCTCATCTTTTAATTCCGCTGCAGCCCTTTCTCTGCTCCCTTGGCCCTAGGAAACGGGGCCCCTACATACCATGCAATGTACCTACATACAGAGACTCGTAGAGTGGCGGTCCCCATGTTTTCCATACCCCTGGCGCTCTTCATCCCTTCTTTTCTTCTTTTCTTCTTCCTTTCCCGAGGGATCGATCCAACAGCTTTCGTTTCTGGCCAGGGGTTGAGGCTCAAAATAGAGTTGGTTGGATGGTGGACTACACAGGCTGCCGGCGTAAAGCCAATGACAGCTGCAGTTAGCCACACACATAAACAGGGCAGCTTCTCCACACACAGCCACTCCTTTGAGGTCTTGACTGACTGCACCGGATGATCCCTGCCTTATGCACCCCTGTCCCAATTACTCGTTCCTGACAGCAGGAAGAAGTAACAGTAACACAGAGCGACGCAGAATAGAAGAGTGAGAGAGGGAGAGAGCTTGGGCTCATCCGAAGAACACCGTGGTCAGAGAGAGTGAGTGAGAATAGAGAGAAAGCTCATCTCAACCACCACTTCCCCTCATTCCTTCCCTCCCCCCCCCCCACCACGATCTCTCCAGACACTCGCTCATCCCCCCCTGCATAAGCCTTCTCTTCTTCTCCTGTCCCTCACTTCCTCTTCTTCCTTTTTCTTAACCCGCTTTTATACTGAATTGAGTTCAGCGCCCTTTTTTACTGTTCTTTTTCTATTTTTATTATATATAGAAATGACACGTTTAAAGGCCTCCCCCCCAAAGAGCCACCGTCACGCAAAGACCTCAAAGGACCCCATTACTGCCGTCGCAGACTCAGTCGCCCACAAAGCCGAAGAAGCGAAGGATCATGGGAGCTCCATATTCCAGCTGTTCATTTGTGTTGGTGGCATTTATGCTTCATTGTAGGAATAACGATCATTACCCTCACTTCCACACACACTCAACTAACCGTATCTCAGCTTGACATGGGCCCTCTTGCAAGAGAGAATAACCACGACTCCCTATGGTGATGACAAGAAGATCTTTCGCGCATCGCTAGTCCTCAACACCGTTCAATCGATCTTCGCGGCATTTACCGGATACTTTTATTTTCGTTACTCGAACGCCGGCTCCACCACTGCGCGAGTATTCCCTAATCTCTCAATCTCACTTAGGCTTCTCCTGGTCTCGATAACTCAGTCGCTCGCCTCGCCCTTTGGCTATGCTTCGCTTAGACACATCGACTACATCACCTACATCCTTGCAAAGTCATGCAAGCTCCTCCCCGTCATGTTCCTGCATGTCACCCTCTTCAGGCGCAAGTACCCGCTTTACAAGTACGTCGTCGTTATGCTCGTCACTGTTGGTGTCGCTGTCTTTACCCTGTACCCTAGCAGCCCCAAGAAGATAAAGAAGTCCTCCACCTCCGAGTCTGAGAAGAACGTCTTGTGGGGGATGTTGCTGCTTGGTGTCAACTTGCTATTTGATGGTCTCACAAACACCATCCAAGACGATATCTTTGCGCGCACCCCTAAGGGTGTTGTGAGCGGGCCGCAGATGATGACTGCGCTCAACACTCTCTCCTCTATCATGACCCTCAGCTACCTTGCGTTAAACCCGTGGAGCAATGAGTTGGCCGATGCGCTTGCATTTGTCCAGGAGCATCCTAAGATTGTTATGGATATCCTTGGGTTCGCCGTCTGCGGTGGTCTTGGCCAAGTATTTATCTGTAAGCCCCCAACGTCCAATCTAAAATAAATAGAGGGAAAAAAACTAACAAACGCCCCCAGTCCACACACTCTCCAAGTTTGGCTCACTCGTCCTCGTGACTGTCACAGTCACTCGGAAAATGCTGTCAATGATCTTCTCCGTTTTTGCGTTCGGACATAGTCTTTCCAGTATGCAATGGCTCGGTGTTGGTCTCGTCTTTGGCGGCGTTGGTGCGGAGGCAGAAATGAAGAGGCAGAGCGAAGTTGCAAAGAAGAAGGCAAGGTTGGGGAATGGCCATGCTAAGAAGGAGTAGATGCCCTTTCCTTTCTTTTTTTGTTTGCTCCGAGTGGGCTGTAGAGATGGATATTGTACTTGTATATTTTATAGGTTAGGATTTAAAGAAAATAAATGAGTTATAGTTCGCGTGTGGGTGTGGGTTTTCTTTTGTGCTAGTTTGGGGGGTTAGATATAAATAGGTAACAGTGACGGTGATGTTAATAGTATATATACTTGTAGGCGCAGGTCGGGTGGGGGGAGGTAGTGAGTGTAGTTGTAACTACTGTCGGCCATGAATACATGATATCGAGTGATATCTCTTGACGCAACCTTTCCTCTATCCCCTCCCCCCTCGCCCGACCAAGGCCACATTTACCTGAATATTTATTCCAGCGTCAAGTAAATATATTCATCAAGCTGTTAAGGTTGGCGCCTCTCATCTTTTGAAGAAGAATTTTGCTCGGGTAGATAGAGCATCTGCTATGTGAAAAGAAATGGAGGCTTGGCAGACAAAGTTAGATTTTGGTCAAGAACACCTGCGCGTCCGGCCCATGCTCTCCCTACCAACTATATGTATATACTTGGCTCCACCAGCCCATGGATGTACGAGCGAGCTTTGTTTATAGGCAGAGCAGCTGGTGGGGGGTTGTGAACATTAGCGATAGTCTATGTATAATAAACCATCGCTGGGCGTATTTACTACTGATTGATACCTGCTGAACCCCGCCCAGGGTATGTTTGTGTTGCGCTCATATGGCTGCCGATGGATGCAATTAATGATGTAAACAAAAAAAAAATATGGCTGCCGACAGGGTGCAAATATCCGAGTGATATACTATGATTCATACATGGCCCATATATTTCTCGCGCGCTTGCAGCTTGAGCACTTAACATACCCTCAAGCAAAAGAAACGGCTAGGGTATATTTGTCGTAGGGATCTGTTCCGCCCTGGAACCAAGCACATAGCCGCTCCTTTAAGTGTTTCGTGGAGCCAGAGTGTAACCGGCGGACGCGAGGTATTCTTACAGTTTAGAGGCGGTCGCAGACGCAGTGTGCTTAACATCCGAAACTAAACCCGTCTGCGGGTAGAAGTAGCTGTAAGAGGCCTAGGGATGTGGGCAGATAGGAGCTGTTTTATCTTCTGTTGGCTGTGCCGTGCTGTGTGTAGCCGGAGGAGTGGCTCTATTGGTATGCTTTTCAGGCGGGCGAAAGTTCCCCGCGTGGTATGTGCGGCCGAGTCATACCCGGAGGCTAAAGCCCGTTTCAATGGCTTGGATCTCTGTACAGTACATGTATATACGCTCGATCTACTGCAAGTCAAGGGGGAGGCTTGTAATGGTCTCCATGCATGATTGATCGACCAAAAGTGGTTCCTGTGATTAGGGGCTATGAGAAGTTTGAGAGTACAAGTGCAAATATTTAATGGTTTGCTAAAGAGCTTCTTCACTGTCGAGGGGAGCGGCTATGTGTGGCTGATACTATACAAGGTTTCGTGTGTTCGTCCCTCCAGGTCGAGATAAACTTCTCTAGGTAATGGGTGTAGCTGAATTATATGAGAGATCTTAAAGCCTATGTAGTTAAAGTTGAGGATGAGAGTGACGGGGGTGGGGGGGTAGGGGCGGGGGTGGACGCATTTTTCATATTTAAAGTACATGTAGTGTAATGGTAAGTACATGTATGTAAGTCGGTAAGTCTAACGTACATGTAGATTCGTAGAAGTACATTGTAAGTAACTACATGTACGTTGTCGTAAGCGAGTAAGTATTTTAGTACTACTACCACCCCCCCCTATTTTGTTTTCTTACCTGTGAACCTCTCTCCACCTATACCAGGCTCGGTCCTTCAGTTTGATAACGGGCTAGCGGCATGGCCCTATTCAGGCAGCATCAAACTCACCTAACATTATCAATAAACAATATACCATACACATATTTCTATTCTGACAGAACCATGAGTATGTACTATGGCCAGCTTAGGGAGTGTCAGTCTACAGCCTAACTGAAGCCTGAGGTCGAAAATTCATTCCTTACTCCCCCGACCGCATACGACTGGGAAACTACTTCATATTCGCCCAGAGTACTTTTTAAACCACTGCTCAAATTCCGTGTCAGGTTCATAGATACATGATTTAGGTCGCAATATTTGTGGCTTGGCGTACGAGTGATAACCTGTGACCCAATACTAAGGAATATATCCTGATCGGTCACTTTTTTTCTGTTCCTATTAGGCCTTAAGCGGCACCGAAGGCGTGTAAGTAGCACAAAATCGTCTTTTTCATCCATATACGGATTCAAACGGTCTTCTGGGTTAATTCGAGATTATGGTCTTAAATCGTGCTCCTAAATCTAAAAACCACCACTTGCTTTTCTCATAGATATACTCGCGCGTTAATTAAATAGCCGGAGATCGTTGCAACCAAATACTTACTAGAATTTCCCACCTTTTAATCAACGAGTTTTGAGGATGGTTCTTCCCAGCTTTCACTCAACAGTGGGGTGACTAGATCCAATATTGCTTATCCGCGGAAGGGGTGGCTCTTTGTATAGTTACATTTATATTGAGACCTAGAAGCCAGGGATTATAATATGGTCGGGCCAGGGAGCCTTTTAATAGTACTTTACACATAAATTCCTCGATAAACTAGGCTTGGAGATAAAAAGCTTTTATTTATTTTTTCTAGGAATCAAACCTCAAGCCCAAGTTAACTATCACAAAAGTGCCCAATGCGATATGGTATTCCAGCCCAGAAATATCAAATACCTAGCCTCAACAGATCGCAGACCCGTCTACAAGAATGCCTCAAGATTTATTTCCATCGCTGAAACTGGGTATGGGATTTCAAACTTCTCAAGGACGGAGGGATGAAGACTTGTTTATTGTAATTAGTATTTGTGGAACAAGTGATAGAAAGTGTCGCGTCATGAATTATCACTCACATTCCAAATTTTCCGATTGAGGTCTTCTTTCCGTCCTGGTAACTGATCCAGATACTAGCCGCTCGACCAGGGAAATAAGTTGGGTCTATTCCTTATGTCAGTGTTGTTGAAGACACAAGTTATTCTATGCAACTCACTGTCACAGGCCTCAATCCAGTACCCCTCCTTCTTCCCCCCCGCACCATTCTCCTTCACACCCGTGGACAACATAGCCATAATCCTATCCAGCAGACCGTGGACCACCTCGAACCCACTTGTCTTCCCACAGATTGCAGCAGCAAAGTGCCTTTCATTGCGACTCTTCCTTTCCAGACTCTCATCCTTGAACGCAACGTCGCTGCTCTCAAATACCTTAATTGGGAGTGAGTGCTTACGGTTCTCCCTGATAGTCTTCAAGATACCAGGTAGCAATGAGGTACGGACAACCTGATACTCTGCAGTTTTGGGGTTTGCAAGCTTGACAGCCGTCTTGCCGTCATCGGTACGGTTAAGCCACCCAAAGTTCTCATCGTGCGAGCACAGAATAAGCGGCATCACCTCGCTCCATCCACACATTGCGGCCTCGAGACGTACAATGTCGCCGAGCTTGTTAATAGGAAGAGGAGCGGCAATAGTCCCCGTTTTTCCGGGAAAGGTCTTGGGGAGGTTATTGTAGCCGTATGCAATTGCAACGTCTTCCATGATATCGCATTGGTGGAGTACATCTGCACGGGTAACAGGGACTTCAATATCAATGATGTCAGAGTCTGTGGTAGAGGGCTTGGCGATGAAGGACATCTTCTCGAGGAGTTTGCAGATCTCCTCGGCGGTGAGGGAGAGGCCACAGCACGAGTTTATGTAGCTAACCTCGGCGGTCGTGGAGCGCGGAGTGAGGGTGGGGACTTCGCGGGATTCGGAATTATGGGGGGAGACGATCTTGACGGGCTCAACACTATTTAAATATTAGTGGGTTTGCGGAACCGGTGGAAGGGGAGGGGACTACGTGAAAGCTTCATCACAGTATTGGGAAAACATTGCGACGAGGATGTTGGTAACGATCTCGACTTTGGTGCGGTCGGTTGCTGTAACCTCAATGAAAACATTTCGGGTGTCGAGGGTGATCTTCGAGCGGTTACTATTAATGATTGGGGGGAGTGAGCAGACGTTGCGTTCGGCGTCGAGGATAACAGGGTACACGGGCGAGTCCCTAATAATGTGGAGGTATCTCCCGAGGTTCCTATCGTTCTATAACCAGAGCCTCAGCAAACTTGGAATATCCTCCAACAGGATCTCTCCGAGTGCAAACCTCGTAGAACTCCATCAATTCCTTCCCGTTCATGACCTTCTTCTGGTTCAATGGCGCAAAGACTATCTCCTCCGGTGACAGGGCCTCGTAGGTGAAGGGTCCCTTTACCGTGTCGAGATCGTGAGTCCCCATGGACACCAATGTACGCTGCCGACACAGGTTCTGGTGAAGTTTATCCTGGAGCGCAATGAATGAGTCATATCGGTCCTGGGTGAACTTGATTCCACGCAGCACAGCAGCAGAAACGTATGGCCGGATTTGGGCAGTCTAACGGTCGGTGTCAGTAGGGCATTATGGCTGAAAATCAAGTGTCTATGAAAGTACCGATTCATGGACATGGATCTCGTGAACTTGACCCTCGGCGGTAGGAACAACACGGTAATTTGGCATTGGAATTTTTCCACGGAAGACGTTCAACATTAGGGAAATACCCTCGTGGCAGAGCATGTCATATCTAGAAAGGGTCAACTCCTGCAACCTTAAACAGAGAGAATAGTTTACCTGTTGGCGGGGATCTCAATTTTCAATTGAGGCGCCTGGTCCTTTGGTCTGTCGGCGTCGCCCTCGGTCTATTGATAAATTGGAATACTGTCAGAGTAATCATTTCCAAACCCGTAAAGTAAAGTATTTTTCGTAAGACCATACATCTTCGTCCAGCTCGATACCTATGGTTTTTGAAAAAAATATGGTTAGTGATATGATTGACTCTGCATATGTAAAAATAGAGACAGAGCCGCATACCAAACTCGAAACAGAGCTCATCGAATTCTTCGGTGGTGTACTGCTGACCAAGAGCCTCGAAGAGGTCATACTTATTTACTGCAACGGTAGGCATGGCTTTTAGTGGCCTGCTGGTTCTATAAAAAGTAGATGGACAAAGGTTGTTAATTGAGCTGCGATGAGGTCTGCGAGCTCTGCAGTTGGCAGCTATGATTATGACTCGATGGAGGGGTTTGGAGGGGTGGGTTGTGCGGGGGTTTCAGAAAAGCCTCATCATGTGGCGGTACTACCAAGTATCTCTACCGATTGTGGCGTAATACATCATCACCTCTACGCGGGCCACTTCTTGCTTGCTTGGTAGAATAGCAGTGCTTTGTAGTATTTTGGCCATTTGTGTGCTATTCCCGCTGCTTCCCAACTCGACTTTGCTAGTAGAGCCAGCAGGGTGCGATAGAGAAAGAAAAATAGTATCTCTCACCTCACACAACCAACACATCCCACTCGTTCTAGCAACACAAGCCCCTCATCCCAAGCCATATCAGCTCAAGCCTGCTCTCCTTCCCCCACATCCACATCAACACTCCATCCATCCATCCACGCCTACGCCCTTTGCTCAATTATCGTGTGTGTCCCTCCCCTCACTCCCGCCTCTTCTCCACTTGTTGCTGCTGCTTCCTCCCTCCTTGACCATTTCCTCCCTCCCCCCCCCCCCCCCCCCCTCTCTTCCCTCTTTCCTCGCCCGCTGCTGCTTTGGCCCGCCGGACGTTATCGGTCGCTTCGCAGTCCAGCAAGCAAGCAAGCAAGCATAAGATACCATAGTACACAGTTTATCTCATCATCATACCCCCCAGCCAACTCTTAGTGGTTCCTAACTTGCCGTACCCCCTTATCCGATATGATTGCCCCTCCCTGCACTGTATCCCTCAACGCAGATCTATTTACCTACTCAAAGAGAACCCCCCACCCCCCTCCCCACCACCACCCTTGAGGCTCTTCAACTAATTCCCTTCCTCCTAAATTTCATAGTGCCCCAGTAAACCTCTCGATTCCCCTCGAGCTACTTATAACAACAATAGCATCATCCATCCGAGATATTCCTATTCCATAGATCTCCCGTCGAGATCAATAACTACGCACGACTTAACAAGCTGACCCCTTGCTCCTTTTTGTACAATGGATCTCCAGCCTGCCACCGATGAGCTTTACCCAATAGCCGTCCTGATAGATGAACTCAAGGTTGGACTAACCTTGCGATACTCGACGAGCATTGTTGTTGTTGATTGTGGAGCATAAGTTACTAATGGAGGCTGTAGCATGACGATGTTCTTCTCCGCTTGAACGCTATCAAGCGTCTATCGACCATCGCTCTCGCGCTGGGCGCAGAACGAACTCGGGACGAACTCATTCCATTTCTAGACGGTACGCATAGTTCATGTCAAAAAATAATGATGAAAGGACAAGAAAAAGAAAAAAAGAAAAAGAAAAAGAAAAAAGATCAAATAAATAAACCAAGCATCATATATCTTCATCCATCCGAGTAGTGCTGACTGGCGTATTTTCATGGACAACAGAATCTGTAGAAGATGAAGATGAGGTATTGACCGCTCTTAGCGAGGAGCTTGGAAACTTTGTGGAATATGTTGGGGGTCCTGAACACGGTCACGTGCTCCTCTCACCCCTGGAGAACCTTGCAGCTATTGAGGAACCACTTGTGCGTGAAAAGGTAGGTTTATGAAGCTTCAAGTTCTGTTAACTTTCTTGGCATATCGACCAAGTCGCATCTGGTGTTCTAGCCCTGACAAGCGTCGTAGGCGGTCGAATCACTCAACAAAATATGCGATGACTTGTCTCAGGCTCAAATCGAAGAATATTTTATTCCCCTCGTCATCCGTCTCTCCAAGGCCGACTGGTTTACCTCAAAGATCTCGGCGACGGGTCTCTACACAGTCCCATACTCAAAAGCAGCAACTCGTTCCCAGGATTCTCTTAGGTCGCAATTTTCCCAGCTTGTACACGATGATACCCCTATGGTACGGAGACAGGCAGCGACAAACCTGGCAAAATTCGTTAAGGCTATGCCCTCTGAGTTGGTGGCTACCGAGATGATCCCTCTGTTCCAACACTTGGCCCAGGATGATCAGGACAGTGTAAGGTTATTGACGGTGGAGGTTTTGATTAGTATTGCGGAGGTTGTGCCCAAGGACCAGCAACAAAGCCACTCAGTCCTCTTGGCTATTCTTAGGAGCTTGTTTGGAGACAAGAGTTGGAGAGTTAGATACATGGTTGCGGACAGATTCGAGAAGGTAAACCTTGGCTCTGCCACAGGAAAAATGTCAGATTGGCTGACAAATTGGTTTTGCTAGCTTGCAAAAGCTGTAGGAGATGATGTTGTTAGGCGCGATCTCGTTCCTGCTTTCGTAAAGCTTTTGAAGGATACGGAGGCGGAAGTCCGAACCGCTGTTGCCGGGCAAATCCCAGGTAACCATTTTACCCTGTTTCTCAGTCAAAGTGGCAGACACTAATATCAAGTAAATTTTAGGATTTTGTGGATTACTTGACCGCCAGACTCTCCTGGACGAGATTATGGGAGCTGTTGAAGACCTAGTCAGCGACGCTTCCCAGCATGTCAGGGCCTCTCTTGGCACACAAATCAGTGGACTTGCCCCCATTCTAGGAAAAGAAGAGTGAGTGAAGCTTCTTGTTTCTTTCGAGCTTTAAAAGTGCCGTATTAAGTATGATTTTCACTTTAGAACAATTGCACACCTTCTGCCAATGTTCCTGCAGATGCTCAAGGATGAATTCCCTGACGTGCGTCTACACATCATCTCGAAATTGGAGCTTGTCAATGATGGTAAAATTTTACTTAATTCCCCTGTTTATCTTTGATGCTAATATCTTTCAATAGTTATCGGTATTGAGCTCCTTTCTCAATCCCTCCTACCAGCTATCGTCCAATTAGCCGAAGATAAACAGTGGCGAGTAAGATTGGCGATCATCGAATACATTCCCCTCCTCGCCAAACAGCTAGGCGTTGAATTTTTCGATGAAAAACTCGGAAACTTATGCATGAGCTGGCTGGGAGATACAGTGTTTTCAATCCGTGAGGCTGCAACCCAAAATCTGAAAAAGTTGACAGAGGTTTTTGGCGTCGAATGGGCTAGACAGACTATTATTCCCAAAGTTATGGCTATGGGTAACCAAACTAATTATTTGTACCGCATGACAACCTGTGCCGCGATCACGGTAAGTACACATCCCATGTCACCCCTGGATAGTTTATATTGACGGAAATTCTAGACACTAGCACCCGCTGTCAATATCGCGGTCATCCAAGAATATATCCTACCTATGATCAACCAACTTATCGATGATCCAATTCCCAACATTCGTTTCAACGTTGCTAAATCTTATGGCGTTCTTATCAATGTTCTCCGACAGCTTCCCGCTGAAGGGACTTTGGCGAGCCTGCGGCCGGAGGATGCGAATAACGGCCCATGCCCTGCAGGTTTGGAGTTGATACAAAAGCAGATTACTCCAAGCCTAGAGAAATTGCAGGCAGACGAAGATGTAGATGTTCGATTTTTTGCGAACCAGGCATTGACCAATCTCGGGGAATTGATGCAAACTTCTCCGTAGACAGCCTCAGAGTGGAACTGGGCAAATAAATTCGAGGTCTTTTTGTTTTTGATAGATCGCTGGGTATCCTTTGTGTGTTGAAAAATCTTGTTGGACTCAAGCATTAGTGCTCGAGAAAAGGTATCTATTGATTGCTCCGAAACAATTAGGAGGGGTGGGTGGAAATACCAGGTTTCTTAGTCGTGGCTGAATATGAGTTTCGTAAATCTGTTTTGCTACAGGTACTAACTCTAGATATGCTAGTTGCAGAAAATAATTGTGAGTGGTAAAGATAAATATAAACAAACTTTTCCTCTGTAATTACATCTCCACTTTTCTATATTGCTTAAGGCTCTAGTTTTAGACTCATAACGTATTACTCGGTGGAGGTGTCTTATTCACCTATATCAAATTGCTGGATTTTTAACCAAAAGTTAGCACTACGAGTATTATCTTACAATATGAACCCCACTGAAAGCATAACCTCAATCATGATCAATGACAAGACTTCTGCACTCTTGGCAGGGTGGCAGAGCCTCATTAAATACCCCACTACACATGTGCACTACCCCGCCTGTATATCATATCGCTTTTCCAATATCACAAAAAAAGTAACCGGGGCAATATACTTGTCCATATACTCATAAAAGCCCTCCAATAATGACTTCAACGCCAGGGCCCACCGCCGAGCACCTAAACCCCAGCAACCTAGGCACCAAGGAATAGTGGGTTCCCCCTACTACCCCCCCCCCCCCCCAGCAGCAGTAGCCATTGCATGACTAGAGATATAGAGGGATCTCATGACCAATCTACAACTAAAATATACACCTACATCCACAAATCCTATACTAACACTCCTGGCAAGAACCACAGCTGGGAGCAGGCCTACGAGACCGAAACTCTCAACTTCAACAATAACCCCACCGACGAGGGCCAGATCTGGTTCAGCGAGTCGGACGCTGAGAACCGAATTCTCTCTTACCTCTCCAACCAGAACGTGCCCTCTGACGCCTCCTTCCTCGATGTCGGCACGGGAAACGGCCACCTGCTCTTCGAGCTGATCGAGGCAGACGAGTATGAGGGCGGCGCCATAGTGGGCATTGACTACTCGCCGAGGGCGGTGGCTCTAGCTAAGAAGATTGCCGAGGAGCGTGGAGTTGCGGAGAGGACGAGGTTTGAGGTCGCGGACTGTATCAAGGACGATCTGGCGGCGGCGGAGTGGGTCCCAGAGGGTGGCTTCAAGGTCGTCTTGGATAAGGGGACGTTTGATGCCATTTCTTTGAGTGATGAGCCCCTGGGGGATGGGACGGGGAGGAGGCTGTATGAAGGGTATGCGGATAAGGTGGCCGGGGTTATGGCGAAGGATGGGTGGTTGATTGTTACAAGTTGTAACTGGACTGAGGAGGAGCTGAAGGCCAAGTTATTGGTCAATACAGGTTAGTATATATATTATATATCGTTGGCTGGTTAGCAGATACTTTTGGAAGGTGGCTAACAATTATTCTAGATTTGGAGTACTACGGCAAGATATCCTACCCTTCCTTCTCGTTTGGGGGAAAGACTGGGCAGGCCATATCCTCAATCTGTTTTCGTAGGAAATAGATCATGCCCATATAAAATAGAATAAAACAAGAACTCTAATTTTCAAGTATATATATACTTAGTAATAATTATGGTATCTATCTCTAGTTAGCGCAGCATAAAGTAAAATCTATAAAACTGCATGAATTCATGAACTTTTATGCCTAAAAACGCCAATGGCCAACCATTGCTTCCTCTCACACGGGTCCTCATTCCCTCTATCCCTAACCCACGGTCTTTCAACCCCCTCCGTATTCCTCTCCCGGATAGAGCCCACCAACTCGAGGCCGGCCTTTTCCGCAGAGTCAAAGAAGTTTGCAACCTTCGCCCTCCCAGTGTGGTACCCGGCAATCGCGAGGCAAAGACCGCCGTCTTTAGCCAACAGATGCGTGATCGACTTACTTAAATTATCGTGCTCCCAGCCCATCCAGAAGCAGTCGGCCGCGATGACTCTGGTGAACCCGCCCGGGCTCCCCGTGCACAGATCGTCTGTGAGATCACCCCATATATGACCGGCGACGGACACCCGCTCGCGGTCAGATTCAGTGGTGATATTGGAATCAATGTTCTGCTGGATGTTGCTGATGATCTCCTTTGCGGGATAATCCGATATTACCGTCTGCATGTTGACAAGTCTTTAGTTAAAAGTTCCGCCCAATAAACAAAATATCAACCCGGACAAGCCATTATACCTTTTTAGCACCCGCAAGAGCCGATACAATACTTGGTAGCCCCGCGCCGGCCCCCATCTCAACTACCGTTTGGTCCTTTACATCAAATTCACCTTCCGTGATCATCTCAGCAGCTTGAACACCCGCCTATATCCCAAACAAACCTACCGCGTGTTGACCCTCATTAGTTCCCCCGAAATCCTCAAGCCGCATCATAAGATGATAACCGGCGGACAGGAGGGGGAGCTATATTACGTGCATTCCAAAGGAAGTGGGAAAAAAGCCCACTATGGTCCTTGTCCGGATCCGATAGTCGCAGTTTTATGTCGCCATATACATCCGACTTGTAGAGGACATAGTGGCCGGGCTCGCCATGTTGGTTACGAGCATCGGCGAAAATCGTGAAGATGGACTGCTCGAAGATATCGACGTCCTCTGTCTCACTATCGCTGTTTTTAAGCTCAACGATCTTGTTGGTGAGCATTGTTGGGTTGTTGTAGTAGCCAGAAGAGCAGGCGTGATCGAAACAAGTTTTATTGCTTTACTGCAGTTACCCCACATATAAACTGATTATGACAGCGGGGAGAAGCAAACCGTGGTTTTGTAACAGTGTCTTGGCAAATTTCCAGGTCCAGTTAGCCAATGATTCGCCTGCTTCTTTCGCCATAGCCAATATCACCAAATGTACATACATGTATGTACTCATTCTTGTAACTCTTTCACCACTTATTAAAGTACATGTATCAGGGCATATATACCGGCACGCTGATGAATTGATAGCGCATAGTACTTAATTAATCGAGCTGCTTCTTATACTCACTAGCTTGTACCTACGTACATGTAAGTATACTCTACCAACCCAATTGCAATGGATATAACAACACCCTGATTGGATTATATATGCATATATCCCAAAACATGACGCTTAATTTCTCCCCTAATGATCAGCATGCACTAGTAATTAATTCCGCTCAAGGCCATATAAGTACTTACTCTATGCTGATCATGAATGCCGACGTACCTACCGGATCGCAGTGTTGCAGAAATTAGCGAGTAGGCTTATGTGACTCCCATCTACATACTTTCAACGGCAGCCCACACCCAGGTAGCGTGGATTGCCAACACGCAATATCGATACATGCGTTGTGAGTGGGTGTGGAGCCTATACCCGAGACTGTTAGCATACATACATGTACCTACATGTAGTAACTTGGAGACATGCAGATTAACTTGGGTAGCCGACAAATACCGGTTCGCGGGCGTCATCTCCATCCCATGTGTGCTGAAAGGTAGCACTAAATCTGCCTTTCTAGAGGGTACATGAAGGGTCCCGTTCGTTCCACACCACTTATTGCATATACAGATATATTGACTTCGGAGGGTGGTAACCCAAATGGACACATAAGCTTTGTGCTCTGTGCTCCTACCAACATTTGTAGTCTCGTGGTGATTGAACATATGATAGCTACGCCTCTTCTCTGACATGGCGGCATTCATATCGAATCAGTCTCCCCTGCGATATTGCTTGCCGGGGGTTAGCTACTTTTATGACTTTTGATATAATAAAAAGGCGTAGGTTTAATTATAAACTTACGTAAACTCAAACTTACCGCTCACAAAGGAATACGAGCCCTCTTGTAATGGAATAGAAATGGCTTGAGCTAGCGATAGCCAGGAATTTCTGTAACCTCACACTGCATAATTATTGTTGAGTGTAAAGCTACGGTGATCATGTACTATCACTCGCATCCTGTAAGCTTTCAATATTAGCCTTCGGTTCTGTGAAAAAGACCTACGCAGAATTAAATGAGGTCTCAATGCGCATCTCAAAGGTTACTTTCAGAGAACTAACTTCTAGCAGCAAAGGCCATCCGAGTGATGTCTCATGACTAGGACTCAAGTAAACCATGGGGTACCGGCAGGCTGGTTACTAACCATCTGGGAACGCGTAGCTAAAACGTAAAGCATTCCCGTCTAGTCGTGTGGATGACTGAACAGTCACAAGGCCCTGACTACGCACAGTTCCCAGAGCCACATTAGTGACTTTGCGTAATAGGAACTCCTATATTATGTAAGTAAATACCTGTTTGGTAGGGTCGTCCAATTATTACGAGGCTTAGAGTAAAAATCGGAAGCCTTTATTTCCTCTTAAAGATCTTATTTATAACAGTATATTCCAAAAATCATATTTCTCTTAAACCACATGTGATTATAATCTAGTGGCTCTTAGAGGCTTACCAACCGGGATCTAGTGATTGACATCCTAACCTTCGGGATCCCCAGACCCAGGAAAGCCCATAGGATAAGACAAAAGCTAATATAATAATTGGTTCATTGTATAGGCGCTAGTGATGCGGCTTGGGAAAGACCACCATAGATACGTAGACCCTTGAATCATGAAGCTGCCCACATACATACGTACTTGACGCAAGGGACATGTTAATAATAGTGGTTCCGGCGAGACTTCTTGATCTGCAAGATAAAGATGCATTACTTCCTCATCTTATAGTTTAATTCCCTTTTTAAATGTGGATCATAAGCTGAATTGAGATTCCCATCTCACCGAGCTTGATTACTCGTGCACAGATATGGCGATGCTCGAACGTTCACTGTGGTCATAGAGCATCACTCGTCTTTTTAAACCGCCCTGTGCCCGCAGCTCGTGTCCGGTATTGAGTTAAAGTATCTCTCCAGCTCCATAGAAAATCTGTTCTCTGCTCAAATATTGTAACGTGCAGCACCAGAAGCGCCAGGCAGGGTAACCTGATGTTGGTATGAAGTTACTGAAGAGGTCCAGTCCTGTCATGGGCAGATCGAGATCGGGGTTTGAAAAAGAAACCCTATGATACACGCCAATCAAGCATTTCTATACCACCGTTAAAATCATCAAAAATAAAGAAAAAGCACCGTTCCTCACCGCTAACCCTCCCGCAAATTCGCTTAGACGTGCGTAAAGGCTTTTTCCGAAACGTCACCTAAGAGGTTTTTCCATAGGGTGTGCTTTTAGCCGGAGACACCTGTCGTCTACAGGGTGGAGCTGGCTACAGAAACTGTGGAGAACTGTGCGAGACGGCTCCTCAAATGGATGTGATATCCGTCTACGACTGAAAGGATCGAGCCCTAAATTATCACCCAGTGGAAGTGAATAAAATCGATCCCAATATTGTATCACGATGACTGTAAATGCGTGCTGGAACTGCACTAATCATTTGGCGACGCGACAGACAACCCATGGCCATGCTTCGGAGACTATTATTCGAAGGGTTTCAAACAGCCTGACTTTCCGCAAAGGTCCGGCCTCGTTTGTTTATTTCCGAATGACCCCGGAATAGATGGAGGCTCCAGAGAGTATTACTCTACCTACCGAGCGTTATCGCTCGACCTGATAATCGGGGATGTGCAGTCGGCAACAGATCGAGATCGGATAGCATGCAATGGCCCAAAAGTGGGTGCAATATGATAACGCCGTTATCAAGCGCTATAGGAATTCCATCAACGCAGTGGTAAGTGGGTATTGTTTCAGAGGTACCTACATGTATGTAGGTACTAATACTGCGGTCTAAGATCCCTTTGCTTGTGATAGAATGTTATGGCCACGTTTGCGCCTGTCCTCATCAGTTAGAGAAACAACAAAAACCTAACTTTGGACATTTCTCACGCTTGTGTTTTCCCGGCATGAAGCCGAGAGAGTGAAAGGTGAACACGGTGGAATCTGAGTTGTTTCTAGTTGATGCATAGCATAAATTCGTTTTATACATACTTATTACGATAAGTAATTCACGTCATCATACGCTTGAGCTCTAGGTTCATATCTTCAACACCAGCGCGGAAGATCGTAAAATCGGAGATGAATCGTGAGTATAATCACCTGAAAGATTGACAGCATTTGACCTACATATAAAATAACAACATTTGAGATCAACCCCTCTTTGAAATATATCTTCATAGAATTTTTCGGTTGCAGATCATATATTCCATCGTCGCCCGTCCCCTGGCCATGGGGGAGGATAGCCGGCAGTTTGTACTGCAAATTAGTTGGTTATTTTTACTACCTACGACGCATGGATCCATTGCCATAACCTGGAGTCTAGAGTAGAGATGTAAGGGCCCACTCAGCAGAGGTGATGCTGTAAGTACTTTATACACTGGGTACATGTATGTATGTACGTAGAGTATGTACCTACATGTAGACCGGACATCAAGACCAGGACATCAAGACCCAGCGACCTGACTGGGGACGCACGGACGCAGGAAAGCACGATCCAATATAACTAGCCACTTTCAAAGCCCTAAAAAGCTGTTTTCCCAACTAATGCGAATGAACGTTTTATGCATTGATAAAAATCTACATAGTATTATGCTGTGCATGTGCTGGTTCTTATAAGAATGATGATGTAGAATTAGAGTACAGTCTCCCTCCGCTATAACGAACCTGCATATTCCAAATTTTTTTCGTTCGATACAGCAGATTATTCGGTACAGCAGATAAAATTCCACCATTTTCTATGTGAAAGGCTTTATTGGCATTCGGTATAGCAGAGGTAGACTGTATACAGACAGAAAGAAAGTATGTATGTATGCATACATGTATGTAAGTTTAAGCTGATTGAAAATACATGTAGTGAGAACACCTCTGAGTAGTGTTATGTCTAACTACTAACTACACACCACATAAAATCCAACATGTCACACCTCTATGAAGCTTTAAGAGGTGCATACATGTATATATGATAACAACAACTCTCATGTGTTGTTTACTTGGTAAGTTCTCCGTCCCGTCGCCGCCAACGATTGCCGAGAAATCTAAGGCCGCAGTCTTCGGAAAATACAAAGCCGTACGACCCGGGCTGAATACAGAAGAATTAAACGGTAGCACCAAGTAAGAAGAATCCTAGTCAAAATACCCGGGGCGTCATAATCACGGAATATCCGGAATCGATCGTTCCATGATCCACCTCGGTCCAATTTCAGCCGTGACACCAAAAAAGATTGTATCAAGGGCATGGGGGAACTAAAAGAAAACTTACATTTACGATCATTTCCCTCTATAGACTAAGATTGTTTCTATACATGTACATGTAGTTAGCTATGGGAGCTTCAATAACGTCATATAGGGTTTTGTTATTTTGGCCCTTGTGTGACCATTTGAATTCCAGCCTATAATTGGTACCAGCCCGCCTCTACATAGATCAACAAAACATTTAAACCCAATCGGCTCAGCTACATACATTTCTGGATTCTACATACCAACGACAAGCGGAATCAATTCTCAGTAAACTTTAATTTTCCGAGAGTATGTACCGCACAGCATGTGAAAGGCCAAAAAAAAAAAAAAAAAGGTCAACCCAGAGTCCCGGAGTCGGCAAACCTGACCCTAGCCATCCCTACCGCAATTAACGCGTGGGTGCCCTGAGATTTGTTTCTCGACTCTAGAGTAGAGGAGGGGCCAGATGACATCAACCATTCAACGAATGGATGCCTACATACCTGGTCCATGCTACGATACCAATACTGTTTTAAACATGCCCGCTGGATGCCCGCCTTTCCCGCCTTGGCCGAAGTTGGGAAGCGCTTACTAATTACAGCCTGTCGGTTAGACTCTTTACATACATGTAGTATATGCTAGGCAGGGGAGCACGTTCCCCTTGAGTCTTGACAACGACAACAGGTGAGAGTAGTTCTCTCGTTGTTGTCCTTTCTTCCGGAGAGTCAGAGCAGCAGATCATGTGGACATCATATCGATAACGGTCTAGCTATATTGGCTATATCTTAGGCGGGCTGCGTTGCGGTCTTCGCCTTTTTTTCTTTCTTTTTTTTTCCTCTGTGTTGGGTGTACCATACTCCATGAACAGGACAAGCCGGCTGCGCCATGCATGCATTAGAGTTCAGAGAACGAAGCGTTGAGAAAAAAGAAGGAAGCTAGGGGGAAGGCTCATGTAGGTAATCCTCGTGTTGAAAAGGAATGTTAGAGTCAATAGGCTCAGGTATGTACTACGGGTGTAGGGGTAAGTCTGGCGACACTGGGGCCCGTATGTAGTTGCAACAGTTCTTACTGTCGCCAGACCTACCCCTACACCCGCTTTTACATACCTACACCAACCTACATAAGAAATTGTAGATCCGATTAAAACAACAAAAAATCAAGTGGGGCCATCGATTGAGATCTTGTGCGGTTCGAAACCCACTTTAATACCCACATACATGTATCTATTAAGTACATGTACATGTATATATATATGCCTAGAAGGGATGCTGTAATCAACAGAAAATTGTTGGCCTATACTCGCGCATGCGCAGTCACTCGTTTACCTTCTCTCGCGTGCTTGGAAAATAGTAACCGAAAGAAAAAAAGAACTAAACACGACTTCAAACTTGAAAAAGCCACTTAGCTAACAGAGCCACCAATGAGTTGGTTTTGTTTGCAGTAGAGAAATTTTCTCTCTCTCTATCATCTTTGAAATTGGTCGAGGCTTAATAGCGAAAAAGCGAACCAGCTATCCTCCGGTCGTTTCGCACAGACAACAGGTAATACTTTGCTACATACATTACGTAGGGAGGATAATGTGGGGGATAAACAAATTTTTCTTTATGATTTACATGATGTATTTCTTTATTCCTCGCGGATGGGCCAATATACTGGAGACGAACGTTAAACTCGGGTCCACTGTACCCAATCGAGCGGGAGGGGAGAACGCAGGTCAGGTGTTACCATATCCCTAACGAGCGTAGTTGGTATGTCTTGATGGGTTGAATAAGGGTCTGAAACGGGGGGAAACATGTCACGAGAGCTCATAAACTGGGGATTGATGGTTGACTATACAGATGAGACGGGTGTTGGTTGGCCCGGTGTGTTTAGAGTACTGGGTGCTCTAACTTTGGGTTGGGTCAAGAGGAAGTAGTTGTCATGCCCCATGAAACATCAGAATTCTTCTGTCTCTTGGTAACGTGGCTACACTTTCATGACGAACGATGAGGTTCAAGAATGCCTATCCCATTCGATATTCTTAATAGGATCGATCCTATGCCGAGACTCCTACCGGCCGGTAAGTGGTCTTCCTTATAACGTCTTGCATGCACCTTTTGTTGGTACATGGAGTACTTAGAGCAGCTAGGGGATTTTGAGCGCCATCAGCGTCTAAGACACACCACTTCTAAATGTTACTGCAGGAAGGCCAGGCTGGATTCTATCAGAACCGTAAAGTCATTAAAAACAGTAAAGTGCAATACAGTCGTATATTCTGTAAACTGAAGCCTTAGGATTAAATCTAATCATTAGGGCGAATTCGTGGGGCGTATATAGGGATGGTAGGCGCGTAGCTGCACTCAGTAAATGTAGAGAAACTACATTGTACATGATGTATGTAGGTACATACCTCCCCTATTTCGCACAGAACAGAACGCGGGGAAGCGGGGCTGGGTGTATGACAACTCGTTTTTCTTTTGGTAGTCTTTTCGATAAGAATTGCTTTTGAGGAAGTTCAAAAAATTTATTCCTGGGCTGATGAACCTGAAGTCTCTTGCTTGCTCCTTTTTTTTTTTTTTTTTTTGGTCGCTTTCTTTTTCTCTCTCTCGGGAGTTGGTGGAACGCAAGAGCTTGATGGATCTCCGTGCAAGGTTCACAAGGAGCAAAGATGTGTAGGAAGGGTCCATCTCGCAGCCGGACCAGGCTGAATGAAGCTGGGAAACGTAAGCGATGGAGGGGAAATTGACGTCAAAAGAAAAGATCCTCGTTCAGTTTGTCTGTAGGAAGTACGCTATTGACTCTACGTGTGGTAACTGCGCGTAAAGTGGTGTGGTCCATATTCCATTCCGGCCCTAGCGATTGAACAAGGAGAGATCTGCCTTAGTCTATTAAACACCGTACTTACTCTAGAGTAAGCACATTGAGATCTCAGAAGACAGGTCGAAACAAGTTTCGGGGTGCGTTCTAATGGGGACGCACTAGGTCCGAGCAGCTACCCGCCGTAAAGTAGTTCATCTGAGCGTGGGGATGCAGAGCCCTGTAGATTATTGGAACGCTCTCCGGAAAGAATCCTGGGAGAGGAAATTGAGGTGTTGATGAAGTATCCAAGTGGGGTTATTATCATTTTTTTTTTCTCTTTACCTTGTCGAAACATCTGATTAGTCTGATTTGAATTCATAGCCCTCATGAGCCCTGGGCCAGGAATGCCCGGGGGGTTGTGAAGCGGCGAAGAGGGGATTTTCCAGGGGACCTCCAGTAGATGAATAGGTATGAGAATACCGGATGATACTCTAATGATAATGGTGATGATGATGATGATGGGGGTGAGTTATGAGTGGATGAGAAAATGTAGTACATGTAGTTGTAGTGTGTGTAATAATAGTAATAAGTACATGTACATATACTTACTGGCTAGCTCTCCATTGAATAAGGTTTTAGGGGACGGGAAACGGACCCGTGAGGTAGGGTACTGTGTGTAGGCAAATATAATGTAACATCAGGACCCGAGAAGACGGAGACCGAGAGGAACCTAGCTTGGTCTGGAGCTGCCGTGAGTAACAACTCACTTGGGGCGGCTTGCTTTGCTTTGCTTTGGCTTACCTGTGATACACAAAGGGAAGACAAGGTCATGAACACATGTTCAACAGCAGGGACGTTAATGACCTTTTTTGGGGGAGGGGGGGCCTAACTACGAGATGCCTACTACAACTTTGACCGTTTTCTCATGATCGTTTTAAACATTAATGGTCTTTATGAAAAAAGTCCCAAATATTATTCAGGGTTTACGGCTTGAGTGCTTCCATTTCCATCCCTCTTCAGGTCTCCCGGATGGTTGCCCGGCCGGCTGTCCTTTAGTCCCGTTACATGTAGTTATCCGTCACAGTACGAGAGTCTCGCTTGGCTACATTTAGTTTTTTAGTTCTATTCTGGGTTTGGGACCCCGTTCAAGCAAAGAGCCTCTTTGTGTCTTGTCTCTCTCCCCACAACCCAAGCAGGCACAGACTAAGACTAAGGCAAGTAAGTGCCTACATACAGTAGGTAAGACGCCAGCCACCACCACTGCTAGGTCCTGGTCCCTACCACTCACTACCAATGCTAGGTAGGTACATGTAGTACGACTAGACCACGACCACCGCCGCGGATACGGAGTGGGTGATAGTTTAGAGTCCGCTCAACGCCGCCGCAGCAGCAGCAGCAGCACCACGCAGGCACACACTCGCGCTCTCTCTTTTGTGACTCTATCATCTGGCGCCTACACCCAACTCTCTACAACACATCACGCCCACGATCTATCCGTCCATCCATTCTTCTCTCACCATCTTCACCTCTCTCATCCTCTATCCTGCCCTCTCTATCCTCTCTATCCCTCTCTATCCTTCTCTCTGCCCTCCATCTCTCTCAGTCCTCCCTCTCCCTCTCTCCCTCACTCCCTCACTCCCTCATCACATCGTCTACCATACCATACCCCCCCTCGTAATTCTAAAAGTTGTTCTAGCCGCCGTCTTTGCACTCGTCTGATCTCTTGCCACCACTTCTAGCAACGTCCTCAATCAAGACTTTCAAAGTAGCAGCAGCATCAACCAGTAGCAACAGAGTAATATTAGCAAAAACAACAATACAATAGAACTCACTTCATTCTCTAATCAGTGCAGATTAAAACTTTCGCTACAGTCACTAGCACTCACTCTGCACTCCACACTCCCGCTGCCTGTCTATCAATCATCCAGCCAGTCATACACCGTCACTGCCTATCCCCCCCGGTCACCCCCAACCTCCCACCCATAACCCCCCCTCCCCCCACCTCTCCCGGCCTTCCATATCTTACCCACCATCCCTTCTGAATTACTTAGACAGCCTGCATTTTAAAACTCCCGTCGACAAAACCGGCCGGCTAAGCAGGGCGATATAATCCTGAACACTTCCTGCGGTCCTTTCTTCTGTTTTTTTTTTTATTGTATCATACATACCTACCAACCGCGACGAAACAACCAAAAAACATACAAGACATACAGAGTGATAGGAAAGACAACACAGATTGCAGGAGAACAGATCGTGGACTCTTGCCTTTGCGTCGTTTTTCTTACCACTATCCACAGTCGAGCCTTTAGCTGAGAATATTTAATGGAAGGACTCACAGTCTCGGATAATCGTAATGGTGAGTCTATTATTTTTCGTGGTTAGAGTAAAGTGCACCTTTTGTTCCACGTTAGTCAGTGCCAATATCCCGAAAGAGAGCACAAGCTATAGAGAACGTCCCCCAAATATTTCATTTCTCAGCACTATGTTTTCTATCTTCAAGAGGGGGAGAGGAGAGGGCGAACAGCACAGAAAGAAAGCCCCCTTCCCCCACCCCCTCTGTCTCCCCCGCAGGGTGCGTGGCCTATATACGCCATGTTGTCTGTGCTGCACTATGTGCTTGCTTATCAACAACGGCCCATGCTGACGATTTCCCAACGCAGGTCAAGGCTCAGACTCTGTGGGCGAAATCATTCGACCCAAATCTACACCACCAGTAAAATCAGCCAGCCTTAATTTCCCCCCCAGCGGTGGTAATGGTGCCGGCTCTCTATCGGTTCGCCCTAAGTTACGGTTCTCAATAGACTCTGGTGCTCCACAACGGATCGTCGATCCCCTATCTCAGTATGTTTTTCTTTTCTTTTCTTGTTTCTCGTGCACTCTCTCTATTATACTCCACTGGTGGATTTTTTAAGCCTTTGAGAAACTGAACGCTTGTTTTCTTTTGTATTTCTAGTAGCCCAGTAGCCATTGGTGAAGGTGATCATTTGTACACTTCTGGCCTACGACGAATACGCCAGCAGGTTCTCCCCCCTCCAGGCGCGCAGACATTCGTTATCCCCAATTCTATGCAATCAAAGTCAGTGCCTGGAACCCGAGTAAACTCCATCTCTTTCCCCACCTCGCCAACTCTTGGATCATGCGAAGATCTCGCTCGCTTTCCAACAGAGTCGCTACATTCGTTCTCGTTTGCAAATCAATCTGAGGATCTCATCCATAGTAGACAAAATATTCTTAAGCGAAGTATAGAGTTTATGCGGGACAAACTGGGATGGGGAACGCAATCCCCCATGATAACATCAGCTCAGGCAAAGATCGCGGGTGATGAGGAGGTAGCGAGTATAATGGAGCTGCTACAGAAGGCTCACCTACTATCTGAAGAAAACAACCCACTGATGTCTGGACCAATCTCGGGGCCTGCTGAGATTGATGGGAATCCCTTTGAGCAGAGCTTTGGGCCTACAAATTCCTCAAAGGAGAAGAGAGAGATTGGCGCTAGCATATCTGCGAGCTCTATAAGCAAAATGGAGACTAGATCCGAGGGCACTTCCCGCTCTACAACCAACGAGTCGACATCCACCTCCCACAGCTCACCACCTCCGACCCGAAGAGCCAGTCTAAAGAGGACTTTCACCGACACAACACCATTAACAGTGCAGACGAAACTTTATGAAGCACTTGCGCAGCCATACCTCGCCTCCGAGGTCCCACAATCT
This sequence comes from Morchella sp. 2016-103, assembly GCA_024713925.1. Taxonomy (NCBI): domain Eukaryota; kingdom Fungi; phylum Ascomycota; class Pezizomycetes; order Pezizales; family Morchellaceae; genus Morchella; species Morchella sp. 2016-103. Next base: position 547,269 of record JAMGZF010000017.1, on the reverse strand, counting down.
GCAAATGGGATGGGCCCGCGACCAATGATGAGCAAATCCTCTGTCCACGGCCACACGAGCCGGTACACCCCTGCGTCACAAGCGATTTTCACGACTGAAGCTCACCACCCCTGGACAATTCTCGCGGCAAACGATTTGGCTTGCCTCGTTTTTGGTGTCACTAAAGCTGAGGTTCGAAAGATTGGGATCCTGGAGGTTGTGAGGGAGGAGCGCCGGGAATGGCTCGCAGCAAAGCTTAATTCTGGAGAAAATTCCTCAATGTCATTCCCCTACCCCCACAGTCATCATGGGTCACCGAACGTTACGGGAGCGATGCTACAGAATGGTACTTTCGCTGGTGGTAACAGGAGGGCCAAGTCAGATATATTCTACACCGGTTCCCCACGGAAGAACGGCGATCAACCCAATGGCGGAAACTCAACCTTGCACCATCCACAAAATAAGTCGAGGGGAGTAATTCTATGCGGCGATGTCGTACCGATCCAAAAGCGGAATGGGAACACAGGAGCCGCCAGTTTGTGGGTAAAGGAGAAGAAGGGTGGACTAATTTGGGTTGTGGAGGAGATCAGTGAGGATGTAGCATTCTTATACGTTTCTGAGGAAGAGGGCACAAAAGGAATGGCCATGCGCTGCACTGGCAACGCCAAGAACATCTTTGGGGAGGAAACGCTTCCCGAGAAGGGTGTAGATGTTTCCGACTTGATTCCAATGATTCCCAAGAGAGCTGATGGATCCGTCGACATGGATCAGGCTGCATTGATTCATCAGTTTACAGCAATCAACATAGACGGAATGGCCATTCCCTGCGGCGTCGAGCCTATGTCTGACCGAAAGGCCCTGAGAGTCTCGTCATTCCCTCACATTGCTGGAATCATTGTCCTCTCTGCTTCAACTCTGAGAATCACGAGCTCCAATGCTGTGTTTTCTGCTGCGCTTTTTGGACAATTAACACCAGTTGGACTCGACATCAATGAGTTGATCCCCCAGTTCGACCGAATCCTTAGGTTCCTCATAGATGAGGATGGTGTTAATCTTGTAGATGGTATGGTCATCCCCGAGCACTCTTTCCGAAAGGCGAAGGCTATGATCGCTTTGAGGGATGGGAAGGAAGATGCAATTTCCGTATTCTCAAAATCAAGTGGTCTTCCCGCCAGGCATCGCGATGGTGCAGAGTTGAAGGTAGATGTTCAGATGAGGGTTGTGATGTCGGAATCCAAGGATAGGGAAGAGGTTATGATTGTAGACGATGAGGACGAGCAAAATGGGACCACAGAGAAGGGACAACTTGTATACGCACTTTGGATTACATACTCCAGACATCTACACGCAGCATCCCTAGACATAGACCCAGCCTCCGCAGCCTCCCGACGACCGCTGACACCACCAAAGCGACCTAGCCCAGGTCAGCCGAGCACTCCTACAATTCCCAACTCGCCTGAGGATGCAGGTTCTCCTGCTAGTCTTTTAAGGGAGCTCGACGCCATTCAACAATCGCCAACTCCACCTAGTTCCGACGACGAGTGTCAGTCCCCCACCACCCTTAAACACGTATCCTCAACTGCATCTCTCGGAATGTCTAAGCGGAAGAAGGCTATCTCAGACTTTGTGATCTTAGAGGAGATGGGCCAGGGGGCTTACGGTCAAGTTAAGCTTGCAAGGTACAAGAGAAATCACGCAAGGCGTGTAGTTCTCAAGTATGTCACCAAGCGCCGCATTCTTGTCGATACATGGACGAGAGACCGAAGACTCGGAACCGTTCCTTTGGAGATCCACGTCTTGGACTACCTCCGAAGAGACGGGCTTAAGCACCCCAATATCGTTGAGATGACCGACTTCTTTGAGGACGACATCAACTACTACATTGAGATGATCCCACACGGACTCCCCGGAATGGACCTCTTCGACTACATCGAGTTGAAGGTCAACATGGACGAGGACGAGTGTAGAAGCATTTTTGTGCAAGTGGCCAGGGCTCTTCATCATTTGCATACCAAGGCGGGTGTTGTGCATAGAGACATCAAGGATGAGAACGTGGTTTTGGATGGCGAAGGCAATATCAAGGTCATCGATTTCGGAAGCGCTGCTTATATTCGAAACGGGCCTTTTGATGTCTTTGTGGGTACTATTGGTATGTCTTGGCCCTCGTGAACCGAAAGAGGAACAAACGCAGGCTAATAATAATAATTTAGATTACGCTGCGCCTGAGGTCCTTGCTGGAAAATCTTATAAGGGCAAAGAGCAAGATGTTTGGGCACTCGGCGTTCTACTCTATACCATCTGCTACAAGGAGAACCCGTTCTACAACGTGAGCTATCCTATTAATACTTTTCAAGCCCCTTGTCTAATGGATTGTTTAGATCGATGAAATCATGGATCGTGAATTACGGATCCCCTTCATCATGTCTGAGACCTCACTCGATTTGATCCGACTGATGCTTGACCGTGACGTTGAACGAAGACCAACAATCGAGAGAGTTCTAGCGCACCCCTGGTTCGCGGATCTTCCCGGACCAGAGGAAGCGCTCTTGGCCGAATCACCTGTAAAGGCCAGCTCTAGACAAGAAGATTAAAAGAGAAAGGGAGGGGAAGAACGCGCAACTTAGTCACAGGGCATGTATAGTACAGGAAGATGTGTATGCGTTTGTCTCCATTCTAGACGTGATTGGGACCTTACGACTGGCGCAAGGCCACCGATAAAACTAGCTTTTTCTTTTCACTCTTTTCTTTTCTTCTTTTTGCTGGGGTTCGTTTTGGCGAGTTGGACTTGGTTTTTATTTTTTCTCTATCACCCTTGTTTCTTTTTCCCCCTTCCACTTACTTTTCTCATCATGCCTAGGCTTTTCAAAAGATTCGCTTTTGGTTTCTCTGGTAGAAAATTACCCTACTAGAATTTGTTACGTTCTGTGTAAAGACTTTTTAGTTTACTCTTTTTGAGAGTTTTTTCTTTCTGTTCCTTTTTTTCTACTCGTATTTTTTTTACGTTTTACGTTTTTTTTTGTTTTATTTCAGCGCAAAGATGGGAACTGGAGTCGATTATGGGTTTTCGTTATGTTAAACTGGGAAGTTTGCAATTGAATTTACTGCATGAGAGAGACGTACGAGGAAATTCAACGGAGTGGGGACAAAAAAAAAAGAGAAGGTTGGCCTTTTTTTTTTTTTTACGGACAAATACAATCTGGATTTGATGTTTCTTAAGTTCACAGGTTTTGTTGAATGGACTATCTATGGGTGCTGGAGTTCTGGTTCATTATCATGAGAAGGGAGATTGGTCAAAGAGTTTACTACTCTACTATTTTAATCACTATTCTGATCACTTCCGTGCCCCTCAAATAACTTACCGTCACTCAATCCGCGCATATTGGACTAAGCACGTACCAATAGTCCATGACATCAACATGAGCGAGCCCCAGAGACAAAGATAAGGTACGCCTGGAACAAAAACCGATTGGGCTGTCGCAAGTATCTAATTGTCTCGGAGGTTATCACATCGTGAAGATCCTCCCCCCCAGCACCATTCAACCGAAGCAAGCCCCCGCGATAAGCTCTTTCCCCCACCCCACGCACTATTGACAACCAAGATCTCACTTGTGGGGGAAGTGAAGCCACGTTGCTTGGGTTTCACGTGCAACGACGGGGAGGTGAGACAACACGATATTGTCTGGGAGGAAACAAGATTTCTCCCTGCACGTATGACGGGCTTCACCGACTGGTCTTTGATCATCCTCACATACGGACAAACAAAAAGGGGAGGGCAGGGAAACAAGCTGAAAAGGCTGGAAGTGGAAGAAAGCCTCGCTGGCATGAGGATAGAATAGAACAATGGGCACAGAAACGGAATCACAACACAGCTTAAACCTTACTTAGCCTTAATTCTGAAGGGGCGAATTGCTCTCTGGGTTTTTGTGGTGTTGTCATATGCATGACTGCAGATGATCAGCAATTTCATATGGAATGAAATGAAGCATAAATCGTCCCTGCCAAGACCAGATCTACAAATAATTTAATTTTCGAGAACTTATAGACTCACCAGTCTATATTATACTCGTCTACCAGGGTAAGAACCAGAAAATGCGGAAGGATTATTTGTATGGCAGAACGTTGCCACTCTATACAAATAATCCTCGACTTTGTCACTCGCATTTTCTGCTGGTAGACGAGTATATTACCTTTATATTGAGGTGCACGTATAGCTGTTTTGAGGGTTGATGTCATACATGGCAATGAATTTTCTTTTTAACAAACCATGTGCCTGTTTTCAGCAGAGACCGGCCGCTCAAAGTCAACATACAAGGGAAGTAAGGGCAAAGATACATGTGTTTGGCATTGCCACGGAGTTATGACTAGGTACCGTCAATTCTCGATATCCCCGTATTTGTATGTGGTAAGTCCGAACCAAGGTGAACTGGCGAATCAAACTTCACGGACTCGTGCAGATACATACCTTTTCTCACCCGGAATTAAGATTTAGCGACGCGGGGACGGTATGTGACTCCGATGTCGAGAGTTCTCGAAGAATAGAGCACAGTGGGTCAGTAGAGTATGCAGATTATGGTCTCCTGACTGCTGTTACTGCGGAAACAACCCTCTCCGTGAACGGTAAAACTTGTACCATTATTCGATATATTCCACCTTACAAAAATAACTGCGCACCCCGCTTTTTGTGGGGGAACAGCGTAACACCAGTGCGGTGTCTTCAGACCTCTAGGAACATAACCATATACCTATCACTGCTCATCTCATGTGGTTGTGGGGTGGTGAGTTTTCAAAGTGCACCTTTTTTTGTGTAACAACCATACAAAGTTCAACAACTTCAACAGTGTGCAACATCACAAATACACAAGGTATGTATCAGTGGTATAACCACATATCCATGATTCCCAAGTTTTAGAGATGTACTCGCAACTTCATAGCGTTTCTGAACACAACCGCTATTACATGCCATATAAAAATGTAGTCTTGGCGGTTTTTTGTGTGTATGCAATATTAGTTGTGTTCAAAAACGCTATGAAATTACGGGTAGTACTAGTATGAAGCTCATAGTGGAGAAGATACCCTCAAAATAACTTTGTTTTTCGCACAAACCGGGGCGCGCAGTTATTTTTGTAACCCAGAATACATACTAATATACCAGAATCCCATTTCAGTCATAGCCCAAGCTCTGAGGCTGTCTCGTACATGCGCTGCCTATGCCCTATATATATACAAGGCTCTGGAACTAAATGTGGTGTTGACAGGCGAGGATCCGTTCACTCACTTTATCCTGGAGCCTTGTATTTCACCTCCCAAGGAACACTAGGTATTACCTCCGTCTTCAGAGGACGTTCGGCTGAACATAGAATTAAGGCAAAAGTGTTGGAAGTTGTTTATTAATAGAGACTTTGCGTAAATATATATATGGAGCCTCTATTTGCGCAAAGTCTCTCTGAACAGGCCCTGAAATTTGTCTAGACTTGCTGAAGGCAGGGGCGAGGGGTCAGGGAACGACACAAGTCCCCCAATAAACTTCCCGCCGGTAGATTTAATGCCTTGTCCTTATCATATAAAGTAGGTTTGCCACTACTGATTGAGCGATACCCCCATTCGAGTATCTTATAGATATGGACTTATAATTATATTCTTGGTACACTAATGTAGCCATACGTACACATGCAGCGATAATTATATAATCCATTACTCTACTCTACAGCAATTATTTTATTTCCGGTGCTCGACTATATGCCTAACCATGGCGGTAGTACTAGCCCTTATATAGCTTATATTAAAAGGTTATTTCCGCTCTAGATACCAACGTGGGTCTTAGATCTAGGCTTCCGCTTGGACTGGTCGACGGGCGTATAACCTGCGAACCCTGAGGAAATTGAGGATCGTCGAATAGAAGCCGAGGAATCGAAGTGCCCAGTGCTATAATTAAGTTAGTTGGTAGCAAAAATCTGTCTCGGCGCAATTGCGCAAAGCCCAGTGCGCCAGGAAACCCTTGCAGGAGATTGATTTGATATTTTGGCTGAGAGTGTGCATGTGGCAGCTTGGGGGGGGGGTGGTTTTTCGGAGCGGCCAGCAAAAATAACCCAAATTAAGCAGTTCCAGAGGCTGATAATTATAATCAGGGGATAGGGTCTTATATATCAGCCTCCATTTTCAGACTTCACATTTATCTCCATCTCTAGTACACCACTTTACACAGTATAAATATATATATATATATATATGGAACCCATGCCAAGACCCTGTTTTATCTTAATCATCTCCATCGTACAGTACATGTATTTATGTGGTACGGTCAGGCATACACGTACCACGGCGTCAAGGGCAAGTGAGTAGAACGTGGTGGTGTGGCCGGCCTGTGTTGTTACGCTCTACTCACTTACCTTTCATATCGGGGTACACGATATGACCGCCATTCTGCCAAGATGACCGTCAGCGTGTTCAATGACATATCACCTCTCCCCCTCGGCCCGCCTATCACAGCACTCACAGGCCAGTGATGGATACATAATAACAGCAACAAAAATGAAGTTTAAACTTGTGTATGAAGAATAAATAAATAGATAAGTTCAGATTTGGCATGTACAGGGTGTTGGAAAGTGATGCACATTTTTGACCAGACATGCAACGCCCAAATACTTTATCACAATACAACAAAATCGTACAGAACTTCTCTACCATACCCAAGGACGTACTAAGCATATACTTGATGAAGAGTATCTGCACACTCATATTTACTTGAAATAGCCTGGTGTGGGGGTTGGTTCCCGTGTGGCTATGAAACCACCGAATGTGCATCACTTTCCGACACCCTGGTACAAGTCCCGAGTGATATACTGTGATGTAATTAATTTTCGCTAACCTATTAACTACGATGTAATTAATAACTAATAGCTAAAGATTGATTAATTAGAATAGCCTACGTCGAAGCTGCTCGAGATGGTAAACTAGAGATTCATTAAGAGATCTTATGTCTATAAAGTATCTAGTATTAAGGCTGAGAGGTTAATTTGGTTATGGTGGGTAGATGTATCATATATGCTGAGCTCCCGACCCAATTGCAACCGCCGCTATTGTAAGTATTTCTGTGTGGGGTGGGTTACATGCATATATATGTACAGTACCAAAAAAGGGGATGTGATAGATACCATAGCAATACGGTATCGTGAAAAACTTCCGAATTAAATCGAAATTTCGGCCATTGAATCATAGCAATACTATAGCAGTACCGGAATATCATGGTATTCTGGCAGATAAGGTACTAGTTACACCCGCTTTTTTTGGTACTGTAGTATTGACTACTGTCGCGATCCTATCCATCGAGGTGAATCGGGGCAATCTTAACTATGGAAAAAGCATCGTCTTCGACGCGAAGAGAGTCGTATAGTCTAGATAATTCTATGGGCTCAACCGTATAATAAAGTGGTCGTAGTATGTAGCTGAGAAGAAGATAGTACTCATAATAGCCATATTGCCCCTATCATTCCGCAGGCTGCAAAAATGCTTTACGCTATGGATATCTCGATTTTGTGTTTCTTTAGATCCTTGCCTGGTTCTGAAGCACTACTATCGATATATGCCTGATCCCCCTTGAATCTACTTTAGAAGAGAAGATCCTAACGCTGGGTGGCGACGCATCGGTGGTGTGTTCATAGTGCATCACTCGGTATGGGCAGATATGTACTCCGATCATTGACTTCGGCGTGGTAGAAAGGGTAGAGAAAAAAGATAGACAGTTGGTAAGTTTGAGTCTTCTATGCTAGCCGGATAAAGCTACATATTTATACTAAACCTTAGGCTAGGAATTAAATTAAGTTTTAATAAAAGCGTCCTCTATATATAGGAAGAAAAGAAGGACATGCATCCGCTTTATCTAATTAGTAAAGGTATATAATTAGTAGAGGTATATATATAATCGAAAGAACTCATGAAGTTCAAATAAAATAATAAATATAATCGAAGGAAAACGGATAATTTGCGAGTGATAGGCCGTGGAGACACCACAGGTTCGGGCCCTATTGCATAATCAATTAGATCATACATGTACAGTTTATACGCCGATCAAGTACTTGACTCCCCAATCTTTTGAACGCCGCATCATCCTCAGAATGCCACTGCTTTGCATAATGAAGTATGTTTCAAAGGCTACTACTTGCGGTTAGGACTAAGAATTAAATTATTAACCACGGGCTTTGAAATCTAATCTTGACTCCTTCCTCGTGCGCCGTTGAGCAAGATGCAGAGTCTACACCAATATATTGAACTAGACCATGAGCTGCTGATCTTACCAGAGACTTATCAGAATGTGGCTTCCTCTCTTTGACCCACCGCCTTTTACTCCCTGGAATTTGTATCAAAAAGGAGTACAAATACGTGCCGGTAGCTAGGCCTCCACCCATGGGTTTGGGGATGGGTTAAATTTTACACGGCGTGATCAACTGTTAGTATATAATGGCCCTGTGATTGGAGATTTTTTTCTTTTCTAATATTTAATTCTATAAGCTGATCATGTGCACTATATAGGACGTCATAAAAGACCAAGAATAAGCTTTAGATATGGGTACATACTATTAATATTAGCTACACTTTCCGTCTCGATATCTTCCAAGCTGACGACCTATCAATATGGCAACCGCGCGCGTCACTATCATTGGCCCTAAATGGGGACGGTGATGCACTTGCACTTAACTCCAGCGAATACATACATGTACATGTAGTAGTTTAGTCTTGGCGAACCAAATTCGGCCACTACATGTACTTATTCCCTTGCATAGCACATTTTGCCCTAAAAATACAAGGTATGAGGACGCTGACCAGTAAAGTACACTTGTACTGGTCACTCTCGTATTCAAATGGATCGTTGACGTAGATGTAGTGAGTCTGCTATATAACATAAATGCGCGGTCCTATTTTACTACGGAACATTATATCCGACCTGACACTTCGGACAAGAGTCGTCGATCAGCCCTACAGTAATTATTTGACACTATTTTGTGGGTGTTTAGAGTAAACCTACATGAGGCTCGCATATTGTCCCGTTATTATCCAGAATTAATTCTCCGACACGATACCATATACCTGACGGCGGCCCCGACTGCCCCCCGCAGATCTGCGGAGGCCGTAAGACGTAACTTCCACCCCCTGAATGTCAAACAGCAAATTTAACTACTCTAAATAGGCCCGTAAATTATCAATCGTAACGGAAGGATAAGTGCCAAATCCGAGGCAGTTCCATAAAAAGCGCGTGTGCGGAATTGCGCAACCCGAACACATCGCATTACTCTAAAACCAACAACCCCCCAGCGGCCAGGTTATGATAATAGGCGGTCATTTGGCCATTGTGTCTCTGAAGTAAATTATGTCCAGAAATCGAGATCTTGATCTGGGGAGAGGTAAATCACTCATTCATAATCAGGGCCCCATCAGAAGTGTAAGAGCACGAGATACTTCAATCACGCACCTGATTTATTCTGTTGGCATATTTTTATATATTCTTCTATATATAGCAACATTACTTTCGAATCAGACCCAGACTCGGATATGATCGACATTCCTTGGAGCTGCACATAGTAAAACTTAATAGGTAGAGTACATGTATGTACCTACATACATACATGTATCTAGAGGCAAGGAAATTGGTACGTGCCCCGGCCCATCTAATCTTACGAACAGAAGACCCAAGGATTCGGAAGCTTACAGCGGGAGGTGTGGCGGCGGAAATAGGGGTGAAGACAGGCAAAAGATACCTGGATACATAACAAACTCGCATGAAACCCATGAACGGCCAAGCACATCATTGATAGTGAAGAGAGCATCAATACAGACGGAAGAAATACAGACAGAGGTTTGCCGAGACATTAGGAGATCAGCCGGAGTCGATACCTGCCTTTCTCCCGCCCCACACGACTATATAGCTATTGGATGATTATATATTGTGCCTTACCTTTCTACCTCCTCAACCTATATATGTATGTATTTTCGTGGTGCACTTGCTTGCCCCAATATCATGTCAATGTGACAGTTAATTATGCTAATGTAATATCAACTACATGTACGTGTAGATAGTCTTTAAATCTGGTACTGCAGATATATGCGGGTGGTGGTGGGTGGCTGTTATTAGTTAATAACTTGCTGTGAATACAACAGGTAAATCAGCGCTAAAGTTATATTGCGGCGCCTAACCGCTGGTCCGTGTCGGAGATTTCCTTTAGGAAGTTGATGACTTCTATTGTACGGGGTAGTCTCATTCATATATCTGCACTTGCATATTTGGAAATAATACAGGTCAGTTAATACCTATCTATATCAACTCTAATTAAGATCACGGGCCACATCAAAGGCCTTCAGCCAATCCCTTTATCCCTAGAGTAGGGTTAATTGCTAATCGAGGCACTGCGCGCGCATATAGCCTAAGATATGATATATATAATTCTTGAATACGACGATTTTAATCCCCTTGTACAGAGGAGCTTACCCAAGCATAAACTAGAGGCAATTACCGTACCTCGGTTATGATTCCCAGACTCTTTCTCTCCAAAACGGTGGTTGAATTTCCTCATGAGCTTGGTGGTCAAGTTTGAGGAGTCTATCAATTGATAGGCATAGTTTAAGGTGCCGATAAAGTAATCGCCCCTCAAGTACTTTATCAGGGTAGGATCTGCATGTTTTATATGCGGGAAACTCTTTTTGGATATACAAATCCACTTTGAAGAGGTGGGTAGGACGGGTACGCCGAAGAGTACCAAGTTTTTACAGCGTAGGGATACTCTACTTACTAGTTAGTGACTTACCGGTACGAACCCACTACACGCACGGCGCGCCCTGTGAAACGTACTACTTCAGCTCCAGCACGGAGTGTTTAGCGATTGAGGGGCCGGAAATCTCGAAAAGTACAAGCTTTGTATATCGTCACTTCGGTAAGTATTTGAATGTTCCTGTAAGAACCATGGGTTAAGGCTGACACGCTGTGATGTGCCGTAGATTAAAGGCCTGGGTTACTTATGCACCTCTCCTTTCCGTTATTACGTTCTAATGATATTGTTACCCTAGTTTTGGAATGGAGGGTGAGTGAGTCTAGGTGGGTTGAATGTCTACGCGCGAGTAGCTACTCTGAAGTACCGGTACCGAAGCACTTTCTGCGGTATGTGAACCTATGCATTTGCATTGCCCAGCATCCTTGAAGTCTGACCTGTATAACCCCATGGTTTAGCCCCCGATGAAGGTCCGTGTCAAGGGGGCGCGGTGTAGAGTAGTTGTATCAAGGGTCGAAACCCAGGAAAACGTTTGTAGGGTTGTTTCCGGAGTCGGCATCATTAACTATCACTCACCCCAAACTTGGAAGATCTACAGTCTGTGACTAGAGGATCAACCTGAAGAAAACCTGCTGCCCCAAAATCACCTTGGTCGCCGGCGTCTATCAAATGCCAATCGTCGCCACGGATTCCGATTGACGAATCCTTTGTCTGCTTCCGCTAGTCGAACTCGCATGAGACATTTCTTTCTCTTTGTTGGTACCAACTCCAGCTGAGGGAGTGGTCCGCGTGGCGGCGTAGTGACTACGCCACAGCCACAATTCCACCGTAGAATTTCGATAGAGTTTTAAACCTTTGTTGTAGGTGCTGTTTCTTGCAGGAGGTAAAAAAAAAAAAACGTTGAGATCTCAAGGCTACAGGAATTGAGAGATTTCTACCCTACGGCACAACAGGGTAGGACAAGCTGTCCACCTCGAGCTCGGTGAGGCGTTAGAGGTTGCACCAGGAGCTTGGCGCCCAAGTGGAATTCACAGGGTATCATCAATCAGGTAAGTAGGTTCTATATAGTGGGTAATGTACCGTCTAATGCGTGCCTAAGGCTTGGATTATTTCCGGGGAGATCAAAAGTTTATTTCATCAATTTCATGCTCCAACTGCTAATTTACATATACACTCTAGATTCTAACAATAGTTCGAACTCCGCTGTTCCTCCAAAATACACTATATTTCCGGGGCCGACAAGCACCGAAGAAAGTTGGGGATTCGGCATCAGGTACGCATGGTATTCTCCGCCAACTGGATGCATAACGCCACGGAGATCGATGATAGAGATTTAGCAGCTCATGTTTCACGGCCTCGATGTTGTCCGTCCCCGGTGTAATCAGCTCAAAACGGGAAGTCCGTGCCGGCGGTTTTGTGTCTATCTACTCCGCTCCTGGCTATTCGACCAGCTAGGAAGTCGGTGTTTGATATCTTTTGGGGCTTAAACGTGAGGGAACCTTTGATGTGTCTTAAGTGTGTGAAGTGAGTTCACTTCATGCACACTAAAGTAAAGCTAATATGTATGCACACTTAATACCGGGTAAGCCTGAAATCTTTCATTATTTTTACGTTTACGTTAACAGATCTTAAAGGTCGGGCGGGATTCTGAGGCTGTAATTGGCTGAGATGGCACGTGGGAAAGGTTTACTTGAGTTACCAAGTACAAATTGCAACTGTCCAAAATCCGAGTGAGTGAGTCAAGAAAAGGGGAGACAACTTGGCTAGAATAGTAGGGGAATAACCAATAGAACTTCCGAACCCGCACGGACATGTCCGGGTATATTTTTATGGTTTGTCCCTACCCACCAGATGGTTGACCTTGAATCTGCCAAATGTGTTAAGACTTCGGGAGTCGGGACGAACGTGATTGAGGTTGGGTAAGGTTGTAGCTTGTTCGTTCGTCTGTCGTCTTCTATAGGCAGTGGAAGCAGCGTCTACAGATCAGTGGGTGGGAGCGGATATAGATAGTGGTATGGGGTGGATGGAGTTATTGGAAGGGTTGTGCTTGTTTTTAGAGTGATTTACAGATCGCGAGGTGTATAAGCGAGACTGATTGAAAGAAGAAAAAAACATGTGCCTTACAGCTCATGTCAGAGAGTCTCTCTTTCCCAGACCAGCAAATAAGGTGATGACCGAGGTGGAAACAATTAAAGGGTCTGTTTTGGCCTGCAAGGATCCTGATTGGGTGGCAGGATTCGAAACGAGATGGAATACGTTCTAGAACCGATTCAGAGCTATATGTTATGTACCTACCTACTGTATAATATTGAGGGCTATGAAGCGAGGGGGAGGAACAAGAAGAGGAAGAAGGAGTCTATCATGACCTTGTTGTTCAATGGCGAACAAGTTGTAGTAAAGTTCAACCTGTTGCCCTTAGGATTCACCAAGGAGCCCCAAGGCCCAAGACGACAGCCAGGAACCAGAGGATTTTCATGTAAGTACATGTACTGTCGTCCACGGGGTGATCCCACTAACTTTGAGAAACAGCTAAGCCTGGTTTATTTCCTCTTATTGGTCAAAAAGCCCCTGTCTGTCAGCACCCAGTGTCCGTCAATACCCAGTGAGTGACAGTACTCTACTTTAGTTCTTACCATTACTAGCGTACCTATATGAAGTCACCACCGTCGTCTTGGTGTGGAAAATGGAAAGATGTCTTTCGAGACCTGAAACCCGACCAAGATTGGGCACCAATCGACATACCGTTAGCGAGTTGCCGAACACGGAGATGCGCAGTGGCGCTTTAGTCCATTTCTGGCCTAGTCTCACAGGGACAAACGGTTCGGGATGTGGGGAGGGGTGATGGGAGGGGGGGGTAAGGGTTTGTGCAAGCAGTGATGCACGGGCGGGATGAAATTCAGGAGGACGCTACTATTTTTGGTACCCACCCTCCTTTCTTCCCCATGCTCACCCAGCAGCTGGTGTGCCTTTGGCCGTCGCTGTCGCGGGTTGTTGGGAACTTGATGCAACGAAAAATTGAAGTATTTTTTCGCACGCGTTTATTGATTCCCTCATCTCGAGACTTTGAGAACAGTCCGGGTACAAAGAGGTTAGAAGGGAGAAATCTAGAATTTTGATTCGCGCAAGTGGTGGGATGGTCGCCGTGCACGTGGTGGGATAAGGGTCTTTGTAATGTTCTCTCAGCAACATACTTTACATATACCTACTCTACATAAGTACATGTACATGTATGTATACATGTACTTTTTCTTAACCTGATCGGAGTGTTTCTTAGACAAACAAACCCTTGTAGTCAGTGGTTCTATCTATCGATAGTAAGAATCGATTGGTTTCTTGATTTCTCCACTTATTTTGTTTTTCCTTCATTACTTTTTTGAAGAGTCTGGAGGTAGTGCGACTGTGACCTGCTGTGAGGTTTTTATTCTGCGGTTGGTCCTGGATCACGTCAAACGAGTGATCGTGGGATCAAGCTCTGTCACTTTTTTTTTTTTTTTTTTTTTTTTTACTGGAGTCAGGTTAGCCCTACCTCTTATACCGTAAATACATACCATCTTTTTCTTTTCAATTACGATACGGCGGTTTTTCCAAGTGAGAGACCCTACCTACCATCGTGGTATCATTATTTCCGGGACAGCCAGCCCTCTCGGCCTCCCTTCCTTCCCCCTCCACCTCTCCTCCCATCTACTAACCCCCCACCCCCGTCCTTTCTCGCTTCTACTCTTTTGTTCCTCCAGGCCAGACGTAGCAACAACCTTGGTCGGTCTGGTTCGTGTCTTTCCTTTCCTTCCTTTATACCTCTCCTCCTCACTCGGTTTTTTGTTGTCCGACCTGGGAATTCTTTGCTTCCGCATTGAATTGAATTTTGCGACGGTAGGCCATTCCTCAAACCGCCCTCCCCCCCCTCCTCTTCTCCTCTGACCCCTTCACATATGTTAGAACTCATAGGGACCACTGCGCTGGAGCAAAATAACCATCACAATTGCGATCACAAGAAGAAACTGCCCCCAATTTCATTCCTCTAGCCTCCCATCCAAACTACCCCATCATACCCATTCCTTAGTTGGACTATTTTTGTTGAATTTCCCATTATCCATAATCGCGTCAGGCTTCCCCCCTCCTCCCCTCCAACCCCCATGACCAGTTCCCCTCCATACACCACTTGCCATTTTATCTTTTCCCGTCCACTGCAGAGGTTTCGTCGTGGCATCTAACGGATCGAATGCGCTTCTAGACCCTATCATTGGCTTGTCCATTTTGAAATTTTCCCCGTCTCTTTGTTGGACCTGCATAATTTCCACCCCACGACCAAGGAAACAGCAGCAGTAGCGGAAAACATCTACGAAGGGCGCACAACAACCAATCCAATATCCTTCCTTCGATTCGCTGAGCACCATTGAGGAATCCATTAGTTTGATCGGCTGCTCCGATACCTTACGGGAAAAAGGGAAAGATCGTTATATTTGAAGGACACTGCAGAGCTAGGCGATAATACGTCATTAACACAAGCCTTACCGGTGGGAGTAAGAGACAATCATCATATAATAAACAGAAAAAAGGCTGTGAAAAAGCAGGAAGATATAGTCTTATTATAATCGGTGGGAATATTGGATTCTGATAGGTTGGGAAGAAAAAAAAAAAAGAGGAGGTAACGCTGGACGTTTCTTTCGCACGACAGATTAAATAAGGAACTGCGTGTCCCATACACTCCTTTCAACATAATTATTCACTCTTCCTTACACAAGGAGATTAAAAAAAAAAAAAAAAAAAAGGAAGGAAGAAAAAAAAGGGATCTATCGGCTTTTACATCGCGGATTTCTTTTGAGTTGTCGGCGACAGGATAGCAAACTACGTGGCTTCAATCATTCACCTCTATTCGACCTTTGCATTTATTATCGGAATTTACTGGGGTTATCTCGAAATCGTGGGGATTTAGCAACTAACAAAGCTACACTGTATGTGAGAAAGGGCAAAGCTCATTTTATTATCTGGACCTCGTGGCTAAGATTTTTTAGAGTCTTGGGATTATTCTTAATTTTTATTACTCGCTATTCTGCACTTGGATTAATCAGACGCGGGGCTTTCTCTTTACTTGCGAAGTTTGAGATCCACTTTTTTTTTTTTACCCACCTTTTCACTCTTTTCTTTTTTCTGCTGGTTTTCTCGATTTGCGGTGAGTTGCCGCCTAACGGTCCAATTTTGGTGTGTCTATTCTTGGTATTTGGTAGTTGCCATTTGAGATTGGATAGAGAGGCTTATACTTGGATACGCCTCAGACACACACCACACCCTCTCCACGCACGCATACACACGCATACACACTCCAGAACCCTGCAACAAACAACAAGGTAAATAGTTGATCCCCAAGAAAAAAAAAACCCATACGTCTTCCCGCATACATACCTCTTACCTTTTCTCTTTCGGCCTTTCACTCTTTATGGTGCCGAACTTACGTCCTTACCTTACTCCACTTATAATTACTACATATACTCACTTCCAGTTAATTATATTATTATTACTATTTACACTTCCCGCTGACGACTCCCCTGTTAGCTCTACCCCTCGTGCCTATTTCGTGGCCTTTGTCACAGTAGCGTTTCTTCGATAAGGAGATATTCCATCTTTCCGTATTCTTAGAACCTCCTCCTGCACCTTACTGCTACTCGAGTCATTGGGCGCGTGGCAAGACATCCCTACAGGCGCCACAGCTAGATCCCAGGCACCCCGACTTGCATCTGGTTAAAAAGGATCTTCGGTACCACCCCTTTTCCATTTGTATACCGTCTTGTCCCCGCTGCTGCGACTTTCCCCCCCCCCCCCCCACTAGATTTTTCATTACTACCTCTTACTATTCCTTCATACAAATCATATTTACCTACCTACATACCTATATCTACATAATACATACCTAGATACCTTACATACCATATAGATATCCTGTTCCAGTATATTCTCTTGTAATGAGCGACGGCCTACTTCTCTTGTCCTCCCCGGCCTCCTCCCACTTCCCTCATTCCCATCCACACGAGGCGGACCCTTTCCACATGACCTCAACGAAGACTGACCCACCAGCCTCATTAAAGCGGACCTATACCCTTGTGTCGCGATCAAACCCTCCATCGCCTTCAGACCCCCAAGACAACTATAACCCCAACCCATTCAAGGTTCAGGCCCTCAGTCCTTCGAGGCTTTCACCGCGGCATATGTCACTGTCGCTGAAGCGTCGTTATCCCTTCTGTAAATCACCCACCGCCGCGCCCACGATAATCACGAGTACGGGCACGGGTACCTCATCCTCTCCAACAGTGCCATCGTTTATATCGATATTCGATATAGACGTAGATATGTCCGGTTGCTCACCTACATCTCTCCATTCACAACACACAATAGTCCAGAAGGGGCCCAATAGTTTACTTGAAGATTCAATCGGTCCTTTACAGCGCTGCCAGACAGGGAGTCTCTCTACGTCAGCTTCATCATCAACTAATTCATCACCTACTACAACTATTTCAACACTTGGATCAGCAATTACGGAGGACCACACACCTGAGTCCTCTCCGGATTCGCTGGTTTCTGCGATGCCATTATCTGCCCTCAGATCAAAGAGCGAAGATCTGGGAGTAGTACCCCAAAGCCCATTACCGGGCTATACTCGCTCTCTGTCACCAAGCAAGAAGCCGCGGAATACAAAAAACTTATCACTAAAACCACTCAGCGTTGCTACCTCACCAGTACAGGCTGTTAGTGACTCGAATAACGTAGTAAACCAGAGCCCTCGATCAATGTCGGCTCCCACTTCTCCAGCGTTCATCAAGCCTCCCCCACCACCACAAAACCCTCGCAGGCGACCGAGTAATCTTGGATTGACAATAAAGCTGCCTGGTGCTCTGCCCGAGAAGACTGCAGTTCAAGGCCCGCCTGCAGGGGGTATCACAGCATTGCGACATCATCAGTCGTCGCCGTCCTTATTTTCTCCTGCGCATGGCGGTGTTCCCGGGGGCATGAGATTGCCACCTACGCCAGGTTTCCAGAGGCCATCAAGGCTGTTCTCACCCCCGCGCCCAAGTTTGTCGACTTTCACAGCACAGGATTCGCTTTCATCCTCATTATCGTCTTCAACAATATCGAACTCGCCCCCCAAAAGCCCGGATGTTTTGCATGAGATGGAGGAGGAGGACGACGAGGAACCTCGGTCGGGCGAAGCGAAGTCACCTGCCTACCCTAGTGGACCGGTTTGCATATTCGAGCCCAACATTTATCTATATGCGGAGCCTGACGCTGAGCTGGCGTCGAAATTCGATCTAATTGTGAACGTTGCCAGGGAAGTGATTAACCCATTTTCGGAGGCAGGCGTCAGGGGCCCAGTAAGCGCCCGGTTTGGGTTCGAGTCAGGATCTATGCCGCCTGACACAGCCTGCACTGAAGCGAGTTTCACAACCGCATTCGAGGAAGCGCTATTTTCACCATCGAAACCGACCGGAAGACTGAGACCTAACGAACCAGAGTATGTGCACATGCCATGGGACCACAACACCCCCATCCTGGACGATCTGCCGCATTTAGTCAACCTGATCGATGAGAGGGCGAGTTCCGGAAAGAAGGTATTGGTGCATTGTCAGTGCGGTGTCAGCAGGTCTGCGACGCTGCTTATCGCCTATTCAATGTTCAAGAACCCTGGAAAGAGTATGCAGGAGGCGTATGCAGCGGTCAAGGGAAAGAGCAGGTGGATCGGACCTAACATGGGCCTGATCTATCAGTTAACAGACTGGAAGAAAAAGATTGACAATGGAGGCGCGCGCCCGGGAAATGGAGGATGGAGGATGGGAAATCAGTCCAGCGGAGGAATGAGAGGGCTGGTGTTAAAAAGCGGGAATAGAAATGGGTTTGGAAGGGCTGGGACAATGGACGAAGAGCGAGAGAGCGAGTCGATGCCAGAGCCGCAGACAGCTCCATTACCAGAGATGCGAAAAACGCCATCACCGCCGCCTCCCAGCAAAACCAGAGATCATCCGATACCGGCAATGGTTCGAACTCGGTCTGAAAATGGGGGGTTCATATCAGGTGTTTCACCAGGCCCATCTTCGGCGCCGCCAGGGATGATTTCGATTCCGGGGACGGGGTCAGGACCCTCAAATATGCGACAATCATGGCCTGATTCAGACTCAATAGACTGTGTCCGGGGTCGATCAGAATCACCTCGCGCGGATTCACCACCGCCGGCCTGGGCTGATGCTGCGAGGGAATTGGAAAAGGAGGAGGCAGGTGTGAGCCCAACTGGATTTGTGCCGCAACCAATACCTCCTTCGGCAGCTTACCTTGTGCAGCGCGCTGAAAAAGAAATCTTTGGGCGAACGACGCCGGTGGGTAACGAGGATGATGACCCACCGCCTACACCAGGCGGGAGTTTCATGAGCCCGAGAAACAGTGCGTATTTTGGTGCGCCGATACGACGGTCCGGTGGATTTTTCTTTGCAGACCCAAGGAGCCCTACACAGAGGGGTGCAGAGCCGCCAATAGTCCGGAGCATATTTGATGTCCTGTAGCAATTACTGTGGGGTCGATGGTACAACCGTTCGACCACCTGACTGTCGATTGCTGCCAGAGGACCAGGATAAGCAGGGGGTGGGCTAAGGGCGTTGCTTTTTTTTTTTTGATGCTCGGGGAACTCTCTTTCTAAAAAAAGGGTCATGGCCTGGAGTAAAGTTTTAGGGCTCTAGTGTGTATGATGTATTATTCCTATTGGGAGAGGTCCGGAAAGCGGGTAAAACCGTTTTTGTTTATTTTTTGTTTCTATTTATTTTATTTCGCATGTTTTATTCTGAATTTTTTTCTATATAGGGAAAACCGGAGCGAATATAATTGGTCCCTATTGTTTTTTTTATCTTATTCCCTTTGTTGGCTAAGTGGGTAGGTGGTTGGCTTAAGGCGGATGGGATGGATGGAAACACTTTTTGACGACGGCAGCGGGGTAAAGTGGGGGCGGGGAGGGCTCTGCCGGAACACATTCAATCGTTATGATACCTTTTTCCTTTATTTTCTACTTTTAGGCATTCGTTTTGATCTTTTCTACTCTCCTTTGTCATCTGGATTCGCAAATGGTTTTCTTATTTTCTGGGGGTTCTTTTTTTTTTTTTTTTTTTTTAATTATTAACTGTCGTTTATATTATACCAGATCGGTCGGTTGGTCGGTATCTGGCGTCGGGGGCGCCATATTTTTTTTAAAAGGTAGATTCAACTATATAATCTACATACTATATCGAGTAACTTATCATCACCATCGTCATCATCATTATCGCCATCATCTATACCCATCATCCATCTA
Organism: Morchella sp. 2016-103; assembly: GCA_024713925.1. NCBI lineage: Eukaryota > Fungi > Ascomycota > Pezizomycetes > Pezizales > Morchellaceae > Morchella > Morchella sp. 2016-103. Next base: position 527,217 of record JAMGZF010000017.1, on the reverse strand, counting down.
TAACTTCTATTCTCTCATTCACTCCTGTTTTGTATATGGCCAAATATTCTATTTAGGGATAGCCAGCTCTTCTGTGATGAGCTTTGTGACTTCATATAGGGTTTCCGTATTGGGATTTTTTGTTTTTCTGTGGTTGTGGGGGCTATATGGGGGAATCTATTGTGCTACAAAACTGTTTTTCATACCTCATCGAATTGATTGAGCTGTGCTTTGTCTCTGTAGTGCGTGCTTTGCTTATTGCCTTATGAGTTGCAGGTTATAAGGTGATGGTGTTTCATTGTGTAGGGAAAAACGTGGGTTTAAGGTTATCACATCACAGCTCTTGCCAATAGCTACGTACTGTAGTTGGGGGTTAAAGGGTGGGGGTGGGGAACCCCGAGGGAGTAGCTACATAGCTAGCTGCTTTGAAATATATCAGGTGCTGATTCTAGGCACCAGCCCCCAATACGATTGATATAATTACGCAGAATTAAAGGCTATTTCCAAAATGTATCATGACTACGGGTTACGGAACATGAGCATGAATGAGCAAATACCTGATACCACTTACTCACTACACGATCAATTGCTGTTCCGACTGCAGTCAGCAAGCAGAGAGCGTGGGCATGAGATGCTGCCGGCCGGGCAAACGTGGCTAGTTAGCCTTACGGGAAATGATATCTTGGACATGAGTCAATTCCAGAAATCTCAGTCTATGTACTCAGGCAGTTCAGATTTAAAGTCTATCTACATATGTACTCTCTCCCTATACCCTCCTGGGGCCAGGCAGGCTGCAAATCTGAAAGATCCTAAGAATCTTTTTTTTCCCCCTCTCCCTCCTCCTGCTCCTCCTCAAGGCTGGTTCAGTTTCGAAACCGTTGAGATTAGTGATGGTGATGATCCAGCTGTGTTAGAGTCACAATTCTGCTGCTGCTGCAGCGCAAGTGCAGGTTACAGGAGGAGGAGGAGGAGGAGGAGGAGTTAGGCCTGTATCCAATCCCATCCAAAGGATCGGAACCTATTCCATCAACCACCAACGTGGTTGGTGAGCGAAGCTTTTTTCTTTTCTTCTAGCCTTTCTTTACCTGATTCCAACCCAGCCTTTCTCATGGCACGTGTGTGCGCGGGTCCCATACCCAGAGCACCTCCTATTACTGCCCTATGACGATGAAAAGCTAGAGATCAGGTATAGATGTTGATAGGACAGCAGATGAGGCTAAAAAACCAACCACACGAAACACATGTAGGGTCCGTCACGTCACGATGCGTTGTCCATTTTTTCACCTTACCCCCTCCCCCCCCCTTTACTGAAACAGGAGGGAAGATCCTGGCTTGGGGGGCACGGGCCAATGGGATGTTGATGGAGAGGGGGGGTGGGGGGGAGAAGTGAAGAGGCTGAGCTGGAGATGATTATGATGATGATGTGCTGTAGGAGGTTATTGCGATTATTGGGTGGTAATTGGGGTAATTGCAGTATTGGAGGAATGGTAGATTGGAATTGGGGATATTGGAAACCTCGAAGTGAAATATCTAAATCTGGGCATGCAATCTAATCTACTCTACTCTACTGTTTTTAGAGCTAGCTATGTAGTTGGCTAGAGTACATGTGCCTTACTGCGCGTGAAGGGGTGTGGTGAGGTGATCGATGGTGCAGTATGTAGGTAGGAATGAAACGCGATTCAAAATGTCTCGGGGAACCTCTCTCGGAGGAGGAGAGTGAAGGGGTATCCTTCCTTCCGTTCGGAAGCTGGCGGTGGATGTTGATCGCCGAGTGTTTTTGAGTTGGGTACAGGGTTTTTTTGTTTCTTTGAGGGCTTTTGGACTTTGGTTTGGATCTAGGCTTAGGTCCCGCTTGTTGTTGTTTGGGTCGGACCGAGGTGGCTTGCTTACTCTAACTAGTATTCCCGAGTGTATACCATTTAATTTTACTTATCTCATTATCTGCCATAACTTTTCATGCGGGTACATCACAAAGGTACGTAAGTACATGTACATATGTACATGTACTCTATAAATTATACGGCTTAAGTCTGTGCTTGACATGTTGAAATTGTTGTTTAGGGGTATATGTATGTACCTTTCTCTCTGCCAATGCACCTAACCCTATTGTAGGTAAAAAAAAAAAAAAAAAAAACGGTTTTCCTCGTTACGGATTTTAGTCTCTCGCTTGCTGCGGGAGGGCCACCTCTTGCGTGCGCTGTCTAACGAGATTACTGATGAATCAGGTTAAAACTAAAGGGGAGGGAGGGGGGTGTAGAGAAGGAAGTAAAGGGAGGATGTCGTCGATTCCTGCCCTGTTCAAGATTGACACAGCTAGTTTGGGCTCCCGTGGGACCCCTATCTGGAAGTCTCTGTTCAGATGGGGGAAGGCGCGCGAGGGGCTTCTTCGCTTGGCTAGCGGGGTACTTTACTGAACTGGGAAGGGCAGTGTAGATAGAATATCTACATAGTTATGTCTATCTACATAGTTATGTCTAGGAAGTAGGTGGTGATAAATGATGATGGTGATGATGATGGGAATTAGTTAGGGCATGGGATGGTTGTTGGTTGGGTTGGTTGGCTATCTGGTCTGGTTGGTTCAAAACTGTGGTTTGGTACTGGTACCTGCTCTACCCTACATACTTAGGGCTCTCACTCGGGTTCCTCCTTGTGGAGGGAGTTCAATCCAATGGCATCGAGCGGATGCAGATGGATCGGAGGTCTTAGTGATGAGGGTTTTACATTTTGGTTATTTGCTTCTTCAGGTGTCTGGCTGTTTTCAGGAACATTCCTTTCGTGACAGTTATTCTATGAATACCTCACTCGATCACTCGATATCACACCCCACCACGTCTCCGTCCCTGGCCCGCATATCAAGCATGGTAGTTAGACATCATCTTCCACATCTCATACTCGACTGCGGCCCTGTAAATGTAAGTACTAGAGAAGTATCTAAAACTCGACTCTACCAATCCACGATATCCACAAAAAATATTTCTACCCGACCGTCTGTTAATTGCTGGTGGGTGGTATTATAATAGATAACCATCATGCAAGTCTAACTTTTCACCCCCCCCCCCATCTACATGATCATTCCAGCATATTGCAGATGCAACTCACCCCCCCCCCCTTTCCTCCCTTCATAATTCTCCTAGAGGGGGTACCTACAATAGTACATATCCCCCCCACCCTCCCCGGAAGGAGTATATAGTTAGGCCTCGCTATTAAGGCGGGTTTTTCCTTTTTTTCTTTTTTCCCCTTCCTCCTTCTCCTCCACATCACCGAATTTTTTTGTTTCTGTGAGTGACTGTGTGTGACTTGTATTTTTTGTTTGCAACAATTATTCCTCCGGACGGTGGGCCGGTGTGTGTGCTCCTGTTATATTTTATGATCTCCGAGGATTCACAGGAAGATACTGTCTCGTATCTCATCACGATCACATCAATCGCTTCTGGTGATTAATTTGCCCCGAGTGCTTTTTTATTTTTTATTTTTATTTTTTCCACTTTTATTTTCGATTGCTATTATTACTTTCTGCCCCCCACTCCCTTATAATACTCCGAGGAACGGTCGAAAAGTACTCGGAAACACACGACGAAAGATAATATCGGGGACTGGGAAATCCCGAGGATAGAATAGGAGATCCTAGTGGGCGATTGCGAAGGGAAGATCCCAATTTGAGCCTACATACATATTACTATCTCTACTTTTCTGGTACAGAAGCGAAAGGGCAGAAAAAAAAAATCTAGTGAGTAACCAGGAAGGGACGGGTGTTAAGGGGAGGGGTACATATATTGGAAACAGCAGGCATCACCCAGCGACTACTGTGAGTGATTCCGGGACGGGGGAAAAAAAGTCGAGTCTACTAGGAAGGCATAAGAGAGTCTAGAGTGGGAGAAATATTGGGGTTGGGGGGTGGAAAGAGACGTAGAAGGGAAAGGATAAGCAAGGCAGTGGCAGTGAAAAGAATTCGAGGGGAGGGAATAATTTTAAAAAAAATAGATTGTTGAGAAGGGGTTTACCGGGAAACCGATGAGAGGTTGTGGGCAGCAGTAGCCAGGCATAGCAAGCAGCAGCAGCAGTCATGGCCCTCACGTCCCAGCGCAGGAGCAGACCCGAACAGACTGATCCTGATCCTAGTGATCCCTCGCAGTCCTCTAGGGCTCATCTCCACACCAGCAGCACCAGCAGGAGAAGTAGATGTAGCTGCTGCACAGGCACAACAAAAGTATTATTCCCGCCCCCCCGAAAGACCTCTTCCCCCTCCACCTTCTCCGCTTCCGATCACACCTACTCCTCCTCCTTCTCAGTATTTTCTTCCTCATCCTCAGAAAAGGAAGAAGTGGAAGAAGAACTTTCAGTAGTAGCAGCAGAGGAAGAAGAAGACGGGAAAATCTCTGCCAGTGCAAGTGCTGCTAGTACCAAAAGAAGAAGGGAAGAGCGAAGATCAAGTAATAATAATAATCAAACAAGCATATTAATCTCATCTCGTCCTGCACCTGCACCTGCTGCATCTGCACCACCACGGCCACGGCCACCACCACCACCACCACAACCACCACCTGCTCCGCACTCCACTTTCTCCTCCTCCACAAGCAGTACCAATCGTCCGAGAGAGCATCAACATCAACAGAAACAGCCAGTAAGAAGAAAGACCCAGGGCGATAGTAATATTACTCCTACTACCACAAGCAATATTAGTGGAAGTAGCAGCAGTACCAGTAGTATCAAGAGGATCAACGCTAGTACTAACAGATCCCCCACCAACAACCATACAACCGCCAGGCCAAACACCAACACCACAACCACTCCTACAAACAACCACCACACACCACAACCACCACAACCACCACCACCTCCATCCGCGGCTGCTATCACCAGTGATTCTACTCCAGGGACAGCTTCCTCTTCCGTCACCTCTATTACTACGACATCCACCTCCACCTCCACCTCCACATCAACAGCCTCAAATACTTTACCCCCCTCGTCCACCACACCCACGCCCACAGGCATAAACAACTCTACCAGTGCCTTTGCTACTGCAAACAATAATACGCGCTCGTCTATCACAACCAGGCACCACCACCCATTACCACAACCACGACCATCACCCTTTCTACACTCGCGTGCGTCTAGTCGCTCTAGCATCCTTACCACATCCACAAACCGCCATCCCAGCCGCGACCATTTCTCCCACAAACGCTCAAAGTCTGCATCGGCATCGTCGTCGTCGTCCACAGCCCTCACTCTTCTGCCATCTTCAAAACACGACAACCATAAACAGCAACAGCACGCTACTACCACAACCAGCACCAACTGGTCACGACCCGTTGCCCAGTCAACAGAACTATCACCGTTACAAGCAGTCCGTGCACAGCGTCACATCTCAGACACCGCTATCTCAAAAAAGGCCGCGTCCACAACCACCACAACCACCACCACCACTGCTGCTACTCCGGCCTCAGCGCCAGAAGATAAATCAACAGCTACTAGACAGCCTGCGCGGTTCAGTAGTAATGGTATAGCGACAAGCACCGGACCTCCACCATCTCTCGCTTACCGTCGCACAAACACAGCCGTCGCAATGATGGAGAATCGCTTTTCGTCGTCGCCGCGCACAATGAACTTGAATGGGGGCGCCAGGGATATCAACAACAATAACACTACAAGTAATGGGGAGAGGAGTACTATTTCACAGTTTTCGAGGAGGGACAGAGATAGCAGGAGTCGAGATGTTACAACACCAGTTTCTAGGGAAGGATTGGGCGGTCTTTCGAGGGAGGGATCGAGACGGAATTCTAGGATAGAAAGAGGGTACGACGATGAGGGGACGGTCAGGGGTCTGGAGGACTTGCAGAGAGAAGCAGCCGGGATTGAGGATGCAGGCCAGGATCCTGGCGAGATGGGCGGGGAGGACGTATTCTTGAACCTGGCCAGGAGTAACTCGGTATCTAGCTACACAGATAATCCAGCCTATAGGGCTGAGCGCAGGAGGGTGGGTTTTTATTCCAGTTGTTTTTATCAAAATTATATTATTCTTTTTATTTCCATTTCACTAGGACTGGCAATTGATTTCAGTCTTTTATGCAGTCACGTCTTACGCAACTAGCGCAACAACGGAATTCGCTTCCTGCAGATACCTTTTCGGCATCACCTTTGCGTGCGATCCAGACGCACTCACAAGCCAACCGCACACTTACAAACTCGCCTACGCCGGTCACCCGTGATAATGGGAATTGGCATCAGGAGCGCGTTTCAACACCACCAACCACCTATCGCGATCGCAGGCTGTCAAACGCATCACTACTCGATAACACCGTCGATGAGCAAGGGAAGGCCGTAACCCCGCGCGCATCGTTCTCTCGCCCTCTTAGCATGCTCCGACGAGAGCGCTCGCCAGGAACGTCCTCTCATTCACGGAGTTACTCTGTGGCCGAGCCCGTCGCAAGGACACGATCGGGACTTTCCAATCATGTTGCGCCACGAGCGGCGCAATCGAGCCTGCAAGATGTTTCGCCGCGCGATGTGAGCCAGCGCGAGATGCTGCCGGTGACAGCGAGGATGGGATTGGAGCACCCCGATGCCGCCGATGTTGCCGATCCTATCACGCCCACAAGGCCTGATCAGCATAGTATCAGTGGCGACAAGAGCGTATCGGGTGGCAATGACGATTCATCGTCAGTGTCGACAACCGCGCCAAGCACTGTGTGGGATGAACTAGATGATCTCAAATCGAGGATTCGCAGACTGGAGCTCACGGGCCGGATACCGGCGTCTGCGTCGGGTATTGCGAGCCTAAGTAGCAGTTTCAACACTGTTGGCGGCGCGTCTAATTCCTCTGGAGAGCGCCCACGAACAGCAACAACGACAGTAACCACAATTTCCTCGTCGCCTCGAAACAAAGATAGTGGCGTCTCGCCTATAAATTCTACCTTTGGGCATACGACCAATAACCACCCCCTCCTCAATGCCGCACTGGCAAAGTCGAAATCGTTGATACCCCCAGAAGTATACAAATACCTAGAAGCCGCAGCGATTGACGCAGCGTCACTGGCAAATACAGTCGGGAGTGCCTCAGGGTCTCCTGGCTCCTCAGGGTCATCCGATCGACAAGTTCGCCGCAAAGCAGACAGTGTGTGTCGAAGCTTGACGGAGTTATGCATCGCGCTATCAGAGAATGGAGCTTCTCTTGGTGGTGCTGGAGCACCAAACTTCTCGCTTCACCTGTCACAGCACTATGGTGGTACCAGGCCTGAGAGTCGAGGTGTGGGAATGGGCGTTGGGAACGATAGCATCCTTGGAAGGTCGGACAGTGTCTTGGGCCGAGAGCGCATCCTGGGGCGGGAGCGGGGAGACAGCATTCTCGGCCGCACCAGAGAAGAGAGTATTCTCGGCCGCGATAGCGTCTTGGGCAGAGAGAGCGTCCTGGGCAGGGAAAGCGTGCTTGGTAGAGAAAGCGTCCTAGGCCGTGAAAGCGTCATTGGTGACCGCATCTCTAGCCGTATCTCTAGCCGCTTCGCAGACAGAATTGCGGAGCGCAAGGGCAGCCTGGCGTCCATCTCCACTACTGGCTTCCTCAAGTCCTCGCCCCGGCAACAGCTTGCTGAGCACCACGAGATACCGGAGGAAGTCCCTAGTCCTACTACTCCTGGCCATCTTAGGTCTCGCAACTCCATGCTCCTCAAGGCCCGTCATATGTTTGATGATGAGGAAGATACGGAAAGTAGTTTCCGCTCGCCAAGTCGTGCTGCCACAGAGGTCTTAAGCCACAGACAACATCGTGAGACTACTTACCACATGACACCTGACCGCGCCGACCGCGCCGACCGCTCCATCTCCATCTCCACCGCGCTCCCGCCTCGTCGCCAGTATGTCGTTTCGCACGGGACCTCGATGGCACAGAACGGACTTTCATCCCCTGTCGTCCACCAGAGTCAGAGGCGCTTCTTTAGCGGGAGTAGCGAGAGGGCCGAGATGAGAGAGCGCGATGAGAGGGCTGCGTATGAGATGCAGAATGCGGTTAATGCAGCCGCTGAGCAGGATTACACCACTCAAGGGCGCTTCCGCAGTGGCAGCTTTGGCAGGACACCGAGTAGCGCTAGGAGACCTACTAGGGCGTTGAGGGAGAGTGTTGACCTAGATAACCGCGGTGAGGGCGGTAGCCTGGGACGAACCCCTGGTGGCGAGAGGTTACTGGGGCGAAGATAAGTGTCCCAGTCAGTTGTTTCATTTTTGTTGCGCGCTTCTCTTTTTTTTTTTTGTCAAAACGGGTTGGGGCGTACTGTGCAAATTCCTGTTTCTCTTATTCTTTCTATATTTGTTTATCTTTCTTTCTGGCTGGCACGATAGGGGGTTAGGGTTTTATGGCTTACTTATTTTTGCTTGCTTACTTGCATAGCTTTCTTTATTTTTATTATTGTACAAGGACTATATTTTGTTGGTTTCTCATTTGTTGGAGTTAAATTCGATGAATGGAATGGCATTGGCTGGGTCTTGTCTGGCTGGTTTGGTTTGGGGAGTTTTTTACATCTTTTTTTTATTGCAATTGAACAAAAGGAGCGATTCTGGGATTAAAGGGCGAACGATGGTGCTACTTTGGCTCGAACTTTTTTTTTCGTTTCGTTTTTTTTGCTGCGTGCTTGACTGATTGGTTTCTTTCCATACCACTACCACTACCTCCTCCTATTGTTAGTATTACTCACCACCAACATCCTCTTTGTGATTATCCACCTTACCTACATACCTACCTACTACCTTCTTCATCTCCTTTATCCTCTGTTTGGGTTGCTTGCTTGGTTGCTTCATAGTTGCGTTATCAGGGGAGTACACGGCGAGTTTACGTCATTTGCGCTTTGCTGTTTTTGTTTTGAGGTCTGTGTTTTTCTGCGCGCGGGATACTGGGGGCATTGCATGCACGGGGTTTGGTTCTGGTTGTTTTTTTGCGGCGGACAAGATCAGACGAAAGCGATGCCCTTCCTACGACGAATATGGCGACTTGATGATGACGAGAGTTGGTTGGTTGGTTAATTAGTTGGGTGGCTGTGGGGGGGGACTGGGGAGTAGAGAATGGTATAAAGAGGTAGAGAGGAGGGTGTGCAGTAGAGCTAGAGGGCTGGAGTTGCTAGACTACACTTACACTACACTACACTATACTGCGCTACGCTGCCTTTTTTCCTTCTTTTTATTCTTGCGATTCCGTACTCGGCGGCGGGCTTTTACATATTTCCTTACCCCTATATACTCTTTCGCTTCAAGGAGCTGAACATAACCCCCCTCTTCTTACCTAACATAAACCTATCGCATCTATGCTACATACTAACCTGGCTGGCTATTCTTTCGTTGTATCTATCATACCTTTATATCCTGTCTGTATGTGCTATCTTTTCTCCCTATATCCACTGCTGTTATCATGATTATCACTACATGTATCTTACCTTGTCTCGTCATTGCGTATTGCCCTGGGGGAGGGAGGTGTCGGTTTCCTTGTGTGTGTATTCGTCTTTGTTGTTGCGAGCGTTATGGGAATGGGAATCCGGGTGTTTTTATTTATTATATATATATTGGTGTCCTAGTGTTACTATACTGTTTGTGGTCTTGGAGCGGGGGGTGGGGTTGGGTCAGTATGGATGCTTGTATGTATGTATGTATGTATGTACTTGTAACTGTTAGTGAGGATATATGTATATCTATGAGTTTAACACTGTTATATTATTGTGCTGTGGGGCCGTGAGATGTGATTTCGTTTGCCAGAGGCGTGGTGATAATATGGTAGTGTAGCAAAAGGGAGTGTTTCTTTTGTTTGGTGTCGATTGACGGTAATGAATTTTATAACTTGTCTAAAAATAGGATAAAATTGGGGTAATTGTAGGAAGTGCACTTACAGGGGGTTTTGTTTTGGATGGCGTCAATAATTAGACTAAGCAGGGGGTTGGCCGGGCTTGAAAGTATTACTATAGAAATTTGAATAACGATAGTGTTTATTGTCACGATGGCGGTGATAAAGCCCTCTAAAGACCAGCGTCCTTCCTGAAGGGCGCATGTGGTAGAGTGAGTCATAGATTCTCACTCGCAAAATAATCTTTGAGATATATAGCTTTTGATAGATTGATTGATTGATTGATACTTCATGCATGCATGCAGCCCGCAGGCTATGACAAACCCTTTCCTCCCACGTCACAGGAGGCAGGGTAAACTCTTCCTCACCACAAAAACAGAAAAACCAACAAGAAAAAACAAAAAAGAGAAGACAAAGGAAAAGGAAAACAAAAGCCCCTCATCTATAATCCACACTTTCTAGCCATTCTGTCCCCGTATTCCGTCACTTAGTCCTCTTCCCGTTCTAGCTCTCCCCATCCATATTGTAGCTCTCTCGACTCCTCTTCCCTTCTTCCTTCTAGCTTCTTTTTGAGATATATAGCTTTTCAAACACTGCCAATCCCGAACAGGTATCCTATCTACATTTAGTCTAAAGGTATCGATAGCTGATATGATTGATATCTCTACTGGCACGGTATCTGTCCTATTCATCCCGTGGTCGTATAGGTCGATTTCGTCCCACTTTTTCGGTAGCGTGTGTTTTTGCGTGTGTTTGTCTAGGGACTTGCTTGGGGTTGTATGTTTGGTGCCTTTTCTGCGTGGGTGCCTTCGCATCGCCCCCAACGCCTCGACCGAAGTCTGTATTATATATTACTTTCCGCAAGCCATTAATCTCATTGGCATTGCTTACACGCGAGCAGCATGATTGGGGGGGGGGGGTCCTCTTATCTTCTCTCCTCTTTTGCCTCGGGCACCGACCCGGGTGCTATACTAGTCGCCTTTATCTACAGTAGATCTTATATGTAACCCCAGTAGATACCATCCGGGATGGGGCTATATTCAAGGTTTTTGTGGGGGAATAAATATTTCAGAGCGGAGTGCTAAGGTGTATTTGAGAATCATAAAGAATCACTCGCATCCAGGTAAGGTAATAATTAATCTCAAGTTTTCTGGCCATGTATACAGAAATGCGGCCTTGTTAAAATGCAATCTGCTGCTACGCCAGATGCATGGCAGCTCTTATTTTTTCAACCTGGGTTCGCGGCGCCCATTTGGGGGGGGCTGATGAGGCTTAGGTGGCCCGGGGGCTGGTCAGCGGCTGGTACTGCTGCGGTTTCCGATAAAATAAATAGCTAATTACGCATATATGGTCGTAGACTAGCTGCTTGAAACCGAGAAGAGCGGACTGACTTCATCACGAATATCTACTCCCGGTTCTCACGAATCGGAACAGCCCCGCACTTCAACCAAAGAATATCCTAAGCGTTTTGAGACCTTACCCCCTATCTGTTGCTTAACTATTGTGAATTTCTCACCAAGCCTACTCTGCCTACATCAAAGAATGCATCACCAAGCATTTCTCATGCCGTAGATGGATTCGGTATATAAACGGTCTGTACTCGTCCCCTGTGCCCGTTAACTTATACATATACTAATTGGCAATGAAGGACTTCCTAAATGTTCGGATCCCTCCCTGGCTTGGGTTGGTCTCATTCAAACACCACTCTCAAAAAAATAAAAAGTGTAGGTCTAGGCTAGTCTGTCTGTCTGTGTACCCCTCGACTCTATCTATGTTCTGCCTCGGGGATGAACGCAAGATGATATTCTCGCATACTTATCTATTAACCCACATATAATCGGCAAATTAGCTAGGGCGGTAGTAGCAAAGGAGCACGATATCTTCTTCGCCCTAGGCCCAAGATGTAATACCTGGATCTCCTTCTATCGCCACCAATATTGTCTCAGATCTCGGAGGTTGCTGCCGACGCTGGGGCATGGGGCCAGCCAAGAGAAGTTCAAAAATACGGTTACAATACGCCCTGGGCTGACATTGACATCTGACAGCATGACATGCAGCTTGTAATTAACTGCATACGCAGGCAATGCGCTCATTGTCTAGCGCTTAGATCAAAGTTCTTCAGCGATAACCAGTCACAGCTACAGATTGAGCTCGATGATATGTGTATTCATCTCGCACGTGTACCACCGGCAATAAACACTCATAGCTCGAATCTTGGAGCGCAGCAAGTCATTTGAATATGCTCGGCCTCCTCGATCTCCTTTCCACCACAAACGAGCCGCATATGCACTCGAGTGATAGTGCATGATCCATCACACCCACACGCAAGGCACCGATCTGTTCCAATGGGATTGCTTTTTTTACATAGAAACGCGCCACGCCCAAGTATAGCCGCTCTGCACTGTATTCTGATTATGACGGGTACCGGTGGGCGAAGGGGAGGGTGGTGGTGGGCGTTGGTAGGAGGGTATTTAAGCACATTGCCTCGTTGACTAGGCGGTTGGAAAGCCAGTCACGGCGGGTGCGGATCTGGTGGAAGTCTGGTAAGAGCACACGCTATGCAGACTGGATCTTCCGATCGTTTGGGTTTGTTTTTGTTTTGGGGGGGTGGCTTGCTGAGGGCGGGGGTGGATTAGCTAAACGTCCAGATCCCTGGGGAAAGTTAGTTTAACAATCAAAACGTAACTTTGGATAAGCGTTTGATGAAGTTGAGTACAGGTATCATAGTGGTCCTAGTACCCTAAATTGGAGATTATGGTCATGATGCTATGTATATCACACACACTATTAAATAGTGGTTTTTTTTATGGTTCTTTTCGAGTAAGCACCATTCTAGATAACTTCACTCTTGAAGATTAAAAGCGTAGTAGCCCACATAATGACAAAAAATGAAATTGAAATGTCTGCAGGAAATGTTTGCATTATCATTCGCCGCCTAATATTAACCCCACACTCCCAGACCAAAAGACAAAGAATAATACCGCCTCATAATCTTCCTACCAGTAGGAGTAATCTCATCCCTCGTCTTCCTCCGTAGCTATCAAGAATAAAAACATTACAAAATGTTCATAAAAAATGAATAAAAAAAATAAACAGAAGAAACGTTCACAGTCCTGGTCAGTCCATCATCGCCGTGTTTTTCATGCAATCAATCTTTCCCCCCGAGACCACCTGCCGGAGAAGTGCTCTCCCCACCTGGCCACCATACACATGGTAGCTACAACAATACAGATTCGTATCTGTGCTATGGTTAATAAACAAAAGAAATAAGCGGGTACCAGATACCCAGGTCGTAAAAACAGGAAGGTGATAAAAACAGAAGGAACTCCCAGAACCACGCTATTAACGAAAAAAAATGTCATGCAGAAAAAGCCGATACCCGAATGCAGCCTTTATAGAAAATGCAGGAAACCAATAACAAAAAAGAAAAAAAGGCCCCGAAACCTCGAGTTTAGAACGGAGGATGGGAGATTAAACATCGACTCGTCCATAGACCATGGTTTGAGTCTTCTTGTATCCACCGACGTTCACATCTTTGCTTGGGCCTGCAAAGCGTTTCCTCTCGTCCTCTCGCTTGATAACTTCCCGCTCGTCCTGGATGAGCGTACACGGGCCACAGCAGTAGGCCTTTCCGCAGTCGTCGGCGACGTTGCCCTCGAGTTGGTATTTCTCCCGGATGCGGGTGCGCTGGAACATTGTGAAGACCCCTGCGAATGTGTGTTAGCCTGAAGTTTAGATTTTTGGGAGATTTAAAGAGGCGAGCCTACAGGACACGGGAGCGAGCGCACAGAAGGCCATGCAGTGCGGGTTGCAGGATTTGAACTCGTTCACGTTGCTGTCAGGAGAGGTCTTGACTCTGTGCTTGGTGCGCGAGTAGAGAATGCAAGGGCACCAATAACCAGTGCAGCCTACCAGGGGAAATACATGTTAGCAGAAAGCTTTTTTTTTTTTTTTTTTTTTTAAATATTAATGATATCAGCCGGTGGAACGGCTGGTCAGCAGGTGCCTTACAAGTTCCAATATCACTGAAGCAGTCGCACATGCCGTGATGATACGCTTCCCTTCCATGCTGCTGATTCGGGTGTCCAATTTGCCCAGGCGCATGCACGCCGCCATTTGGCCCGCTTGCTCCCGATGGCGTGTAGACTGGTGTCTTTGGAGTAATTGGCCGATCTGCGGCCGCGGCACGGCTGTTATATGCGGGCTCCGGGGGGACCGGCGGGAGGTTCTGGGTTGGCGGGGGTGAAGTTGCGGGGCCGGGATGCATCTCGCTGGTTGGGGGAGGCGGAAATGATGGTAGGCCCGATAGCGGTACGTATTGTGATTGTGAGGATGCTGAGGGGCTGTTGTAGTCTGGCGCAGGTGAGCCTTGGGGGCTGGGGTAGCCGGGTGCAGGGGTTCCAGAGGGGGAGACGTAGTTTGGCGCTGGGGTTCCTGAGGGAGAAGGGTATTCTGTGGTGTTGAAGTTTTTCATAGGTATATCGTTTTCTTGTGTCCCGACAGGTGTTTGGGTTGCTTCTTGCGGGTGCATTGAGGTGTAGAATGGGTTATTGTTATTGTGGTCTACGGGTGTATGTAAAGAGTATTGAGATGCTTGGGGATTTCCGAAGTTGGGTACTGGAAGGGGAGCATCAGGAGAATGAAGAGTTGAGTATGGTCGAGACATTGTGAGCTTTGTATTTGTATATCTAGATATATTGACTTCAGAGTCTTCTCAATTCGGTGCAAAGAACGTATGTAGGTATATCGATATCCGAAGATGAAAACTAGAGGTACCAGAACGAATGTCGAGGGGATGGACTTGTATAAGATGTATCCGTATGTAGCACCAACTATGAGACCTTACGAGTGTGAGTATGGGCGATAGTGATACAGATAGCGGGGGTGAGTGATAATATATAATGAAGGAATAAAGTTGTTGCAAGACCAACATACCGTCTAACAGGGGAAGGAGGTGAGGAGAGGGTGTTCTACTAACGATTTCAGCCCCTTGAAAGTGTGACAGGATATGACTTGTAGATTTCACACTCCTGGATGCAGGAACGGAGGAGGGCCTTCGGTACGTAGGGCTGGTGGCAGAAGTAGCGTGGGCGCGTAGAAGAGGATGTACTTGCTCTCAGAGCAGCTCAAAGTTATCCGGTGTGGAAGGGGTGGCTATCAATCAGATTCTGGGAGTAGAAAGTGAGAAGTAGAAAGTAAAAGTAGCGGCCTCCAACAGTGAGAGTGATCGAACGATTGCTGTCCCGATATCCAACAAAATATTGAAGCACAAGAGGGAGAAGAGGAAGGTATCAGGGGAATAGGATTTAACATCTCATAGTAACGGAGAAAGTTTTTTATTAGTACACACCCCCCCCTCAGGGCGATATCGATCGCCCCAGCCGGAATTGTCTATGTATCCCACTAATTCGGGATACCTAAGCATGGAGACTATTTTTTTTTTCAACATCTCCACCTCTAAGCGGCCATCTAAGACCTTCAGGTGAGAAGGGTTTCCTTGACGATACCAGTTAGGTTAAATCCAAGGATACATGGGGCTGCATGCAATGGTTCCCAGCAAGTCCTTTCACTTTCTTCATTTTCTGCAACCCACTCGATCTCTATTACGATGTTCTACTTTTCAGGAACATATTGCGCTAGTGTGAACGCACACGGACATTGGTCTGTGAAGTGAGATTGGCGACGCGCTCTCCCCCAACCACAATGCGGCGCCAATCTGCCACCCTTGCAATCCGAGACGTCCGTTACATCTTGGCATTGTGGTCGGCGCTTAACAGTAACACAAACGGGAATCTCCTCCTCAAAGGTTTCTTTCCATGGAGCTCTCAAATCCGCCTCCAAAATGAGTCCCCGTGAGAAGAAAAAAAAACGTCATCGTTTCTCAGCTACTGAAGGGAAAGACCGTAGAATTAGAAAGAGAGAGGGGAAAGAAAATATAAGGGGTAAAAACGTGTTCGTAGCTGCACTGCCCACCTTCTCATATTCTCTATTTAGCGTTGTAATGGATATATATATTAGGCTTATGTCTACATGATCATTCAGGTCGTACAGACAGATTGCCAAGAGAGTAAATCAATCAGAGTTCGTGTATGTAGAAGATATTTTATTGACGCGCAAGTCCCAAGAAAAAAAACATGTTGATATCAGGGACCTGTGAGGTAGGTACGGTGTGTCCTATCGTAAGATTTACACCCGAAAGGTGCAGGAAAGATGGCCTGTTTCGAGTCATAAAGTAACACGGCGGCACAGTCTCCATGAGCCCCATCTCTTCGCCATCGCATAGCTCGAAACCTGAGCGGATGCGACTTGAGTTCCCGAGTGTGAGTCCGTGGCACGGCTTTACCGAGAAGCAAGTAGGTATCTTTTGACTGCAGATCTTGTGATTTCGCTACGGTGATAGTCTACCACATACAGTACATAAAGTGAGCAGCGGCAGCAGCCAGATCCTAAAACAATACTCAGAAACAAACCCACGCCGCAAGGGCCCAAACATGGTTCTGTAAGTTAGGCAGATGGCGGGGTATATACGTACATGTACTTGTTTCTTCCTCAACCACAACCATGGATAACGGGCATGCACAAGTGTTTTAATTCCTGCCTGGACGGTGAAGGCAAAACAGTGGGTCAACCCTGTTGGCGATATTCTCCAACACTCTTGCCGCTCGAAACGTACGTGATTCTCACGTGCATATTTTCTAGGCGGTATCGATCCCGAATGCGGCCCCCGCGCGCGCTTCCTTCCGGGCCGGCTGCTAAGAAAAAGCCCGATCGGAAGAGATTGCCGCATTTGCAAAAGCTGCGGTAGCAGTTGTGAATCAACTTGCTTCGTGACCGAGTACGTGATGCAGCTAGGCCTTTTAGTTCGATATGCGATGCTGCTGCTGGACACATAGAGTAGAGCAATAAAGAGAGAGAGGTTAGGTATAGACTGAACCAGTAGGATACTATTTGAAAGCGGAGGCATATCGTTTCTTTTAGGATCAGCTACGTCGTTATCAGATTTACCTAAAGACATCAAGTAGAAACATTTTAAAGTCACCCTACTCCGCTTCTACCAACCGAACTGCATCTCCAGTCTGGATCTCGGAACCTATTCCCAATAAAAAGTCTTCCGGAAAAAAAGGCGCCCGTCAACCAGGTTCCATTAGAAGAAAAGGAAGCGCCCCAGGAAGTGCCTAAAGTATGAGTATAAAAAATAAAAGCAAATACGGTTTGCCTTGTAGTTTTTTGTGTCATGTGTACATATACAATATTGCATACACTGGATGCGTTCCCCGCACGAGACAGGTGCGAGGGAACCCATCGACGATTTCTTGTTAAACAATTGACATGACCGGATGTAATTTTTGCCTTGTTACTTTCTCAGAATCTGTGGAAAGCAAGGGTCTAGAGCAACATATCAGAATCGAACCTCAAAGGAACTCTCATGAATAATAATCAAGCCACAATTCGCCGCGTCTCAAAAACAAGAATTGATTGATCATGAGCGAATGTTGCTATTTTAGTCGCAGTAATGTACGTGCCGATGGACCCTTCGGGAATCAAGCGTTCACCCCCACCGAGCTGCCTACATGTAGTTAACTTCCCGTGTCCGTGTTCGTGTCCGTGCGCTGGCTGGGGTGCTTATCCACTCCGGTGGACTGAGACATGCTGCTGGGCGATAGACTTTATGGGAGTGCAGACGAATGCCAGCATGTCCTCTTTTCTACTCCCGAGTAGTCCATGGGAGGGAATGCTTTAACCTAGACCAGGTTTCGATCTGCCGCATAAGTCAATTCACAATTTTCTTTTTCAAAAGCAGAGAACCACCGCAAAGCTATTGTGATTTGGTGATGGTGATATCAAACTGTACCAGAAAGCATGTGCCGCCAACAACTTTTCGGGGATCGAGTCAACTAAAAGCGGCCGCGGTGGAAGAAAGTAGTCTCCGCCGCAGTTGAATCTTGGATTATCGGGACTTAATTCTAGAAAATCTTATCAGTATGGACTCTGGATTCTAGTATTGTATTGAACTGAGCCTATTTGACGCATTACCTATGGCTTTATGTAAATAGGGAGTTAAGATGAGTCCGTTTTGGGGGTATATAGACAGGTTGAGTGATATAGTATGACCTATGTTGTGGTTGCTGGTCTTATCCAAGCGATGGCTACAAATATATCTCTTGTTAGATCTCCGTAATGACCTAGTGAGCAATGATGTATAAGTTCAAGGGAAGAGGCAAGTATCTCCCTCACGGGTATTGATGGGGGCAGAGCGGAGGTTATATATACATGTAGTCTCTGGGGCGAAGGCGAGTGATAAACAGTGACGTAATTTAACTACGGGATGAAAAACAAACATACGTATATCTTGGGTTTGTACCTCGTGGCAAGCGAGACCTGGCTCTATGTAGGTACATGTATATGTATATACGTCACGTCATGTAAAAAAGATAGAAGGTCTCTGGAAGAGACTCGGCATGTATTGATTAGATATTGATTATATGTACTTACATGATACTTTATACGGTAACTCAGACTCAAGGGATTCATATCGTTTCTGATAAGATGGCAAAGTTACTCGAAGAAGACCTTTTAGATCTGCTAGAAGAAATACTTAGTGATCCGCTCGTTTTAACATCTTCAGACACCCCCGTCTGTCCATCTACTCTCATCGGTTCGAGCGGCCAAGAGAGCCTGTATCAAACCTCTAGCCTCCTAATCCTCGAAGCCCGCAGCACAGCTTCTTTAATACAGCTTATCGATATACTTCTTCAAATCCTACTAAGTCAACCACCATTCAGACACAAATCAGCCGAGCGCCTATTTCGGTACCGATCTAGGTTCTTTGTAATATGGAACAGGGCCCACGAAGAAAAACAGAGACTTCGACCTCAGGATAGCTTACGGAAACTTGTGGAGATTCGGATGAGCTTTCAGCGTCTCGAAGAAGATGGCTTTAGATTCGCGTCAGAGCTCATATCATCTTGCCTTGAGCCGTTGTTATCAGAAAAGAAAGGGCCTACACATACCTGGATGGCTGAACATGAGAAGGCTGTGATGGCTCTGACAGAGTTACTGTATAGTGTACCCGACGCAGGTTGGTTGAGAATGGGCAAAAACTATGAGTATACAGTGGCAATGTGGAAGTGCCTGAAACTGTTGACAGTAGGCGCTCTATGGTGGGAATTAAAGAGCGAAAGATTTAAGAAGAACATGCTGAGGCTTTCCAAATGTTTCTGTGAGTCTTCTCAGTATAGGCTTGTGTATTTCTCAAGGTTATGGGAGGCTGAGCTTTATTAGTTGCGCTCCCAGTTGTGTCCTCACTCCTCCGAACGGCAGTGCGTGTGGAAATAAAGCCAGCCCAGATCTTATCTGTTATTGACGTCCTTTTGATACCTCTAGAACGGCACCATGGGGTTGAAACTTCTCACAGTATAAATTCATTTACTCCCACACCATTCAACTTTCCGGTTTTTGCTTCCCTAGATAAGCACTACTTTCAGGGGGTCTATGAGTTTGCGAACTTGAGAATACTATTCGTATCTTGGATAAATTCGGACCCAGTACACCGTGACTTAGACGAGTTCTGTATGCCATGGAGCATGGGCATAGTTTTGCAGCACCCGGAGGCATTCAATCGATTGAAATTACATCCAGATAGTGCTGTGAGAGTTGCATTGATATATATATTCAATGAAGTAAAGATGGGAGGGAAAAGTAAATATTATACCAAGAGTCGCAATCATGGCACAATAACTAATCAGCGTGTCTACAGGCTTTAAACCAAGCACAGATATGAAGGCTGTTGAACTTTTAAAGGTGGTTGTGGTCAATAAGGGTATGGAGCTTAATTCTGTCTCCACCGACCTGAATCAGTTAGAATGCAACCCGGAGGCGTGCGTGAGCATAACAAAAAATGCTGAATGGGCTCTTCCGTGGTTGTGGGAAAGAAAAGCTACTGATATTGATTTCGTATTGAGTATTACTGGTGCATGGATGTTAGCTATTGGTGAAGGGAGTGAGGAATTAGACATGAAGCACCCCGTGCTTGGGATTCTGAAGGAGAATCCCATTGTTCTTGAGGTTTTTACCGTAAGTGATTATATTTCGTCCCGTGGGGGACAGGGGGGGCATTGTCTGTAGCTAATATAATCACATAGTCTTTATTTAAGCATGTGTTTATATACGGAGGCTACATTTTGAATTCGAATGGCCCAAGCAACCTTTGCCGCCGTTTGGAATTGACCCTAAGGATGGTTAGCTTGATAACAGCCTTAAAGCCAGAGGAAACAAATCTCGATCTGTGCTCACAGATTATCCAATGCTTTGTCGACTCAGTGGAGCATGATTGGATACCCACCTCTTGTAAGTGCATGAAATTAATGAGTTCCTTACCTGCTTTTAACCCCCTTTAGCTTGGGAATTAGTTTGCACACTATTTGTGGCTATCCCTATGCGTACCCTAACAGAGGCATTTGCCACGTTCACAGAGATAGACAAAATAGACATATGTAAGTCGATCTAATCTTACATATAGGGTAATTGGAACTAATAGCATCTATGCACAGTTGTACAACTATTCCTTCGACAAATCGAAAGTATAACTAATTGCTGCGAGAACAATTCTGTTCTCAATTTGCCTGTCGAAGCACTTGAAAACAAACTTAAGGCTTTAACAGCCTTGATACAGTTCGTGGTTATTGCAGGAAGGGTTAATATCAAGATTCGCCGGTTCTTGGCAGTAAAAACGCATTTCATCCTGTCGATGCTGAAGTACGTCAGTCAGCAGTATAAATCACTTTTATTAAAGTCTTCTCGCCCCGAGTTGATCTACATGCATGCAGCATCTGTTGGTGCCGCGTGTGAAATTCTTATAATTACCGAATTTGGCGTAAGTGTCTCGAGACAGAGCTTAACTGGCTATAGGGGATATGCTGGATCTAATTGAGTGTGAGCAGAGGTTGAGTGTAGCACCAGGAGAAAGTATCGATGATAATGTCAGAATTGGCTCGTTGGGGGAAATTACAGAGGACACAATCAACCAGGAGAGCTTGAAGATTATTTCAATGCTTCTGAATAATACCCATGAGATGTCGTATATAATATGTAGGCCCCTCTTATCCGAGATTCAGTCACAGGATTCTAGGTACTGCGTATTGTTAACTAATTTAAGCACCGCTCTGTGAGCTGACTGCGATGCTCAATGTCGACTGGTGGGTAAAAAAACCGTTGATATATCTAAATGTTTATGGGTATATAAGATATATTTTATTGCTTGTATGTGTCCCTGTGAAGTTATTTTTGGAGAAATTCCTTGTCCGGAACAATGAAGTAAGAATTTTCGATTTAGGAAACCCATAGCTGGTGTGTCCTAGCCCCCGTAATGGTTCGCGCGGTTCGAGCGCTTTTGAGAGTCGATTTTCCGATCCGTGAGTTTGTCATAGTCAAACTCTAATCCATCAGATATATATTAATGACTACCTGGGGATATAGGCCAGTTGATGGTTGAAAACAGGTGGAACCTAGAGCTTGTCGCGAAGATGATCACTCGCATTAAGGATGGTAAAGTGGAATGTGAGAACTGTTGTAAAAACATCCAGGCTCCAATTATGGAGCTCGTGACTTTATTACTGGAGCGACGCCCGAAATGGAGCAAAGACCTGCTCCTAGAAAGCCGATTCGGGCAGTACTCTATGCTCACTATCGATGTAATCCACACCATATTCCAAACGCAAATGGAGAGAATGATCTCATCACCACAGGCTGCCAGAGGTCATTGGGAAATGGCAGCAATGGCCACGAGAATTGCCAACTCATTCCCGGAATGGGGATCGAAGCCAAAACGGCTGGCGATGAAAAGACGTCTAGAAAAGGCTGTTATATCCGCAGAGAGCGAGAGTTCGATAAAGGGCGTTTACGATATTTTTCTACCGACTGAAGGAGTTTCTTTCTGCTTGGTCCCGAACTAAGAGGCCGGGTTGCTTGGCTCTAATTGATATGATGAATATTGGGAGAGGGCAAATGGCGGAATAGCCTGCGCACCCAGAGCCAGGTATTTGGTATCGATTGATTGCAGGATCTAGCTAGGCGGGGCATTTGTTTCCTCCTCGGCCAAGTAGCTGTCTGGTGTCTTTACTGGAGGATAAAAGTGTTTCCGGCCCCCAGTCGGAGTAGCTATGAAGATTTGCAAATCATAACTGTATTGTAGGACCAGCAAAAGTTTGGGTTTAGCAGGCTCAAGACCGTCTAGTTATAAAAGTACCTACATACTAGTCTACATTCAGGCCGGTATTGATAGATATTTGAAACGAAACTCGTAAACTCGCCCCATATATATATAACATCCCCTATACCGAACATTACACCCATTGGTATATCCATATCCTCATATAGGATGAAGGCAGACCGGACCCTCACTTGGGATACCTGTAAAGTGGAATATCCACAGCACATGAAATCACTCACTACTGAATTAATTTAGTGACGAATACTAGCGTATTGACGTGTACGTACGTACGGGTATACCGTATTCCTCCCCCCCCCCCGGTTTTTTCGTACTGTATGTACTGGGCACTCTCTACACTATATATGGAGCGGTAAACATGTCGATAGAAAGGAACGCTTCACCAACGGCCGCGCGCGGGGGTATAGAAATCACCGCCGGTATAGCACCGAATTTCAGCCCTGACGTGCATGCCAGAGTTCGGGGCACCTCAGCTGCTAGTGTACATACCCATATGTACTTATAGAGGTAAAACGCTCATTATAGCAAGCCTTAAAACATAATCAAGTTAGAACATGGGCTTGGTGGTATTTTTTTAGTATTCGGGGAACTGCGGTAGTGCCAGAACGAAGAACAGGACTCTATTTAATTACTGGCCCCTTTTGTGTACTTTTATTGGGCATAATAAATAAACGAATGCTAGTAAAAAATAATTTTTACCACCGCGCCCATACCCTCTCTAAGCAAAGCGGGGAAAAAAAAAAAAAAAAAAAAACCCAAAATTTGTAGAGTAGATAGGCCCCCCACCCATATTCATGAATGATTGGGGGGGGACAAAAAAGAGAAACCGACACCGACGAGATTCGAACTCGCGCGCCCGAAGGCATCCGCTTACGCTTTCCTACATTACCCAGGAATAGCAGGCGAACGTGTTAACCACTCCACCACAGTGTCCGCTGCCATGGCGTAACAGCCGGCGACACATGAGGGATAGCGGCACAGCTAATTCGGTGTGTTCCACAGCACTGAATCTTCCCCCGGGGGTGTCTCCTCCGTTATAGGAATAAATAAACAATAAAGAATAAGAATAAAAATAAAAACAAGAGCTCACCGCCCATAGCTTAGCTTTACTTCTTGTCTCCGTCCACAGGCCCGGCATCACCGCCCCGCTCAACGACCAACACATCCACGTCCACAACGACAGCCTTATTCCTCCTGCCAGCGTGGCCAGCGCCCTTCCTCCACGGCGCCGCCGTGACCGCCGCATTGACCAAGCACGTCTCGTTCCTCCCGGCGCTCGTGCGGTCGTTATCCAGCGGGCGGCGATGCCTGGGCGTCAAGTCGACGACGAACTGGCGCCTGGTGTCGGGCGCGGGGTCCTCCACGGCCGTGACGGCCGCCTCCTTGTAGCGCACGAAGCGCGAGGCGAGGTCCCAGCGGACGCGCTCGACGCCGCGCGAGGCGTGCATGTGGCCGAAGATGTGGAGGAGCGGGCGGACGGTGGAGAGCGCTTGGCGGAGGTGCTCGCAGCCGAGCGCGGAGGTGGCGCCGTCGAGGTGGTACTTGGGCGGGCCGTGGGTCACGATTATCTAGATTTGTGAGTAGGTCGTAGGTGGTGGGGGAGAGGGGGCGGGGGTGAGATACGTCGGTGTCGAGTGGGATGTCTTTCCATATGCTGGACTGGAGGGTGGTTGCTTCGCGGTAGCCAAAGCCCCAGAGGCCGCACGAGGGCGACCAGGGAGAGCCAAAGACGTTGAACGTGCGCCCGTCTTTCAGGGTGATGGCCCGGAACTCGTGGTTGAGGTAGACAATCCCCCTTGCGACCGCCTCGGGCCCTGTAAAGAGCGCGACATTGTCGGCATGCGACTGTGGAGCCTGGTTATGGAAGCTCCCCCCGTACTGCTCGAGGAACTCCGCGTCCAGGGTGACCCCATCGTGGTTCCCTACATTAATAAAATTAGAAGTGAGCTCCCAGGGTTGTAAGTGCATGCCAATGATAGCAGGTGGACAGACCGGCAATCACTATCTTGACCTCATGCGGACACCCCCCGATCCACTCCACGGCCTTCTTGAGCTCCGCGTAGGACCCCTGGTTCGTCATATCGCCGGCATGGACCAGCACGTCGCCCGGCGGGACGGAGAAGGCGCCGTCGGTGGGCGACGAGTTGTGCGTGTCGGATACGCAGACAACACGCAGTTTCTTGCGCGGCGCGGGGCCGGAAACGAGGAATGTTTCGGCGCCGGACATTGCGTTGGTGGTGTGGTGCTGCCGGCGGGGCGGCGGCGGATTGGACAGGTGTTTGGGGAACGGGGTGCACATTGGTGGGGTGGGGTGTGCTTGGCGGGGTGGTGATGATCGATGTGTATTTTAAGCAACTCCTATAGGCTGTAGAAGTGAGGTTGAAAGAGATGTCGATATGAGAGTTTATAGCCCGAGAAGATGTAGACAGGACAGCTGCGTGTCTCCATCAGCATTGCTCCAAGCATAGAAATCATAGCTGTCCTTCGGGGACCAATCAGCAGTGGCCGCAGACAGAGGAAGATGCGCATCTTGGAGCGTCTGGGAAACAGAAAGTCTCTTCAGTCTGTGTTTTGTGAAGCGCCGTTGAGATGTCTGGCGTATAAACGAAGGATGTCTGTCACTCACGTGTGGAATCGAAAAAGGAAAGAAAAGACTCGGAATGACATCTTGACGGGCAGAAATTCATGAACTGACTACAAATATCGTCTCCCTACATCATCTACATTGGGAGGTAATCACGATTGAACCTCAACTGATACGGGCACACTCTCAGGGTCTCTGCAATAAATTCTCACTATCGAAATCCAGCCTTTATTTCCGCAAATCTCCTAAAACAAGATGCAACCCCCGTACCCACCCCTATTTCGGCACGATCCACTTCTGCGCCTCCCTCGCCACCTCCTCCGCCTTCTTCGGATCCTTCAGCGTCTCCAAGATGGTACTGGGCTCCGGCACGTCCGCGCCCTTCCTCAGCGCCGGCCTCTCCGCAAGCTTATCGCGCCAGCTCTTCAAGCTCGGGAACTTGTCCAGCACCAGGCCGGACCACGGCGCAATGTTGACCCACCCCCACGTGGAGATGTCGGCGATCGTGAGGCGGTCGCCGACGAGGTAGCCGTGCGGGTTGGAGGCGAGCCGGGCGTCGAGGATGCTGTAGAGGCGCTCGGTCTCGCTGATGTAGCGGTTGATGGCGTAGGGGATCTTTTCGGGGGCGTAGCGGAAGAAGTGGTTTGCCTGCCCTTGCATTGGGCCCACGCCGGCGTTCTGGAAGAACCTATGGGACCTGTCAGCTTCCGGACTGATTACGGCGGTGAATTGGGAGGGGAACTTACAGCCACTCCAGGGTCTCATAGTGCTCCCGGCTACCCCTCGGGTACGAGATCTTGTGGTCCTTATCGTACGTCTCGACCAGGTACTGCAGGATCGCCCCGGACTCAAAGACGTGTATCGGCTTCCCGTCGGGGCCGTTCTTGTCCGTGATGGCGGGGATGCGGCCGTTGGGGTTGATCTCGAGGAACCAGGGCTCCTTCTGCTCGTTCTTCATTATGCCGAGCTTCCTGAACTCATACGTGAGTCCGAGCTCCTCCAGCGCAAT
This sequence comes from Morchella sp. 2016-103, assembly GCA_024713925.1. NCBI lineage: Eukaryota > Fungi > Ascomycota > Pezizomycetes > Pezizales > Morchellaceae > Morchella > Morchella sp. 2016-103. Next base: position 501,605 of record JAMGZF010000017.1, on the reverse strand, counting down.
GGAGATCTTGATCCCGTTGGGCGTCTGCGCCGTGTACAGCACAATCGACGGTTCTGAGGACGAGGACATGGTGCGGATGTTGGTGGGTGGTATTCTGGTGGTCGTGGGAGAGCGGGAAATGTGTTTGGTGATGTTGAGGAGTCTGGTGATGCTGCGGTTCATTCTTCGAGATGGGGGAGGAGTGTTGGGGAGTTATATATGAGAATTGAGGACCTCCTCCCCCCACAATGTCGGGCTTTGGGTTTGGTAATCCCCCCCCCCCCCTTCCCCAATGACGACATTATGTGGGATGGATGTGCGATGGGTTTACACACTCCCGTCCATATCCGTACCCATTACCATATCCATATCCATATCTAATCCATCCCGGCCCCTGTCGATGGCGGGGGAGGTGCTTCGATGCCCTTCTTTCTTTCTGTAAGCAGTTGAACCGCTGTTGTTGTTGTCTGGGGGTGTACCTACCTGCAGGGGTGCGGCGGGGCGTGGATTTCAAATCAACGGCAATTACCAATGTCTGCACTTTGTCGGAGAAACGTTGTGCCTTTCCTCTCGGGGGGATTAGTCTTGGAGGTTTGGTAATTGTCCGTGATGTACGTTCGTCTGTGCTTAAGACTGTCTAAGAGTAGCTACTACCGAGTCACGTGCAGGTGAGACGATGACTCAGCAACCGAGTGAGAGGAGCCGTGACCTGGGTTAGGGTTGCTGTGACCTCCGAGAAACGCATTCTCAAGACTTTCCGCCGGGGTGCGAGTGATGGCCAGTGACCGGAGCCAGGTTTCTTACAGAGGTTAATGGGCTGAGGAGATCGGGCGTTGGTGACTGTGGGCTCTTCACAACCTGTGGGTTGGGTGCGCTGGGCCTGACGCTTGGGTGCGGTGTGGGCATTCTCTCCAGTATGCAGCTCAGTAGCAAACGCACCGGGACGGGCAGATCCCGACCGGACGGAAAGACGGGCGGGGGTACGGCCGCATGCCCGGTTGCTGTTCTTGGCGCGTGGCTGGGGGGTGAACGGGGGTGTCCAGAGCGATGGTTACCTCATTTGAAAGTGCTGCATAAGGACCCGCTATATATGTTTCTAGTCCCTAACGCACCTCACGGGCGCGGGGCGCACGTACGGTATTTATCTATCCATGCATACACCCCCGGTATATATTATCAAAGGGTCTCATTGGTATCGACGAAAGCGTAGTGGCACAGCGGGTAAGGTGCTGTATCCACCAACAGTCTGTCTGTCCGCAACATGGGACATCACCCGGCCCGCTGTGATAGTGCAGTACAGTCCCGCTATAAGGATACGGAAATGTGTGGCGTCCTGCGTCCGGGAGTATCCTAAGCTAGTAGGCCATTTATGCTTATAAGAAGCGCCCAGTTCACCGGGGGTAAACCATATATATTGGGACATGAGATATAGCCTTATAGGCCGGATATTCTTAAACGGGATTGTGCTGCAGTACAAGGCACCGCGGATTCGAGATGTCGACAACAGGTGCAGACGTAACCCGTGAGAATGCCCGAAAACAGTGATGCATGGAGAGGAACACCACTTTACCAACAGCAGCAAGTAGAGAAACCTGCATCCGCCGCCTTCCCCCTGCCGCCCGTACACGCTTTGGGCATAGGCCCGCAGATGCACTCGATCGCCGCCGTGACCGCCGCAGGAACAGCAATCCTACAGATGTAAGTTACACCGAACGTTGTGACCGTCCGTGGTGCCCGTCGGCCATAGATTGCGCAGGTCGGGTCGGGCTGTGTCTCTGTATCTGCAGACCTACCACCATGTCTCCGATACCACACCATTGACCGCACCCGCCAAGATCGAACGCGGGCTGCCCTTCTACTCCCGAATAAAACACGCCGCCGCGCAGCCCACAGCATGTCGAGACAGCTGGTGCTGTGCGCAGGGGTGCAGCGGGTAGTTCGGGCATTGTGTTTGCGGTGGCGGTGGTGATGGTGTGCTCGTCGGGGTGGTTAATAGAACACCAGAGCGCTGTACGTTTCTCCCCTATCGGCCGCGGGCTGAGAACTCGCACTCGAAGGCCGTCCATCGGAAGGAATGGAATTAAGTCCGCCCTCATGCATACATACATCCGTTTAGCGGACGTACGTAGGTGTCTGTGTGGTATTATAACCAGTAAGTTAAAAGGAGAGAGGCTCTCTTTACAGTCATGTATATAGTCCTATTAGCAGCAGCAAGGCTCAGATAATTAGATACATACATGGGCCACCGCAAGCAGCTCCTCCGCCCTCTTCCAATCCCGCCGCCTATGGCTACCCCGGCAGATACATCAATGCCTAGTACCCCCCTCCCCCCCACGCACGCACGAACCACGATCAACAAGCCGATCGCTGTTATGACCGCGCCGAGTGATGTCCCATGCAGCACAGCCACCGAGTGATCGCCCATGACCGGTACCCACTCACCTCACCTCCCGGTAGCGTAGTCCAAACACCCGCTCTTGTCTTGTCTTTCGTGGTGGGTATATATAATCTCTATATATCACATGCCCTAAAGTGTAGGCCTAGCGTCTAAGGTACGTCCGTTGATTAAGGCTTTGAGGAACGGTCTGTCGGTATAAGAAGACGATTAATTATCGCTGGGGAATATCGAGCGTGACTTCTAATTCAGACCTCGCTATGGACTCCGGATCCCGTATATCGCAGCCCCCGTAGCCAGGGTCGTATGAACATCCCCGGCCGGGTCCACAACCCTAACCCACCCTACCCACTACATACATCAATAATACGTGCAACACCCCGACCGAACCAAAACCACCACCAAAAACCACCACCATGTCCGCCCCCGCGCCCGCCCCCACCCCGCCCCGCGCCCCTGCTCCTGCACCCCCCCCACCGGCCACACCAGCGTCTACGCGCCGCACTTCCACCCCTCCGCCGACGGCACCAGCCCCCCCGTCGCCATCCCCTTCCCCGTGCAAACCTGGTACCGGTTCAAGCTCGCGCTCCCCGCGCGCCTCGGCGGCACGCGCCACTTCACCGCCGAGTGGACCTTCACGACCGCGCACCTGATCGAGATGCTGCACCGGCTGGCGGTGCCGCGCGCGGCCGTCACCGCCGACCCGCGCGTCCACGTCTGCTTCCATGCGCTGGCCTCCGGCGACGGCACCCCGCACCGCTATACGCCGCGGTATGAGGGCCTTGTGGTGCTCCTGGACGAGGGCGCGTGGGACGCCCTGGTGAGTAGGTATCGAGGGGGCCTTGGGTACTTCTCGTTGCTGCTTGCGGGGGTTTTGCAGCCGGGGGAGGAGGGGGAGGGGGAGGTGGCGGAGGTGTGGGGCGTGGTGGCGGCCGCGCTGGAGGAGGGTAGGTCTCTGTGCTCTTGTGTGGTGGTGGTGCTGGAGGGCTAACGGGCGTGTAGAGAGGAAGAGGAGCGAGGAGGCGCAGCCCGGGGAGGCCCGTCCGCTGGAGTAAGGTGCGAATTCATAACCCGACATGTGCCCGAGTGCTGCTAATGTGCCGAACCGCAGGTAGTGCGCGAGACTGATATTCTGCTTCCCCGCCTGTATAACTAGGGCAGAGTACGAGTTAGGCGCACGCAATAGACGATACCCGCCCTGTCTTTCTTTCCGTGCCGTCTGAAACCAGCTTACGGGCTGGAGTAACGTATATATATTCCGTCTCTTTTGCCGTGACTTGAACACCGTGACACTCCCCTCCCGGGCTAGCTGTGGCCGGAGATGGTACGCCGCTTCATTACGGGGCGAGTGTGGGTTTTGTATCTGTATCGCCGGTCGTGCCCATTACTGTAGAATGCCCCAGCTATGGTTCTGGTAGGTATCGAGTAGCTCTATGTACAAGTGCGCACCATTAAGGCCAATTCCCCAGCTTGCCCGGCTCGTAGATAAATGTACTCTCCCCAGCTCCAGAAGCACAAGCAACCCTACTGGGGGCGAGACGCGGACGACTTGCATTGAATTATAGACGAGCGTCAATTTGTCTATCTACGCATACACCCACAGCCCAAGCAGGGCAGCCATAACGACGGCCCCGGTCTCCTCAACACAGCCAAATGTCCAGACCCAAGCACCGAGTGATACCCCATGACCCACAACCGCGGAATGCGTGGGGGGTGCTTTTTAACCCCGTCACATAGACCAGCCGGGCGTTATGCAGCTGCAACACTGCGGCTATCTACCTTTTGCGTTTGCCCTCGCGCCCTCCTATGTAAGCATCGGGGGTGTTTACTGGTACATGCCTGACCGACCCCACCCACCACTCTGCCGCCAGCTGTAGAATCACGTAGCCCACACCCCAGCAGCGGTGACTTGCCGCGGTAAGCCTAGGGGTATCCGCGCTTGAGGCCGATAGTCCAGCGGGATGCTAACCGGCGTCCACAATAAGTTGCCAGCTGTAAATCTCATAGCATTGAGCAGGGAGGGGGGGGGGGTCGACTGTCCTGCGCGTGCTATATAGAGGGGCATGATTGCCGGGTTACAAAATTAAAACAACTACGCACCTCAATCTACATGGAAAACAAGTTTTTTGACAGTATCCTCTCTACAAATTACACTCTGAATTTCATACTAGGAGTACTACACTACAGCTCTCAAACTCGGGAATTATGGATATGTGGTTATATTACTGGTACCTTGTGTATTTGCGATGTTACACACGTTGAGCTTTGTATGGTTGCTATGTGCGTGGGTTATTATCAAAAAGGCTCACTACTCCACAACCAGATGAGATGTAGTTGTGAGAAGTATATTGTAGTGTTCCTAGCGATATGGAGATCTTGTATCGATGTTATGAGCTTTATGGTGGTATAGCCGGACAATATACCCTCAAATGAAGTTGTTTTTCCATACATATCGGGGTGCGTAGTTATTTTTGTAACCCGGCAATACACTCCCGATATCCAGCGAGCCGAGACAGTGGTGGCCCCGGTATGTATGCAAGTACCACTGCAGTCTGGGAGTGTTTGAAGGCGGTTGGGTATGTCCAGCGCCCACTCTTGCCCTTCTCAGCCACCAGCTATAGTCTTTGACGCGTCCGAGTGACATCCCATGACGCAGCCACAACCGCACTCGAGTCAGGCACCACTGACCACTTCCCGCTGTGGGTGGGTATGTTTCTGCAGCTGGCGTTGCGGCGCGAGAGCAGTACGGCCATTGTCCGCTTCTATCGGGATATAGTAAATAGGACATCCCACAGCGACCACCTGTGCGGCGCTTCACCACAGCACCAATGTACCGCGGTACCAAAGTACCAAGATGTAGATAGCACCCTGGTGTAGCTCGGGTTCCGAAGGTAAAGGCTCAATCTTTTTGGGTTGGTAGCCTGCATGGGTGCGCCCGGTACGTACCCATCACATGTAATTTACTAACGATCTCTAGCTGCTAAAGCTCGAACTCAAGGCCTGTTTCCCCCTTTCCTTTCCTACCGGGACCTAGCTAGGCTTTGGTAATCGAGATGATAATGTTTATCATATCACAACAACACGCCCAGTGGTTCTGTTCCACCCTACAGGTATATACAAAATGGTGGCCAACTATACATGTAGCTATTGATAGGGTCTAAAGGGATAGGTGAGGACGATTCTTTCTCAATGCGACGCTATTTCCAAATGGGTACTGTATAGTAGTTCTCTGGTGGATTTTCAGGTGGATAGGACGACCTTTGGGTCGGTCAGAAGAATGTATTGATACCAGTGGTTAGTGTATATATATATATAGCTCTTCATATGCGCCCAGGAGGGCGATGCTGATAGGGCGAGTATTTAAAGCGTCTTGTTTATCCAGCAAAGAATGGTATAGCTGTTGAAGCATGTATTGTCTAGATAGGCTCAAGGTTACATATTCGCCCTTTCGACGCTGTTATGGCCTCTTGGACCAGCAATTGTGTACTGTTATGTCAGTGGATATGCTCTCCCGCCTTTCCCTATACACCACTCCGCACGCCCGTCAAAAACAACAGCCCAAGGATCCTCTAGTCGCCTCCTTACGCGGGTCAACAGTCGACAGGATATCCAACGCCCTAAACGACTTTCAACAACCCCATCGGCGGCATTTGCACCGTTATTGATCCCAGCGGCCCAGGCGGCGTGTCTTTGGGGGGATACATTTACATCAATCCCCAAGATATAGTTGGGGAAAATGGCAGATACGATAGACGAGATTTGGCGGACTTAAGGCTGAGATGCTGCGGTGCCCTAGGTAGCAGGGCTTTTTTGCGTAGCACGGTGTGTATGCGTTGGTACTCGCGGACCGGTATTGTGTCCGGGTAGAGCGTGCAGGTCATTGTCACCGCGTGTACTGGGTGATAGCACAAAGATCAGTAACCTGTGAGCTGTGGTGGGTATAGAGAATAGAGAAACTACGCATGGCGAGAGAAGTTGAGTGCGGCCCAGGGGGTGGCCCGTTGGGGAAGGTCGGGGCGGGCGAGTGATAGTCCGTGTCGGGGGATCTTTCCACTACATGAGCACGACGTTGCAATTGACTGTAGAGACTGTAATAGCACTGGGTGTAGCTAGCTGTCAGGCGGATGTAGGGCACGAGCCATGGTTTTTAGACCGTCCGTCCCTTTGTTCCTGAGAATGGATATGTGGTATAGCCCTTGTTTCCGTTGTGCTGCAGGGTCTTGGCAATGGAAGACTTGTGCTCTCGACGGGATACCCCCCCTCGCGCCTTTTACCGGGACGATAGAAGGGGGACAAAAAAGGAACATTCGACGTCGTGGTTTTGGTCCTCCGGGAATCTACCGGGGACTGTATCGATCTGAGATGTCAGTATATACAGCGAGTGATGTGCTTACGGTGAATAATTTGGAGCGGGGCGCCTGCGGGTGTGAAGTATACCCCACATACACAACTCACCGTCAACTTACAGCCTAACTGTACCCTGGGATTCAGTAGGCAGGGCTGCCCTCCTTAGGATCGCGTCTAGCACGCGGCACTTGCTCCAACTTGACTCAACTTGACTCTCTACCTTGGTCACAGCGACGAGTGAGCATACCCGCAGTTGATCTGGAGCCGTCATGAGGTCCGGTGGAAATCTGTGCGGATGAGCGGTGGGGAAGGATTACCTGAAGGCATGGTGTACGACAGACGACGATAACGGTGTTAATGTGGCATACGGGTAGGGCTGATAGTGCTCTTTCTCGTGGGGGGTTTTCTTTCTTTCGCATATTGGGGATACCCGATATCTTTTGACGAACGGGTAACAACAGGGAGGAAGAAACCGGGGGAGCTTTGGGGTTTGTGGTATCGAGTGCTGTTGGAGGGCGGTGCTCGCGGTCATGTAACTGGGGCTGAATGGTAATCCAGAGAGAGGATTGTTCCCACAATCGGGCTTTGCATGTTTAACGGACCTGCCTTTCTATTTATCAAGTTGATATACAGAGGGGTATATCTACACGCCTCTGTAGCAGGAGGACAATTTGCATCGCATTGCCCGAAACGAGACATCCCCACCTTTTTCAGCATCCCGGTGGAGATGAAGGACAACGGCGGTCGCGCATTGCAGGCTGCTTTGTTCTATATACCCTTCACCACAGAAACGGACCCCACATACGTCGACCGCAATAATGAGCTAGGATTAGGTGGTGTCACAGTAGATGTGTCGCAGGTGGGTTATGACGTACCTTACAGTGCGTAGCAAAGGCTATGGTGTTGGGGCGTGGGGTGGTGGTGGGTTGGAGAGGATGTTGCATATAGTAGTGGATGTATAGGCTGGGCGGGTTACTTACTGTATTACTGGCCTGTTGCTACAGGTCTTTTGCGCCATAATATACGTCTGCATGCAACCATTTTAAGTGGATCCTGCTTCCACGAGGCGTGCCGCGTGCGGGTAAGTGTTAAAAAAAATACATGCAGCCTAAAGAGTGTTAAGCAATATTGGGGGTACAGGCGGAGATATGAGCTCTGCCTTTCTCGGTCGAGTGGGCATTTGGTGGGTAGCATGTATATAAATCACTGTTTCTCAGGTGGGGATTTGTGTCTTCAGGACCGAGCAGATACAGGGAAACTGTTTGCTCCACTGATATGCAGAAAGGTCGCTAATTGAGGATTTAGTGGAGGAGGAATGGAATACATATAGCTTTCTTTTGGGTACGCATATATGTACAGAAGGAGGGTGGGAGTGGATTTGGCGTGTTATTTATATGTTAGAATACCTTTATGTTGGGGAAAAGTCTAGCAATGGTAGGGCGGAGTGGGAGTAAGTGCTTAGGGAGTAGGATTGGATGTTCATTGAGAAGGGTGGAGTAAAGAATAGATGCTCAGTGAGGGAACTCAGATGTAGGGCAGGACAGCTCAAAACATACATGGAACACACGCGGGATAGGGCTGTAGGGCTGGGGAATGGTGGGGGGGGGGGGTAAAAATCTAACTACATGTAGTATAGCGAGCTGGTAGGTTATAGTGGGGTTATCAGCGCAGGTATCATGTAAATTGTTCCAAAGATAGGAAACCACAGACGTGGTTCTAGGGTACTGGAACCTTATTTCAAATAATCATAAGAAGAATACCCATGGATAGACAAATTCCAAAAACGATGATAGCATTCTAGCAGAAGCAGGTCCAGAGGAAGGAATGCAGAAGTATCCAAAGCATAAATGTGGCCAATCCAGTGATCAACCATAAAGCATATAGGAGAGTTCCTGCTGCCCTGATAAAAGACATGGGAAACCTAGATCAGAAAGTATGGGCATGGGTTATGGGTTTGACTTACGCATGCTGGAATACGCAAAGGGTCACGGATAAGCTTTGCTAAATCCTGATAGTACGGCCCGAATCCTGGTGCCGGGAGCGCTTTGGAGATCTATCTCTAGAAGTAAGTGTCAGGCTTTGCTTCACTAGCTAGCATTCCGTAGAGAGCCCAATAAGTGCAACCAAAAAAATGTATATGTGTAGGGTGCTCTACACTCATGTCATGTTGGATATTCCTGAATCCATTTGGGACCCCGCATGGGGTAAAGCAAGTGGGTAACCTACATGTATGTATACTATACCTGAACACTATAGAGTATATAGCCAGTCTTTTTCTATGGACCAATGTCGCCTGATTTTGAGTGCCGCTGGTGGGTGGATGGGGAAAGACAGTCCCATTATAGCCCTTGACATTAACCCGTTCTTTCTCTAGTATTTATACCCCTCTCCTCCACCCTGTCCCACTAGTTCTTCCCTCCATCTCTCTGCTCCATACCCTCTTTCCTGATACATCACACGTGAATCTTACCATATTCCAAAAAAAGATTCTCCAATAATGTCGTCTATCGATCAACAGCAGATTGCAGATACCGCTGCTGATACCGACGCAGCCTCCTCCCCTTCGGCTCAGGTTATGGATCCACTCTTTCGCTCGGCCGCTGGTGGTGAGAATTCGTCTGCTGATGCGCGTGCCCCTGCTGGAGCCCATCCCCCCGATAAAACCGCTTCCACCTCTGCTGATACTAGATGCCCTTCGACCTCCACCGACGACCCTTACGCCAGGTTCCCTGATAAAACCATCACCTCTTCTGTTGACACCAATTGCGCTGATGCGACAGTCGCCCCCTCTACTGGTACCGGATGCCCTTCGACTGCTCCTGCCAGCGCTTCTCCAAAGATTTCTAAAGGCAAGGTCCCGAAGCCTTTGTTCCGTATTGCATCAGTGAAGCTATATGAGCTTTTCACCGAAACAGGACTCTCTCGACAGGAATGTAAGACTCTGTGGCACGAGGTTTATGATAGGATTCTCGATAGGAAGCGCATCCTATATTTTTCGAAAGAAAGTACTGCCGAGGAAAAGGCCTTGTGCCGCGAGGAAATCGTTCAGAATATGATGGCTGCTATGAAGACTTGGTCCAGCACTACATGTCGTTGGAGTGACCAGCTCGTCCTAGACGATGATAAAATTGCTAGTTTCATGTGAGTATGCCTGTAAACATGATACCTTTCCGCCGCTTACAGAACTCAACAGTATTGAGCAGAAAATCAAGGGCCTTGTGGACCACGCGGTTACCTGCTTCCAGATCTCGCTTGATACCCTCATCAGGACCGGTTCCCAGTGGTTTTGGCTCTACCAGGACGAAGTATGTACCCCGAATGTTAATATTGAGATTCAGCTTTAAATCATGATCAATTACTTACTTCAAAAAGGTGACAGATCCGCCAGAGGCATGGCAAAATTTCTTGGATATCAAGGGGGTTGCGATTGAATATCGCTAGGCAGCATGCACAGTTCAGGGAATGCTATTGGTATGAGGGCTTGGGTTCAAGAAACGATTCATTTCCTATATCCCCTTTATTCCCTTTGTGAAAAGAATGTTGTCTTTTCCTTTTATGTCATTAGTTAGGCTGTCCCTTTTTCCTATGGTGGCTTTTTGGCCTATAGGATGGGTTAGCAATTGTAGGGCGTTTGTCCCGGTTTGGGAAATGAATAACCATTTTCTCTTTGACACTTATATCCCTTCGCATGGCCTTCTTCCTATTTGAATCGGTGACTGTGACTGTATCCTCGTCCCGGTTGAAAACCTTGCTCGTGGTATGAAACTGATATCGGAAAACCACCATGGTAGAAGTAGGCCACGCCGCATGAAAGGAGTAATTCCTCTATACCCAGCCAATCTCCAAAGGGAATTATAAAAGGAGGAGTCGATATTTAAACTACATGTAGATACTTAAACGGACGGACTGCTTTGAACGAACGGAGAGGGGTATTTTTCTTACCAAGAGGAAACAACATCTTCATCTCTTGTGAGCTTCAATATGGTCTTTGTATCGTACTCTTGACATGTACTATCCATGGGTGAACAATTGAAGACGTAGACGTGCGTTGATGAGGGGTGTTACGAGAGGTAGATGGGTACTTGTGTCGTATTTACATAAGCCCTGGTTAATATACCCTATCGGCCGGCTAAATTGATAAGCTTTTTGTGGCCTAAAAATGAGCGTGGGGTAGATTTTTACTCAGCCCCGCGCTAGAGGGATACTCTCCTTTTTATTTAAAAACCCTCTCTGTGTAAAACTCCCTATAAACATGATTTGAAGATTAAAATAGCTCCTGATGGTTAATCTCAAATTCCTTTCCATTTAACGTAGTGAGGAGTTATCCGAAAGGATTCCTGCCGTTATATTTATATATAGTATTAAATCAATGTCATTTATTCGTAGAACTTACTTGCTTTGTTATGTAGTAAAAACAAGTGGGGCAAAACTATAATAACAGAGGAATATATCCAGTTACGTCTCTCAACTTCCTGCACTTGACCCTACAAGTTAGGGTGGAGCGATATAGGTACTGCCCTGTCTGGGACAATGACGAGCCTTGTTCGTTGGTCATAAATTGACCAGTCAAATAAAACAAAGTCAACAAAAGCGCGCCGACCCGTTTACCTCTAATCCTCCGGTTGGCTGGAAACTCGCTGTTCGTCGTTTACCCAGTTTCGTCATCATCGAAAGTACGGTAACTCCTCAAGCTCACAGAAACAGTAGAAGCTTGTGAGGTGACTACAGAGAGGGCTTATGGGGTAGATGCGATAGTCTCATCCCGAGAATTCTTGTACGAACAAAGAGTCATATAATGGGCTTGTCGCAATATTGAGCTTTCCCTCTGGACATTGGTCTATCATATAAATTCCAGGAGTATGTTCACCTGTACTGTACTCGCTGCAGATACTACTGACTGGTATATTGGATGTCCACATGATGCTCAACCCAGTTATACATTCGACCGCCCTAGTAGATTTAGAGGTGATGCCTTGTGGGCTCAACAAATGCTAAACCAACTATTGATTCGAGATTCTGATATCACAGCACCGAAGAAGTTCTGGTTGCCTAGCACCAAGCCTCATGTATATCTCACTGAAGAGCCGCAAAAGATGGGCTACTTTCACATTCTAGCTTAAAGTAGACAAGCCTGCGACGTAACGTAACGCTCCGGCCAGCTGCAGTACGCACCAACCAAAGTCCACGTCAATTTAGAAACAGAACACGAAGAACGCGAGAAACCACCAGCGATGAACAAAGAACCGGGAAAAGCTGTGACAATGGGCTCGTCTGATTCTCTCAAACTACTCGAACCAGCGGACGATACTTTACGAGGCCTGGACAGTTCGTTGGCTCTTCCAGGGGGTATGTAAGAAGGATGAAGCAATCAACAGTGTTCAAAGCTGACGTATTCGAAGGGGTTCCAATTGGAGACACCAATATGGCAGACCAACCTACCTCAGATGTCACCAGCTTGGCCCAAGACAGCAAAGGGCCCAGGAACAGGCGCGGAGGCGGAAAGAAGAAGGATACGGCCGTGAAAGAAGGGGCAATTGGTAAAGCTAAAGGTACCATCCTCGCAGTAACTAAATATTTCATCTCTAACATCCCTTTAGTAGCTAAGAAAGCCAAAGTAACTGCAGCAATCAGAAAAGATGCGCTTAACAAAAGTACCTTGTCCCTCCAGGTGGAAAAGGATCAAACACTAACATCACTAGATGAGAGAAGGGCTATCGTCGGACGCGTTGCGAACAAGGTCAACGGGGATGACACTCTTCTAGATCTCTTGAAGAATTCTGCCAGTCCAGAAGGACGCACTGCATTCCTTAACGCCATCTCCGCTATCGAACCCGGAGCAAACTTCATCTTTAATGTTCATAGCGTCTTGGCTAGTTATGCGAAAGTCCATTCGCTCAGTGCGCTAAGCTCAGCACTGCGGTACCGCGCCAACGTCAAAGCTTTGCGTGATGGAATCGTTAAGAGAGAGGAAGCAAGGCTTCTTGCAGAATGGGAAGAAACTCTCTCTGTGGAGGAATTTGAAAAGAAGAAGCTCGAGATGAAGGAAGCGCGCCAGGCCGGACAGCTCAAGTTCATAGAGGCTGAGAGGGCAGCTGGCCGAGTACCAGCCAGCAAACCAATCGCCAGTGCCAGTGGCTACCGGGAGACTAAGCGTAATCAGGGCAGGCAGCTACGGAAGCAGGAGGCGGCAGCTAGGAGGGCACAGGCTCTTGATGACCTTTTTAATGATCTCGGGGGATTCACACTTGGCTCCGGAGAGGCCAGCGAGGACGGTGTTCCAGCTAATGCTAGTGTGCCAAGCACCACCGTGGACGAAGGAGTGTGTCTTCAGGATGATTAGGGCCTGGGTGCTCGTTGGAGGAGTATAACTGGTTGGGATCATCGTATGCGTACTAGCTTAGGCGGGGTATGATGAGATTGGTATTTGGAACCATTCAAACACATGTTCTGGAGTTCAATACTAGTTTAGTTGTACTTATGTTTAGATCAATTTCAATCAAATATCTCCCACGTTTGTCAAATTATACTCCTTGCCTGCGTAACTATCAATCCAATGTAATTGGGCTTACCCACAACTAGGCCTATCTACAAGAAAATATTCTGGAGCAGAGTAGTGTCAAATTTCCTTTGTTTAATTTTACACGCGTCGTGTCTTCACTTCTTTTTCTTTCAATGTTTCTTTCTAGAAGATAGCCCCATTAGCTAGAGCTACCCTCATGTTTATTTTCTAAAGAAGCGTTTGTAGTCACAGACCAGTGGGGTGAGGGTAAGCGAGTTGGGCTGTTACCCGGCAGTCCCACCCACACCTATATAATTCGCATTCCCAATTAAAATAAAATAAAATCAGCACCACCCAAACCATTGTTATTACCATGTGCCCTGTTCCTGTGTACCAAATACACATGATGACCGCTGAGCATTGTGAATTACTGGCCTGTAGGCATGCTAAGTTTCTAAAAGGTAAGGCCCTTGTTTTTAATTACCTGCTAGAAATGTTATTCCAGGGCGCTCCTTTGGAATTATAATGAAGGCCGTCTAGCCCTCTAGCCGCCTGTTCTATACACTTTCAATGGGGTACCAGGATTTGCGGCACCGTTTCATCCAGCTACAGGTCATCTACTAGTATTCCTCATCTCTCTGGACGGGGGAGGAAGTTGATTAATAAAATGATAACAGTATCTCAGGCCTATGAAGCACATTTATTTCTGCCTATACCAACCTCACAACAAAAAAAACACTAATTACCGACTTCTAGTTGACCGGAGCTCGCGGTAGGTGTATGGCGCTGGCTAATGGATGGTCAACACTCATAATCAGCAGATAGCTGGTGGTGGCTCTACATCTGGATACTCGACAAGTGCTTAGGGTCTGCGGGCCATGGAACCCGCGACCATGCCGCCATACCTCCCAATGTTAACGAGTAGTGTTGTTATAGGAGTGAACTAGTTGACGGAAAGAGGACGAATTATACACCCCACAGGAGGTAATGTCTCAGCTTATCGATGGCATGAATGTCCATATTTACTAAAGCTTAAGGTGGTCAGTGGTTGAGCATTGCTCCTTCACACGGATTGTACAAGAGTGGGTAGTATTAAGCATCGGACGGCCTAGCCACAAATGTGCATGAAAACGCATATCTTGGCTGATCACTTATATATAACCCATTGATGGAGTACAGCAACAGACCTGCCAAGAGCAGGGTGACATTTTGGAAGTAGGTGATTTGTAAAGATCAAGAATTTGTGGGTCTTCACATGGGACAAACTAAATTAATGAACAAAAAAAAAACCCCCCCCATGTGAATTATTGTCATGAGATGTCACTCGGGTGTCGAAGATTCCGTTCTCGGTTTTAAGCAGCAGTCTCGACATGTTATGCATGGCAAGGTCACAAAGAACTTAATATTACATATACTGAAAGCCATGCACTATTCGAGACCATCTATATTAACATTTAGCTCATAGCATTTTCTAGGAGTGAAAATATAGTGGCTTGCAAAGGACGAACTCAGATGACGTGACAGGTTTGATAAGAAACGAGTAAGGCCCTTAGGGTTTGTGGCCAATAAAAATTACTAAACAAACATGTAGCAAAGTATAATAAGATCAAATTACAACCGTTGCCCCCCTAGTTAAGACGCTGTCTCGAAAAAAAAAATAACCACGATTTCAAACTGATGTAATGCTTCATAGGCCGTTATGTAGCTGATTCAATAGGCCCATATGCGTACCCATCTTTTATGGTTTAAAATGTATATTGTTATTTTTAGAGATTTATTTTTGTAGGTTTTGTTAATATTAACCTCCGTAGGTTTCTGTACCATTTGATCACCAGGCAGCGGGCCATCCGATTATCGCCTTGAACTCCCTGTTGAGTCTGGTACCGTCGATCAGTACCATGTAAATGAAGTTTTGCAATGGTGGCAAGTGTGTGTATCTTGTTTGTACGTCTGTATAGAAATGAAGACCTTGAACAGAGACGGAACCCCGCATGACGAAAAAAGGGCTCAACGATGGCCCACCATATTGCAAATATATGGGAAGCGTGAGATTTGCTTTCCACAATCCGGTTTATTCAGAAATGTTGTTGATGGTCTGAGAGTGGTACTTTTAAAATTTAGTTATTGTGGCATATTTGCCGCGTGTCTGAGCATGTCCCTTCATTTTGGAAGAGTATATCAACAATAACACCAACATAAACTTTCAAAAACTCTTTTCCTCGTTTTTCTCGGTGGGACGGCTACCCGTGTTGAGACCTTGAACCTATTCCGGGGGTCGAACCAGTTGCGTGTTGTTTCATGCTTGAAAATAGTGAGGTTCCCCCACTGTTACCTGCGCTGCCCTAGGTATCCATCTTCCGTTTCTTGGTAATTCCCTTTCTACTATTTGAAGTTTCCACCAACTGCGGCAGCACGGTCACAAAATATAATACTTTGATTCCCGAAAAATTAATCCCGCCCCGGAATGAGATAGCAATGGAAGCTTCCTTTGCGGCGTATTCAGGTCATTTACTCATTGCCAAGAGCCTGCCATAAGCTATTTAGATCCAAAAGGTAGACCCTAAAATGGGGGTGGGGGGGAGTCAATTATTCCTGTATCCTCACTTACCCTCTTTACATGCGCCCTTATACCCTCCGCAACCCATTACATATGGGGTAAAGGCGTTCCGATGAAGCTTTTTCTTAGGGTGATCCGTGATGAAACATGCGCAGCCCAGGGCGAAAAAGCTGTATATGAAAGCTGTGTATAATTCCGCATTTACTTCAAACTTTGCAGTTCTCCTTAGGGTGCTTGGGTTAGAAAAAGGCCTTGGGGATTCTCTCAATGCCGGAGGACCGATTAGCCTATAATAGACACCTCACAATGAATGTAGGTGAAGGCAGAGACAGGGCAGTCGTGCCAGGTATCCGTTCTCCCTGAGCCGGCTCGTGCCAATGTGGCTTAAAATAATAGGTAGGATGAATTGGGGTTGCTAGGGGTGGTGGGGTCTTTGTGTTCGACATTGACGGTCGATATTGGATATAACTGTGATAGATAGCTGCAGGTTAATATAATAGATACTTATAAAGTGGGCCGGGCGGGGGGCGGGAAGGGGGGGTGAGGGGGTTGAATCAAGGTTGAAAAAAAGAAAACCAAAGGTGGAATTTTACGGCCAAAGAGTAAAAAAAAAGAGGGGAATTGAGGGGTAAATCCATGTAAATAGGGATGTAGTGGGTGGAAATAGAGGGGCTCTAGGTAGTTGGTTGGGATACCCAGCAAAAGCATTACGAGATATGTAGTCCCGAATCCCTTCCCAACACCAGTAACCATCATGCGAATGTGATTCGAGAATGTATACAATGTGAAGAAGGTTCGTATTTGTTGGGGAGATAGGGGGGAGGGAACCCAGGATGCGGATCTTGGTATGTCCTGTCTCGTGTTCTCCGAGCCAAGCCTTTTCTACAGCCTGTAGCTGGCTCTCACGACCAGTACGTAAAATACATGTAGCGAAGCGCCGATAGAGGGCTTGCAACATAAACCGTTCCTTAGGAAAGCAATCACTCCCCCTGCCGCCTGTTTTACAAGCTGGCGTAGTCAAAGCTGTAAAATGAAAGATGCGATCACCGGTGGTGGACCGAGTGTCATCCCCTAGACGATCGGTCTAAATTGAAATATAAACTAACCGTATCTGTGAATCTGTGCTGTGTTGACGCACTAAATGCTTATTCTAGCGCTTAGTAGATCGGGTGCACCAGTGCCGAGCACCTTATCTAATATACAGAAGAAAGGCAGCATTTTACCGATAATCTGGAGTGGGCCCTTGGACAACACATAAGTTGCTCGGCACTGGTGCACTCGGTCTTACTTACTACATGCTGGAGACGGTCACAGCCCCAATGCTAGGATAAACATGAGCGGTGTTCAACACAGAACAGATACCAGGTACGGTTAGTTTTACATTTCAATTTAGACTTACCGTCTAAGGATAGAGCTCAGGACTTTAACCGACGCCTCTCGAGTTCAACCCCCCCAGGGCCATACATGTAGTGTACATATAGTTGTATCTACATGTATGTATGTAATCCGTAGCGGACACGACAACGGCGGATCTCGATAGGTGTAAAGTAAAGTAGATACTTCTAAATAACATTTTGAAGCGCAGTCCCCAGTGGGGGGCTTAAGTCTTTTGTTGGGAAACAGCCCCCCAACTTTTAATTGAGGCCGCTGCTTTATTATTTTCATGAATCGTGATTCCAGGTGAAGAGTCAATCCGCTTGTTGTATGGGAATGTTCAGTCGGGGAAACGGATATCCCCAACACCTTGTTTGGGCGGAAGGAAGGTTAAAAAGGAGGGTAGTAGGGCAGGCAGGTACCGGAGGAAGGAAAGTTAGGCCCAGCTGCGCACAAAATGACATACCTTGAAGACAACCAGTCATCATGCATGTATGAATTATCAATCAATCAGTGAGGATAGCGGGTCATAGCCAATCACTCGGCAAATACCGCGCCAAGCGGTATGACTAATCCTTGACACATCCTAATAGATATGACTATAGGTTGTGCTTCTAGGTGGGAAAAGGTAAAGCGGGTTTTCGTTCGATGGTCAGCCAAGAGTATTTTCGCACTACCGAGTTGGGTCTCTGTGGCTATACCATAGGGCGTATGAACGGGAGGTATTCTGCCTCATCGGACGAAACCCGGACACTGTATTTCACGATTGCGACGCTAGTAGTATCGGTAATGGCACGTCTGATGAAGGAACTCGTATGGCATCTGTATTGGTATAATGCTAGCAAAGGTAGCAAATGAGGATATAGGACGGGGGTGGGGTGGGCAGTGGTTTCACGGAGGCCCGCAAACGCGGATATGTCATGACAGAGAAATCCAAAAATAGTCAGGCCGCAACTTGGGCTCTCGGGATCGATAGACTATCACCGGGATCGCGTAAAAATGATGGAAATGTACGGGTATCTGATGAGATCCCGAAAAATAGTTGACTCAAAAGTACATGAATACCGAAAGAGTGGGCGGAGGTGAAGGAGTCTCATTCAAAGAGAGGGGTAATAGGACAGCGTGGCGGGAGTCCCCCCGAGTGGGGTTACTACGTCATGTAATCCTGTAATCGTCATGAGGTAAGCCCGCACGACGCGGGCAACCACCAAACATAAACGTTATTAGTCAGCCCACCGTTGGGTCGCAATCTTGCAGTTACGCCCCAACCTATCCGCCTAAGGCCCTTGGCGCTCCGGGAGGTTGGTAATCGCGGATTTTACATCTCGCTGTTTTCAGTATCGTTATGCCGGGGGTTCTTAATATCATTAATCGGCGTATCCAGATATTGCTCCGGCCCCCCCACCAATCATGCTTATTGGTCAACATCTCTTTATATTCGGAGTTCAACAGAAATATCATCCTGTTCGGTAGCCAATTATAGTACCCTCAGTGAAGGTACTGTTGGGGTTCTGAACTGGATCGACTACACAGCTGGAGGCGGGCATGCTTTGCTTGAGACTAAATAGCCTACAGGTGAAGAGGTTGGTTTGGGTGGGGGGCGGGCGCGCGGGCGGACAGGAACACTGGCAGGGTAAAGGAACACGGGCATGCGCAAGCACTGGCGTGTTTGGATAACAAGGCATTTAATTTTTGTTTCCCAGACATTTCTATTGTTTTTTAGTTTCCTATTTCCCTTCTCATGCCGCTGGCTAATGAATAAGCCCTCCGGACATAGATCATCTGCGCATCAAGCGTAAAGTCTGCCATTTCGCCAGCTACCCTGCCTTCTCCCAGCCTTCTTTTGCGGAGCAGTGCTCACGCTGGGGCCCTAGAGCGATTATATTACGATGTCAAAAGGCCTCACTTATCCCTAGCTGGCAGCTACTTGTGTGTATGAGCGGTAAGGTTTCTTCAACCATCAAGAGCCGAAGATTTTCAACAAAGAATAGCTCTAACGCGTGGCAGATGCTAAGAAGGTCTTGACCACCTGTGATGTTCCGTCACTTGACCATCGGGCAGAAGGAGAGAGTATATTTGGAGTTATTTGAGCGTGGAAGAAGACACATGGGGTATTTGTTAGTGAGAAGTCTCGACTCTGGTCAACTGGGCACCTACATAAGTACGTCTACGTATCAACTACCAACTACATACGTTAGCCTTTACATCGGTCCATCGTTTCCAACACTCAAGCTTGGCCCTATAACAGATTACCTGTCTCCCCCTCCGGCAGTACTTATATAAGGGTGAAGATTCCCACTTTTTAATCTAATTTTATCTAAACTTGATATACTATGAGAAACCTTGAGAAATATTTAAATATCACCCAGAAAGCTCACACCTCCTATGGAAACCACCATGAACCAACAGGACACAGAGTCTACAATCCTGAATTGGCCTTTCGATCTAGGCCCTGAACCCGAGCGGGTGGCGGACAACGACGGGCGCCGGAGTACGTCCCCAGAGCCCGATTTACCATGGTACGGGCCCTCTTCCCTACCTAGAGCATTTGAAACTCCAGGTCTCAATGGACATGGGGACACAAGGGTCTCCAATCCCCCTGCGATTCAAATCGAGATTGTAGAGGATGAGACATTCGCAGTGTCCGCCCAAGCCCCTGCACCTGAGCCCCTCACGCCTGCCCCTGGCCACGAGCCCTCTCCCGAGTACTGGGGCTTTACCGCCCGTGGTAACTCCATCCCTACGTTCTTTGTCACCTCATGGATGTTAAATCTTGAAGTAGGCCCACTAATAGCTGCCAGACTTACAGCAAATCCATAACGTTGCGGAGAGCCGTCCCCGATCGGACGAGGAATTTGAACACGCTGTCCAGGCCGCAGCTACACGCCACCAAGAGATCCGGATCCGCATCTGGAGGGCGGGGGCGCGCTCCGGCAATCACCGGGGCCGCGAGGATATACGCCAGGGGGGACAAAACGCACAGGCCGCTAATAGTATCGTCAAAAAGAAAGGACCCTTCAAGAGACACAACGCAACTACCCGGGGAGGGGTAGGAAAAAGCCCAAGACACCTGTGTGACGAGTTTGCTCAGAAAATGAATCTCGGAGATAAGAAAAGGAGAATGGCCGAAAATAGGAAGGGGGAGGGGAAGTGTGAGCTGGAGGAGAATAACCCTCAAGAAGGAGAAAAACAAGAAGCTGGTTATAATATGGGAGCCGAAGAGACCGATGTAGAGATGGAGGATGAGTAGTTGGAGCGGGATTGGGGGGACTACATGTATGTGTTATGGTATTGATTCAGGTGATGCCTATAGTGAACGTTTTATTTTACTTCTCGCTTGTTGGCCTTAGATGAGTTTCTAAAATACAAGACAAGAGGTTTTTCTTATTAAACTACTGCTTAACTAGGGTGCAGGCACGGGTGTGGGGAGTGGTTCGATGAGGCACGAATAGCTGGAAATATGGTAGGGATGGAAATTGGAGAGGGTGCTTGGCGCCGAGGTTAGGGCTTGGCATGGGTGATAATTGGTATTGGGCTTCGAGGATTTTTTTTTGTTTACATCATTGATCGTATCCAGCCTAAAGGCTATGACGATATCGAACCCCCGGAACTACCCCGCCAGCCCCTGGCCGCGCCCAATAAAGGGAACTCAGCAGGCTAGCAACTTCCACCGCCAACTACAAAACAAAAACAAAAAGAAAAACACCTTCTCAACCTCCTCAACACTAACCAGCACGGCGCGCTCGCTGTCTCGAGCCTCATCATTCACCGCGCAAGTACTCCCCAAACAAAACACAAAACAAAAACAAATCAACAACATGTAACAATTTCAAAAGTCGCCCTTCTTCCCTCACTCCCATACAAATCCGTCTCGTCTATCGCCTTCTGCTGATACCGAAGCAGCCGAAACTCAAACTCTGTCGCTTCAAATTTAAAATGCCCATACCGCTCTTTTGCTTCTCCTAATCTTGTCTCGCACGCATACCTCGATATTACCGGCAAAATTAAGAAGGCCGTCTTGTCGCTGTGCTTAAACCATGCCCACTCCTTTATCGTATATATTTCCCCTGGGTTCTTCTCATTCCAGGCTGTCATTCCTTGTCTCATGTATACCAATCGGATACTATCCGATGGTATTGCCGTAACTTCTATCCACTTGACAGCTGGCGCGGACTTCGCTGAGAGTGACCACGCCTCGCGCTCTCTGTGGGTTGTTTCTCAGAGACGCCCAGAGACTGGCAGACGGTATCGATGGCGGGCTCTGCGGCGCATGGCGCAGTCTCTTCCTCCTCTTTCTCTTCGGCTTCTTCCATCTCGTAATCCGACCCACTTTCCGACCCGTCATATTTCTCCTCTTTCTTTTCTTCTTCATCGGTGGGGGCGGGGGCCTCTTTCTCCTCGTCTCTTTCAAAAACAAATTGTTCCACGATAGGCCTTTCTGCCTCACCGCTGCTCGCTCTCAGAAAGACCTCATGCATGTTGTAATCTTATCCACGCTTCATGAACTTGCCGCTGGGCTTCATTATTTTTCTTCGCTAAACTGCTCACATTTCGCCTCAACCTCGTAATTTGCTCGACATGCTGGTTTTGCAAATCATGCGGCCACAGTTTCTGATACCACGCTTTGTTGTCTCTCCAGCTTATTGACTCGCGCTTCATCGATTCATTTCTGTCGCCACGACTTCAGTTTCAAGAGTCTTGTAAATGAGGTTTTCTGATTGGCAGAAAACTCGAAACGCAGATTTCATGGTGAAATACGCCGACTCCTAATTGGCCTGTCATTCCGCACGCCATTGTCAAGGAGCTTTTTAGCTTTGGCGAGAACAACTACGAGGGAAAGTTGAAAACTGAATAATTCCACAACACTAGAGTAAGAGTTCATATTTGTAGGTAGGATATATCACTATGGTAACAACGGTTCCTGAGTGTCAAATAGAAATAATTGCGAAAATTAAAAATTGATATAATAATAAATAAAAAAAGAATTGGGATAGAAATATCAGTAGACTTTAGTAGATAACAGAAATTGAATAGTAGATGATGAAAGAGAAAAATAGGACATTCTCTTCCATATATACTCGTATAGAGAATCGCTGGTACAGGCTTACACTATGTGAGTTTAAAAAAAGTAAATATATGAAATAGCTAAGTTGATGTTAAGAGACAACTATGGTGCGGCGCGGCTTAAAGGTGACAGAAATAGCATTGCAAATAACCTTTCAACCAGAGAAGATATCAAAAATCTATGTGATCAGATTGTAGGTATAGGTATGATAGAGAGATTGATCACATAGATTTTTGATATCTTGTCTGGTTGAAAAGTTATTTGCAATGCCATTTACCTATTTTCGTATGTAAATTGCGCCCAGACATTGCTGAGTTGAACAGGCTTGGCAGGGTCCCAAAATCCAAAAGTTCATGGGTTTGCAACCAAAAAATGGGCCATCACGAGAGTTGTCACAACACAACTAGATTTCAAGATATAAAATCGTGTTTTTGGTATGTGATAGCCGGGAGGCAAATTAAATAGAAAATTATAAAATATTTTTTCTAGGATCATAGAGAGGGGAAAAATCCCATATAGAGATTCAAATTGTATTAGTCAAGAACAGGTTGGCCTTAAAATTATTTAAAGAACATAATTATGTAGCCCTATGTCTAAAGCACTATATTCTCGAGCAAGAGCTTCATTAATTGTTTAGTTGTGGTGGAGGAATCATTTTTGTGGAGGTGGTTGCTAGGAAAATGGAAATGATTGGGGTGCAACATTATCACCCCCCACTTTTTGCATCATAACTCTATGGGTTTTTGAGCTATCGACAAGCCCTTTTCAGAGGAGCTAGGTAACTAGTATAGGTAGGACCTGTCTACTTTGTTCATGGTTTAGCTATAGTGGTTAAAGCTTACGCCATACGGGGAAGCTATAACATAATATTTTCCTCCTCCAACCATACCCACCCCACCTCAGGGTCAATAACTCCATGAGTTTTCAAGATATTAACAAGTCCCTTCCAGGATACCTAGATGAGTAGTACATCTTGAAATATAAGTCTTCGTTCATGCAATATAGCAAGGTCTTCAATTTTCGATTTTCGTCGTTGTGTAATATAAAAAATTACCCCCAAGACTTTAGTGTAACAGACTATCAGATACCCCACTTTGACTTCATGTTTTAATACCAGCTCTTAGAATACATCGCAACATATCCTTCCATTTCCCTCTGCATTCTTTACACAATTGGCCACGTTAAAATCCACAAAGATAAACGCCAAAACCTAATTTTAGCCAACAGAGTATCTAAACTCAAAGTTATTTTTGTACCTGTACCAGAGAGTTCCCCCATTATCAATACACTATGGAGACCTAGAACTACTGTCTGGCATCTAAAATCAAAAGCAGCTGCTGCAGAAAATGCCCTACATGCTGCTGTACCAACAAACTAAAATCATTCTCCAGTAATTCTTCTACTGCTCAAGCCAGTTATATCAACAGCTCACTGGGTACACCATCCAAAGGGCAATATAGTCCTTCTACTTCAACTCTTTATACTACTAAAGGTAGAGCCGGCAGTATTAGCAGTGATAGTGGTGGGAGTATGGTGGAAGATGGATCAGGAATTATGGAAGAGGATGTTGATGGTTTTGAAGATATGGAGGAAGAAGATACCAGCAATGAGAGTCTACAGCTGGGTACAGAATCCGAAAATGCTTTAGCAGAGGCTAAAGGGATTTGACCTGAGTATAGTACAGTATCTTTTATCACGGCGTGGAACTTATTGCCTAGGCAAGAAGGAATAATTGTTGCTTTTTTGATTCTACGGCTTGTATGTATGAAAGTGTGTGTATTGGTAATAGTATGGGCTTCGGATGTTCTAGGGTTTCATGGATGAGTCAATGGATTTTCGGTCTATATATGTGAGTTTTCTCGCCACAGAGGATTTCTTCTTCTTCTTTTCTCTTCACGCAACCTTCTTGTCCTTTTAGTCAATACGATACTTTAGGACCTTCATAGTGTCTTCGGAGCCTTCGGGCTCACTCTTCGATCACAGACTTGTTTCGGCTCCAGACTCGATCTTGACCCACCTCGCTTATCACACCATCCGGGCCTGCCTCATGCAGACTAAGACGCCTCGCCTCGCTCCCGTCCCCGCCTCGCCAAGCCTCCGTGATACTAAGGTTGCGTCTCCAACGCCAACCTACACAACCAACTCCGCCCAAGTACCACCGCCATAGATACTGCTACCATGTCGCAAGAAGCCCAAATGACGGACCCAGTAGAGGTCGACTATGTACAACTCGTCGCAGATATGGACAGCTTCGTCCAGGACTACCCTTCCATCCATCAGCAAGACTTGGTTTGTCTCCTGATGTCTCCTGAGCCTCAGGAGACTCAAAAAATATCCAGGAGTCTCAGGAGACTCTCAGGAGACCCAGGAGACTGTTGGGAGACTACATACACAAATAGTAGTTTGCTGATGTCCCGGCAGGAGCCACCGCTGAAGCCAGAAGAATGCATAAGATAATGCATGATGCCACTAAAGCCATCCACCTCCTCCTAACCGAGCTGGAACAGACAACGGAGGATGCGGAGGATGCTACCAAGGAATGGCAGAAGAAGGTGTCACAACAAGGAAGGGAGAACCAAGAATTGGAGACCCGATTAACGAATATCCAGAACGAAAACGGGGAATTACAAACCCAACTGACCCAAGCAAACCAAGCTACCCTGGCAGCAGAAGCAGCCTTAGCCGCTCAGATCGCCCTTCCTCCTCCTCCTCCACCTGCTGAACCACTTGCACCACCACCACCACCTCCACGACGACCTAATCGGTTCCTACAAGGATTCGCCCCCGCCCCAGAACCCCGTATGGAGAAGTCGGAGAAGCTTCCTGACCCGGAGAAATACCGTGGCAGCAGGAATGACTCGCCCAGAATACGTTGAAACTTGCCCTCGCAATGCCGACCGTACCCCACTCTACGTAATCACTGACCTACGCTATCTCTCGCTGGCGCCCGCCGACCAATTTATGCCTTATATTACTACTACTGGGATCAACCTCCCTTCGATGGAAAGATTCTTTGAAGTATTAAATACGGCATTTGGGGACCCAGACCAGGAAGGTACTGCACGCCGCGCTTTGAGAAGAATTAGACAAAACAACCGACCCTTCTCAGAATACTTCGCCGAGTTTCAGCGTTATGCTGCCGAGGCCAAAATGGGGGAGGTTGCTAATGTGGAAGCCTTGATGGAGGGACTAAGCGAGGAATTAACCAAGCTGATGGTTCATGAGGAGACTCCCGCCACGGTTCTAGAACTCGCTACCATTCTCCAACGCTTGGACAATAAGCAGCAAATGATCACTGCTCGCTACCGCCCTCGCTACCAAACCATCCCCCCTGCTACACGACCAGTTTCCCGTTATGTTGCCCCTACGCCGCCTGCCCCTCGCTACTGCCCTCGCCTCGCTACTGCTCGCCCCGCACTCGCCACCAAGTATTTGCTCGCCTCTACCCTCCGGCCGCCCACCCATCTCATACACCGTGAGCCGGTCCCTATGGATCTGTCGACGACATGGCCCGACCCTCAGGAAAGAGAGGAGCGCCAGGAAAATAGACATGGATGCAGAGGACACCTCAGAAGAGATTGCCCACAAGCCGCCAGCCCCTGCGATAAAGGGAAATGGTAGATATGAGAGATGAAGAGAAGCCCTCCGGCGCGTTAAAAGATTTTTCCTGACCGAGTACCACCTGCGAACGCAGCGACTTTTCTGTGATCTCGGTTTCTGGGTTTTCGGTTTCAGGCGAAATGGATGGGAATCAATTAGTCGTAACTTGCTCAATTTCTCAAAATAAAGATTCTTTTATTCCATCATATGCCCTCATTGATACTGGCGCCTCAGGATACGCCTTCATAGATAAGGACTTCGTATGCCACCACAAACTTAAACAAATTCCTCTTATTCTCGCCCGACATATAGACGTAATAGACGGCAGACCCATCGAATCAGGAAAGGTTACCCATAAAGTTGTCCTAAGCCTCGACATAAACGGACATCGAGAAGAGGCCCCCTTTTTTGTTACCCAACTAGGACACTATCCAATTGTTATGGGTCTCCCATGGATGCGCCGCCACGCTGTTACTATTTCCCCCGCAATTAATGAAATATCCTTCAATTCCTCTAGTTGCCGTCAATACTGTTCTCTTGACCACACCGAAGTTATAGCCAAGGGTATTTCTATTGAACCCCCCGCCAAACCAGTTACCAATATTTCGGTTATCGAGTCATATGCTTTCTATAGGTTAATCAATAAGAAAAGAAAGGGAATGCAAATCTATTCCACTACACTTAAGGCGCTTGATGATTTACTGGTTCAATTACCAAAAGACCCCTGCGCTCTCGTTCCCCCGGAACACCATCGATATTTACATCTTCTTAGCGAACCCGAAGCAACTAAATTACCTCCCCATCGTACCGAGTATGACTTGTCTATCGAAATCCAAGAAGGAAAGGCAGTACCATTTGGACCAACGATATGACCAACTACAAGACTTCGGACACTCGCGAATACCCTACCAACGGACGGATTCGACATAGACTTCTCGCGCCAGTGTTATTTGTCAAGAAAGCTGATGGATCTCTTTGTCTTTGTGTTGATTATCGAAAGCTAAATGCTGTTACGGTTAAGAATCGACACCCCCTACCTCTTACCCCAGAAACATTTATGGGTATTTCCGCCGCCAAGTATTTTACCAAGTTGGACCTTCGTAATGGCTATCACCAGTTGAGAATTAGGGAAGGAGATGAGTGGAAGACCGCCTTCAGGACTCGCTATGGCCATTTCGAATATACGGTTATGCCCTTTGGTCTTACCAATGCGCCAGCAGCCTTCCAACATTGGGTTAATGATATGTTACGTCCTCACCTTGATCATTTCGCCACGGCATACCTCGATGATATTCTGATTTATTCGGAAACACTCGAAGAGCATAAAGACCACGTCGATAAAATACTTCAAATCCTGGAACGAAATCAGGTACACCTGAAACCTGAGAAATGCGAATGGCATGTCAAAGAAACAATGTATCTGGGGTTTGTTCTTACACCGGAAGGCCTGAAGATGGACGAAAAGAAAGTCGCCACTATCCGAAATTGGGACACTCCAACCTGTCTGAAAGATGTACAGGAATTTTTAGGCTTCGCAAACTTCTATCGACGATTTATTTATGCATACTCTAAAGTGGTCTCCCCGTTGACAGAATTGACAAGGAAAGGAGTAAAATTCGAATGGAACGATAAAACGGAGAAAGCCTTTCAAGATTTGAAGATAGCCTTCACCACCGCGCCAATCTTAAGACACTTCGATCCTCATCGAGAAATTATCGTGGAAACAGATGCCTCGGACTACATCTCTGCTGCTATTATGTCGCAAAGGGATGACGAATGGATACTACATCCGGTAGCTTTCTTTTCCAAAAGACATATACCTGCGGAATGCAACTATGAAATTTATGATAAGGAACTCCTAGCTATTATTAGGGCATTTGAAGAATGGCGCTATTTTCTGGAAACGTCAATGTACCCCATCAAGGTCCTAACTGATCATAGGAACCTTGAGTATTTTATGTCCACCAAGCTTTTAAACCGACGTCAGACTCGTTGGTCAGAATTTTTATCGCGCTTCGATTTCGTTATTCAATTTAGACCAGGGAAACAAGTAGGAAAACCAGATGCATTAACCAGGCGATCAGGGGATCTACCTAAAGAGGGGGATGAACGCCTTACGTTCCAGTATCAGACAGTGTTGAAGAAAGAAAATTTAGATTCTAAGCTAAGTTTGTTGGCGGGTTCTTTGGCAAATGAACCCGCTGAAGGAATGCCTACCGTTCAAGAGTTATTTGCACAAGCTTACCAAGAAGATAGTTTTCCAAATAAGGTTCTGACGATGTTGAAAGACGGAACGAAACAATCAAAACAAATTTCTCTTGCCGAATGTGCCGAAAACGAAGACGGACTTCTTCTCTACCGTCGAAAACTCTTCGTACCGGAATATGAAGAGCTACAGTTGAGACTTCTCCAAGAATACCATGATAAACCATCAGCGGGACACCCAGGCCGAGCAAAGACACTCGAGCTACTCAGTCGCGAATACTACTGGCCAAATATGCGGAGATATACGGACCGCTATGTAATGAATTGCCATACTTGCCGAAGGAGCAAGGCCAATCGCAATGCACCCCAAGGAGTTCTGCGTCCCCTCTCAGTCCCCAAAGCACCATGGACGGATGTCTCGATGGACTTCGTTACCGGATTACCCCCCAGTAACGGTTATAATGCAATTTTGGTTGTTGTTGATCGCCTTACAAAAATGAGACACTTTATTCCATGTACCGAAGAGTCAGGAGCCCGAGATGTTGCCCGAATGTACCTGGAAAACGTCTGGAAATTACACGGCCTCCCCGAGAAAATAGTCTCTGACCGAGGAACCCAGTTTACCTCTGACTTTTGGAAATCTTTATGCGAACGCCTTGAAATTTCTCCTCACTATTCGACAGCTTTCCACCCCCAAACCGACGGTCAAACAGAAAGGATTAATGCTATTATGGAACAATATCTTCGAAGCTATGTGGACTATCAACAGGATAACTGGGCCAGTTATTTACCCATGGCAGAGTTTGCTACCAATAATCATGTTTCCGAATCAACAAAGCTTTCTCCCTTTGAAGCCAATTATGGACGGCACCCCCGTATGACCTTCGGGCCGCTACGGCATGGCACGACTACCAACGAGGACCAAGCGAACACCATGGCAAGAGATATGGCAGAAGTGTTCGACTTTCTCAGGGCAGAGATGTTCCGAGCTCAACGGATTCAAGAAGAGTCAGCTAACGCCAGCCGTAGTCCGGCCCCTCGTTATGCTATTGGAGATAAAGTTTGGTTATCAACCCGGCACTTATTGACCAAACGCCCCTCGAAGAAGCTGGATTGGAAACAGATCGGACCTTACCCTATTTCGCGTATTGTTAGTCCCTATGCCTATGAGCTTACTCTACCCCCGTCCATGAAGGTTCACCCCGTGTTCCACGTTTCGTTATTGTCCCCGGCTGCCAATGACCCCGTCCCAGGACAACTTCAGTTACCCCCTCCTCCGGTTGAGATTGAAGGTGAACAGGAATGGGAAGTTGATGCTATTTTGGACTCCCGGAAGCGACGAGGAAGACTCGAGTATCTTGTTCGGTATACCGGGTATGACGAACCATCGTGGCAACCCTATGGCGATTTAGATAACTCCCCCGAGTTAATAAAAGACTTCCACGAACGCTACCCACGCAAGCCTAAGAGGACTTAGGCCTTAGAGAGGGACCTAATATCTATCACGGCGTGGAACGTATTAAGCTAGGTTGCGGGAAGAAGGAATAATTAGGTGTTTCTTTTGGATTCTACGGGTTTCTGTTGCAGGGGTTGTATGAGTCAGGGAAGTGTGTGTATTGGTAATAGTATGGCGTGCTCGGATGTTCTAGGGGTTTCTATGGATGAGTCAGCGAAGGGATTTTCGGTCTATATATAGGGAGCTTTCTCTCTCGCTTGTAGGATTTCTCTTCTTCTTCTTTTCTCTTCACGCAACCTTCTTGTCCTTTTAGTCAATACGATACTTTAGGACCTTCATAGTTTCTTCGGAGCCTTCGGGCTCACTCTTCGTACCGTGTACTTGTTTCGCTCCGTACTCCGATCTTGACCCACCTCGTTTACCGCGCCTCATCCAGTCCTGCCTCGGTTGTGTACCTTGGCACGTCTCGCCCTCGCTCCCGTCCCCGCCTCGCCAAGCCTCCGTGATATCTTTGCAGTACAGCTTGCTATATACAGGTTAGTTCCCATCTCTAAAGGTAATGATATTTTTTCGGATGATTTTGCTGACGTATATATTGATAGGAATTTAAAGTATGAGGACCCTACTAGCATCAAAAAACTGCCCCACTGGTCATGATTTTACCTGGCATCTTCAGGTCCTGCAGTTTATGAACTGGCAAATGAGGGGGATCAAAAACCTGCACATACAATCATTACCCTCTAGAAGAGAATTTGCCATGAATATTACTATTGGATATGGCAAAGGAGCTAAAGTTAGAGAAAGGATTTTAAAGAATAAGAAGCTATGTATATAAGATTGAAAAATTCCGACCAGTAAGCAAGGGAAACTAGCGAAAATACATACCATGTTGGAGGATAAGGGGACAATGATGGTGGTTCAAGAATGTATATCTGGCGCTTAAGGTGGTAGGTAATTTAAAGTTTGATTATTATAAAGAAAATATGCTGATATTCCCGCAGGCATCAGAGCAGATATGATATGCAGCTGTTTCTGAATATTGGCAATCACAAATGTCCAATATCAATAGGGAACATGAGCTACAGCTATTTTCAGAATCCCTTGATGAGCTTTAACTCAAAGAAGAGACAGCAAATTCCGGCCAACATAAGCTTACTCTTCATGCTTCTACAGCTAGGAGATGGCTACATATATTAGGGTACAGCTGGAAGGAAGTTAGGAAGGGGTTTATAAGGATGGACATGATTGGCTAGATGTGGTAGACTACAGGCAGAATGTTTTTCTCAAAACCCTTCAGGATCTAAAACCAGCAATGCCATTAGTATTTTCGAGGCAGTATACCTAGATTGCCAGGCATTGTTCCTTTTTGATAATGCTACAAGTCATAGTGCATTATCAAAGGATGCTTTGAGGACATCCAGGATAAACAAGGGGCCTGGTGGGGAACAACCACATATGAGAGATAGTTATTGGATTAATTCAGATGGAAATAGAGTAATTCAGAAGCTGAATTATGTTATTGATGACCAAAATGTCTTGCCAGAATTGAGGGGAAAGCCTAAGGAGATCCAAATGATTTTAGAGGAAAGAGGGATTTGGCTACAGAATGATTTATATCTTGACTGTTCTACCCGGAAAACAGCATCAGGAGATAAAGTACAGGATCAGGGAACTACTTGTTGTGCTAGAAATCTTTTATCTCAACAGCCTGATTCTTTAGAACAAAAAGGTAGGGTAGAGGAGGTGGTGGACTCATCAGCAAGATTTCATTTGTCTCCTGATGTCTCCTTCTAACGGGGCGGGGTTGGATTCAGGTTCAGAAGTAATTTGGGCAGGACGGGGTCGGCTCGGGATACAACAGAGCAGATGCGGGTTCAGGTTCGGGGAAGTAGGAGCGGATTCAGGTTCAGATTCAGGGGCATGGAGAAAGGCGAAGAACTAAGTAGTAGATTGCTAACAGAAAGAAGACGTTGCCTAGAGAGGCAAAGACATAGGAAAACATCACTCTATATATACAGTAGTTTCCCCTCACCGCTGACTCATCCCATAGAATCCTATCGAAACACATACAATCTCTAACCTCCTACGCTAATCCCAATCTCATCATTCTATGTATCCATCGCCCTATCCTTCCTAGCGCTTACGTTCCATTACCTGAACTCCTTCCTATTCCATTCTCTTGCTTCCGACATCTACCGATACTATCCAACAACCCTGTTCCGAAGACGTCTAGGCGGTAGGGGGGGTGCAGGAGGCTGAGCCATGATACTCCTGAGCCTCAGGAGACTCTCAGGAGACCCGGGAGACTGTTGGGAGACTGCATACACAAGTAGTAGTTTGCTGATGGGGTTCATAGTTGTTGGTTTTCCATGAGTTTCCGTAGTAGGGATTAGTCAGCGATAGGGTTTTGATTTCTATAAAAAGGGGTTGCGCTTCCCTTTGTTGCTTTCTTTCTTCTTCCCTTTTCTTTCCTTGCACAACCTCTTGTTATCAACCTTTCTCTTTAGGTTTCTTGTATAGGTTTTCACTCTTGGTTCTCATTTGGTTTTTGTCTGAAATATACTTAGATATTCGATACTCTTGAACTCTTCCGAATCTGTTATCGGCTGTACCTTTTGCTACCCGTGTCCCAAATCCATCTCCCTTGCTTACGCGTTAGGCCTCTCGTCCTGTTGATTCCCGGCTCCAGTCCCTGATTTCCGTTCTACGACCCCGCTCCGTAACACATGCCTTGTGATGTTCAAAGTACCAATCCTCACACTTCTCCTTTCTCTTCAGCACAAACAATTTTAAATATCACAAGTATTAAATCTATAGCTATATTATAAAGAAGCTGTCACTAGTATGATATGCGGGAAATATATTTTGCTTCTTACTTGTACCCACACTATTTTTTGGCTAATAACATTCAAGAAAACTTTCTACTCCCGATAACAATCTTTTCTAGCTAACCTTTGTGCACAGTTTGTTATATCACATAAGCCTTTTTTGACAACTTACCATTGTTCCCCAATCAGCACTTGTTTATAGCTAGCTTGTCCATTAATATATCCACCCTCTCCGTTAACATGTCCACCCTCTCTGCTAACTCTCCCAGCAAGTTTTTTTTAATTCTGAATCTTGAAAACACACAGGCAGTTTTTTTATAGCTCATCCAAATCCATAATATATTCCTGTTTAGTGCCATGAGAATTATTGTTGATAGCAGCCCTTCTACAGCCCTTAGTATTTACAAGATTCTTCAAAGCCTTTACCTCTTCAAGTAACTCTTTTTTGGTAGTAGTATTCCATTCCTTCTTATAGTCTTCATGTATAATCAGGCAAACTGATTTGGCTCTCTTCCTATTCTGGTCAGCACTACCAGTCCTTTGTACCATATCAATCAACAGAAAGAGTGTCCTCTAATAATTATCAATCTAATACTCTGCACATCAATTTCTGCTCCCAAAGCATTAGTCGCAATTATTACTTTATTCCTTTCAGAAACCCATCTCTTATATTCTTTAGCCTTGGTAGGATATTCGGTATTGTACCTGCAGGTCTTATACTCCTTACAAAGGATCCCCAGCCCCGCAATAGTCTGGATGTAGATGAGAGTCTTATCCTCTGATTTGTTATATTTTTTGAAAGTCATCAGCAGTGACTTGAGGTTCTGTTCTCTCTTCACATAACTTGTTTCATAGATTTGATAGCTTGTTGACTTTCTGTTGACATCATTTTGTACAATATGTATACTTCTTATTCATTCGTGAACTATCATTCATACAAAAGGGCAATGCAGCCATAAGTAAGACATGCTGAGTCCCAAGTGACGAGAACCAATCAAAATCATTAAATCTCTCACTAAAAGTGGACC
Source organism: Morchella sp. 2016-103 (assembly GCA_024713925.1). NCBI lineage: Eukaryota > Fungi > Ascomycota > Pezizomycetes > Pezizales > Morchellaceae > Morchella > Morchella sp. 2016-103. The sequence continues at coordinate 468,272 of JAMGZF010000017.1, read as the reverse complement.
AAAGCAGGACCATATGAATCTCATCAATGAAATTTATTCTCAATCTCTCCTTAGCCCAGAGATTTTTAACCCAATCCTTCAACCTTCTTTGCAATGATACTTTAACAGTCACGATATTACGGAGGCTTGGAGAGACAAGAACGAGATGTGCCAAGGTACACAACCTAGGCAGGGCGAGGCAGAGCGAAGTAAGTTGAAGATAAATAAACAAAGCGACACAAGATCAAGACTCTAGAAGCAAGCATGAAGGCTGTTCAACGGGCGAAAACTATCGGGGTCCTAAAGTATCGTATTGACTAAAAGGACAAGAAGGTTGTGTGAGGAGAAAAGAACAAGAAGAGAAATCCTACAAGCGAGGGAGAGAGTTCTCTATATATAGACCGGAAATTCCTTCGCTGACTCATCCGTAGAAATCCATAGAAACTCCAGCATACCTTCCTATTAGAAATACCTTCATATCATTAAATCACAGAACCCTTACAACGGAAACCCATAGAACCCAATAGAAACACCTGACTAATCCTTCTTCCTACAACCTAGCTCCGTACGTTCCACGCCATGATACACGAAAACCACCAGGTCTCCAGTTTAATATTCTTTTCATTTCTCCAACAGCAATTTCTTACTCCTTCATTTCTTGTCCTATTAGATCATATTTCAGTACCACAAGGGATATAATCACAAGATGCAACTTTTTTTTTGCCTGTAAAGCCTTTTTTACGAAAGGTATATTTTTCCCACTCCCAGTAGGTAGAATCACCAGTAGCGGTGTAATTCCAGTAAGAATTCTACACATTCGAACCTCCCGTTTGAGGCTCTTCCATTCAGGATTAGGTCCATGCAGCTTTTGAAGAACAGCTTAAGTGTGACAGAGTAACTAAGACTACGCAAGAGAGAGAAGACAATGATGATGCAGACAAAATCAGAGGACACAGCCGAGGACAACGGGGGCGCAACGCAGCGGCCAAGGCGAAGATCAGAGGCAGAGCAGGGAGAGCAAAGATCGTAGATAAAGCACAAAGAGACTATAGAAGTCGCGTTAGTAGGCAACCTTCCAGCATATACACAAGAAGCGAGGACTATGGACTATGAATAGAATTTATTCCTATGTACCGAGAAGACAGGAAGACAAGACAGAGAGAAAAAAAAGAAATGAACTAAAGGAAATGTCTACGATCGTTATTTAACACCTTCCTCCTCCAGTCCGCTCCGACTCATACATCAGACCATAGAATCCCATAGAAACCCAGTATCACGACACCTCTTATTCTTCCCCCCCATTTCTTAGAATTCTAATACCAATCCGTTCTGCCACCAAAACCTATAGAAAGCAATCATAACATCTTGAGATCAACCCCCTTCACCCTCGCTTAACATAATTCCTTCAACACCAACAGTACTATCAAGCCTAAACTATCAGCACCGATGCCAAGATGCCGGGATATCTATCTCCTTTTCCTGTTGTTATGACTTCTGACCGGTATTAGGAATGAAAAGAGCCAAGATTGGTAAAGAGTAATGAAGTAGACTAGTAGTTGTTATCAGGTATCAGTATAGGAATCGAATATGGGTGTTGATGCGCGGTTAATTGGGTTTGCATGAGTTTCCGTGGCACAGATTAGTTATTGGTAGTTGGGATGTTATATATATAGGGTTGGAATTTTCTTTGTCTAGTTTCCCTTTCTTTCATTAGGCAACCTCCTGTGATTAACCCTTCTCTTCGGGTTTCTGTTTCAATCTTATTCTGCGTTTGATCTTGGTTCCTCGGTTACAATATTCTTGGTTATTCTTTATTACTTCTGAACCCGTTAACAGTTGTGTCTCTTGAGAACACTGTATCCTGTACTCAAATATCCTCGCCGCCGACTCGGCCCTTTGTCCTGTTGTATTCTGTACCTCGTTGGTGTTTATGTACGACCCTGTTCTCGTAATTTGACCCCGCTCCGTAACAACTGTCTTCTTGATACCTAGGAATCTATATCCTATCCATCGTTTATAGTCCTCGCCCTTTGCGACTAAGCTTTAAGGTTGCCTACTACGGCTACCTTTATAGTTCTTCTTGTGCTTTATCTATGGTCCTTGCTCTCTCTGCTCCGCCTCTGGTTTTCACCTTGTTTCATGGATACAATGGACTGTGCAGGATGGGCGAACTGGGACTGGACGGATTGGGATTATTGTGCATTCGGGAAGAAGGATTTGTCAGAAGAGGTTCTATGAGGTTCTGTTACACGGGCAAGTGAGTCATAGTGGGATTACGGGGAGAATGAGTATGTTAAAGTGAGGGGTTGTCGGATATATAAGGAGGCAAGCGCCTCGCACATAACTTGCTTCCGCAAGACGCAGATAGAAGACAGCGATAGCATCCGATAATATAAAGGAAAGATGAATTATAGAACAAGATAGAATGATAGTTTCAAGAGAAAACCATGATAAATTGATAAATACAGAAGACGTTGCGTAGAGAAGAAAGGAAAGGAAAAGAACGACACAAGTAGGCCCCGTTGCCTCCCTTATATATCCAACAACTCCTCACTTAACATGACTCATACTTCCGCGTAACCCCACTATGACTCACTCCCCCGTGTAACAGAACCTCATAGAACCGCTTCTGACAAATCCTTCTTCCCATACACACAATAATCCCAATCCGTCCAGTCCCAGTCCGCCCATCCTGCACAGTCCATTGTATCCATGAAAGGGGCCTACTTGTGTCGTTCTTTTCCTTTCTTTCTTCTCTACGCAACGTCTTCTGTATTTATCAATCTATTATAGTTTTCTCTTCAGAAACTATCGCTGTTCCTATAATATATTTATAGCTCCTTGATACTATAGGAGTTATCGCTGTCACCCTACCCGCACCTTGCGGAACAAAGTCTATACCACACCCCCGCCTTGAGATTACGTTGCGTCGTCATCCGCACCGTGCACTTTTACAATGTCAGCAACACAACCCCCACCCCCACTACCAGGGTCGTTGATGGGGTCACCCTCAATGGAAATTATCAGATTCCTCAAACCTTTGCCGAATTCCAAGACGTCGATGACCTACACTATCACTATGTCCATCTATTTACACTTGTTCGGGAAGGGGATCGGTGGAAGACCGAACGCGATGCTAGTCGATCACTACATGTTACTACGAGGAACGAATTAACGGCGGCAAGAGAACAGCTGGAAGCCAGTAATAATCATACCGACGCCTTGGAAGCACGGGTTCGCACCCTGGAATTCCAACTTACTGCTGCCCAGGCTGCACCACCACCACCTCCACCACCACCTCTACCACCACCTCCACCACCACCACCACCAGGCAATCCTCCTCCTGCTTTCCGCTCCGAGAAGTTCCCAGACCCTCCAAAGTTCAGCGGAACCAGAAAGGAGCTACCTGGGTTCCTCAATCTTCTTCGTACCAAACTCAGGGTTAACCATGATAGGTTCCTGAACGAGGAAGCCAAGGTCTTTTACGCAGTCAGTCGGTTGGAAGGGAAGGCACTAGACCAGGTCATCCCCATGGCCTCGGGAGATGCTCCACCCTTTGTCTCAGTTACTACCTTTGTTGAGTTCCTGGAAGCTTCCTTTGGAGACCCAGACCCTCGAGGCACAGCCAGAAGGGAACTCCAGAGCCTCCGACAAGGCAAGGGAGACTTCGCGACATACCTAACACAATTCTTACGCATTATGGGACGGTTGGATTATAACGAGGAGGCCAAGAAGGACGCCTTGGAAATGGGGCTCTCCGATGACCTTAAGGATGCGATGATATATCAGGATACCGCAACGGAAGGGTTTGACGCCTATGTGAGGAGGCTGATGACCATGGACAACAGAATCAGGGCCAGGAAAGATGCCCACCGCTCTAACCGAAACCCCATGGGACAGTTTGCTGCTCAACCTGCTGCCCCCCACCCGTCCTATACCCCTGGAGGCCTCGCACCGATGGACCTCTCAGCTCTACAAACTCGCTCAGCTCCACGCCCCCCACCAGAGGGAAGGTATACCTTCGCCAATGGACGCCGCCAGACCTCCCCCGCCGAAAAGAAATGGAGAATGGAGAATGGCCGCTGTGCCTATTGCGCTGCCCCCGATCATGTTTTTGCCCAATGCCCCCAAGGGAATCGTCCCCGTGCCCCCCCTCCTGTGGTAAGAGGCGCTGCCCTCTCTGTTCCCCCTGCTGCTCCTCTTGTGGTACCTGTTTCCTCCTCTTCTTCTACCGATGTGGTTTTATCTTCTTCTTCTTCGAATGAGTCGGGTTTTCACTAGTCCCTGGTCAGTATTATGGCCCTCGCCAGGGACCCTCAAAGGAATTTTCTTTATCTGCATTTTCTATTTCAGGTTTTTCAGTTTTAGTTGTAACAGAGGAGGAGTTAAATGGAGATCATTTAGTTGTTGCTTGTAACATTGTAAACAATAAAGACTCCATTCCTACTTATGCTATGATTGATACTGCCTCGATTTGCATTTATTGACTAAACTCATGCGCCATCACCAACTTCCTATTTCCCCACTTAAAACACCTAGAATTCTTGAGGTAATTGACGGACGACCCATATCTTCGGGACAAATTACCTCTATATGCCAGGTCCCCTTTCAGATTGGATCACATCAAGAACGAATTCCTCTCTTCACATTAAACCCTGACAACAATACCCTCTGGCCCCTGGCAGATACCACTACTGCAACACCACGACGCCACTAAGTTCAAAGACAACATCAGAAATTCGAAATGAGCTGTAAAAGAATCGCAATACCAAAAGCGGCGCTTGCCACTATTCCCGAATAAAGTTCTGCCTCATACGATAGACTGCACCATTTAGCCGCTTGCTCAAAAAAGTGACTAAAATCTATAACAGATCCCTCCGCTGATATTGAACAAACCCTTAACGTTCCTGATGCGAATGGAAACACAAAATTCCCAAGAATATCACCATCGACTCAAACGCTTGACGGCCTTTGCCTGCGATCTCCCTCGACGCCAGATGATCATAAGATCCCATTGAAAGAGAAGAGCCACCATTCTGACTCCTTTACGGAACGCCTAGGACGAAGCTACTTGCCCTACGAGATTATATTCGAGAAAATCTTTCCAAAGGATTTATCCGAGCTAGCTCCTCTCCAGCCGGAGCTCCAGTGCTATTTGTTAAAAAGGCCGATGGATCACTCCGCCTGTGCGTGGATTACCGAGGACTTAACGAATTGACTATTAAAAATCGATACCCTCTACCCCTTATCCGAGAAACGCTAGACCGTTTATCAAAAGCCAAATGGTACACCAAGTTGGACCTACGTCAAGGTTACAACCAAATTCGCATGGCCGAGGGGGAGGAATGGAAGACAGCATTCCGGACCCGCTATGGTCACTTCGAATATACAGTTATGCCCTTCGGTCTCACCAATGCCCCCGCCACATTTCAACACTTTATTAACGATTGCCTACGAGAACATTTGGATCAATTCTGTACAGCATACCTGGACGATATTCTGATATACAGCGACACCCTCGAAGAACATGAGGAACACGTGGAAAAGATACTCGGACTACTGCAGAAACACGGCGTGTTATTAAAGCCGGAGAAATGCGAATTCCATACTCAAAGTACTACCTACCTCGGTCTTATAATCGAACCCAATGGTATCCGGATGGACCCTCATAAAATTTCTGCAATCCAAGAATGGACGACGCCCAAAACAGTTAAAGATATACAAGCATTTTTGGGTTTCGCCAATTTTTATAGACGCTTTATTTTTGGGTTCTCAAAACTGGCCACCCCTCTTACAAGACTTACTAAAAAGGGAATACCATTTCAATGGTCGCCGGAAGCAGAAACGGCCTTTCAACTATTAAAGGAAGCATTTACTACCGCCCCCGTTCTTATTCATTTTGATCCCGAAAAACCAATAACAGTTGAAACGGATGCGTCAGACTATGTCGCTGCTGGTGTACTATCTCAACACGATGAACAAGGAAAACTTCACCCTGTAGCCTTCTTCTCCAAGAAACACACACCTGCGGAATGCAATTATGAGATATACGACAAGGAATTATTGGCGATTATTCGATGTTTTGAGGAATGGCGGCCGGAGTTAGAGGGAGCGAAACATCCTATTGAGGTTATATCGGATCACAAAAACCTCGAATATTTTATGTCTACCAAGCAACTCAATAGGAGACAGGTGCGATGGGCGGAGTATCTCTCCCGCTTTAATTTTATTATCAAATATAGGCCAGGGAAACAAAGCGGTAAACCGGATGCGTTAACTAGGAGATCAGGAGATCTCCCTGAGGAAGGAGATGAAAGATTACTTCACCAGAGTCAGACGGTACTCTAACGGGGCGGGGTCGGGTTCAGGTCCAGGAGTAACGGGGCAGGACGGGTTCGGCTCAGGATACACCAGAGCGGAGACAGGTTCAGGTTCGGGAAAGCAAGGACAGGTTCAGGTTCAGGTTCGGGTTCGGGAGCAAGCAGGGCAGGAGGCGAAAAGCCAAAGTAATAGATTCCTAACAGAAAGAAGACGTTGCCTAGAGAGGCGAAAACATAGGAAAGTATCACTCCATATATACAGTAGTTTCCCCGCACCGCTGACTCATATCATAGAATCCAGCCACATACAATCTCGCCCTTATAACAGTACATTCATTGATTCCAATCGTCGATCGTCACCGTGACTTACGTTCATTCGAACTCGCCTGTCCAATTCTCTTCTTCCGACATTCGCGTCTTATTCAATAATCCAGGTTCGGGCGTCTAGCGGCAGGGGTGCAGGGGCTTGGGCGTGATAGTAGTCCTCTCTTTGGGTTCGAGCTCGCGAGAACTCCGTCGTCTCGAGCAGTAGGATAGCGGTATGGGCGAGGCGGAGTGGTCGGGTTCGGCATACTCGTCGGGCGTCATGCCCTTCACTTAACTAGATACTGGAAGCGGGAGTCGAAGGCGGGAATCAGAAGTTCATCCGCTCTTACATCTCAGCAATCGCGGGAAGCGGGAGGCGGGACATGTCCAGGCAGAGGATCAGTAGCGCAGGGCTCCAACTTAGACACATGGAAGACAGGATGTATCTTCATCGTAGAGGGGAGGTCAAGCTCGTAAGCATAAGGACTAATAACCGTCTTGATCTTAAATCGTCCCAGGCGTTTCCAATCAAGTTTCCGAGAGGGCTGGGTGGTTTGAATATTCTTAACATTCAACCATACTTTGTCACCAACTTTGTACATGGGGGCAGGAACTCTCTGAGTATTGGCATTGGTTTCTTGTCGGTCCTGGGCGTAACGCATCTCGGCTTGTAGCTGATCATGGATCTCTGCCATCTTCTGAACCAGAGCGGGGACATCTTGTACTTGTCCGGTGAACGGGGGTAGTGCGAGGTTTTCGGTAAATCGGGGTTCAATACCATAGTTGGCCATAAAGGGAGACACCCGTGTTGATTCTGAGGGGTGGTTATTGGAGGCAAACTCAGCCAACGGAAGCCAGTCTGATCATCTTGTTGGTAGAAAGCGTAACTTGGAGATATTGTTATGTCGCGTTAACTCGTTCCGTCTGACCGTCTGTTTCCGGGTGAAAAGCCGAGGACATAGCAACAGTAATTTTCAATGCCTTGCATAGAGACTTCCAGAATTTAGACGCGAACTGGGTACCTCGATCCGACACGATGCTTGCAGGTAAGCCATGAAGTTTCCAAACATGTTCGATAAACAGTCTGGCAAGGTCCTCGGAGCCGGTGGTAGTATGGCAGGCAATATAATGTCTCATCTTAGAAAGGCGATCAACAACAGCTAAAATAGCATCTTTGCCTTTGCTTTCTGGTAGACCGGTCACGAAGTCCATGGAAATATGAGTCCAAAGTTTCTGAGGAATCGGTAAAGGACGCAGGACTCCGTAGGGGGCATGGCGGGAGGTCTTGCTTCGGCTACAAACGTGGCAGTTACGCACATATCTGTCTACCGTATTACGCATTCCGGGCCAATAGTAAGAGCGGGCGAGTAGTTGAAAGGTTTTTGCTTTCTCTGGATGGCCGGCGGAGGGGGCATCATGATGTTCCTTCAAAAGATATAACTGTAGAGGCGTATCATTTGGTACAAAAAGCTTCCCTCGATAGGTCAGAAGGCCCTTCCGAGTAGAGCATTCCGCTAGCGTAATCTCTCGGGAGTGTCTAATACCCTCTCGAAGAAGTCCTAGTATTTTATTCGGAAAGGGGTCAGTGATATAAGCTTGTTCAAAAAGTTTTTCTAGGGGTGACTGTCCTCGGACAGCCGGGGTGACTGCCAACAAACCCAAATTTTGGGACTTCAACACTGTCTGACTTTGATGCGTCAGGCGTTCATCCCCCTCCTTAGGCAGATCTCCTGATCTCCTAGTCAACGCATCAGGTTTCCCTCCTAATTTCCCTGGCCGATACTTAATCACGTAGTTGAAGCGAGAGAGAATCTCTGACCACCTTGCTTGCCGGCGGTTCAGATCTCTTTTGGTCATAAAGTATTCAAGATTCCGGTGGTCGCTCAAGACTTCAATAGGTTCAACCGCAGGCATCAGCTCGGATCTCCACTCTTCGAAGCATCTAATAACTGCCAACAACTCCTTATCATAGATTTCATAATTGCATTCGGCTGGGGAGTGAGTCTTGGAAAAATAGGCAACAGGGTGAAGAATATCATCATCCGCGTATTGAAAGAGAGTCCCTCCCGACACATAGTCTGATGCATCGCATTCCACAATAGCGCGGCGGTCGTAGTCAAAATGACGAAGAATCGGGGCTGAGGTAAAAGCGGTTTTCAATCCTTCAAAGGCGGCTTCACACTCGTGGGACCAGATAAACGGAACGTCGCTCTTTGTAAGAGCCGTCAGAGGACGAACAATACCGGAGTAGTTTTTAATGAAACGTCGATAAAAGTTGGCCCATCCATTAAAAACCTGTATATCCCTAACATTCAAAGGACGAGCCCACTTCACAATTGTATCAATTTTCTTTGGGTTCAACTTCAGACCCTCGGTGGTTACAATCATTCCCAAGTAGATTACCTCTTGGACCTGGAATTCGCACTTTTCGGGAGAACAGTAGAGGTCCGCATCGGTTAGAGCTTGTAAGACTTGGTTAACGTGGTCGCGATGTGATTCCAAATCCTCGCTGTAAATAAGAATATCGTCCAGATAGGCAGTGCAGAACCGGTCGAGGAATGGTCGAAGAGTATCATTAATAAAATGCTGAAACACGGCGGGAGCATTGGTCAAACCAAAAGGCATCACTTTATACTGAAAGTGACCGACTCGGGTGCGGAACGCGGTTTTCCATTCATCTCCGGCAGCAACACGGACTAGGTTATAGGCATTCTTCAAGTCCAACTTAGTATACCATTTGGCCTTGCAGAGTTGATTAAAGGTTTCCTTGGGTAGCGGCAGCGGGTAACGATTCTTAATCGTCATGGCATTCAATCCTCGATAATCAACACAGAACCTAAGCCCACCACCGGGCTTCTTCACAAACAGAACGGGGGCACCAGCCGGAGAAGAGCTAGACTCAATAAAGCCTTTTTTCAACATATCGTCGATATACTCGATTAGAGCATTCAACTCATCTCGGGACATGCTGTACAGAGGACCAAAGGGGGGTTCTTTTCCTTCATGAAGATTAATCCGAATATCATAGGGCCGATGAGGAGGTAGCTTCTGAGGTCCTTCCTTTCCAAACCGATCCCAGAAGACATGGTGTTCCGGGGGAACCAACGACGCAATCTCCGGAGGAATAGATTCAGTGGAACCCCCTACGAAAAGAGCATAAACCGTAAGACCCTGAGTAGTCTCGGCAAAGGTAGCAGCGGACACAATTTCAAAGTCATGGGTAGCGGGTAGCGGCGAAGAAATTCCTTGAATCGTAACCAACGCTTGATCTTCATTGCATTGACGGAGACATCGGGGGGACCCAAAGGTCAGCGAGTTATTGGCGAAATTAATAGTTACATCATGTCGGCGGAGCCAGGGAATTCCTAGTACCAGAGGATAGTGACCCAGACGTGTAACATAGGCAGTTATCTTTTCTTTGTGGCCTTGAATACGGAGAAAAAAATGGGCAATATGAGTAATGCTACCGGAGGAGATTTCTCTTCCATCGATAACATGAAGAGCACGGGGGTTGGGAAGAAGAGTAGTAGGGATTTCTTTGTGGCGTACAAATGATTCATCAATGAATGCAAATCCAGAAGCCCCGGTGTCAACAAGTGAGTAGGTTTGAACAGTTTTATTTTTATCAGATACGATACAGGAAACAACAAGATGGTCGTTATCCGAAACCTTCTCACAAGAGACACCAGAAACAGCAGAAGCAGACAAAGAAATAGAGGGGACCTGGCCTAAGCCACCTAAGACAGGTCCTCGTGAAAACCCGACTGATCGGGGGCAACAACAGCATTCGCACCGGGGGATCCGAGACCCAAAGAACCAGAACCAGAAGAAGAAGCACCAAAGGGAAATCCAAAAACATATCCGGAAGAAGACGAAGAAGAACCACGAGAAGAAACTTGAGAAGCAGGGGGCGCGCCGGCCCCGGACATAACAGGAGGTACACCGACCTCAGAAGTAGCAGCAACACGAGCAGGACGAGCAACAGGACGAGCAGGACATTCGGCAGCGAAGTGGCCAGGACCTCCGCAGTACATGCAGAGACCTTGGGCAGCACGACGGGCACGTTCGGCGGGAGTAATAGGGCCACGGCGTTGGGGACGGCGGGCACCAGAAAGATCCATAGGGACAGCACCCCCCGGGAGATGAGAAGGGTGAGAAGCGGGGGCAGGGGCAGACGCGGGGACACGAGCAGGGGCAGAAATGGAAGCAGGACCAACGGGTTGACGAGCGGGGAAGGATGTAAGACGATCCCTGGCTCGGGCATCCCTCAGCCTATTGTCCAATTTTTGGAGCAAAAGGACATATTCCGACGTAGAGGCGGGGACGTCATGGTGAATCATAGCCGAGCGGAGTTCTCGGGACAGACCTTGGGTTAATGCATGTTTCTTTGCTTCATCGTTCCACCTGACCTCAGCGGCCAAGCGTTGGAATTCAGCAAAGTAAATGGAGAAATCCCGTCCACCCTGAGTAAGGCATTCGAGTTCTCTCTCGGCGGTGGCAATACGGTCTGGATCCCCAAAAGCGGTTTCCAGAATGGTAATCAGGGCTTCGGTATCTTCAAGGTCAATACGCCCCCCTGCCACAAGTGGCATTACTTGGGCGAGGGCACGTCCGGAAAGAAGATTAATGGCATAGGCGAGACGGGCTTGGGCAGCGGGAAATCTATCCTGGTTGGCCATCATCTTGAGGCGCAGTTGAGTAACAAAGGGGCGAAGTTCCTCTCTCTTTCCGTCGAACTTGGGTGGGTCGGGGACCTTCTCTGAGCGGGGAGCCACCGGGGGAACAGGCGGGTTTACGGGAGGAGGCGGCGGAGGGTTATTCGGAGGAGGTGGCGGAGGATTATTCGGAGGTGGCGGAGGAGGAGCTTGGGCAGAGAGCATGGCGTTAAGTTGCCTAACCTCTGCGAGTTGTTCCTCCAGTTTCGTGACTTGTAGTTCTAGGTCGGTAATAGCAGAGGCTTGGTTAAGGGCCATGCTTCGCTCCTGTCTAGCCACATCCCTCTCGTGTCGAAGTCTTTGGATATTATGAGCTATAAAATGGAGCAGCAGCTCCTTGTCGTGTTCATATTGAGTAGTAAACTCTGCAAGGGTCGTGGGGGCCGCCCATGTTTCTGGGGTTAACCCACTGGCGGCCATCCTTTCCGTTATAATAGGAGCGGGAGTCATAGCTGGGAAAGACATAGTGTATCGGGAGCCAATAGGGAGGCAACGTAGTCTAACGGGGCGGGGTCGGGTTCAGGTCCAGGAGTAACGGGGCAGGACGGGTTCGGCTCAGGATACACCAGAGCGGAGACAGGTTCAGGTTCGGGAAAGCAAGGACAGGTTCAGGTTCAGGTTCGGGTTCGGGAGCAAGCAGGGCAGGAGGCGAAAAGCCAAAGTAATAGATTCCTAACAGAAAGAAGACGTTGCCTAGAGAGGCGAAAACATAGGAAAGTATCACTCCATATATACAGTAGTTTCCCCGCACCGCTGACTCATATCATAGAATCCCATCGAAACACATACAATCTCAACCCTTCCTCGCTAGTCCCAATACCATCATTCAATGCATCCATCATCCCATCCGTCCTAGCGCTTACATTCCATTACCCGAACTCCTTCCTATTCCATTCTCTTACTTCCGACATTCACCGATACTATTCAATAATCCGGTTCCGGAGGCGTCTAGGCGGCAGGGGGGGTGCAGGGGCTTGGGCCGTGATAGGTACTGAAGAGGGAAAATTTGGATCCAAAGCTAAGTTTGTTGGTGGATTCTTTGGCAAATGAACCCGCTGAAAAGAATGCCTCTCTACAAAAGTTGTTTGAAGAAGGATATACGGCTGACCCATTTCCCCAAAAGATATTGAACCTACGACAAACAGATACGAAGCAGTGCAAGGAAATTTCCTTGGCAGAATGCACCGAGGTTGACGGTCGTTTACTTTATCGCGAATGCCTTTATGTCCCAGACTATGCCCCCCTACGATTAGAAATTCTTAAGCAATATCACGATGCCCCCTCAGCAGGTCACCCCGGCAGAGAAAAGACCTTCGAACTGGTTAGTAGGGATTACTATTGGCCAAATATGCGAGACTACATCGGCCAGTATATTCGGAATTGTCACACCTGTCAACGAAGTAAGCCAACAACACATGGCAAGCTAGGAGTGCGACCACTTCCCATCCCCGAACAACCCTGGAGAGAAATTTCTATGGATTTTGTTACAGGTTTGCCGGAAAGCGAAGGATACGATGCCGTACTAGTAGTGGTGGATCGACTTACTAAAATGCGCCATCTATTACCTTGCAATACGACGGTTAATGCGGAAGATACGGCAAACCTATATCTGCAACATATTTGGAAATTACACGGTCTGCCAACACACATTACCTCTGATAGGGGAACCCAGTTTACAGCTAAATTCTGGAAGTCCCTTTGTAAACACATCAGCAAGACTTCATTTGTCTCCTGATGTCTCCTGAGCCTCAGGAGATTCAAAAAATATCCAGGAACCTCAGGAGACTCTCAGGAGACCCAGGAGACTGTTGGGAGACTGCATACACAAGTAGTAGTTTGCTGATGCAACTTAAGGTCGAGGCACGAATGTCAACTGCATTCCACCCGGAAACTGATGGCCAAACGGAAAGACTTAATGCCGTTATGGAACAATACCTCCGAGCATATGTTTCTTATCAACAGGACGATTGGGCGAAGTGGTTACCTATGGCAGAATTTGCAGCAAATAATCAGGTTTCCGCCTCCACGAAAGCTACGCCCTTCTTCGCGAATTACGGCTATCATCCTCGATTTACAATAGATCTTCAGAAGCCCGAAAAGTCTCCCCCCAGTCTGGATGCGCATGAGTTTGCCGGAAAGATGAAGGAGCTCCATGAGTATTTACGGACTCAACTACGAACGGCTCAGGATCAACAAGAAAAGGCAGTAAACACCAAAAGAACCCCCGCCCCTAGATGTGAAGTCGGAGATATTGTTTTTGTGTCGGCAAAGATTATTCGTACTACTCGCAACTCGAGGAAGCTCGACTGGAAGAAATTGGGGCCTTTCCCTGTGCAAGAAGTGGTTTCTCCCTATGCCTATCGCCTGAATCTCCCCCGCTCGATGAAGATGCATCCTGTCTTCCACGTCTCCCTCCTTGACCTCGCAGCAACGGATCCCGTGCAAGGACAAATACTTCCACCGCCCCCACCAGTTATTGTTGAACAAGAGGAGGAGTATCAGGTTGAAGAAATATTGGATTCCCGATTTCATGGGAAACAAGGACTTCAGTATTATGTGAAGTGGACAGGCTACGCTGACCCTACTTGGGAACCCGCCGAGTACCTTAACCAAACTAATGCCGTCGATATCTTTCATGCACGCTACCCCAGTAAACCGGGACCGGTAGAGACTAAGGCTCGCAGGAGCTCGCTCAGCGCTACTTTCATGATACAATGGACGCGCAGGATGGCGAATCCGACTGGACGGATTGGGATTATTGTGCATTCGGGAAGAAGGATTTGTCAGAAGAGGTTCTATGAGGTTCTGTTACACGGGCAAGTGAGTCATAGTGGGATTACGGGGAGAATGAGTATGTTAAAGTGAGGGGTTGTCGGATATATAAGGGAGGCAACGGGGCTCTCAAGGCGGGGGTGTGGTGTGAACTTCGTTCCGCAAGATGCAGATAGAGTAACAGCGATACTCCGATAATATAAAGGAGTATGAATTATAGAACAAGAATAGCGATAGTTTCTGAAGAGAAAACTATGATAAATTGATAAATACAGAAGACGTTGCGTAGAGAAGAAAGGAAAGGAAAAGAACGACACAAGTAGGCCCCGTTGCCTCCCTTATATATCCAACAACTCCTCACTTAACATGACTCATACTTCCGCGTAACCCCACTATGACTCACTCCCCCGTGTAACAGAACCTCATAGAACCGCTTCTGACAAATCCTTCTTCCCATACACACAATAATCCCAATCCGTCCAGTCCCAGTCCGCCCATCCTGCACAGTCCATTGTATCCATGAAAGGGGCCTACTTGTGTCGTTCTTTTCCTTTCTTTCTTCTCTACGCAACGTCTTCTGTATTTATCAATCTATTATAGTTTTCTCTTCAGAAACTATCGCTGTTCCTATAATACAATTCATAACTCCTTGATACTATAGGAGTTATCGCTGTCACCCTACCCGCACCTTGCGGAACAAAGTCTATACTACACCCCCGCCTTGAGACCTTGGCTGCTACCTTGTACCTCCGTTATTCCTGGCCGTGTCCCCCAACTTGAACTTCGTCTCCGTCATCATTGTCATCTTCCTGCCTCGTAGTCTATTTACTCCGTTACAATTAGTTACTCCTTAAGCATATACTACTTCTAATTTCTGTCCAGGTATGGCTGGTCGCTTATATAATGGAAATTCTTGGGACGCAACTGCCTCAAGAAAATCTCTAAGCCCAAAGTCCATTCAATAAGATATTTTCTTTCAGTGTTGTCTGTATTAAGCTGTGATGCATTTTAGATATGGGCCCGGATTTTTTTCAATGATGTTATTCTGATCTCAAAAGAAAAGAAAACTGTATGTTTGATTTGTTCTTGTCATCTTGTGTCTGAGATGCTACTTGTCTCTTATTTTTTTATTCCATCTTTTTTATTATACAAGCCAATAATAATATTTGTGAGGCAAAAAGGAAGAGCAACGATCCGAGACTAGTATAAAAAAAAATAGAGGGAAAGAAATTTGATAGTAAACCACACCCGGTTTACTGACAAGCCTCGTTTATGGAAGTACATTCAGTAACTCGCATTGGTTTATGGTTGTGGGATGGAGTCATTGTGTTGTAGCCTAGCCTGAATTTTAATTTAAAAATTTCCACTATTCTATATGCGGGTATATTGTCTGGCAACTCCACTAAAGAACGTCGAACTTGGATTTGCTATATAGTATCTGAGTGGTCTTTGGAGAGGCTAGACATTTGGTATTTCCACCTAGACCATCATATGAAAACTTTCATTTCACCTGGGTTGGCCTGGTGGACATGCCAGTGATCATTGAAATCGCCCCACAAAAACATCCGAGGGATCATGCGTATGGAATTTGTGTCATTTTAGGTGTATGGGTAGGGTAGGTTATCAAGATGCGTACTCTGGTACCCTTGTGGGATGTCCCCTCGCCGTTGCCAGATTTTCCATCACAAAATCGTAGTTTGAATGCGGAGGGTTGGCGAAGGATAGGAATTCCAGGTCAGGTCATGTATCATCTCTGTTCACCGAATATCGCTTGACCATCATCGGAGGAGGCCTGTTGGTCAGTGCCCTCAATGTCAGGTTTTTTCCGCCTGGGCCGTCACTGTCTTCCTTGGATAGGTGACCTATATGCTTAAGAGCGATTTAACATAAGGAGCGGTTATGTTATTATATGATATCGCTCTTGAGTTGGGATCTGTTCACAACCGAAGATAACATATTAGCTTTCGAGCCGATCTCAGTACAGTTCCTAGGTATCACTCACTAGCTTAAAGTTCCAAAAGGTAAGTCACAGATCATATTTTGAAGTCATAATGATATCATGATGTGTTTTATTCTTAAAACCTCACACAGGAGGTGCCGAAGTAGATAGATTGGAGATTGGTTAGGTTTGAGAGATCAGGATATGGGCTTGGATATTAGTTTGTTATCGCTGACAATCGTTCTACATTCGGTTATGGTATTTGAGCCTGGCGAATGGGGCCGTATGCCCTCGACCTTGCAAAAGCAACTCCTAGGGCGTAGAATGAAGTTGGAGTACTGGACTTTCCAAGCGCTCATGGCCTCTGTGACGGCGGTGGAGAGGGCTTATTATCCGCCTACCACGAGTATCTGGCGGAGATAGCCCGTAGATGGCGAGGGGAGAAATCGACACACAGAGGATTTCTTGTAGCCAGAAGTCTCAACACGCTTGGTTTGTGGCAATGATATGATATCACTCTCCTTGCAACTGGTCGAGTAGTAGGTTCCGTCATACTTTCCCTCTCGAGGTAATTTGTTTCTCTGTGCTCATAGGTCTTTGGGAGGTAATTTTGAGTATAAATATGAAGCTCCAGCGCTCCTCTTCTATGAATTGTGCTCAAGATGGCTTCTTACCCAGCAGACGAGAAAGCCCACCCATTACGGTGCTAGCAAGTCGCTCTTATGCAGCATGCAAGAAACATAGCGACGGCCATTCAACGCATGGCGTATCAACTCCTCTTGTCGACAGCGGTCGCGCTGTGGCACTTCCGTTGAGACCAGTGAGTGTTCGGGGGAGGGCGGACGAATAATGCTGGAAATCGGTCGGGCAAGCGGTCGGAGGTCAGGTAGGTTCCCGAGATCTATGATTAGTAAGACGAGGAGTTCGTAAAATGAGAGACGATACTAACTGATATGCAGGGTCCCAAGCTTAAACAACACGTTCAATCTCGCTATCGTGCGAGACAAGAGCTAGTCCAATGCAAGATTGCCGGCCTCTAACTCATGCCGACTAGTTTGTTTTAGGTCAGGACAGACACCCTAGACCATCATGTGCTTATAAATCATTCGAGCTGTATAAAGTTCCACATCAGCTAGAGATTCTCTAACATGTGGATTCGGCCTCAGGGCTCCCTCAGAGTTGAGGCTAACTGCAGCAGTGCAGTTGTTGCAGCTGTGTGGAAATGGTGAGCATTTATGCCTCGGAGCGTTGGGAAGTCGCTTGGGACCAGACATGAAGACATGGAATGGAGGGATATTGCCTTCTCTATCATGCCGCCTCTGCTTTTATACGCCCGGGGCCTCATCGGTTGGGCGACTCTGTTGTGGGGGGCTGGGAAGTTCAGCAATGGATGGGAGGGTTGAACCTAGGGTTGCACCCAGCCGCCTACCGCCAGCAGCAAGCTGCGCATAGGGGATAGGTATCAGAATATGTAGGTTGAATCTATCCTGACGTCATCTTGAATCATCTCTGATCAGGGAAAACTCAAATCGATTGGGAAGTTCATCATACCCATTGACCAAAGTGGTATGGACAAACTCTCGGTTGACGGGGCTGCATTGGCCTGTTCAGTTGGTACTGGGTGTACGATCGATCCTTATTTCGTGCATTTGCATATGGATATGTGCAGTGGGTGGTAGAATTCCGAGGAGGGTGGCCTAGGGGTTCTGTGGGTAGAACTCGTGGTGAGGTAATCATCGTGGATTCATGACTTCCGGGGGATGTAGCGCGGAATGAATCTGTCAGGCTGAGTCTATGTGGCTTTCCTCCGCGTCAACTACATGTAGGTGACTGGTAAAGTCCTTGAAAGGTCTACATGAAATTGATGGTAGTAAAAGGCTATACCACATAGAATTGGTAATAGTCAGCTCGGTGAAATTTAATGCTAGGTTGTCTCGGTTGTCGTCTCGGTGTGATGGGGATTTCTATACGGAGGGAGGTATGTAGCCCATCATCACTCTGTGTTTAGTGCGCTTACAAAGGGAAACAGGCTGTCAGACTTCTGAGTGGGTGTAGGTGGAGTGTGGGGACGAAACAGCATTCCGCATGGCGCGCTAAATCAAGCCGAGCGGACGAACATCTCCACGGGAAATAGTTATAATCAGCTGACCGAGCAGCCTTTGAACAGATGAGTTTCCGATAATTAAAGCTAATAAAAGGACCGCTGAAACGGACCCTGCCGGGGTGTAAACTCCGGTTTAGCCCGTCGCTAAATGGGCCCTAGGTACATGTACTAGATTTTACCTTCTATAGCAGGATCTAGTATCCTTGCGCGTACCTTCCATACACTTTGCGTTATTAACTCAAGCGCGGACTGTATTACAGCGTTTCCCTAAATACTACATGTAGTAGCAAAAAGAGAGTGGGATTACTAGGGTATTCCCTAGTCTCGCCCCCATACCTCATCGGTATTTTTTTGGTGGTGTGGGTCAATACCAGTACTAACATACTAACCACACCAAACACAACAAAATAAGGGATGGGCAAGAGACCAGGTTTTCCCCTACTTTCACAATTATATAATTACACCTCCTATAGTGGCGGCTGAATTTGGTATTCATCATTCAATTCCGTAGTCTTATGGTAATGACTTCGCCCATTTCCTCATACTGTAGGCCCATTAGGCTCGTTTCAAAGGTAGGAGCGAGTGCCACCCAAACCGTGGGTCTAGAACCTCATTAGACCATCGAAGATTTCACTAAGCTCCCCAAGTTACTAAAGTAATTCCTTACCTTTTCTACTATGTATCACGTGGGTCTAGTATTAAGAGACATGTAAACTCGGTGCGCCGCGGGTACCATGAAGCCGAGAAAGCCCACGCAGAGGTAGTGTTTGTGCCCTAGATGTTTTGTAAGTAAAGCCTTAGGTAACTTTGGTGTTGTCATGCCTGACCTAGGCCCAGTCCGACTTAGTGCATTTCTGACCCTCATCAACGGTAGGTACACTCTACTGCAGCTGCCCAGAGCCAGCTTCTGGCTTGGGGGTGACTCTTAGTAATAGTCTATCCCGACCAGGATACCTATCTTAGGGTTACACTAAGCGTGATAGATGCACCACTTCTACGTAGACATAGATTGACCGGACTATTCGGTTATAGTATTACCGCACAGGGGAGTTGAATATGATGTACGATCCGTAACAGAAGTAAGAGGTAGGGAGAGGATTGGAATGAGGTAAGGTGGGAATAAATAAAACAAATACCTGGTCATCATTCGCTATCTTTGGAGATATTTTGTTTCTTCAGATGATAAAGCCCATGGTGATGCATTGCTTGGCCGATGCATAGAGCAAGGTGAATGTTTGTATAACCACAAGCACTTTAGAACAGGAATTATATGTGGAGCTTGGTGGCATGAATGTGGATATCAAACTTCACTTTCTCCGTGTTGGCCAAAGCTCATGCTGAGATCTAAGATGGAAATTTCTCTGAGGGATTTCTCTTCAGTGCACAAGATAACGGGAAAGACAGTATCGTCCCATAAATCGGGAGCGACGTCAAAGAAAAGCACGACTTTATATTAGAATATGCAAAATATGGGTTAAGTTTAGCAAGCAGGTAGCAAGATCTATTTCAGTACAAATATTGCTAATATATGATATTTACAGTATATCATACCTCAACGCAAACAAGTAACAGGCAACTATTGGAAATTAAATTCCTATTTACCGGCAATACCCAGCCACACCGTACCCGTCGCCGTTTCCTCTCTGCGTTTCTTTGCAGAGCTTCACAAGTACCATTCAACTCCCGACATATCGGCCGGAAGGTACTGGTGATGGATGAATCGATTAAACTCACTTTCGAAAGAAAAGTCGAACGGGAGTGGCTGAGATTGGTGGGGGTTTGGACCATTACTACCAAAGATGTAGAGCTGATGGTCATTTGTATCATGAACAACTGTTTGATGCCAATCTGCATTTGAGATCGGGATCTCATGATCATTCTCGGCACAAGCAATCGGGAGATCCAAGGACACATTTCCGCCAGTGGTGGATAACTATACACCAGAAAATTCGGGTTAGAAAATATATCATAAAGTCGGCTAGAGCCGGAGAAGTTCTGATGAGTAGCACTTACAACCTCATGTACTGGCGCCCTGCTATGTCTCAGCCCCAACTGCGGTGTGGAAGAGACCAACCTAGCTCTCTTAGGGCTTCTCGAGGGATCGGTATTTGAAGGGGTCATTGAGTTCGGATTTACAAGAGCAGTAGAGTTGTCGGCATGTGTCGTCGCAGTAGTATAGCCCACATTCGTTGCACTAGAGTTGGAATCGACAGGTGCCCTTGCAGCAGTATAGGTCACATTTGTTGGAGCAGGGCGGATGTTGAGAACTGTTGGGGCAGCAGTATAGCTCGCATTTGATACAACAGGAGGCGTATTGCGTGGTGTCGGCAGCGCAGTATAGTTCCAATTTGCTGCAGCAGGGTGGATGCTGACAGCTGCTGCCGCGGCAGAGTTATTCAGATCGTAGTCATGGCTGCGCTTTTGATGCTGCCCAAGGAAAGCATTTACTTCACAAATCTCGATGAAGACTCTGCAATCTACCTTGTATGCCGGGTAGAGGTATTTATATGCGACCCTATCATGGTTGCTTTTACTGTTGCCGGCGGCATCGTTGAACTCGATCGACTCGCTGGACTCCGCCCAGAAGGATACGTGCTCAAAGCGCTGGATTGTCGATCTCGGCAACTGATTTCTCTTCAACATAAGGATTTTGACTAATTTCTTTATAATATTAAAGAAGCTGTATCCACCTGCCTGTTAGAGTGCCTCTTAGATTAGAGAGAAATGGGTCTAGCAAACGTACAATGAAAACTGTCCGATCTGGAAATGCCCGTTCTGTATATACCTCTCGCCCCAAATGATGGGCAAAACCTGCCTTGCGAACTTATATAGCCTGTTGTTACACTCAAGACGCCGCGTCTTATCCGTCAAGAGAGTACGCTCTTTTCGAACCAATCCAACAACATAATAGGTGAGTTTTTCAAAGGAACGCCTGTCGAGGAGGGAGTCGTTTGTGAGACCAGACGTGAAGGCGTCACGTGGTATCCATCCTTGGACGGGAGACTCGTTGGGAAGAACGATCTCGTTCACATTCCTTTTTTGGAACGCAGGGACGGGAGTAATACCCATCGTGAAGTTGCTTTGGGTCATATTGGCGTTTGTGCTGACTAAAGTCTCAAACGTTTGCATTTTGGTTTTCGTCGATGCTTTGTTCTTGCTGGTTGACGGCTGCCCGAGAATGTTAGAATACTTGACTATGAGGCCATTACCTCGACATAACTCCCCTTTTATAGTACACACCAAAAGGATTCCGCGACAATACTTACCGTTTTCTTTGAGGTCAATGGTGTTGTGACAGGGTAAAGAGTTATACGGCTTGGTAGCAAGTAGGGAGAACTAGGAGTGAGCTTCTTGGCAATGAATGTGATCTTAGATTTGGGGGGGGGTTTTGGTAAATTCTGTCTTTTTGGGGGTTCTAAGGGTCATCTCAGAGGCCTTTATATGGTGGAGGGGGTATGGAGAGATGGCCCCGTGGCTATTTCATGAGAGTAGTGTATTTGACTAGCAGCTCAGTAGGACGGCCCCAGGTGGTCCAGGCAGGTCGATTTGGTTTTGCCGCTCCGTGGTTTGCCACAAAGTCTTAAGGTCCTCTACCGTGCTCCTAGTCGGCCCCTAACCTCGTTTTTCATACTCCGCTCTTAACATACCATACCAGACCCGGTTTTCACAACAAACGAAATGACATTCGTGGACGAGGAGTCCGTTGCCTGTGTGGGTATGTATCTAGCTAATGCTTCCCGATCTAATTTAGTAAGGACCAGTTCCACGTTTCCACACCATTTGCCACTGTGATTCCGGTATGGGATTTGGGAGATTCTGGTGGTGGGCTGAATTTTCAAACCAAAGGGCCTCTGGCAAAGTGACATCGTGCTCAGCAGACCATCTAGCTCCAATCCGGAAAGGTAGACAAGGCATGGCCCGTGGGGAAAGAATCTTCCTGCTTTCAAAAAGGACTTACGATGGACCAGCACCGACAACCACGCCACCACACCCGAGAAACACCGCAAAGCTACTGGTCTGGATCAGGCCCACAAAAGGTCCCTTGGGACAAGCGGAAGCATGGGTATGGTGGGTTCGACCTAGTGTACGCTTGTCCAGCACCCCGCAGAATGATTATTGACGAGACTTGTAGTGAGCTTAATATTATTGGTATGTAGCACTCCACCAGAATCGCTCTTAAAGACTAAAATGAAGTGGGTAGTCTATCTACTATCACAACTGGATACCTCTGCTCTTTGTACAATGTGTAGTTGCTTTTGAGCCCGGGTTACCTGCTTTACCTAGGATATTAATGTCGCCGAGTTTGGTTTACCAATAAAATTTTATGACCTAGCCTGGCAAGAGAAGACATAGCCCGTAATGCCCATCACAGTTCGTGGCCCAACGAGTCACTGTAAATGAACGAACACTAGCACACCCTCCGTTAAATACCTACCTAAAGTACCCATTCAGACTTTTGATACCTGGTTGCCTTGAAACGGACCTGACGAACGATGATTTCTCGCGGTTGTCAAATATGCTAACTCCCAATGGATTCTTATTCCTTAGATAACACGATTTAGGATCGGGATACAAAGATATTCTGGGGAGGAAAGATATTGGGGATGAAAGTAAGACGGATACACTTGATAAAGCCTGATTTACATTCAGACACTTTGGATGCTATAGTGTCCAACGCAACTTCCAAAATATCTAGTGGAAGAGTTTTCCAGACTCTTTGGCGTGCCAAGAGGACAGCCTAGCTGGTAGAACCGTCATGGCGCAGGAGAAATGATTCCTTCAGACCGCTTTTGGTAGTAGGCACGACCTCGTGACCCGTGATCCAGGGCAACCCAACACGGTAACCCCAACCCATGGAAAATTGGATGTTGAACCAATCAAGCACGGTTTCGGATGTTAAGAGCCGGCTTCAATCCAAGGTAAGCCGTACCCACCCCAACCGGTCTAACCACATAAACAGTGGCTCTGTATCTTGAAGGTGAGTGAGGGTAAGCGTCATGAAGCATGATGAAACCTTCTACAGTATGTGCTTATCTCTTTGAGTGCGGCGCTAGGGTATAGGGCCTTGGTTTTTGAGAAGGCTCGCCCAAACTGTGTATTGGACTAGCTTTAAAACTAGTTGACCTCTTGGAATCGTTTTTGGGCGGGTGCGGCGCAACCAGCACGGGGCGGCGAGCTGCTGGCGGCGCCGCCCCTCCATGCGTAAAGGACCCAAAGCCGACCTACGTAAAACCCAACCAAGAGTAGTCTCCCGCCCGCGCCACCGACCCACCGCCTTCAACTACAGTTTTCACCAACACCACTCCCGACACCATTCCAGCCCCACCGCGTCCTATCTCAATATAAGCTGTAAGTATATGCATGGTTAATATGTTGTTCTTGACTCTTTTAGGTAATATATAGTGACATGTAGAGCTGTGAATAGAATGCCGAACCCATACAAACATGTATCTATCTTCAAGCAACAGAAGTGTGCGGCTTCCGCCTGGTCGCAAAAGTGCGGAGCGCGTAGTGTTTAGGCCCTGTTCCATCGCGGGTCAACTAAGCGCTGGGTAACGTTACTCTAAAAGCCCCAGCGGACAGCCTGCCCGGAGCAAATCCCCTAACCACGAAAGGTAGTTTAGCACTAAACCTTGTAAGGATTGCCGTGTAGAACTTTTATTTTTTGTTTATGTCTTCTACGGGTTGTGCAAAAGACTTGAATGCAGCGGATACTCCTCTGAGGTATATCTGTCATCTTGTATTGACGCCCTTGCCGGACCTTTCATACATGGTTTTTGATGTCGACGTCAAGTCACATGATTATTTGCACGGACTATCACTCGACGAGTGATTTCTTGTGATTCGAAAATCAAATCCCTGATATAGACCGAGCCACGGGAACTATATACTGCCTCTCAATCACATCCAGTTAAACTCGTTGAACAGATTCTTCAAAGTCCATAATACCATAGTATGACTCCCAGCTGTAGTTTTCCTTTAATTTGAATCGCCTGCCCACAGAAACGACCCCCTTCGGCCAGTGGAGCCACGTAAGCAGATAGATTTAAATATCTCCTCTTTATGCTTCTTCTCCCCTACAAATATTAGCATTTGTTGCATACCATTCCACAATAGTCAGACTAAACCCGCTTCCTCATCGCCTCTCCCATTCAACCAAACCCGACACACCCCATATTGCCTCGTTGACACCCGAAAAAACCCATCTCCTCTTGTCAAAACCGTAGAGACCTTTGATCCTAAATGAATCAACTAGACCCGTCATTTGAAAATAAGAGGGGTACTGATGATTAGTTTTTAGACGCACTTTGCTATAGGGAAAATGGTACTATTTCCTGCTTTCGACGAACGGGTCTGAAAGGTAGATCTAGGGATTGGGTTGACTTGGTTCCAAGGTGTAATTACTTCTTTCTCTTCTCGGGGATCCCCCAGATTGGCGTTTGGTGTCAATTTGTTTGTAAATTGTAAATCAAAATTCCCTTCCCCCACACTACTCAGCACTCTTTTCCTATTTTTCCCGCTCCTTATATGGTAGGACTGGGAGACCACCCCCCCCCCTTGCTGAAAATAAAGGAGGTCTTACCAGTAGTTCCTCATCCTATCAGATCAAACTAGTTTCTAACTTTCTAAGGAGCAGTTTTGGTTAGTCTTCCTTCTCGCTATTTAGTTCAGTTCCGTTTTTGACTGGGGTAGGACCGGTTCTATAGGTAGTGCGTTGGGACTTCTTATATTGAGTATGGGCATCTGTCTAAGGGGGCACTTGGCGGTCCCCTACATGATGGGTTCGGGGGCCTAAGGGTAATGAGCATCAGATTTTGATTATGCATCATGCGTGGCGGTGTGAGGATTGGGCCATGGGGGCCAAGGAAAGCCCTGCAGTACACGAGTCGAAAAGATAACATATTGTCTATAGAGCATGAAAATCTCGGGTCCTTTTCCCATACTAATGTATCCTAACACCAAGGATGCTTTATACCTCCAGTTGCGTAACCCGTGCACTTTCATGAGTTTTTGGGATAGGCATATCTCCACTCCCAAGATAAGATACAATATCTAGAGCCCTTCTATTATCACTGTATGGTAAGCTATCATACATCAGCAAGACTTCATTTGTCTCCTGATGTCTCCTGAGCCTCAGGAGACTCAAAAAATATCCAGGAGCCTCAGGAGACTCTCAGGAGACCTGGGAGACTGCGATACACAAAGAGTAGCTCATCACGATAGTGAGACGTAGGCCTATTGGCTTCTATACGCATGTACCCAAGAGCATAACGGGCAAGAAGTTGTGTCTAAACTACTAACATCATCATCATCATCAACACCATCATTCTAACTATCAGCTTCTCACCTTCACCATCGTGAATGCCAACTATCAACATCAATAGAACAGTATTAGATAAACCCCAACCTGTTTTGCTTAGATTCATGTGCAAATTCTTGTTGTAGTTATTGTGTCCCCCAACTCTGGCAAGCCTAATGATGAAAGAGATGATCTGAAGGTGCTATTGATGTGGGCGGTGATGCATATAGTGATTTAGTGATGATCGGGTGATGAAGTTGAAAATGTTCGTTATAGCTGGGCAAAGCGACACAGCTAGGCATGGCTAGAGGGACTGGGCTTTTATCAAGATACATGTATATCTATCGTCCTATCAGAATATATATATCGCCTAGTTAGGATATATATATCGCTTAGTTAGAAAATCCATGCTCTTGAGAAACACATATCCTCAATTTAGTCTCCGTCAGTGGGTATTTTAACCTACCAGTTAAATTGTTTATTTGTCAAAAATTAGTATATAAAATACATTCTTTCTTCAATATCTTAAGTTAGCTGTAGTATTTTATTTGAATACTATCAGATACAACTCTTGTTTTCCAAATATATCCTAAATTCAAAATATTCTGAAACAAATTAACATAGGTCAGAGTATCCACTGGCGAAGGCTAATCCTCATAGGATGATATATATTGGTCTATATCCAGTGCGAAGGATAACTTTACTTTTTGAGCCCAAAACATGCAAAATTATAATTTCTTATTCTTGTGCCCAGGATATATTACCATATCACTACACAAATCGATGTACCATAGGGAAAGCGGTTGTTTATACATTGGCATAGATAGCTGGAATATAATTATCACTAAAAGTAGGAGCTAGGTAGGAATTATCAAATTTTTGAACACTCTAGCTGGAGGTATTATAATCTTGTTTATGACTGTGAGGGGCTGGTAGTAGAAACACTATAGGGCTACAGATCTGCTTTTACCTATACACCCGCCACTCCCCATACATTGATGTCGATATATGGGCCGGCCCAATAGACTGTCATCATCAGATGGCATTCCCTATTCACCAATGGGAAATGACAAGTATTGGGGACTCCTATTTGGTAACGTTTACATGCGGGTAGAGGTAGGGACCGGTATACCATCCATGTCAAGTTCACTTCACCAGACATACGTGACCAGTGGCAAATTAAGGTTCGGGTTATGTACATAAAGTCATGTGGGACTAAAGGGGTGTGCAACTAACGTTACGGTGTGTAGTGGTAAATATTTGATGTATACTCAATAGTATCAAGGTTCAATCTTAGGAGCTGTCTTTAATAACTGTGAAGCTCAGTGTTTTGATTTGATTGTATTGTTGATAATCCCAGTTGGTGCTTCCTATATGGTCAAGCCTTGCCAACCTAATGGGCAAGAGGGCCGTCCGTTTACTATACCTAACAGATCTAGTCATCCTACTGGAAGGTATAAGTGTAAGGCTCCGGGTATTTATCTTGCGCAACCTCACATTGTACATGAGTGGGACCAAGAGATAAACAGCCGGATTCAATTATGCATATTTCTTTCCTTGTATTTACGGAAGCCCTTCCCTACCCCTAGGAGCTATATGATGACCTTGGAGTTCTATACCAAGCCTCTAGAAGCATTACTGGACTACAAAGATTTTTGTCACACTCCTGGACCTACTGGCGCATTACCAAAGGCTCTGGACTTGCTCCAGGAGTTGTCGATCTACCTCGGAAGCTATCCAGACTACTACACCTATTTCAAGGGCCATGGCCTGATCCTAAGAGTTAGGTGTTTACCCAAAAGCTGGAGACCCGCCTCAGTAGCTGTGTGATCACTCCAATAGCTGTCTACTTACCAATTAGCTGTGAACCAGCCTCAGGATATATAGACCTGTCTTAGTAGTTATACAACCTTCTGCATCCGTTCCAAGGTATGTAGACTTAAGCCAAGACCTGTGGAGTCATTCTAGGAGCTCTGTACCTTTCCTAAAAGCTCTAGACTCGCCATATGTACTGTTTAATTATTTGAGGACCTTTGAACTTGCTCCAGTTGCTGTGGACCACCTTAAGAGCTGTGGAAGCTTGGGGATTTAGTGCAGGAGCGATGCACTTATACCGGGAGTTATACAGATACTTCTCTATACTATACATATTCAGGGACAGTACCAGAGGCTTCACCTCCTCTACTGAAACTGTGCTTGCATCTATATAGCTAATTTAGTCGAGTTCTTTGGCACCCCTGCTTCACCTACTATAACATTATATAACAATATGCGGTAAATTTGATGAAGCCCTCTTTCAGTAGCTCTACTCTAAAGTGAACTTGCCTATCAGCTGTTTTTCAAATACAATACCCCGAAAGACGATAGTCCAGTGACGATTCAGTGCTTGCAAGCTCCATAAGATTGTACTACTTTGGAGTCAGCTGTTGAAAGAGACCTGAGAGTATATTGACTTGAACCTGCATGTTGGGAGAACTTTGAGGGTGTGCTACATTGGTATAGCATATAAATAATCATCAAGAGAATGCTGTTTTGAGTATAACTGTTAGAGATTATTTGAGGGTGTGTAGCGATGACTCAACTGTTGGAAAATATCTGAGGGTGTGCTGCTTCCAGTAAACTGTTGGTAAAGCTTTTAAAGTATGCTACTTTCAGCTAAGTTTGTCTAAACTCATATCAATCAATATACTTAACGTCATTATGGGTCAATACATTTGGCGTCATTATCACTGATTGAATAAGCAAAAAGACCATTGGATTTTGATATGACGCATACATTTAATATAGTTGAAGTTTGTTTGTTTACTATTATGACATATATAGAATGTTCTACCATATTCTTAAAATTTAGTAGTAAGGTATGTAACAGATTTTGAAATCGTTGCAGAGAGCTATAAAGGAATAGATTCACTACCTTTCCGGTTGAGTATATTCTTTCTCTTTTTCTCTACAGATTATTCTATTCTCAAGCAAAGAATTATTTCAAATACTTCAAATCTGTGACGGAGTGACTAAGACTACAAGGAGGGCAGATGAAGATGACGACAAAGACAATAGTGGAGAACACAGCCAGAAACAACGGAGGCACAAGGCAACGGCCAAGGCGAAGACCAGAAACAGCGCAGGGAAAGCGAGGATTGTAGATATCGGCAGAGACAAGGTTATAAGACTCGCTAAGCTGGACAAAAGAGAAGACTATAGAGGTCGCAGTGGTAGGCAACCTTCGAGCAAGACGAGAAGAGTGAGGACTATGGATAGGATTTAAGTTTATTCCTATGTACGAGAAGACAGGAAGACGAGACAGAAAAGAAAGAAAGAAAAGAACTAAAGAGAACGACTCCACTCGCTATTTAACATCCTCCTCTACCAGTCCGCTCTGACTCATACATCAGTCCATAGAACCTCCTAGAAACCTCGTATCACTAAACCTCGTATTCCTCCCCACCATCTCTACAAATCCTATTACCAATCCTTCCTGCAGCGGAGTCTCATAAAAGAAATGACTACAACATCATAACACTCCAACTCCGCTTCGCTTATCACTACTTCTTCCGTCCCAACAGTACTACAACTACCGGCCCTTCGAAATTAATGTCAAGACGCCGGGACAAAATCACTCCCAATGGTGTTAAACTCTTCAACTCAACAAAGTTCAACTCAGTTAATATTATCACCATTCTCCGAGGAGTTCAAACGGGCATGGTATATTCGCCTACTCGGTCTGGGAGGTAAAGATCGCTCTCGTCCTAAACCAGAAAAACTTCAAAACATTTGAAAAATACTACTAGGAATTAGTACGCTAGAAGGGGATGAGAGAAGATTAAGACATAAAGTGAAGGTCAAATACCGATAATGATAGATATGGGTACGGAGAATTGGAAGATATATATATGCAACTGCAATTTTGTCGGCAATACTATCTATATCTAATAGATGTTCACCTTTCAAACAAGAGAACAGATCTTATAATAACAACTCCATATTAATAAATAGAAATCAATATATAAAATATTATTCAATCCCTACCAAACGAGTTCATTAAGAATTAATACAGTACTGATTTTTATTCGAATACTCACTTGGCTAGAAATGAAAAATAAGTTTTAATGGTAAGAAATAAATACTACTTTCCACATTCCTGATTGCCCTTGAGTCATTATATCCCAACAAGCTTCAATCTCTTGATTTCTTATTGACTTTCCGTAAAGATGAGCTTGACTAAAAGGTATGCTGTCACCTTGTTTCTCGATTTGGGTAAATTGCCAATGGGCATTGGCAATTAAAGGTGTTTCGGTACTATTATCAGAATGAAGAAACTTGAGTTTTATTCCTCCAATAGATATAGTTTTGAGATATTGCGATAGAATACCAACGGTAGTAGTAACTGAAATACCAACATATATCCAAACAATATATCTAGAATATGCATCAATTCCATCATATATTTCAATTCCGTAATTCTTAAACTTTAGATGTCCATCAATAGACCATACCCAGTTTGGGCCTAGAACCTGATAGTGTCCTTTATGATTCCGTTGACCTTTTAATCTATTGGAAACACCAACTGGATCCAACTCCCGTAGAATTGAAAACATTCTATCTCTAGCAACTGGAATGCCTTTAGCTTTGAAATGCCGATACATATATTCTCTCCCATATTGAGCGGGTAGTTGACTCTCCAGCTCAGCCTTTGATGCTTCCTTAAGTCTTTCATTGGCAAAGCCTACTTCAGCACTAGTTATTGAACGCAGAAAGCCAAGTTCTGTTCAAAGATTTTGTAAATAACGCCAACCAGTAATATATTTTGAATGCAATTAGCAATCACATAACGATTAATGAGGTTTTACGGTACCTCCTGAACCTAAAACAGGTAAAATCTCTTTGTCATTCAATGCAAGATGAGTGACACAAACAATCATCCAAAGCCTCAGCTCAGGAGTGTCATTGGTAAATATCCGCTTATTGATTTTCCAATTTTGAAGGACTGTTTTCAAATTCCGCTCACTGGATTCTGATTTTAATAACAATTCCATATTTACAGACTGTAGAATGTACCTTGCTTGTAGATTATGATTTTCTCTTAGGTAGATGAGAATTTGTTTGATATTCGCATTCTCATTAAGATATAAATTTATAATTTGCTCTTATAAAGCTTGAAAGGTATTTTTGGTCGGCTCATGTTTTCATATAATTGAATTGGTAAGTGGCGGAAGTATACAGTTGGGGAAATTAAGACTTTTTATACATTAGCAACCGAGATGAAAAATTTCTATATATAGTTAGATAAATTCACTTTCATATATAGCTAAAAACATTTTGCACATAGAGCCGTAAACTAATTCAAAACAGGAATAGTAAAGAAACATTTCAAACCTGTTTCTCATACCACATTTTCAGACCTTTATCCGTCATAAATACCATAGAATACCTATCACCAACAACAGGCAGATTATAATGTGCAATAACTGCAGAACGAAACATGATAATAGAACCCGTGGGAAAGGGCACTACTGAGAGAAGCTTAGAAAATACCAATTCTCCACCATCAAACGCACCCCAACAAATAATAACACAAATCCCACCTTTAATATCTCCTAAATTCTTATGAATTTTGATTTGCACCAATTTTTTTATCACAACCGCTGCAAACAACCCAGTATATTTGTTGCATCCATTCGGTACCTTTATAATTTTATAGACGTGATAAATCTTAGGGCAACTCCTGAAAATTAGACCTTCAATATATACAAAGAGACGCAAATTGGATCTTTGAAACTTCTTTGCAGCCATATAGAATAGATTATTCCTTCTCTTGTAATGCTTTCCTATTCCAGGTCCACGGTAGTGTGCAGACATATAAGGCTTAACAAATCTGCCAGATTTATACCAACACCCAAGAACTTTAGCAGTATAATCACCCTCGCATGGGTATAATCATAATTACTAGTAGGAAAGGATACGGAAAAGTCATAGGTATTCCAACCCTCAACTAGTCCATCAAATATATCCTCGGGTAATGTATTAATTGGAAATAAATGAACCAACATAATTCCTTTTGAATCAACCAGCCGCAAGCCATAGGTAATTTCTGACTTTGAATATACCCTATGAGTCCTATATAATTCATCTGGAAGCCTTTATAAAAAAGGGCTATGTTGTGTAGTCCTTGTCCTCCGATTAATCAAAGCCAAAATTAGTTTGGGGGAAGCAACCGTATTGGTTTGGGCTTGTATCTTTTGAATTGTATTATCGGTTGATTTATTACATTGCTTTTTCTTCCGGGCCGCTCTTTTTCTACTCCATTTTGACTTGGAGCAAACTAAAGGTTCGGTAATAGCGCTATCAATAGAGATGACTGACTCAGCAGTATCAGAATAATAAGCTGGGTCACATAGCCACCCTTCAGGTTTAAGCGGTGTACAGGTAATATTATGTTGAATCAACACTTGAGAAGTCAAACTCAGAGTAACTATAGATTCCTGATACTCAGAATCAATTTCCAAAGCATCGAGTTGATCTATACTATCCTCAACATCCTCCGGAAAACCAAATATATCAATGGTGACAGATAGGGGCACTTGAGTTGAGGAACGCAACATTTTGATATTAAATATACTAGCACAACTCCACGGGCTTTTGTCCAATGGCTTTGAAAAATAGATAGAAAGATTCCGCTCGCTGAGTATATTTAGGACCTATATAGTACATTGTTCTCCCGTGTGTTTCTAGAGTGACTTTTAGAACTTTAGTACTCCATTAGTTCAATTCATAGTGATATAGAGACGGAAATGCTTACAGCTCCACCAGTTCTGGTCCGATTGCTTCGAAAAGTAGATAGAAAAATTCCTCTCGTCGAGTATGTCTAGTACATATATAGCACACTACTCACCTATGTAATTCCAGGAATGAGTCCTAAGAGTTTAGTACTTTAGTATTTGAAATTATATTGATATAGGGACGGAAATACTCACAGCTCCACGGGTTTTTGTCCGATTGCTTCGAAAAGTAGATAGGAAGATTTCGCACGCTGAGTAGGTTCAGAGCGTTTACAGTGCAGTGTGTTATGTGTTTCCTAGGCACCAATTGAGATATTAGTATCTTTGTATATGAGAATAACAATATTCCACTTGTCTGTATACCTAGGCTCGTTACCTATGAATCTTATTACAAAAAAGTAGTGTTTGAAGATGTTATATTAATTTCTTTGCTTGCGGGAAATCTGAAGGTATAAAACTGTCAGTACTCCAGCCGTTATAGACGCGACCGTTATGATAATACTAACAATGAGGTTTTGTTAATTATTGTGACGAACAGATGTGCATAAGCAAAAGATAATTCTGGAAATCAGGTAATTAATATATCGAACATGACATTGTCCCAATAGTCATGATTATTCTGATTCCCAGTGGTTGGTGGTTGGTTAATGAACAAACGCGTCGATGAGCAATGCTAGAGGTAGTGTGGTGGTTGAGGCTGTTGCCATGGCAACCAATAACCCTGCAAGCCTAAGTCAAAAATCGTATCTGCCCTTTTGTAAGTATAGGCTGCCGTAATAGACTCTCATCTGGGGTGAAGAGGTTAGTCTGTAGGGTTTTGGCATCGCCTATAGGAGGGGCATTTACCTTGATGACTACATGTAAATATGGTGTCATTAAAAGACCTTGTACATCCAGAGAAATACAACCGATACCAAACACGGTTTCATTCAAACCTAGTAAAGGTTCCGGTTCTCAAATAGTGTCAATTCCATCAGCAAACTACTACTTGTGTATGCAGTCTCCCAACAGTCTCCTGGGTCTCCTGAGAATCTCCTGAGGCTTCTAGATATTTTTTGAGTCTCCTGAGGCCCAGGAGACATCAGGAGACAAATGAAGTCTTGCTGATGTCGGTAGGCTGCAAAGCTTACTGAAAGTCAACGCCATGGACTGGTAAGTTAATTTCTTCAAATATATGTTTAATACATTGATATTGGTATAGAATAGTCTACAGTGCAGTTGTCAGTCTGAATGCCGTACTTAGAGGTGTTCTTGCTTCCGCGCCAAATCCCTTTGCAGCATCAATTGTCATACCGGCATGAAGGGCAAAGAAAACAGATGCAATAACTTTGATGAAGAGTTGGTTTCCTTTTCTGATGACACTGGCGATAATAGTACAGAAGCCGGTACTGAAGAATCGGAGAATGGAAGCCCTATACTCAGTCCGGATGGTATATATCCTCTTGTAATTCCCATTCATCACATGCTAACAGATTCCAGAGGACAATGTTCTGCTAGATTCATTTCACATTAGGTCGAATATAACTATGCTCATGAATCAGCCATTTCCAGGGCCGAAAATGTACAAACAGAATCTCCAATAACTGAGTCCGCTGCGGCATATTCCAAAAATCATACAAGGGGAACATCTGTTTTAGGAAAAAGACTTCGTAGTTCAGAATGGTCAAGACGGGTGAAACAGAAACAGGATTAACATATTATGACTGAAGAATAGCTTATTGCAAGTAACTGACTGAGTACGGGACTATATATAACTATATAGTCCTCCTATCCACTTTCTGCCTCTTTGCCTATACTATTACTTAATTATTTCATATACTCTCTTACATTTCTATTTGTAGTCACTTAATACTTTACCGCCAGTCCGTATAAAAATATCAGGCTGATTTTGCCCCTGAGATCTGATTTTAGTGTGATATGAGCTGTAGATGCAGAATCAACCTCAATCTTTCCTGATTGGGTGATAAGTCTGATATTTGGGGCCTATTCACATCTCAATCAGGCTCAATTAGTGGTGAATCATTCACGGAGAAATCAGATTATCAAAAAATCTTAGCAGAATGAGGGTTAGGGTTGGGGACTTGGAGATATATCACGTCCTTCCTTCCTTCCTTCTACACCTTCCCTACACCTTCACCTCCATCTCTATGCCTTCACTCCGCAATTGAACATTGTCATCGTCAGGGCGTGTGCTTGTCGGTGAAGCAGGCAGCGAATCAAGCAGCGAATCGCTATGGGCTCTATCTCCATGCATCAGCAAGATTTTACAAGTCACAGGAGATTACAGGGGTCTCAGGAGACTCAGGAGACTCCATTCACAAATGGCAAAGCTTGCTGATGTGGCTTCATCTACCCCCTCCCCCCCAAATCAATCATCGTCATCATTAGGATACAAGCTAATCGGTGAATTACTAGGTACCCAATCCAGCACCCAATCCAGCACCCAATCCAGCACCTAATCTAGCGAATCCAGTGAATCCAGCGAATCCAAGCGAAGCGCCGGCAGAATCAAATAATGTACCATAATGTACCCTACTGTAGCGTAACATACAGAACATGCAGGCAAGCAGGCAAGCCGCCGTAGTAACAATTTTTAGATGTATATAGTATTAAATCGTGAAATAAATAAGAATTTAATTTGTGAAAATTCCCTATGCAAAACAAGTGTGAATACTGGCCTACCTGCGTATTCGGGTTTTTCAGTAAGTAAAATCAGTATTATATAGGACTTCTCACAGATATCATACGATAAAAATATCAGACTGAGCCAAAAGTTAGCTTCAACGAGGCATGATAAAATATATCATATGAAAATGCCAAATCAACCATATATCATGTTTAACTAAGCCCTATATCAAGCTGATAATAATATGTGGACTGGCGGTAAAGTACCTATTCTTATTCAACTTTGAATCTGACCTTGTCCAAGATATAGCAAGACAGCTAGATTTAGTTGATTATGAAATACTAGTTATCAACCTTAATTATTTTCAATCAAGGTATAATGAATACTCTTTTATCTCCATCACCGAATAGGTTACCCATTCACTGAACGATCCCCATTGGCGAATGGGGTATGCCATATCCAAACGCCTACTCATTGGGTAGCGTCTGCGCTTGGGTCAGAGCTTTCTTTCTACAAGGCCGTAGCTTGATGCGGCTTTCAGGCTTGTTTGCTTTTGTCGCCATTTCACATTGAGGATGTCAGATGCGGCCTGTGGATTTCTCAGTTCATTGCTAAAAATTTATATCTAGTACTTTGTTATTAATAGGTTCTAGATATCACGCTTACTTTACCGACCAAGAAACACCCGGAGTAGCAAAAGCAATTAATTGAAATTCTGGACTGGACTATTTAAGAGTAGTAGTGAAATACTCAGCAAGTGTAAACAGTCGAATGAGCAATTCATAGTGATAACTCTAAAAGGAAAAAGAAAGGGAAAGCAAATAGATATAGAGTAACTCGAAAGGAGAGGAATCATATAGTATGCATAGACTGGAGTTCCAAGACCCATATAAGAATGATTCGGGCCAGCCCTAATGGGCAATGGGGGGATGGAGATACAAAATTAAGTAAGAAATCACAGGCCCCGCCCCTTCAGCCCATAGGGCCAACGGGACACAAAGTTTGAGAACAGTTGAAGGATGCAGAATGTCAAGGGTCGGAGGTAGACTTAGATAGTAGGGGACCTGCTTCATATGCAGCATTATTCCAATCATGATCCGTATACGGATGGAATTTACGAACAGGTTTCCCCTGACTATCATTCTCCACTAAATAATATCCAAAAGCATCGGACTCAGGAAGTTCTATGTCTTCGTTGCCGTGTCCATAGAGGGTCCAGTCGTACATGATTGGCATCCCTGTCCATGCACTGGCTACTAGGTCGTGATTAGAAGTGTAATCAATTGGCTTTTGATGAAATGTACTGTGAATGACTTGGTTTCTGGCCCCGCCTGCTTGAAACATCTCCACAACCCCTTCTAGGACCTCGCCATTAAATGTCTCTATAGAGTGGCCGTTAGGAGCAATGGGATCCCAAAGTATATCATCGTTCACAGACGTCTTACCTCCAGCTCCACTGTATCCCTCTAGAGGCTGTGGGGGATACGGATCAACAGGGTGGATAGGGTCATAAACATTCTGGAAGTCTACGGCATCAGGAGTGATGTTCCCAAGGAGCCTGGCGCACCAGAGATCAACCTGACGATCCCACAAAACACCATCCCTATCGGGATCAAGGTGATCAACCAGAAGTGTAGGGTCAATTGTGTCATTGTCCATGTCCCGAACCGCTTCGGGGATTATCACCCCCTGAACTGTGCTAACATCGTCTTCTGGACGGAGATCGCCATTGGTTCCCTCAAGGTAGACTTGCTTTCCATTTCTCACCTCAGGCACTGCATCTGTAGGCCCCCTACCGAACTTGATAATTATCTTGGTAAGTCTGCCGTTGTTCGTGGCGCCTGCGGTTTGTGTGGATGCTTCTTCCCCCTGTGTCTGTGTATTCACAGGATTCTCCCCTCTACCAGTTCTACCTCTGGTGGAGCCTGAACCAGTCAAGCAGCGCCTCCTAGCTGGGCTCCGCCGCTTCGGAGGTTCTGCAACGCCCCGGCGGACATGACGGCGAGGAGATCTTCGCGGCTGGGGTAGCGGCTGGAAGGATACTTGGGGTGAAGATGCCTGGACTAATGAATGCATAGTGGTATTGTTTTGTTTTATAATCCTAGAGGGTATCAAGGTACCGGCACGATATCCACGATCCCCGTCCCACTCAGAGGCTACAATAGTAGCGACTACTGGTTCAAAGCCGGTGATGGATGGAGGCGGGGACAAAGCATTTGGAGGCAGGAGGCGGCCATGGAGCGATTGAGTCCCGATATCAATAGTTCCTGCTGGCCCTGCGGCTACTTTATCAGTAGAGGGGCTGTGAAACAAACCTTCATTGTTAATAGTATTCACGTATTCATCATCAGTCGAGTATTCCCCGTCAAGACTTGAATCGGTAGCGGGTGTCTCAACAATAACGGGTGTAGCAGTAGCTGCCGTATCATTCCCCGACATTCGTGATTGTTCAGCATTCATCTCCCGTACTTCCTCTGCCCTCATCTGCCGTATTTCTTCTGCAAGAGCACCTTCTCTTGGATCCTTACTATTTTGGATACCGGGAGGTTTCGGGATTATCTTGCGCAAAGGTCGGAAGATCTTATCTTGGTTGATCATCTCTCTTTTATTATAAGATGCTATTGCTTCTCTGCCATTACCCTTTTTAACGAGGGATCCCCTATTCCTCTTTTTGGCGGAAGGTGGACTACCCAGAGTGGAATTCGATGCCATTCTAGAAGCAGAGAGAAGTGTTAGTTGTATAGGGTAGGCGTACGGTGTCTAAGCAACACAAATATCCTCACCGGTGAAGTAAGTTCAAGTCGTTTTGAAACCTCTAAAGTGAAATGCTCCTTTTATAAGGATGGTATTGCCCCCTGTCTAAGCGCTTTGTAGCTGAAACCAAACCTAGCTTGGTCCTGGCGGAGAAATGGGATTAGAAATGGAGGCGTGTGACTACTTTGGTACTGGGACCTTAGCTTTGGTCCGGAAAGAGCGTTACTCAGCAGTGTCCCTGTGTCAAGTTTTAAAGGATATTGACTTGAGATTTCTATCAACGACTCGTGACGGGGGGGGGGGTGATTTTGATAGATTCTTCCAAGTTCCTGGACTAGTCGCCATAGATATAGCTCTGAAAAGCTGATAGTTAGCTGTGTGCGGGTGCAGATAGAAAGAATATCAAGGTTTAACAAAACTCTAAATCTCAAGCAGGTACTAGATCGGGGTTTCGTGTTGAATGTTTATCTCATGTTTGTTAGATTCTGTCCAACTAGACGTATCTCCTGACCCTCCTCGCTACTTACGTGATGTTAGTCCATGTTTAATATGACTAGTCGTTGGGCGTGGAGGGTAATAATATAATGGATATTGGTAGCGTTTTTCAGGCAGCTGATGCTTTGTGGCTATCATCACCGCCATAGAAAACTTGCGGAACGGAACAAAAGTAAATATTGCATGATAGTATGACTATATGCGCCTCTATAAGCTTTTGACCTCCCGGTTCTCCAACGTAACCACACTGTAAAGGTATTTATGTAGTTCATGATTTGGGTACGCAAGAAGGTCATGCTGTAAACTTAATTAGTCCGTGGTTTTTGTAATTTATTGATCTGCAGTACAAGACTTGGATACAGACCTTGAATGGTTCGGCGAAGAAAGATGGATTGGTAAAGAATGAGGGGGTGGGTAGACGAGAGCTGGCGAGCTCGCAGGTTCTGCGAAGAAAGTTCGCGCAGTTACACAATGCTAGAAACCTAGCTACCGTAGTACAGCATAGCGCTAGTCAGGCTTGTCGAATGTGAGAGACGGCTTATGTTTAGGAGCAAGAGAGTTTGGTCGCATGGAAACAAAATCCGTTATGTAAAGAATGTCGTTGATTTGTGCTGAAGCTTGGATTCCATGTGTTGGTGTTTTCTCTTGGTAGCGGGGTTGTGGTTAATTAAATTAATGGGAGGGTGTGAAATTCTTGTATGAATCTCAGTTCCCTAAGAGCCGAGTGACATTTTATGACGTCCTAGTACCAGTTTCCGTCGTGGGCCGGGGTACCTCGAGTATTACAGTATATAAGACTACAGGAACTGATCTACTCCCCAAGACCAATGTGTGAAGCGGCGGGCCCATAGAACTTCTATAAAATGTTTGAGCAGTTGGGTTACAGATGACCTAAAGGTCGACTGTGATTATTAGTTCTGTCTTTCTCGCCGAAACAGAGTAACCAGAGATACGTCAGCAGTAGCGGTCCCAGTTTAGTGGTATGTGCGAGGGATTTTAATCGGTGCGCCCTTACTTACCTAAAAACAAAAATGAAAGAAAGAGAAGAGAAATGAGAAGAAAGAATCAGAGAAGAAAGGGAGGCCCTTATTTACTCAAGCCATATGTATGGATATGGGTACTTGATTTCAGGCTGTAGACGTTCCTTAAGGGGTATTTTTCCGAGCGTTCTTTTTTTTTCTTTTCGCTCTGTTTTTCTTTTTTTCCGGGGAGCGGGGGGGGGGGGGGGGGTTAGTTATACTATCTCGTAAGTACCTCTCCGATCTAGTTCACCTATGTCTGGGGGTAATATTTGTTCTACGGCGGGACATTGAAGCATATATTTGTCTTAATGCTGCATACTAACTGTATGCCCGGTCGGACGTGTGATATACACTACTCTTTTGTTTAATGACCGCAGTAGTTCCATTCGAAAGAGTCCTCTTCACTCCATCATGGCAGAATGATTCACCAATTTTCCCATCTCATTTTTATTAAGATCCCAGAAATCGTCTTTCCCTTATTGATTTGAAACTCAATACATGGGTTTCGGAGAGTATTTCGCAAAAGTCAAGCTCCTGAAAAAAATGCAGAAATGTTTCCAGAATCTGCCTTCGAAATTGATTTATGTTGGGGGTGCTCCCTTTAGCAACACACAATATAACAGCCTAGTATGACCAAGAGACTGTGTAGCCTAGCTAAGCCCCACGAAACAGTGTAATTTGCTTCTTTAGCCAATTATCGCGGAACCTTTTCTTTGTGATGCTGAGGAAAATTGAAGCCTTCTTGTCGTCTTCGAGAATTGCGAGGCAATCGCCCATTTCTTCGTCGTCTAGGACATGTGGATACTCTTCCATGAGGATAGAAACGACTCGCTCAGTTCTGGAAATAGCGTTTGGGGTAGAAACTTCCGGGTCGCCGGCGGAGAACGAGTCGCCGGCCTTATGGGCTCCACCCACCCCCACCCCCGCCCCCGGCCCCGGCCCCTGAGGCGTATCTTCCGTAGATGGATCTCTCTTTCTCGCCGGTGTACAGAGTATCTTTCTCTCTGGCCGCTCAACTACATCCTCGATAGTAAGATCGATAACTTCGGCTTTGGAAGGGGTGCCGCTGGTGTTACATCTTGGTTCTTCTTTGATCTTCAAAATACCCTTCTTGCTGACTGCAGCTCCGCTACTGCGACGACGGTGACTTGGGAAAGCTGTCGAGTCCGGAACAAAGTTTGGCTCTCCGAATAGAAGACTGAGTTCCTTCATGGATGGGAGCATTGACTGATCAGATACCCCTTTAGCCTTGAGGATAACAAGTATTATTCATTAGCCTTTTATAATTTTTGTGTCAACTTCTGAAGTGTATACCTTCTTAGCTGAGACCCGTCCCGAATTTGGAGAAACATCCTGAGCTTCACTATTCTCACAAGAATGTTCATATCCTCGCTTCAACTATAGGATAGGTCTTTAGTATAGGCACGCGTTGGCTTCTTCAATGGGGAAAGCTTACGGCCCTGTACTTATCAGCAACCTGGGTGTAACTGAAGTCTCTGCCATGGTCACGGTTGACCTTTGCATGGGCTAGTGTGAAGGCAGCTGAGCGTAAGCCCTTTTCAGCCATCAGTTCCTTTCCACCCATATCGACTAGCGTGGTAAGCAAGGTTTTGGTTTCCTGGTCGCTCCAAATACGGTGAGCCCCAGGCATTGTGGTGAGAGGTTTAAGGAATAGTTCAATACGTAACGTTGCGGAACCTTTCAGTGTGTAGTGCCGTCGCGTCGAGTACGTGTTGTCGTTTGGTGGAATGTACCACTGCCCGGGACCTGGGGGTGTTCCAGCGAGTCACGTGGCCGCGCGACCACCAAGGTGTGTGTTTTTTTATTTTATTTTATGCAGCCACCAGGGTGGGGTTGGTGTAGCAGAGATACATCTATAGCGCTGCAGGTACAGCACCACATCTACAAATTTCCCCAAAGTCGTATCCCTACGGCAGTGTGAAACCTAAAAGAGGATTTCACATCCACGCAATCTAGAGCTTTACCCATATAATCGCAGAACCTGACTGCAGCAGTATCCTTGGTTCAATCAATATCTCTCGGTGGTGGGTGCAGAACCCAAACAGCATTCCACACAATAAGATCTTGACAAATGAAGCACAGAGTCGCCCTTTATCGCCCCGACGCCCGCCCTCACCTATAGCATCCTCATCCACTAAGTTCCTGCAGAATCAGCAATCTGCAATCGGCGGAAATATATGCACAAAGCGTCCTAAGTAGGAAACTCATAATCTCCTAAAGGTGAGGGGCTCGAAGGACATCCCAAATACTTTAATACCTCCCTCTTCAAACGGGTTTAAGGAGTATGGGCCTACCATCGGAGGGGCATGGGAACGGAGACATCTAGTTTGTAAGATAGGAACCTCTCTCGAAGGTTTCTGTTGCAGGAGGATATCAGAATTTGACTGCGGACGAGCGAACTCATGAATTGATCCTTGAAAAGGAGGGACATCAGGATCCGGATATGTGCTATGTAGTGAGTGGGGAGCTTAGGGCGGGTATGAGATCATCCGAAGTCGCGATCAGGCATTGGTAGATGTTGGGAACCAGGTACTAATATGA
Source organism: Morchella sp. 2016-103 (assembly GCA_024713925.1). NCBI lineage: Eukaryota > Fungi > Ascomycota > Pezizomycetes > Pezizales > Morchellaceae > Morchella > Morchella sp. 2016-103. The sequence goes on along the minus strand of JAMGZF010000017.1, from coordinate 426,602 downwards.
ACATCGCACGGAGTTGTAGACTAGTGGAGAAGGGATTGAGAACCCGCCAGAAATATAGATCTTATCAGACACTAGGGCGGGTTGAGGCTGGGGTAAAATCTTGCCAACTTGGATCTAAAGATTTATTCATCATGTTAGAGTATGCCTTAGTCCTTAATTGAATCTATACCACATCACCGTTGGAATCTGTAAATCCAGCCCCAAAGAGGAGAACTAAGCATCTCACATAACCTGGTAACATATTCTAGTCGGTTGTCAGAAACTATTACTCGTCTTGGGCGAGAGACATGTATCAAAGAGATGCAGTAGCAAAACAACTATGGTGAATAGAATTTTACGGCTTTAGTTGAAAGGTGACCAGGTTTGTATTCAAAAAGTACATATCAGTCAGCAGTAATCATAGAGAAAGTTAACTACAAGTACATGTATATATGTAAATATTAAAAAAATAAGTCCCTGTTTGGATACGGCATAATTCTAATACCATGGCATTCTACCGAATGTGATGGTATACTTACAGAGAGAATTTCCTTACCAAACACCAAAATAGAATTGTATCACCAATAACATGGTATTAAGCGATAAGAAAACGTTATTCTGCCCGTCCTAATAGGCCTTAGAACGTGGTGGTGGTAAAGCGTTGATGAGGAATTAGCAGTTCCCATCAGGCTCCAGCTAAATAGCCATTGACAAAGAGATTAAGTATATTGTAATAGTATATGTATGTTGTTTGACTCAGCTGTTGGATCTATTGAGTAAAATCTTATTGAAGCTGTTTGAATCATTTTCACTAGCCTCTACTCTTGATTTACTATGACGGACAAAGCGAGTGATGGCCATGATCCTGCCTACCCTAATATTAACTAAAGCTATATATGGGGGTCCTAAAAAGTGTTTGTAGCCGCGGTATTAAGTGGAGGTGCTTTTGATGAGAAGACTGCACGTTTGGTCATGCGACGTACAGTCTCAAACGGAAAAAGCAAGGTAATGTTATAACGTGGAGCCGGCAGCTGCAGCTGTTGTGCTGTATTATATTTTAGCCACGTGCATGATCATATTAGACTAAATGTAAGTGCGGCAGCACTGACAAGAGCCTACATACTTAAGTAAGTTATAAACTCATAAATTGACCTATCCTGTTGTATTCCTACTTAATTATTCCCATCAGCTTTCTATATATATCGGATCCGACACTTTACCTGTACACCCCCACGTAGAGTACGGGAGTAAGTATATCTTACATCACTACGGGAGTTAACCATTGCATCTTTTTCGGGCCGGGGGCCCGCTTGAGGTGGTATTCAAATAGTAAGGAAGGCACAATACTCAATATCCCCACTGTTCTTTATACCCTTGTCGGAATACAAAGCCTTTAATCTGATAAGTATGTTCGTTAACACCTATTTGTACCTTCAGGACATTAGGCATCATATCTATTGTTCACAGGCGAGGCAGTAGCAGAAAATATAAGGTATAAATGGTCACATATATAACACCTGGTAAGGGATAGAGGTTTTTAAATGGTTCATCTGCCCGCGCGGGTATCCGTTGACCTGGGATGTGTGATGGCAAGCAAACCTGCTAGGATATGATGGTTTTAGGATAGATAGAATACTGCTCAAGGCTCACTTCATTTTTGATTCTAAGCTTGACTCTTTACCAATACCCATCAGAGTATAATCGTTCCATTGTAGGGGGTTGTACACCCGCTGGATATATATATATATCCATGTATATCCATACTCAATCCTTGGAGTTATAAGAGAACAAGAATTCACAAAGCGTTAAAAAATCGATCAAGAACAAAAAGCAGCCCCACGAAGGCATCCGTATAGCTCCACGATAAATTCATTTGAGGTACTACAGAGTAACGACAAGCAAAACCTATGTCTGACTCCGAATACGAGTATATAGACGTGCCACTTAGGCTTAAGGTGCCTAAGAGACCAGAGAGGGGAAGGGTGGGTGCATCAGTGAATTGGCCAGCCCGTGAAGAGTTATCTATACTGACAATGGATTACATAGATTATACCACTTATACGGGAAACGGAAACACAACCTACGATTATCCAACGCGCAGCGCACAATGCGGTAGTGATAGCTAATACGTCACAACAACATGAAGCGGATGGAACACAACGAAATATCCAAAGATCATCGTCCAGTGCCGAAGAATGGGGCGTAGACCCGGAAGTGGACACGGGCACCGTATTCCAGGCCAAAGAGTACTACGCTGCTAAGACATTACTTGCAATGTCCGGCGGTGGGTTATGGCTACCAAGGAGAGACGAAGGCTGTGGGTTACCGGAGAGTGTTATCGAGGGAGACGTTCAAGCAGCATTGTCAAATACAAACCATATCCTCGCACCAATGACATTCGAATTTGGAGGAGGCCCGAAAATCAAGCCGGAACTGCCCATTGCCGGAAATGAGGAGAGTGGCAGTGGTGGCCTAGGCAATCCGGAGGTCTCCCAAGTCGGTAACACGCAGGAAAGTAGATTTGTTTGCGGCGGTCAACAGTGGGATATATCTAACCTAGAGGAGAGGAATCCTCAGTTTGTCAACTGGGGGATCGGTGACCTTGGCATTCAGAGCTCATGGGCGGTGGAAAACGGTGAAGCCAGCGGTGGAGAGGGAGCTCAGAATCCACGTGAGGACTGGTCGGAGCACCCCATGAACACCGAAACCACTAATCTTGACCTGTGTAACCCCTGTGACGGGGGATGTGAACCGATGCTATTGAACCAGACTGGTGGTGGAGAATCACAGTTTTTTGATTTTGGCCAGGACTATGATGAACACCTGAACCTGACTCTCGCAGATGATTCCGTTGATTTATATCAGTTTCTAGGATTCGAATGTCCCGGTTTTGTGCAGGCGCACAGAGCTCCAGAAATAACTCAGGACGACCTGCAGATCCAGCAAATTACTAATGACTACCTGCAGAGAGTTCAAGACGATGATGGAGAATATTCCCTTAATGACTACCAGGGTGACAGGTCTAGACTAGAGGAGCAATACGAAGTCGGGCATGATCCCAAGTCCCTTATTCACAGCCAGAAGCATGGCCTCCGCGACATCAACCATACAGTTCCCAGTGATGTGCTACCGGAGGCCGGTTATATGGGCACAGATAACACCGGAGCCGAGCACGAACAAATTCCCTCATATACGGCGACAGGTACCGCAAGCAAAACAGAGGAGGATTTGATGGAAGATACCTACGCACCGGCGGGGGCAGGAACCCCCTGCATGTGTCAGCCTCCCATGTGGCTTGGTTATGGTTTCAGTTCATGTCCAGTCTGTTCCCTGAACATCGAATCCGGACATGCTGGAGCCGGGTCCAACTCTGCAGAAAGTATTCGCCTGAGGACATCATTGCCAGTCCAAGCAAAAGTCGCCCCGCAGAAAGGGACTGAAGGTAGTACTTCATAACCTATCCTCACATCCCCAGCACTAAGACTAATACTAGTGTTCAAACAGACTATACGCCTACTAGAACCAACCTACTTCATCACGACTCCGAACCAACTCAATCGCCGATGCAGATGTCTAGACAACGTTTGCAAGAAATAACTCGGCTTGATCCTTCCACATTCGATCGCTATTCAGAGACTGGGGGAGCTACCTCACCGCAGACAGCCTTTTTCCGCAACTCCACTACTACAAACGAAGTGCAAGCGAACTACGCATTTCCGTTGACCGGAAATGTTCCGACTACCTCTTGTTGTCAGCAGGAGCGCATCTTGAATCCAACAATGTCAGAACCATCTATGCACATCTCTGGAGAGAACGCGGAAAGAGGTGCCCCGTCAGATACATCCTTGTTTGGCGACTATTCAAGTATCAGCATGAATGAGTTTTCGGCATATGAACCTTCCCCGGAGGATCTGACTGGTTTCGTTAGTAATACCGAGGAGGACCTGGATACAGATATGGAATCTGACGAGTCCGACAAGATCTCTGACTACACAGAAGATGGTGAAGGCGATACTCCGCGGGAGTCCGACAATGTGCTCTCCCGAGCAGGGGAAGACTCTTCAATTGATTCCGACTTTGAAGCGATTGATATTGAACAGGTTGTAGCCCAGGACGGAATCCATGAATTCATGAACGGTACGGACAACGAAGATGTTGAACAGGCCTACGACTACGCTATGACAGATCTCGATGATAGCTACGAGGGTCAGTCATCTCCTGTAACTGATGAAAGTGCAGACGAAGTTCAATCGGATCCGGAAACAGACAGAGATGGTCAAGAGGGACGACAGGAGGCCGAAGATGAATATTATGATGGGGACAACAGTGACCAGGAGATGCAGGACAGCGGGAGTTATGATTTCTCCGGATGGTCAGAGAGTAGCTCCAGGGAGGTCGCACAGGAAAGGGCCTCAGGACAGCCAACATCAACTCCGCAATCCTTTAGTGATACCGGTATATATGTCCCACCACTAACCCCTGGCCGCGTCAGTGGTCTATCCCTAATGTCACAATCAAGGTTTAGAGTTGGGAATACTCCCCCAGGGATTGATGATATGGCTTGCTGGATAGGAGGAGTGTTGACTGACATGTCGACTGCGTATCCGGATACGGATGAGCTCAGCTCCGGCCAAAATTCAGTAAGGGGGTCTAGCCATCCCCCTTCAACCGTGGTTTTCAAGGGGAGGACTTACAAAAGAGTGGACTAAGTCCATCCTGGTAAGCTACGGGCTCATCGAAGATCTTGGGAATGAAAGCTTTATCGATGCGTTGGTGATGTTGGGCGATTGTTACGGGATACTGTTAGAGGTTTATCCAAGCTACTGTCTTAGAGGAGGTCTGTTTACTTCTCCTCCTATCTTGAATTCCATTTATTGATTGATGAGTCAACTAGGATTTTGCTTACGTTGTTGTATTTGAGATATATTTCTATATCGCTATTATCCTCTTTCGGAAAAGGATTCATGTATTTTCAACACATATGTAGTGATAGAAATGGTCCAACCGAGAATAGACTCAATAAAATCAGTTTTAAGACCCGATAATCCGTACTACTCACGATCAAAGATTAAATTTCTGTCCCGAGAGAGGACTGGTTCGTGTCTATCTAATTTGTAACAGCTACCAAAGCCTCTTCCTCTTTCTTTATTAGATACAGAAATATCGCAGGTCCCAGTAATCCGGAAGCATAAGAACGCCCGATAAAGTCCATTTATTGAATTGTTCTGATTAAAAAGATTGATTTCAAACGGAAAGGGCGCTGAATACAAGTAGACCGATGTATGTTACTATACCGCTAGGACAGTGTCCCTTTTCAGATATATGAAGAACTGAGCCGTATATTTTCGCACTAAAACCCTTAAGGTGAAGATTGATACACGAAACTATACTACCAATAACTTAAAGTACTTAGAAGATTGAACTGCGCTCTTTCCCATCATCACTTCACTTCCCACCAGTCCAACGGTAGAACCCACCACTAGCGCGAGTCATATTCAGGTTCTTGCAAATGCTTCCAAACCTCGAATTTTCTGTGTCCTGGAGGGGCGGTCTGTTAGTAGGGGCACTCAGAGGCCTTATCTCCTCCAGCTCCTCGTCATCCTGCCAACTACCCCCAACTGACCACCCCCGAGCGCGGAAGGCGGCGTCGATATCCTCCAATAGTGTGGGCTATTCAGATTTTGAGTTATTAATGTGCCAACACTTATCATAATGGGTTGTCATACCGAAATGTCTACAGTAGTCTCATGCCTCTTAGAATAAACCTCAATATCTTCAGTATTACCATCACCATTGTTGTCACACTGGACAGTTAGACTCTGGTCATGAGCCCGTGGATCATTGATAGCTAATTGAGGGCCCTAAATAACCATAACCTATTAACATTCCTGAATATGGGGAGTATGTCGGGGAGAAAGACACAAACCCGATGCTCAAGATCAGCCAATTCAAATGAGACTCTACAAATAGGAGCGCATTGCGCTCCAGTATCAAAGATGGGAGTAGTTTGCGCAAATTGGACCTCGTGGTAAGGCATGCCTCTTGGTAGCCTCAAGACAGGGATTGCCCCCCATTTGTCATCTTCAAAGATATCACATGTTTGTGAAAAGGGCTCACAATGCTCCAGTGAGATGGGTATCTGAAAAACAAGAATTAGTCAGGTGGGTATTAGGAAAGAACTATGAATATATACCTCTTCACTAGTGACATTTAATGATATGAGAGGCGATTGCTGTCCGTTAAGCATTGGGGAATACTTCTAATGTTGCAAATATCAGTATCGAAGATTTAGGATAGAGAGGGATGTAGGATATACCTGATAGCTATCCATGAAGCTCAAAGAGCCCTCCGCTGGCGGAGTAGTCTCTTCGGCTTGTACTTCTATCTCCGAAGTCTGACTACCTAAACCAGAAAGAGTAAAATCCCTTGTATCAGGTAAGGATACTAGCATATCTCTATCGTCAGTATGAAGGAGGGGCGACGGCATGTGATTCTAGGGACAGCATGTTAGTATAAAAGGTGGAAGATATGGAAAATGTTGAACATACCTTGAGACTGAGATCAGGTCCGGCTATAACAGTTTCGCCTAGTTCTAGGCTAAGGCGAGGTACTTCAATAGCTCTAGGGGGTATAAATGGAGGGTTTGGAGTTGGAACCTAGTATTCCATTAATAGGTGTGGGTGGCAGTGGGCGGAGGGGTTGATATGTGGACATACAATATTTTTATCTATTCGCTTGTCACCCGTCAAGGAATCACACATTGAACCAAACACCCATTCCGTGCTACTTTCTTCCAGCTTCACAATCTCACCCTATGAAGTAATTTTAATATTGAAAGAAAAATATAGAGAAAGATGCCACACATACGTTCTTTTTGGTCGGACCTCCAGCAGATCTAGCTTCAGGGTGCAGAGGCTCAGAGCCTAATGAACAATCTACAGCATCGCTAGCCCTGCTTGTGGGTGATTCAATAAATAACGACTAGATGCAGTGAACAGGATTTAGTAATCGGTCCCTGATCAAGCAAGTCAGACAATAGACTTACCCCCTTCTGTGGTAGCCTGTCCACAAATGAGTAGTCCGAGCTCTCAGAACGAGATTCATCAAGACCAGAATCGCTAAATACGCTGGATGCATCGGATCCCTGAGATGGTGTGGCACTAGAATAGTCGGTAAGTAGGAAGGAGGAATGAGTGATAGGAAGGACAGTTTTTGAAGCGGTTTCGATGTTAGAATGCTTAGATAAAGCTTTTCTCTGAACTGAAGTTGTGGCAGCCTGACCTGACCGTGTAAGCTGCTTTTTAAGGAGCTCCAGGCTTGCCAACTTATCAGGTCGTTCATGGGTCGAGCTGGCCTGGCTCAGTCGTGATAAAACATCACGACAAGCCACATCTGCTTGAAGGGCGGACCATTCCAGCTGAACGTTCTTGATATCAAAGCTTTGTAGCTGATAGCTCAGGAGAGATAGCTGTTGTTCTGGTTCAACGAAGGTAGAGCAAGATGCACCAACCAGGTTGTCGGTAACAGGTGTGCCGGTGCCTGAGGGGCAGGAAGGAACACCATGTTGTAAAGGGGTATGGTTCTTATAAAAGAGGGCAGAGAGGAACTTTAGAGCCTCATGGCTGGGAGTAAAGTTTGTAGCCGCTCTTGGTGGCAGGGAGGTAGGGAGGTTTGGAACACTGCATGGAATGGGTTAGTCTCATAGAGGAAAATTTAAAAGAAACTTACCTGGTTGCTTTCTTGGGCTGCTTCACTGTCTGCGGGAGAAAGGTGATGTATGGCATAGCAATTCCGTTCGCCGCATCAGTCTCGCGATGAATACCTTGGGGCGAGGAGCGCTTGGAAAGGTGGCTGCAATCGATTATTGTACCGGAAGAAACACGCTTAGCGGATACAGGAGACATTCTGAAGTAATATTTAGTTCGAGAGCTCCCAAGAGAGTGGCTGTGCTAAGGATAAATAATCAAGGCAAATTAGGAAGGTACAGGGCATGTAAGGACGTGGCCATAGCATGCTATCAGGAGTAGGGGCAGTAATCTTACTTTGAAAGGTCCGGCTAGAGCAAATGCTGTTTCAGTAGTGCGCCTAAAGATTAAGGTAATTCTAGTTGGTGGACGATAGAGCGATTGAAAGCTTTGTTTATTGGTGCAGGAGAATGTTTGTTTACGGAGGAAGAGGTGTGTAGGAGGGTGGAGTTTGCAAGAATTAGGTAAATAGAGGAACTTGCCAAGAATCGTACGATTGGTCGACCCAAAAACTCCACAGCGGGACGCAGCCCATGCACCCACCGAGTGATTATATGAGGTGCTTCAGCCGCCGTTCACTCGCGAATATGTCACTGAAGTACTACTTCTACTAGCGACCTGTTCTATTAATTGGCACACATTCTCCGTAAGTTGTAATTCTCTACTCCACCCGGTCAGCTAACCTCTATTATATATTGGTTGATAGCTATATAGATTATGAGAATAGGGAGTTGACTTCAAGCCCCAATGCTTGATTGGAATCTAACAAATTGGCCTCTAATTTGTCTTCTCCTACCTCATGATTATGCCTGTGACGGTGACCTCCCCCCTCATTACCCGATGGAATCGACCTGTGGTCAGTCCACACATAGAGACTTGAGGCAGGTTTCGGCGAGATCTTATAGCCACACTAAGACCATCGCGCGCGATGCCTGTGACCAGAAATCTACGCTACATGTATGTACTCACCTCTATAACACGCACATGCCGCAGTACTAACTTTACATGGACCAAAACGTTAATTAAGGCCAGTTTTGAAACGACGGTTGTGATAGCTCCGTCCTATGTTACCCCGATACCAAGGTTGAGAGCTCGTGATGAGGGCTATGTACTATGAAGCCAGCACCAAGGATTATATGTATCTCGTGCCGCTATTGACTGATAAACGTGTTGATCGTCACGGCACAACATGGTACCTCTCGTTTAGGATCTCGTTGTTTTGTTCATTATAGTTATGGAGAGTAAATAAAGTATGTGTAGTTATTAATCTAAGTGTCTACACGTCCTTTACTTTGCTTTTTATCCTCGTTGTTTGTTTTGTCAAACAGAAGGAGACCAATAGCACATACCACTAACTTTCGGGTCGTGTGTAATTAAAGAATTAACGACAACCTATCCGGGTCTAGGCTCATATTCCGAAGGCTACGGACTTTCTGTTGGCATACCGCATCCTGAGATTTCTCCTACACCTACTATTCTCACTTAATTGTCCACAAACAGAACATGCAAACACCTTTGCAACGCATCCCACTTTTGGGATCTCCCAATCTCACAGATCCTGAGAAGCTTTTTATAATTTTATTATATAGAATAAATACATGTAGTAAGTAACAGACTTCGTTGCCCTATAATAATAGAAGAGTAGTCTTATATCCACATCAATACCCATTACAACAAAGATAATCATTGACCCTACGAGTGATGTTTCATGATTGATTTATAACCGGTATCTCCTTAACTTGAATCCTTTTTGGTATATGGAGCTATAGTATGATATTCAAGATGTTAATCAACTAGTGGGACACTTGTGATATCAACTTGCGACGTAGTATAGTGTCATATCGTGCTGAACATGCTACGAAGCGATTAACTGTACAATGGCCATGTAGCTCAGGAACTAAGCTACGTAGTCCAATTCCCTATCACTCATTTCTACATACTTTCAAAGTATCACAATTCAAGACCAAACAAAGACTCTTCTAATTTCATAATTTCCAACCAAGGCTCACGCTCACAGGCCTAGTTAAGCAAATTGCGATTTTATATATACTGGTTCTCCTCGGTGAGTGTTATATTATATACGTGGATTCTCTCAGGCAACAGGCTCCCGAACCAACCACCCGCCCGTAGGTCAGAGAGCTGGCAACATTACAAATTGAAGTCGTGTCTCGGACGTCTTGTGATTGCGTGGCTACCCTTCCTTTTTTTCCCTCCTCCGCTTTCATACAATAGGTACGTTGTTTGTAGTAAGCTACTAAGCTAGTATTAAAATGAAGATATAAAGCACCCACTTCTTTCTCTCCTCCCCTCCTTCTTTTCCCCTCACGTCATTCTTATCATCGACATGGAGTTTTTAAACCTGTCCGTCGAGTACCAATTCATTCTCGTTCATCTTGCTGTCTTTAGGAAGAGTGACTCTCTTTATATAGCTTTCAAGATACCAAATCCAAGTAACTTGTCTTGTTGAGTGGACGAAAAGGGGAAAGGAAACCCAATTCCCTCTCGTTTCAAGTACCACTTTTCTACCTTCTCTCTCTCCTCCTCATTTTCTTTCGTCTCCATTGAGGTACATTGTCTCTATTCTTGTAGAGAATACATCCAGGAACCCTAAGGCTCTGAGGTTCATTCTTATAGCCTTACTGTTCTCGCCCACCCCAATTTCCATCATCGGGCCCGAGATGCTATGCATGGGACGCAGTTGCCCTCCTCTAATGTCCTTACCACATACTCTTGATTAGAGTTATCCTCCTCTCCATCGCCACTGACCTTCAGCTTCAACATAATCGAAACACACAAAACCCTCAACAGGAATGCGAATATCAGGCGGTGGCCATCTACTAGTTGACTGCTTTCCCATCACCAGGGAGGGACGAATATCATTCCCTTCGATCCGGAGGAGCAAGTCCTTGCCACCATCCTGGACTTGCCTCCGTTCTGTGAATCATATCAGGCTATGAGCCAGTAACGCCAAACCGGTGCTTGCACATAGACCGTCAGAGCTCCCTGCCATGTATGTTGATACCTTCCCAATGTAGCTCGGGTCCTATTGACAAGGTTTCAGACTAGGTCCATGACAATTGAGGCTTTTGTAGTCAGCTCTGCAAGAACAAATGCGCAGATCCATTAGGGACTGAGCCTATAGAACCATTTTCTTCCCCCGCCGTTTGGGGGGCACAAAAGATTACATGCTTCAGGTTGGTGCCCCACGCAAAAAGGCAACTTATCCTTCCGGTGTATGAGTGGCTTTTCAAGTTGGTCCTTTTTGGATACTTAGCTAATCCTCGTAGAGGCTCCTCCAGGAAAGGCGTTTATTGTGGGCTTGTGGGGCTTCACAATCCTATCATTTGGCCTCCTGCTCCCTCTGGTAGGTATCAGACAGAATGTGCCGGACTTACACATCTCCTACCATTTCAACCTACGGCGTTCAATATAAACAGATACTCACTAACCCTTGTTAGTTCGTTAATCAGTAGTGCAATACATATTCGAGCACCTATCTGATGTTGAAATTATTGTCTCATCTTCGATTCAAGTAAGCATAACCCATATCTGCGGTGGCCATTTTATGACCCTTCTACTCTTTATAGTTGGAAACACTAACGCTTAGTTCCCCACATAAGTTAGGCAGATCATCTCCTGGGATCTTCCATGTCGGCAAAGCACTTTCCTTCGTCCCTGTGTTAGCCGGATTCCAGCTCAGTGCCATTAGTAATAAAGCATATATCTAGAATTACTATTCTTATATTTTAAAACCTGATATGTATTATATCAACACCTTAACCTATTCGTCGCGTTCCATGATCTTCTTGAGTATGAGCTGCAATCTTGTGGGTAAACCTCCAACGGCTTGGGTTCTAGATTGAGGCCCTCCCCCAACGATGCCAAAATATCAGCCACATATGTACCTGTAGTTTCCTATTATATTTCCATATATGACGACAGATACCAAGACACAGGTAACTCACCGTTTCGGAACTCTGAGTAGTCTTAGACATTGCCGGGGTCAATTGGGTTTAGTAAGGATCACGGAGGTCTTCAAGTCGTTTCAGAGTATATACATCTTTATGGCGAACGGAGAATATTTCAACCATAGGAGCATGTGCGTATGCGGGTGTTCACTGCAGGACACAAAATAAATCCACAAGCTCCTAGAGCATAAATGCGGAAAGGGGATATCAATTCTTGTCTCCAACGACGGCCGCTCCCACCCTAACCCCCCCACGGATTACAAGGGCTGGGATATTTCCATCCTCGCACGTAACATTAACACAACCCGTATGGGCAATCGTTGATCCACCATGATGTATCCACCTTTTCCGCTCCCTGAGAATCTCGTTACCACGGAATTGAACCCCACTTTCCCCCAACAACTGTACCACACATCCGAAACTAGACACGGGCGATATCCCGAGTAAGAATAAGTGATCCGGCTTTCTGTTCTACACAGCATCATTTCCTTGTGTATATCGACCTTTTAATTTTGCGGGGAGAATAAGAGACTAAACATTCAGCCACATGTACGTTCTGCGCCACCGAGTGATACCCTGTGGTTCACACTAACCTCATGCGGGACAACGGGTGAACTGCGAAAGGATCAATGGTGGTAGTGGAATCAGTACTCTTTTACCTACTGTCAGCTATCTCTCAGACAATGCGATATTATGCTTTATGCCGCGTTTTATAGCTTAAGATATCGAATTTATAACCAGTATAATATGTACCATACAATACACTTATGTATGACAATTTAAGGCTCTTAAGTATCACCTACTCAAACACACACTCCATAGGCCTACAGACACCAGTTTCAAAACGTTAGAGAAAACAGCAGTTCTGAATATTTCAAAGCTCAGACCATGCCCCCCGCCATCGGCGGCAACTCCACTGGATTTGGCGCACGGCGTTGCCAGATCTCTGCTTCGTCAACATGGCGATTCCACGGCATTTCTAGAACTCCGCCGAACGAGATCCAGTTATCACCGACGCGTTCCCAGACTTCTTCGGTGTAGCCTAGTGAGGGTAATCATAGATTAGCGATACCTTCAACCAACCCGGCCTCAGTGGTATTGAAAAAGGTCCTTACTAAATACGATACAGTGGACAAGGCCTTGGGATGCGACACAGCACTGTTCACCAGCAGTATCAGCCACAGCCGAAGGAGTGAAGGTTGTAGAAACATACCTTCTCCAAGATTGTCAACCACTGGGGCGTACCCCAATACTCACCCGACGCATGGTAAATATGTACGCATGTCGGTATAATCCAGATAATACTCCATGCCAGTGGATACTTCATCATTCTAAACGACGCGGCCCGTAGATCCTTCTCGGTCGCCTGATAATTAATAGGGGCCTCTGCAAAGCTCTCACCCCCGCCACGTACCATTGTGTCGTCACGCTCACGGATGCGCCGGTGGAAATCAAAATCGTCGGTGTCGAAGTCGCTGGCTTTGGTGATGTAGCGAAACAAGCAGATATAGATGGCCATGATGATGAGGATGATGATCCAGCGGGGGATGTAGTTGACGAACAGTGACGTCCCGTCGTTCTGGAACCAGCACCCTGTGAGATCAATGAGTTAGTATGCGGGGTAGGTAGGCAGAAATGATGTTATACGAAGAAACATACAGCCACCAACATCACCATAGCCAACAAGTGCGAGAGAAACAGAAGCGCAGAGAAGGCTGGATAACCAGGGAATTGCCCAGATGATGCCGACACTGTCACGGATGAATTTTGCGTACTTTCCACCCCACCCAACCATGACCCAGGTGTTTACTGCGATGGTCAGGGCCCAGTAGTCAGCTACATCACTCACAGATTAGCGGGCCTGGGTGTGAAATATAATTTAATAGAAAATGTGAGACCCACTCTGGACAACAAATAGCTGCGTAAAGAAGCCGCTGGCGGAACAAAGCCTTGGATAGCTCTCCTGGTTCATGATGCGGCCGTCCATCTGGAAGGCAGTACTGAACATGAAGTTGAGGCTGAGGAGCATATCGCTAGTTGCCAGACCTGTGGAGCATGAGCACGCACCCACAAAACTAGAATAGAGTGCAGTAACATACCCGGCAACACCTTGTGCCGATAGTACCTCATTGTCCTCATCAACTATATCCCCAGTCAGCACAGACTATTTTCCCATCTTCACACCAAGCGACTCAAAACTCACTTTACAGGCGAACAGAACAACGAGTGACGAGCAAAAGGACAACAGGGCGAGGATAAATAAAATCACATACATGTGAGTACTCGGCGTGTAGTGCTCTAGATGCTCCATCATATCGTTGGGCTCATGAGAATGTCCTTCAGAGTGGGAATACCCAAGTTCGTCTTTGTGGCGGTGCTCATAATCTGAGATGTCGACCTTGAGGGCAACCTCGCAGGTCTCGACGAAGGTGGTGTTGGTAATTTGTGTGAGGATCACTCTGGCACAAGCAGGGAGGGAAGACATTGCACCTCTGGCAGCTGTCGGTAAGGAACGTGGGTTTAGGCTGTAAATAAAGAATTAGGAAAAAGGTTTAAAGAGTGATTGTTGGGAAGGGAGTGCATTAGGACATTGGTATTTGGTTGGAGGTGTTGGGGGTGGTGAACTCCGAGAATGGGGGCCGGGGGTTGGTTGAGCCTAGATGTTACTAAAGGCCTTGAACAAAATGTAAAAAACCTATAAACCCTTCGGCCAAAATTAAAGGAATAGGGTAATGGGGCGGGTATCAAATGCTGAGAAGAGGAATGAGTATATAGATAATTGATAATAACTCGGACTGAGGACGACTTCTTCAAGCAATTGACTCCACTGCTCCTTTATCTTTAGGTCTACGTGCTTAACGGCACGCATGGCACCGCCACCTCCGAACATAGGAGATAACTGTACCTACATACCGATGCGTGCGGCGAAGAGATAAGTAAGTGTTTTGCTTATATCTCTCCATGACATGTGAGAATAGATACATGCATTCGTGAAGTGTTATACAGCAGACTCTCGATTTAAGGATGTTCGATCGCGATACAGGATATTCTAGTTATGGGAATATAGGTTGCCGGTCCGCGAGTACAGCTTGGTTAGCATCCTGTCACTTCATCTAGTTCCAACTCGCTGTAAGGATACACAATACCTGTTTCTGGTCCCGGTAGTATGCTTATAGCGAGATTATACGGTAGTGACTACAATAATAAATAAAGGCTGGATGCGTAGTATGAAGTAAACAAAAGAAAAAATACAGTAATAAAGTCTCTATTTCCAGGTTCCTCCTTGCAAACCTCACCCCGATATCAAAATTGGGACATTGAAGCATAAACGCACAAACAAAAAAAATCAAATTATAGCGTGGCGGCTTTACTAGGGGCAAGAAGGGAATCGAAGAGGCGGTAAGAATTTGGAGAGTATTTCAGAAGAGAAGGAGGGGGAGGGGAGAGGAGAGGAGAGTGAAGACGAGCAGACAGAACGGAGAGAAGAACGCTATGGGTGGGGAGAATTAGAAAGAACGGCGGCCCCTGGCGAATGATGAGCCCCGAGGTAGTGAGCGCGTCAGGAGGAGGAAAGTAGGTGAAATCTATATTTTTGTGTGTGTGTTTTGCTTTGTGTTTTGTTTGGTTTTGTTGGTAGTTTGTTTTTGGCGGCGGAAGATTTAGGGGAGGAAAGTTCATCTGCTCCGGGGAGGGGGAGAGGATGGTTGCCATAGCCTAAGGGCTGCATACATGTATGAAGTATAAATAAATAAATAAATGAAATTGGGATATTCTCGTTTCCGAGTGATAATGTGTGATGCGGGCCCGACCCATCGATCGGCTGGTTGGTTGGTTGTGTTTCCCGCCGTCCCGTGGGGTAGAGTAGAGTATTAACGAAGAAGAAACAAAGCGGCGGGAAACTGAAAAACACAACGCAAAAAGCAGATCAAAGTCAAAGGAAAACAAGAGCAAGGAACTAAGAAACTTCTGACTAGTGTTGGCAGGATAGGTATAGCATGACGGGTCATGGAAAAGCACAGGCGTGCTTGGACAATGAAGCATTTCCTTTATATTTCTTGCCTATTTCTAGCTATATCTTTTGTTTCCTTTCATGTCGCTGGCTATAAGAGTAGCTAGGCCTTTTGGGAAGCAAGATTAATTTTCCATTACTCAGGTAAGAACAAACCATCCTAAATATGAGTCTGAGCATGGTAAGTGACATGTTATACTAAATCTATATTGAACTGCTATCTGAAAATAAGACTGATTGTATTTGTTTAAGCCGCAATACCATGAAACTCCGATCCTGCTCTATACCAACAACCCCATTGTATCCCATCTCTGATACTAAACTATCACCTCCGCAACCTTTATCTCGAGCTCTACCTGCCTCCCCATGGCCCCGGGGCCGCCTTCCACCTTCAACCACGTCTCCCAATCCAACTGGCCGTCCTCATCCGCCGCATCAATGCACAGTTTCTTCCCCTTGAAGTCCAGTATAATCGCAGTAATTATCTCCTTCGTGGAGAGGCGGTGCTTCCTCCGCAGCTTCTCGAGCGCCTCCTTGAACGGGAGGTGAATGAGTGTGCGCCCATGGATTAGGCGTATCTCGTTGTTAGGCGAGTCTCTGTGGATGTAGGTCATGAATAGGGTGTCTGTAGGCACCGAGGGGGTATTGGCGGCCGAGTTAGGGGTTATGTTGGCGACGAGGGGAATTGGGTTGAATTGCCCACCGCTCGTGGGGGGGTCACATGCCAGGGTAGTAGGGGTGCTGGTAGGGCATGTAGAGGATTCTTCTGTGTGTGAGCTCTTTGGGGCAGTCAAGATGACCCTCAGGCGGTCGAGGCGGGGGTTTTTGGTACTTGGCTCTTCTCTCTCATGGGGTTCCGCTGCTGAATTGCTCACTGGGCCAGAAGGTGAGGCTGCCATGCCATATCCACGGGGGCGTTTGCCAAAGGAATTTCGTGGGGGGTAGGAAACACCGTCTGCTTGACTAGTGCTAGCCTCAGGTGCAGCTCCCTCTTGCGGTGGCGGTGACTGTTCGGTGGGCTTGTGAGGGATTCTTATTGGTGGGTGTGAACGCATCCAGGAAGTTGGTTGAGCATTTTGTTCTGAACCGGAATTGGAATCTGAAGTAGCATCAGGCTTACCTGTCCTAGCTGCCTGGTTTTCAAAAAGAAAAAAGAAAGGAACAATGTTAGAAAGGATTCTCGGAATAACCTGCAACTCTTCCACTTACCTTTCGTGCTATCCTTGCCCGGTGAACGCGCTCTTTCTGAAAGAAATTCATAAATAGTCGCCTGAGAAAGTCCTTTATTCTGCATATTCGAAAAGGAATCATCAGTAAATAAGCCTTCACACAGCGGTAAATATTTCTGGTGAAAATACAAGACTCGGTCCGGATAATCCTCACTGTTCCCCGCCCACCAACGCCCCTCGACCTTCGTTCCCCAGTACCTCTGCGTGTACTCCTCACACCGTGGGAGGAAATGGTCATCCCAAGCCTTCCCCTTATCCTCGCTCTCCAGCATCAGATCCAGTCCCATAGGACCTCTGACGTCCCTCGCGACACACGAACACAAGTCCATCCACTGTCCCTCCAGCTTGCTTTCAGCCTCGAGGGCCTGGAATTTCTTGCTATACTGCCCAAGTAGCGCTTCGTCGCTATCCTGGGGTAGTGTAACTGGTCGCCGTGGGGCCATTGTTTCAATATTGTGGTTGACCGGTGTTTTCGGAAGTGTGTCGTGTGGTTCTGTTGGTTTGCAGCGCGCTTTGCATTTTGCGCACTGTTTGAGTACCCACCCTACCTCCTCACGGGTGATGTGATAGAACTTGTCTTTCAAATAATGGAAGACTTTCTCCCTCCCCGCATGCCCATACTTGAGATGTGACTCAACGATAAGACTGTACGCCTCGTCGTCGGTTATTACAGTCCGCGGCGGTCGCCCATCTTCGGGGATATACTGGAGCATGTCATCCGAGATCTTGTAGCGCGCCCGCACATGCGACTTGTTGCACGAGGTGGCATCCCCGACATATACGCCGCGTAGAACCTCATTGATGAAGGTCAATTTCTCGGGAGAGGGCCGTTGTCGAGATCGACCTTTGAGCTCGGGGTACTGCCGCCATAGACGGAACGTTTCGTCGGTATAAGACTCGAGGGGAACAACAACTGAGCTTGCCATCGGATGAATTTCGAGATGAACTGGCGCGCGGTTGGGGAAGAATCTTATTTATAGGCAACTCTGCGTATCTTCTCTATACCGAGGGGCGCAGACACTAGTATTAGTACTACCCCTGTAAGTGGATAATAGAGTATGAAGAAGTCCAAGGAGGATATGCTAATGGATTTATTTCCTAGGGCGCCTAGTAACCTCCTACTTATACAGGCCCCGATATGTGCTGGGTGGAATCAAGGCGTCCTGTCCCAACTGCTCGCAGATACTGCAGCAGCTGTGAACCAGGCACCGGTCATCTCGCCATTGCACCATTCATGAATGGGGTGACCTCGCTTAATGGCCCGGTCGTCTGCCACCATGCATATTGGCCCAAGCAGTTGTTAACCGGTGGGAAAAGTTTGAAATTCGCCGACTCATAAAATCTTGAGATCTTGCCGATCGATTCTTGTCCCGACCTGCCAAGCACGGGCGTTGTTTAGTGAAGGGCTGGCTAGGAAACCTGGCATGAATGCTTACCCGCACAAGGATTATTTTCTCTCTGTTCAGCTCATATTGCAGCAGCAGGAGGTGACTGCTGATGGAAATCTCAATTTGTGTCCGAGTGGATTTTGCTTAGAGAGGATACGAAGAGTTGGCTCGCTGAGTGACATTCTCTCTCTATCTCAAGAGTGTCTTCCTGTCCTACATTCCTTACTTGCGTTCTGCCACACAATGGCAAAACTCCCTCAGTGAGATAACCTTGCCAGCGTCCTCCAATGTTCTCCCGTACATACGCCTATACGGTATCAAATACCCGTATTCTAATTCTCCGTCCAGCCAGTAGGGTATTGATTCCGACTGGATAGAAATCCGATACGCTAGGCAGACCGGATGCGATATTAACGGATGGGCTGCACACCCTCTATCCAGATTCAACAATAACGTTTTAGACCAGTTACCATGTCAGACCCAGAAGAGGGTCAGCCCCACACAAATTTGTATGGGGATTTCTGTTACCAAAGCTATCTCCACCACCTCTTGGGATATTTAGTACCAAGTTTTTAGTAAATGAATTCCACTTCAAAACATGAGCATTTAATTAGTTTCCAGATTGATTACCCTCTATTATGGTGATTGTGGGGTCTTCGTTTTTTCGAAGGCTTTATGTTTGCTTTGCTGTCGTTGCCAGTGCTGGGTCGAAAACGTTAGTTATTAGACCCATCAATCTTGAGAAACAGTAGCGAACGGCGCAAGACAATCGGACAGAAGCACGCGACCGCCCACTTCTGACAAGGAACTGCTGCCGATACATGCACATGTTCCCCAACGGCGTGCATGCGTGAGGCTAGCAGCCTGCAATAGCCATTTGTGGATGTGATGGGTGGTTGCGCAGCATGAGCGGACCCACACCTACAGCGCGCTTACACTTTCTGTTTCTCTACCGGCTGTGGAAAGTCTTACCGATTCATTCTCAAATACGCAGCCAGCCATGCGTGAATATGAACTGTGTCAGGTGAAGCAGCAAACATGTCTGCCTGGTCGGGATTTATCCACTAGGCTGTTGGTGGGCTGTGAGTGTGCGTCCTAGTAGGCTCGCCTTGGAATCACTTCTCGTGCAGTTCGTAAATATTGAGTGTGGTGCAGTTGAAGCTCGTTGCGGAATCATTTGTAGTCACTCGGAACGCGCAAGGCCGCGGACCTGCGATTCAGCAGAATATTAATTCCGATTCTCGGGACGCCGATACTAGCTCTCTGGTCCGTTTGAGTGGGGGTATTGCTATGCTATATTGCTGGAGTTATTTATGCGTTCTACTGTCAGGTTTGGCCGCCGTGATAGCATGGGGTGGACAATTGACCAGTGCTCATGGGATCTCCTAGGTACGAACGAAGATGTTTACTTGTCGATCGGGTTCGGCGGCAAGCAGAAGCGGATTCTGACTACCGGGGAAAAAATACACACCAAGCATTGTGTCCAGTAGGGGAGAAGCAGCAGCCGTGCGAGGCAGGAAGTAGCACGCCTATTAGGGAACAAGAACACCAAATGCTCTACCTAGTAAGGTACTTAATAGCTGCTTACATATCTTTTCTCACGTGGGATACGGAGGAGCCAGGACACATTATAAGGTTATTGTGTAATTCAAGTAGGATCTTAAGTAGTGAAGTAGTTTTATCATTTGTAACCCTAATTAGAATGCAAGCTATAAGGTACTGTAGTGACCCCCTATGATCCACGTTTGTACTATTTTGCGCCCCTCACCCACACTTGTAGCCGGGCTGTGTCGAAGGAGGTAGTTTCCAGGGTTGCACTTTCGCGATCCTTTTTATGGTACGTCCGAGGTGTAGGGAACTAGGAATTTTGTAAGTCATAAGCGCGTCTTCACAAAGCCTGCTGGGTACGGTGTTGAAGGAACAAACCAAGTAAACGGAAGTATCCAGAAGGATGCAGGAAAACCTAACCGGCCAAAACCTCTTCCTTTACACCCTTCCTAGACCCAGGCCCCACATACTTTTGATACCTCCTCATATCGTCTGCCGTCAATTCAGGAAAGTAAGCCAGACTTCCGCCGATCTTCGACAGCCACGCTTGATCAAAGTACGTCTCCTTCCGAACATTGACAGCCCTGTATCCAGTGCTGATACTCGACAACGAGATGCCAATTATCTTTGAAACAGTCCCCTGATCGACCTTCTTGTTTGTGACCTTGGCGATTACGTAGATCGCGGTCGCGGCAACGCTGAGCGGACTGCGTGCACAAAAGTCAGGGTGAGCCGACATCTTTTTTACAAGCTCCTCTGCTGCAAGAGTGAACCTGGCGTCATAGCCCAGAAGATTGCAGAAACGGATCATGAGTGAGCCGGCCCCTGTATGAGAGGTGGAAACATAGCTCTCCGGCGTGACGTGTGTTACAGAAGCAGGGGCCCCCTGAGTGCCTGTACTGGTGCCCGCCTTGACCAGAAAGCTTTCAATTTTTTTGAAGGTACGGCCGATTTCTTTCTTCGGGACATTTGTCAACAAGAAAATCTCACGGAACGTTCGATCAACCTTGCACTGCCTGCAAGCAATCAAGATGCAGCTGGCTACTGCCGCCTCATGGACAATGTGATGCCTCGACCTCGTCTTCATCTCCTCGTCAACCTTCTTGTAGATCAACTTCGCTACATCCCTCACATTATCCTGAATCCCAATTTTACCACAAAATGCATCAATCTCAACGTAGGCCTTTGTGAGGTTCTTGCTCTCTGGCTTGCTGGTAATCTTTCTGTGTGCCCTGGCAATGCTATCAGCTTTGAAGTCTCCTCTAATGCGCTGAATTGTTGTGTCAAGTCCAGAGCCGCTCTGGAAGGGATCAGACGCCGCCCCGACTCGGTTCATGTCGACTTTACCACTGGAGTCGTCATTGCTAAAGTTACGCCACTCGGCACGGGTATCGATCATGTGTTCCGCCATGACGAGGCCGCATGAGCCGCAGACGGTATCGCCGCTGGAATACTCCTCAATAATGTTCGCTGGGTCTTCTCGGCAGTCAGGGCATATGAGGTTGATGGATACATCAAGTCTCCACTGAGGCTCCTGCGGCTTTGGAGGAAGGGGCACTGTGCCTGGTTGGTGCTCGAAGTCGTAAAAACGAGACATTGTCTTAGAAGCTAATTACAGTCGTTAGGTTCTGGCCATAGCTTACTTAGGTAGTATACTAACATGGTGCGGAACCTTCAAGGAAAAGTGGCCCGGGATAAACTCTAGTAAGTGAACGTATATATCAACTAATCCGATATGAGTTATTGTGGCTTGCCTAAAGCTCGCAGAGGGGCGGGGGGAGGAGAACTTTACAGTGACAAGGCAGGGGGTGAGGTTTCGTTAGGGATAAAGGCTGGAAAAGAACATGACTCACATTTTATCACGGGTTCCAACAGATCCAGAAGGATCGTGCCTTGGCTTCTTGAAGAACAGCTATTCTGGTATTAAGTGGTTTTTTATCAGTGTTCTTGTTTGACCTTTGAGTCAGTGTTGGTGTGGAGAGGCGGGGTAGTGGTAAACACACGGTAGGTTGAATCTTATCTAGCACCACACGTGGCTCTGTAGGTGCTCTAGGGTCACCAAACATGTTCCAATTAAAATGTAAAAATGTTCAATCATCCAAATACATGTAAGCACACAAGATGTTTGCTACTCAACTCCGATTGTGTAACAGAGTTTCGGTCTTAACTAAGCCAATTCTATTTAGAATATTATTAGTGCAATATCTCGGTACGTAGTCTACCTTCACTTAGTGTTCCGATCCAATTCCAGTGCGACCACTTCAGATCCCAGGGTTGTTCATAGACAATCAAAGGCTGCCTTGCCATCCAACGTCGACATTCACGTAGCAGGATACCTTCGTCTTATATGGGAGAGGTGGTCACTCCTTAGAGTCTGCAGGGTGTTTCTTGAGCTGTGGGCATGGTTTATCCATTCAGTTGCCCCAACCATCTTCAAGAATACCTAATACATGAACTACGGCTCTAGTGATAAATTTACATCTGTTTTTAACCTTTCTCCTATCAGTCTAAGATATCTGGGGCCGCATGCATGCCTTGCTATCTGTTGACATTGTATAGCCTTACAAACCCGGATATAACTTGCTTCGTGGAAGAAAGTGCACAGAAATAATAAATAAGGTCTTCCATCACCTTGACCTATATTTGAAAGATTTACAATGGAGTTTGCTTATAGAGGCGTTTGTACAAAAACCTGAATTTTGGTTCACCACATAATCCGCAAGTGTACACTGCCCCACTGGCCGCTCTCAGTAAACTGCTCATACAAACCATGAGAATGCCGAATTTTGAGGGCCTTCTAAACTCAACCTGTGATAGTACCTCCTCCACCCTATAGTAGTGACTCTCCCTAGACAATGATAGGCCTGTTGGCACGGCTCATTTCCTCATGCCAACCCGCCCACTTATAATACAGCTGCTCGGCGGTCATCTGCTTGTTTGGGAAACGGAGGTTGAAATCGAATGCAAGAAGTTGGAAGTTCCTGGCAGTTGGCTGGTTTCCCATTTGCTGAATTGCCCAAATGAGCCAGCGAAGGTCTTCGTTGTTGAAAGCGGCAGGGGTGGTTGCAATTGCACGAGCCGCTGCCTGGGATGCTGCATCTTCAACGGTTCCAAACCTAGTAACATATGAGTTACGGAGTACCTCATGTGGGATGTTGTTCAGCTCTGCGTAGGTAGCGTGCTCTATAGGGCCAATGAATTAGATAAATTGTTTAAAGTTTCCCTGGAAATGTATTGGCTAAGTATAGGAACAATTTTGGACTTACGATGAAGTAGGATAAGTGAAATAGCAGCCTCCCATTCCTCATCACTGAAGTTTTGCACAGTTGGAGAACGACGATGATCCTTCCAATGATCCCGTCTAGGGGACTCCCTCAAAATTGTGCCGTCATTACTACCGGGAAGTGAGATCGTGCTGTCACTACTTCCAGGAGTGCTTGGTCCTACATTTTTCGTAGGAGTGGTGGGCTCGAATGACATGCTTTGGCGAAGCTGAGATCGAGTGGGTGGAATTGGTGCAATTCGACGTCCATTGTGAATTAGGATAGGATATGGAACCGCTTTTGATTTGCCGGCCAGGACCTTCTGCCTGTGGATTCCTGCACTCTGGTAGTTGAGCTGTACCGCCTGAGTCTGAATCCTGGGAGGTTTCTTGGATTCGTTTTGAGTCTCGTCTAATCCATTTTAGATTAATCCACAGTGTTGATACATGGGGATATTAGCTGATGTTACTCACCATCGCACTGGGTTGCTGACGCTGAGGCTACTTCCACGTTGTTGGTACCTGCCCCTTCCATGCAAGTATCTTCGTCGACGATTTCTTCGCCGCTGCCACTCCTAGTAGTCTCTAGTAGTGAAGGGCTGGTAGAGGAAGCTTCTTTACACATCTTATTTGATGCCTCCTTCCACGGCCTTCCCGGGGTGTAATAGTTGAATATGGGGTTTTGGAACTGTAATCAGGGAGAAGACGTCTGATCAGTTATTGTTAAGTGGCGAGAGTAGTTGTTGTCTCAATGTTCTTTCGGAGTACCCCTGCAGGAAGGATGAGCCCCCTTGAGAATTTGCAGATTCTGCGCGGTGGGGCATCATTCTATGGAGACTGATCCCACTTGAGATTAGCGTGTGGTTTTTCTCTTTTTTTTCTTTCGACAGCAAAAGATTGTATACCTGGGAACCTGTCAGCACAACAAGCAAGTTATCTGTGAACTGTAACACGCGTATAGAAGCACTCTTGACAGGTTGCACTTTCAAGATACCACACATGGTCTACCAACGTTCGCCCCACCACCAGCACCCTGTCTACATAAACCCCATCACAAGGTTAAGGTAGCTATTAATAATATATTTAATTAAAGAGGAGTAACTACATGTACTACATCAAGATTCCCGGTAGGCTCCTTGGGCCATTGGCAACCTGATGTATTCTGTTTCCCCTTCAGAGTAAGTGATTTGTAGTTCTATTTCTGCTAGGCGGATACTCACAATTACGATTGATTATCCGAGGGGGTATCACATCAAAAGCTTGCAGTATGTTCCTAAAGAGTAAAGAATACCCATACCTATCCTTGCGGATTACACCCGGCGAAGCTATAAATTCTGATGAGAACTGGAGATCGGTTAGTGCCCCATATCAGTAAGTCTTGGTCAAGTGAAATTGTGGGTATCGGGGAGTGAAAGCCTTGAATCTGGTTTGCCTTTCAACCCTGTCTCGTGTCAATCCGTTTTAATACTTGCCGCTAGGTAACTCTCGACCGCGTATCAATACCTGGTTCCTAGGATTAGTGTCGGCTGACCTTCTACTCCGGTGCTCTATTTAGCTTATCAGTATACTTCTCCCTCAGGATTTAGACTTTCTCACTTTAAGAACTATCCTCATATCATCTCTCCACGACAGTACCCCCCCTACGCCAGATGCCACCACAGGCACCCCGGGGGTGCACCACGGAAGCTGCTCTTTCCTGGGCGAAGGGACCGCATTCGGTCGCGGGGACTCAAGTTGGCTGCGGATATCCCATTTTTCGATGAACCCCCCGCCTCCTGCTACATACATTTAGCAATAGATGCTTGTTGTTCATTAGTACATGTAGCGTTCAACGGCCTTGGCAGAATTGTTACTGTCCCAAGAGCGTTAGCGTTGTTTGTTGCCAAGGCTTACCAGACCAATCATTGCACGCGCCTTGACAGGGAAACTGCAAATCGTATTAAGGAGGTGTCCATGGATATGAACTCCATGGGGTATAATTCACTCGCAGACCGTGGATGGTAGGCAAATTGTGTAGGAGATCTGTATTTGAGTATTATCTTGTAAATACTAAATCACGAGCGTTTAATAGATTTCTAGATTGAATGACAAGTTATATTGAGATAAATTTAGATACAAGTGATTAATGGTGTACTAAATTCGGATCCTAAATCACCTCAATCTCCAAAAAGTCTAGATCAACCACTCTCCAAACTCTATTATGCATATCAAAATTGTGGACGATGTAGATGGTCTATCGGTGTCTGAAAGTAAACCTGCGGTCGTTTAGTAACGGGACACCAGCCGGTTAAGACCAAAATTTGGGGTTTTACGATATCTCTTAAAATTCCAGACACTGTGGAAATATCAGGACATTTCAAGAGCTAATAGATATACTCATGGATTTATATCAGAAATATTACAGTTGAGATCCGTAAATATGCTCTTGGGAGGTTGGTTGCATTGTCAAATTCTCACCAGAATTGGCGCCAAGACTGTGATTTCACTGCACTAGCAAGGCCAAACCATCTATTGCTCCATCAAATCGAGTTTGTTCGATTTAGAAAAAATTCAAAGTGAACCTTTAACCCATTATAATCTTCACTATTTTTCTCTCTATCATCGGGGACTCACCCCTCAATTTAGCAGGGGGTTCAAATGAGCCGTCTTTGGTGTGTTTTGGCTGTTGTTCCGTTAATAAATGACCGTATACTCTACATATTCCCCCCCCCCCCCCAGTTTTCTTTGCTTACCTCCCCTTATCATGTTGAAGCTTTTCACTGATTGCAAGGAGACTCACCGCAGGACCCATTATAGTGAGTACCGGTACGAGAAGCCTGTGGAAAATCGTACAAAGCGACCGCCGTATCAGGACGTTATACAATATTCCCAGAACCAGGTGTCTGTTCATTCCAACAATGAGAGCCGATGCACACTCCCCGTACATAAAACCTGAGAGGTGAGGCTCATATATTCCACGGTCGATGATGAAAACATGAAGAACGCATAACCGGTGGTATATCCCTCATGTTGGCTACCACGGTTATGAACATCAGGGGAGTACTATTCCTGTTTTTTCAAGCCGCGACTGCCACCGGAAGACGAGCGCTTGGTACCAGGGGGAAAACTGGTACTCGCTCGTCATACACCCGGGAAGACTATGTTGTTTCGGAAGACAAGGTTCATAATGTGATGCTGGGGTTGAGAATAGAGGGGTCTACCCAAGGGCAGATTTGCTTCGCCTCGCCTCGCGGCTCTGAAGGGTGTGTGAACAAAGAGCTTTATTGGTTTTATTTCTTTATCTTAACATCACAAAAGAAATTAGTTCTTTGTCTCACAAGACGCAACCACACCCCACCACACCTAAGCGAACTCACCAATACTCAGAAATATAAGGCGGAGACTTATCTCTAAGCCTTGCAGACCCTTAAGATCTCTTCTTGTCCCCGAAAATACACACGATATCGTGCCAAGCAGCAAAATGACAACCAGCACAGCCTTACATTCGGTCCAAACCCCCGAAGATGAGCGAGCAGCTCGTCTGGCTTTCGCGCGATCTACCATCATACCCTCGCGCCCCCTCATCCCCAAATCTAAAGCTACACCCCTTGATAGAGGCCGCCGGGTCGTGGACGCCTCACCTAAAGTTGAGATTAAAAGACCAGCTGACAACGATATATCGCCGCACTTCGCATGGACCAAGAAGCACGATCTTGACCGCGCCTCCATTGACTACTGGGTTCGCGTCCCTCCGTTGCCAACTACAACACGTAATGAGTGGATGGCGAAAACACGCAGCGTAAAGCGTACCACGAAGCTTTTGCAAAAGGCGGTCATGACCATGAGGCTCCCGGAGGAGCATCGCACGAGAAAACAGATAAGGGATGTCTGGCAGGCCGTAAACGAGTACCAGGGCAGCACGATAAGGGAGAAAGGAAAGTGGAATCTGCCAAGGTCCGCGCATAAGAACTACCAAAAGCTGGTAGAGCATTATGGCCAGAATCCGCCACAGTGGGTACCTGTGGTACCGCGGACAGCAGAAGAGAAAGCCGAATTTCCCTCCGGGTACTTTCCAGAGCATGAGGCGGTCATTCTCCCGAAGAGGGACAATTGGACAATGGTGGAGACTATGGTAGACGTTGACAGCGAAGGAGAGGTTGTGACGGGGAGTTCGATTGGGCCGACGGAGATTATGAAGATGTACGAAGATGCGCACGATTGGGAGGGTTTGGAGCGAGTGAAAAAGTCCATAGAGGGGTGGCCATAAGATGAAGGAAGTTCGATCAAAGATGTAGGGTAAATGACAGAAATTGAGCAATGAGTAGCCCCTACAGATCCGTATCCTAAATTGTATTATTAGTGAGAGACTAAGTAGTACTCAAGCCTGTAGGTTACATTATCGAGCTTGAAATATAATGACACTTTGACGTAGGTCCTAATGAGGTCAGGTAGCTTGGAAGTGGACATCATAAAGGCAGCTAGTGTAGCTCTGAGGTGCGTTCATTTGTGAATTTCTGGAAAGGACCCCCGATATAGAATAGCAGCTCTGAAGCTAGGAACAGGCAGGCGGGTTATGAAAATGGATTACACCCCGAGCAGACGGACCGCTCTAGGGTGGTGAGGCTGCGGTGCCACAAGCGGGGGTGGGGGTGGCTTTGATGTGTACCGCGAGCATATGAGCTTTTTAGAATGTCCAGACTAAGCTGAAATCATAGGCACGATACCATAATAGTACTGGAATTCCGTGGTTTAGGCTATTGAATGCCCCCGCTTGAGTACCCTGGCAGCGCTTAGATGATAATCACAATATTCAAGAACTACAAGGAAACGGAACTCTCGTATCCCTCCTGACAGGGTACAAAATGAATTAGACCCCATTATCATGAGGGTACTGTGAATAGGAGCGATATCTTGTATACCATCCAAGAGTGTTGTCCATATGTGTACCGGACATATATCCCTAGCCATAGGCGAATTGGTTTGCTGTGCCTGGAAGCAACACATGTTGCAAGACAAGAAAGAGTACTCCGAGTGATAGGTGATGACGCTCCTCCACCGGTGGATTAAACGGAAAACTCGAGCCACGATTAGTGAGTAGGCAAATTTTACCCTGTCTTGAACGGAATTTAGCCAAGCCAAAAGGTTCCAGCCTCAATATACATAGGTGCAAATAGAAAATTAACCTGTAATCATTCCCCCGCCTCATGTTTATGCACTATTTTAATGCATGTATTCTCGTCTAGAGGCATGATGCTCCGGTATCCCTCAAAAATAAAAAACTGCTCCTGTCTCAATCTTATCCAAGGTTGGAGGGGTGATATCACAGTTACGATTCGGCTTGCGTAGGATCCATAGAATGAATCTGTAGTCGAATACAAAATAAGAGGGAAAACATTGAGATAGGTGTCTCACGAATTGAAATGTTATTTAAGAGAGAGTCTATGGAGAATGGTACATTTAGTTTCCCCTATGTATATGTACATACATGTATGTAAGGTTGGGCCGAAAGGCGACAAGGCAGGGATTTACACGTTGAAATACATGTAGTGTCCTGCCCTATTGAAGGCTAGCAGCACGCGGACTTGCACAAATATCTGTCTACACAAAGCAGTCCCATCTGAAAATTCTCTCCACACAACACACAACTCACGTCCACGTTTCCTCTTTCCGTCTTGGCCAACTTTCCTCATTAACCCTTACCCCCTCCCCCCTCTCAAATCAACCTTCTTTCACCATCACCTTCTTTCTAGTAAGAAGTCAACTCTTCGCCATAACCAACATTCCCTTCTTTCACCATTTGCCAGAAGTAAAAGAAATCGCTACCCTCATTAATACAAAATGCATTTCTCTATTCTCACTGTCGGCATCGCCGCTGTGCTCATGGCGGTTGCCCCAGCCTTCTCGCTCCCTGGTCTTAAGTATGCTTTCCTCTCCCTTGCATACCTGTGGTGGTTTATCTTTCATTGGGTCTAACACATAACAGAGAGAGGAGAGCTCTCACCGAGGACGATTTCAAAAATAACCTCGATTTCGAGGAGTTCATGCTCCCTCAAGTGGATATTGGTGCGGTAGCAGCAAATGAGTTTACCCCTCCGGAGGGGCTGATCATCACCACCATCACTACACTCCCGGATATGACTGAAGGCCTTGGTGGTATGCTGATGACCATGGTCACCGCTGTGGGAGTCACTAGTACCGAGCCTGTCGTCCCGATGTTACCAACAGCCACAAAAGATCTTGAAGCTGAGCATTCTCACGCTCAAAGTATTGGGGAAGAAGATGATGGGGTGGAGAACTTTGATAACATGGAAAACGGTCCCGTTTCTCTTCCGGGTACGTATACCATCGGCTTATGTCCCTTTTTCATATTTCTAACCATTGGTTTGCAGTTTTCACTTACGACACTCTCACTGGGATGTCAACGGTCGCGCAGCCCACTCAGCATACACCTGGAAATGCAACTACTCCCATGATGTCAGCTCCCACCAATAGCCTGGTCAATAACGGCACCGTTGTCAGTCCCAGCGATATTACTAACACGGTCACCTTGGTCACTAGTGCTATCCCTACCGCCACCAATGGTACCATTTCAGCTCCCACGCCCCCCGCGCTTTCAAACTCCGCAAACGGTGTGGACTCGGTTCTTATCTCTGCTGGAGCATTCATTGCTCTTGGCCTTGCAGTCTTGGCTTTATAGGATGCCTAAGCTCAAGAGGGAGCTTTAAGTAAATAAAAAACCACTACTTCCTTCTCTTAATTTTCCTTGGATGCGGTACTTGGGTGTAGCATCAAGTAGTAGGATAGGTGTTTAATGTCAGTTCTAACCGATTGTACTCTTCAAAACTCTTAGTATCAGATCTCTGTTGTTTTACTGTGCGTAGTCCCATATGTTTGAGCCTTCACTTGTGTAGTACACCAGTTCACCTCGGAGGTATAACCTGCGGGATCTACTTTTGAGACTCACCTCGTTATAGAGTACTTTACTGTGCTTCATCCAAAGACAAATTATCAGAGGCTCGTCTCTGGAGGGAGTTTATAGATAGAATCTTGCATTGTGATTCACTAGAGAGCCCCATTGTTCAGTGAATGAGCTTGCACAACGAATGATGAAAGGCATTTGCGGCTACTTTGGCCAGAGGAAAACCACTCGTCTCAAGCAGCCTATTCAATTCCATAAAGATGCATAAATCACCCTATTATTCCTCCAAACTTAGGAACTACTGCAAAGTTGTACACAATTACATTTCCATTCCATAAGCAAAACTACCGGCCAGAGGTAGCCCAATGCAGCCAATGGCCAGGCTTAGATGTTCTGAACCAACGAAAGGATGGCGATGTCTAATATCTCCCTAGATACACATATTCTCTTTCCCACGGCATTAATTGTAGCACTAAGAGCGCGGTAATATGTAGGATAGAATGTATTATAAAATATAATTATTGGTAATATTGTATCCTTCAACCACACTGCTAGTCATAAATAATCGGTACCTCTCCTATATATAGCCTATCCTCCCCGCTATGGACCCATTCTCGGAGGTTGTCTTTTTGCCGGTTCATATCCGTCAACGGGCAAAGGGATTACTGACGCAGAATCGAGCCGTCACGTGCAATATATATATATCGATATTTTGCGGGCCACAACCAACCGCGGGAAAAACCATCCACATACCCCGATGATGGTGGGCGGCCCCCTTCATATGCTAGGGGCAGCGACTCACAACGGCCCATGCCCATTGATTCCTCTCTATGTGTCTTCTTTTTCCTATTTTGCGCGATGATTTGCATCTCGAGCCAGAGCGACGGCGGCGGCTAACGGTGGCTTGGCGTTGAAGGGTCCGCTTACTAGTGCGGCTGCAAGAGGTTGGAGAGATGAGAGAGCCGAAGGAGTGGGAATGGGTGCCTAGCCCCCTTATCAGCGCTTTATGGGGCCGATTTCCGCTTATGTTCCCGGGTTCTGGTTTGCAGGCGATCTGCGCGGTTGGACAGGAACGGGATGAGGTGTTGACGGATTGACGGCCGGAAGGACACGCACACGGGTGTAGTGGAGTCAGATTTATTCCAAAAGAAACGCATATAGTGCCTCGTGGTCTCTCCCCTTCAAACATCACACTGGGTACCTGTGTAGGCAGATGTTGGGGGATAGAGCGGTAGGTTGCAAAGAGGTAAGTGTACACTCGTAGTTATTGGAGATGAGGGGGTAAACCTCCTCATTCAAAAAGCGAGCCCCAAAATCCGTGGCGGTGAACTCGTAAGTGGGCCAATGCCCATAAACGGGCTCTTCCTGAAGCACCAAGGGGCAGGGGTTCTCGACCATCAGTGCACTTGAATCCCACAAAACCACTCGGCCATATGACACCGGACAATCGTGCTTTAACGTATATATATGTATAGAACACACCATCGTGTTTATGACAGCTGGTATTTGCGGCCCATTAGAAAAATACCTCACGGCAAGACCTGATGGAAAGCTAACTGAAGACAAAAGTAAGCATCTGCGCTCCACAAATGCTAGTGTTTCTGTCGCACCACCCCCACGTACTTCTGGGGCGGGCGTTAGCGATACAAAAAAAAAAAAAAAGAGTGGTGTATGTGTTGCGATGAAGTTGGCGGCTTGGCAAATCACATAGGGTCACTCGAACTAAGCAAAAGAAAGTCCAACTCCGTCCAAGACAACCTGTTGACATTACAAACGAGAGAGTGTTTTGTGGGACTCAAACCAATCAATATCCTTTCCCGCGAATACGCGGGGTAGGTCTGGGTGTTCGCTAAGAAGGATGGTTCGGTTTCTATGGAGTTCCCCCCCCCTCACCGAATAGACCGTCTTTCAATGATTTATACCTGACAAGAGTATTTATACTTCATGATAATGCACCCTCTAGCATGTATGAAGCTAGCGTGGAGCTCGACGCTGGTTCGGATACTTCGGTTTGTTTGTTCATGAATGTTTTTTTTGGCTTGGGGTGCAAGGGGCAGCTGCATGGGGCTTCCAGATCGTAACATAGAATAGTAGGTCTGCAAGATATAAGTATACCTGGATCCCCTCGATCACAAAACCTGTATCAATATGTTGTCGGCGGATAGGATCCTACGTCCTCTTCTAATTTGTGACCCCTGTAGCACATAAGGTTGGATAAAAATTAATTCTATGGTGTGATCAATTATATGATGGATATTACCTACTTTTTAGCCTCCACACCACATAAGGGACGCGCTCCAATTGCAAGGTGGTGGAAATACTTGGGGATCTCCAAATCTTTTGTATGCTATCCCTGAGTGGAGCAAAGACGTCCCTTGAATGTAAAAAATACACAAGTCATCTTGCTCATCTTCAATCACATAACCAGTCTTGAAAACCATGTTTCCCAATTTCAGCCAAACATGTTTTCCAAGAGTGCCACCAGTTGAGTCTCAATCACTCAACAGCTGAGTATAAATCCACCACCCACACACAATATGTTCTCTCACGACAACCTCACCCACAACCATCACCATCGTACTACACAAAGCCAGCAGCACATCCGCTGCTGCCCTCCTGCCCCAAAGTTTAACTCATATCCCTTGCTTTAAAGCTGCTTCACAATGTGCATCAATATTATGACACACCACGGGTGCTTTCACCCAGTGTTCGTGTCGACAAAAACAGACTTGGAATGTTCCGACACCATTCACCCCAATCTCATCCACGAGTACAGCGAAGAACCATGTCAAGACTGTCTCGATGAGCATCCCGAGCGGTTTGATGAGCTCTCTGAAGCTCGTCTTATCTCACTCTTCAATACACGCTGCATCGATGATGATCGTTCCTTCTTGAACTTTCTCATGGAATTCTACAAGTACCATAGTAGGCCTGGTCACGAGTGTGCCCCGCCACATCACTGCTATGAACAGTCGCCTGAAAGGTACTACACGTACTGCCGCCGCAGCGACCGTGAGATCGCCCGGATGCCGAGGGAGCTCGCTAAAAGAGTCTTTGGATACATTGATAGCAGTGACGGAGCTGCCTCCCCTCCTAGCAACCCCCACGTCAGCGTCGGCAAAAACATGGAAGGCCGTGATAGAAATGTCGGTTATCCACGTCATCAGTCATCCGACTACGACGTCCCCGATGTCCCTGACCTTGTCCACGATGATGAGCATAAGTCACCACCTGCAGACCTCTGGCCGGGCCAGCTGTACCAGGTCCCCGAGCTTATCGAGGCTGATGAGGGAACTGAGCAACGTACACCACCGCAGCAGGACGAGTGGTGGCGCGAGTCGCCAGAGAATAGCCCGTTGCCAAAACCAATTAGCCGTAAGGTGTCATTTGGCTCCGACACGGAGATTGAGCCAAATGAGGCAGTCATGTATGATAAGGATGGGTTAGTGTCTCGGTTTATTACCCGTTTGAAAAGGAGGTTTAGTAAAGGGAACGATGAAAGCATGAGAGACTAACTATTGTTTGTGGGAAGGTATATCTATTGGAACTCAGCAGCAATTATGCCTGAGCTCATGTTGGATGAAGAGGCGGATGATGCGAAGGAGTTGAAGGACGATGAGATGGATAGAAAAATGGAAGAGTGGATGATTTAGCTTTCTGAGTTGGTGATCGTGTTTCGCTTCGGAGGGTATCTTTTACTATTGTTACCAGTAATGTATCGCGGAAGGACGAAGGGGGATATAATGGGTTTGGATTAGGGTTTGTACTGAGTGTGGGATAGGGGTGAGACACAAATTGACTACTTAGCTGAGGGCAATGTTGAGATGGTGGAGAGAATGGACAATACTACTACGTGTGCTCTTCTAGCTCGAGATCTGTCTGCGTTGTCTCCAGGGTGATTGTTTCGATCTTGATTGTCTTCGGCTTTGGAGAACTAGGTAATCAGGAGACACTTGAAGGTTACTGAGCTTTAAGGTGGACTTCGCTTAGACCTAGATATCGCGAAAGTATTGAATAATTTGAATCTATCAAAGCTACAAGAGGAACGTGAAATTCCTATACACACGCGCGATATGCTACATATCCAAATCTGCAAATAACACCTGTATCACAATTTAATTATCCCGATTCGTAGTCTCCACAGTAGCTGCTTAGTTCCTTAGCACGGTCCAGAAAGCTCAGATTTCGGAGAGGTCTTCTTCCTCTAATCCTATTATGTTTGAGAGGATACACAGAGGGGGAGGCTTTACTTAACAAAGTAAGAAATAGGGCTATATAGGTACATGTGCCTGCGACGAGAATAAGTTTCCGCCAAGTATGTGTGAGGAAACGCTGTTGCAAGACAGAAGTGGTGGCAGAAACCTATTGTCCAGGCAAGTAGTAAAGGCACCCCTTTCTCCAGGCTTTCCCCTACCTTTAGAACGTCTTGCCCCTTTGATCTCCCTGGTTGCTTGTTCGAGTTGGCTGCGTCAAGGGCACTGCGGCTTCATGAATTAAACAAAAAAAAAAAAAGGCACTGCGACCGCTGCGAAGACGGCTTGGCGCGAGTGATGGGTTATGATCGGTATGGATAGTGGGGCAGCAAGTCGTTGGAGATCATATGCCATAGGTTATCCTGCATGCAACGTTTTTGTACCTTAAACAAATGACAATCGATTTAAAAAAAAAAAAAAAAAAAAAAGTCGTTGGAGATCAAGCATATACCTATGGGCCTTGATTTGACGTTTTTCGGGGTTACGGCGGTAAGATTTCGGTATGTGCGGGGTGATTTTCTGAGTCGTTGCAGACTAAGGTGAGGGCCGTGATAACGGTCGAGCTGATGTAAGACGTGTAATTTCGAGATTGGACTTTTAAAGGAGTGATGTAAAAATAGGCTGATAGGGATAGTTAAAGGTCTTAGTGTGATTATTAATATTCGTTACCTGGTCCACAATGGGGCCAAGGAAGCGTGAGTATACTTAGAAAATGACACCTGTGTGGGTGTTGGTATTGATTTAGATGTACCTTCTATTAAAAACAGAGTCATATTGAAGAGGTTGAAGCGGAACTTTAGACGCTGAGTGATACGGCGTGAGCATTATGGTTTAGCCAATCAGCATTAAAAAAAGATTGGTTTTGATTTCATGTATACCTGCTCAGGATATAAATATAGTCCTCAATTCGGCGTAGGTCAGGAATGTGAACACTTTCAAAATTATCTCGGTGCAGGTGGGCTACGATTAAATGTGATAAGCATATTTACATTTGTTGGTTTGTGCTTTGTAGTAATAAAGGTTGATTGGTACTCTTTTGTTTAATGAGTGCACGAGAGAAACCTGTCTCACATTTCATCCTCAATTAAGGGTGTCGGGGTGTGGTAGAGAATACATGTAGGTGTGGCAAGCATAGATGTACATTTATCTAGATGCATACTGGCCTATTCACATGCCTCCATCAGCAACAAACTCACAACCTCACCATGCACCCTTCATCCAACCCACATCGCGTTCATCCCTAGAATTGATATCCACTCCCCTTAACCTTCCATTCAGTCATCTCCCGTTATTTACACTGCATATTACCTCCACTCATCCCCAATGTCCGAGTACCGCTATCTCCCCTACCCAAACCCTTATCCATACCCGAACCCACCCGTCGAGCCCCCCTCACCTGAATGCATAGGGTTTCACGGTACCCTACAAAGCCAAGCATCTGGCTCAGGCTATGGTTCTTATGGCGATAGTCCATGTTCAAGCTCCTATTCGTCACGCTTCCAAGAACACATGAACATTAGGGGAGAGCCGCCATACGAACCCTCTGGTGCGGCCGGTACCTCAACGGGCGGGAAATCTGCCGCGTCCCACAAAGAAATCATCAACACCGCTCAACCACCAAAAAATAGTGAGACAATGGCAGCCATCCCGGTTATTACGTTGACTCAGGATAACGGGGATAATTCTTGTACCGGCTCTATGGATGCTGGTCTAAGTACGGCCGTTAATCCACCCGCCAAGGGCCAGTTGACGGTTCCAACACTCCCCATTCAAAGGAATGAGGCAGGAGCTGAGTCTCCGAGGGTACCTCGAAGGCTCCAAAAGCGTAAAAGTGCCCCCGACCTCCGCAAAGAACCACCCTCGCCCGGCTCGGAACCTTCACGCCCCAGTCTCCTCGAAAACATTAGAAAGAGCGCAGACACAGTCCGCCCTAGCATCCTAGGGAGTTTCAGAAGGGGCAAGAATCCTCCCCGCCCAGCGGTCGCTGATCTTCCCTATTATATACCGCCACTCATAGACATCCAGCCTCCCGAGCAGCCACGCAGGCCGCGTGCACCGCCGAGCCCTAAAGATCTTCCCTACGTTCTCCCACCGATTGGGGGTGTCCGCCCAATTTCTGGCCCTATTGCGTCTATACCAAGGCTCACCGCTACCCGCCCCTCCCAACAACATCCCTCTTCCCGGCCCTCCTCCCGGCCATCTTCTCGTTCCTTATCTCGCCCCCCTTCTCGTCCCCGCCTCGCCACCGAAATCCTCAACACAGGCAGCGAGAACTTCCACGACCCACCCCCAATCAACCTCATTTCTGAGCTCCGCGCTCAACAGGCCATCCGCCTAACCACCACGCGCGAACGTATTTCTCTCGATGTCCAACGCTCTACCGCCCTCCAAGTGGAAATTGCCTCAAAGCGTTTCGCTGAGCGCGCCGAGCGCGAGCCGACCCCTCGTGAGCGCCGCGACTCCGAGAAGAGCGCTACACGCGTCAGGAGTGCCCTCGCAAAGCTCCAAAAAGAAGAGGCACGCAAAGCCGAGTTTCGCGTAAAGCTGCAGGCGGAAGAGGAGCACAAGAAAGCCAAGGCCCAGGAGAAGGAGGCCAAGAAGGCCCAAAGGGAGAAAGGGAGGGAGGAGAAGAAGAAAGCCCGCGCTGGGTTGGAGAAAGAGCCTAAATCGCTCGAGCGGTTCGCGCAGAACCAGTTCCAGATGAAAGTCGAGGAGGTCGCTAGAAAAATGAAAGAGTGGGTTGGGTTGGGGGCCGAACCGGGGTGGGAATAGTGGCCTCCGTGCAGAGGGGCAAAGCACTGGTGTGTATTCGCTGTACTATAATTTGTGGGCATGATAGGCATTTAGGCCTTGGCGGTTGTCCGGGTTTCCTTCGTGTCCGTGTGCTCATTGTGCTGATGTCCATTTTTCCTAGAAAGAAAATGATAAGCTTTATACCCTAGTCTTGTTTGTTCTTTTCTTCATCTTTTTCTGTTATATAATCGTCATCTTGCGTGCTTGCATGTCCGCGATGTTTCTCAATTTCGTATTTGTTCGGCGGTGCCCCTTTCTCATTTCTCTGGCCTAATACTCACCTCCTCTATTCATTCCATAAATATACATACTCATCTAAGGAGCGAGATGAGCCCTTTATCTGGCACTTCCAACATCTAGCAAATGATGACGTTACGAAGTTTACCTTCACTCAATGAAAGACGCGGTCTATATGAAACTAGTTGTGATATACACCGGGAGAAATGTGTGTTCGTCTCCGCGAACATGTTTCAAGTCGTGCTACTTCACTCTAGTTATCTCTCCCACCATACCTCTCTTGTATACCCGCCATAAATGCTCCTACCAGAGTAGCCCCCACCTGGCACTGCACCAGCAGAAGCTCCCTAGCTCATGCGCCTCTCTACGTCAGATTGACCCAGACACACGTTACCCCCGCGCCCCCCCCCCCTCTTGTGCCTCCGCCAAGCATAAATATTGCGCACCGAGGTCCCAGATGCTCACAATAACCCAGAACGCTAACGGAAAAAGGTTGACGAAATCCACTTTACTGATATACAAAGAGCAAGTACATGGTCACCAGGGACAGTTTATCCACCCGCGTGGCTCCTTGAGTAAAGGCTTGGCATCGAATTTGATCGAGTGATGGGTCATGATGATCAATTGCTCAGCAGATAGGGAGAGAGCAAAAACAGGGTTTCCATAGTCAGAGCGTAAATGAGGAACAATAAGGTCCTAAGTGCAAGTCCGGCATGTGCTGACCCCCCCTAACACTATGTATCCCACCAAATGAACGCCAGGGTTCGTTCTTCGTCTTAGCACCTTGGAGACGTACAGTGCGCAGTCTTTCACGGTGGAACCTTTCTGTTTCCAGCCCTACTCCACAGCCTATGGCACTGCCACCATAACGTGCATGCATTTACCTTGGGCAGTAGGTATGTGTAGTAATACCGGATTGTGCGGGTAATACCCCAACTCAACGATGCCTTTAGCAAAAGCAAGACATCTTTGTCGACTACCTTTCATGAAAGGCTGGTGTTTGGGGGGCCGGCGGGTAAATACGGCTAATCAATGTCCGAGTTTTCACTCTCTCGCCATGACAACCCGCCCAGACTTGGCAAGGTCACGTGCCAAACACGGAGTGTATGAGTGCTAAACTCACCACCCAACAGCACTTCACCCCACTCACTCCCTTTATCAACTACCACACCCCACTTTCAACAAGCGGTCATCTATCTTCGAATTTCTCTATGTTACCAATCTGATCTATTGCATCTCAATCCATCTCCTTTGTCCTCAACGCTCCCTTTTTTCTTGTGTCGCCGGGTTTTAGTTCTACTGAGGGATATCCTCTGGTGTTTTGGCGTTTTTTTTTCTAAAGTAGAAAGTGGGTTTGCTAGCGTTAAATATACTTGGAATTTATCTAAATAGATGACCGCCCACCAATTCATCTACTAATCTAACTGTATCAACTAGTTTTTCTCCTATTACGACACTCGGCCATAGAATCTAGATAAATCCGCATAGTACTCTGAAAGGAAAACTTCATTCCGTAGCCACAAGTCTTGATAAGTCTGGAGCAAGTACGAGGCCTGCTTACTATCCCATCGTTATTTGAGCCCCTGATCTAACATCGACCGATTGAATCTGCAGGTTTACAGTCAGGCAGGATAATTTCACTCTAGCTTGGTCCATAATCGTGCTCTAGCAGTTCCGGCTTCAGGATAAAACCATCGAATGGTACAAACAAGAATTAGCCCAAGGCGCACCCTTCGCCGTGTAAAGCACCTCCGTATCACGGATGAGCCAAAGGGAAAATGCGAGCTGGAACCCTATCGGGAATCTAGTTTCAACTCGCCCAGCCTCACCGATGCAAACCGCCCACCAGCGTCAAGCAAGTACCGGCGCCAGAGTTACCGTACTCCATTAAGATTAAGACGCTCACTACGGAGCACTCAATCCCTTGAGTCCTCTTCAACTGATTTCTCAAGGACCCGAGGGATTTCGTCTGGTTCGGAACAGCTTGCTACAGGGACCAATATCCTTGGGATAGATGTGGCATTCAGGACACCGACCAGACCGTCGTGTGTACAACAAATAGTCAGCAGCTTAGGTGACGGAACAGCGATAACGACATTCATCATGTCATCACCAGCCAGCAATCGGAGTGCCGATTCCAATGGGTTCCGGAGTCCTTTCCATCGCGACCCCAGCCCCCCCCTGACGCCCAGTGATGCCGACAGCATTTGGCATGAGAGGCAACATCATGTTGAGTCCCATGTGGAGGAAATCCGCAAGCAGATTTCTCGACTTTTGAGCAATGAATCTACCCCGTCGGAACTAGGAGAATCAACACAGAGACAGGTTTTTTCTGTACGCACCAGATCAAACTCAGTCGCAAGCTGTCCAGACACAGATTCTGTTGTTTCCATCATCTATGCTTCATCTGGGGATGGGAACAACGAGCTCAAGGATGCTTGCCGCCTGAAAGACCAGAAAATATATAGACTTAGCGGAGACTCGTATCCGATATTACCAGGGCCTTTGGCAGATGAGAGTAAAATGCCAGGTGTTCGCAATAGGATACGGGGCAACAGTTCAGCTAGTATGATAGCAATGCTTTCGCCGACATCACATCTCAGCCAATCATCTCCTATTACACAATCAATGACCGCTAGGCTATTTATCTCTGGTTCAAGGGTCTGTAAAAAAATGGTGTCCCGGATTCCAATTTTCAATATCTTCAAGCGCCGTTCAAAGGAAGGACTTGCTCCTGCTCAATCAAGAGCGTCTTCCGAAGCTTCCACTCTATGCACATATATCGGGCCGTTCTCACAGAGATCAGATGGCAGAAACCATATAATAAATTCCAGCAGCCATGCTGAATCAATCTGGAGTGTTGAAAGAGACGAGACTGTCGGGGCATCCTCATTAGACCACATCCGCTCAGAGATTGAAAAAAAGAGTGCAGTCCAAGACTCTAAAGGAGCCGGTAGCATCCCAAATAGCGTGGGTTACAGTATAAGAACTGATGCCACCTCCGGAACAGACATATCAGGTGTGTGCTTAGAAGCAAAGGTTTCTGGATGTGACCG
This sequence comes from Morchella sp. 2016-103, assembly GCA_024713925.1. NCBI lineage: Eukaryota > Fungi > Ascomycota > Pezizomycetes > Pezizales > Morchellaceae > Morchella > Morchella sp. 2016-103. Next base: position 386,237 of record JAMGZF010000017.1, on the reverse strand, counting down.
TTACCTTCGTCTATGTGCCGGAAATGGTGATAACAGCACGCGACCTCCCACAGCAGGATATTACGAGGACCCCACAGATCCAAACTCGTATTACCGGCCCGCCCACACCCAATCTGACATTGACAATGATGTCCCAACACCCCCCTCAGGACGATGTGTTCGGCCATCTTTCTTTACCACTCTTGACCCAAACACACTCGATGTGGCATCCTGGGTACCCACCATGCACGGGTTAGATTGGCAGGCCGGGGTTGTTTCGAGGCGTACAGGACTTCAGGGGGGCAGCCTGACCCCACTAAAACATCAAAATCCATCTTTGACATCCATCGAATCCATCAGCACTGGAGGAAGTATTGGAACTGTGATCAGAAAGCCTGATCTTCGAATCACGACTAGGCAGCCCTGGCATCCAGAATCATCGAGCATAATAACGGTACCTTCACCTCTTCGGGGTCTTCTTTCTCTTGATTCAGCTACCGAGTATACCCCCAATATCGATAGCAAGAAATCTCCAGCAGAGAAGGCAGCTATTGGGGCTGAGGGCTTAACCGCAACTCCCGTCAGCTCCCCCTCATCCTCGATAGATGTCACCCAAGTTCGGTTCTCACCAGATACAATCGAAAACGCCGATCCAGAAAATAGGTGTCTTGATAGTCCTGAGCATAGCGCCGCCGAAAAAGACCAACCAGGCAGGGTTGGCAAGTCTCAACACCTAGAAGAGGTCGCTACCAAGAATGCCAAGCTTCCAAAGGCGAAGAAAAAGCAATCATGGCTAGGGGAACTTTCTTTGAGAGTGAAGGGAAGTTTCAGAGATCATAGAAAGAGGGACTCCGGATACAGCACAGACCGTAACCAACGCTGTGTTTGAACATCTTATTGGATACCTGTTCTAATCCCCAAAGATCTTCCCGAAGCCTCTCATTGCAGCTCCTTTTCAAATCCAGTATTATTTTTAATCTTGCTGTTCCCTTTCCCACCTTTCTATGCTCAAAAGTTTTACATCTTCCGTTTTGTTGATAATAGTTCCCTTACACATTCACCAACAAATTTCAATTTACGTTCATTTTGAACCTTCTTTAAAATAAAAACGCCTTGTCCTGTATTAACACATGGTTCTATCTCCCACGCAGTTGGTAGTCTTTATATCCTGCTCCGTTATTTCTGTGGCCTTTGGGCGCTTGGTTTGAGTGGGGCTTGGGCGGTATATATATATATGTCCTTGGGTATTGACTTTGGAGAGATAGGCGTGGATGGGATTTTATAATTTCTTGTGGAGATACTGTCCCAGTCGCCCCTTTCGTTTGGAAAGTCTGTTCTCAGTTATATATTAGAGTCTTCATTTATAGCTTCAGGACCTAGAATGCCAAGTCGCGTGGTATTTAGGCTGATTGAGCCAAGAATATTATTCACTCGTATGGCAGACCGGTTTCTGCCCTGTCACCCGAACCCAACCACTGAGAAACTAAACTAATTGAAAGGCAAGAAATAGCTATACTAATCGAAGCATAGATTTATGAGGTTGAGACTTTATGCAAATGAATGGGTCGCTTTTTTGTCACTTGCACAGGCAATGGGGCCCATCTGAGTACTCCACTGAGTTCAAGTCGTGCATGGGGGAATAGGTTGTTGAAGGAGTAGAGTCAAGTGAGATTAATCATTCTTTTGAGGTCACTGAGCTATAGTTGAGGATGCACATAGAAACCCTGACAAAACATATTAGAGAATGCGCTAAGTAAAGTTTAAACTGATGATCAACACCACAAATCAAAGAGGGCAAACATTAACTAGAAATCCGAAAGTAGAAACACAGAAGTTGATATCATTAGAGATACATGTATTTGAGAGGATAATTGACTTAGAGATCAGAAAGCAACCATTTCGCCGCTTGAATCTGGTCGATAGAATGTGACGGCTCGAGTATCATAGTTATACATAACCTTGAACGCTTGATAATATTTTACCCGAGTATCGTTGATGACCTGCTCATATAGGGCTTGCTCTTCATCCTTCGGCATCTCTAACCAAATACCCTTCGAAAGTAGCCTCTTGACATTATCATCATGCTCTTCCGTTTCTTTTTTCGGGTCTCTCACACCAAACATCTCCTTAGCCAGCTTCTTCATCTGGTTCCTTTTTTCAATATGGCCAAACTCCACACCCTTAAAAGAACGATGAATATCCAAGGAGGTTTGTTCAATCAATCCAGTTGGCTGTCCATTTATGAGCAGCGGTACTTTCTCATATTTGGTACGCATATCGATGCCCCTGACAACTATCTGAGAGAGGACCCTGGCGGACCCACCAAGAACATGAGATAGGTGGCTATCATGAAATGCCTGGTAGAGCTGATATATCTCGGGTGGCTCCATATCGTCTGCTGTATCTTTAAAACGGTCCATCACCACGCGAGCAGAGCGGAGCATATCTGTGTACCCCATGATCCAGGTTGTTACTGCATACAACTGAGCAGCCTCAAGGGTAACGGTTCCAATAGGCATGTTGATATTGTCGATAATAGATTTTTTAGTAGTTTTTAATATGTTGCGAAGCAGTAGTGAGAGGATGATGGGAATCTAAGAAAGAAGCAGAGGTTTAGGAATCGATGGCTATTTAAGCGTTCCGAATATGAGAGAGAGTGAAGGTGATGGAATTGTAGGCAGGAGATGAGACACTTTTCTATTTGAATTTGAATATCACCATTCATTCATGCGATCCATGCGTGTAGAGTAACATTATCGTGTCATCGTATCATATCGTATCATGGGGGCCTTGTGAGTGGACAGAAATATAAAGCATGCTTTGTTCGGGTCTTGGCAACCGAGGGCATGTGAGTATACCACACTTAAAATTTACAGTAGTCACTGGTTAGGCCCCCGACACCAAACCATTTAGTTGCACCTGCACAAAGCATGCAATGTCCCGTGAGATTGTTGCACATGATCGATAGGTAGATTCATTCTCGCTCAGGGTACCCACGAGAGAGGTAAGACAAAACTTGGTAATAGGCCACAGATTCTAAATAATCGACATCAACAACCTACCCCAGCTCTTGTTGCGGGGCCGCGACACTACCCACACCCACCCCTGAACTACTCTGGGTCAATAGGTTCCTCGACCCCAACGAGAAGAATCATGGATAAGATCAAGAAGCAATTGAAATAAAGCAGATCATCGGTCTGCGCCGCATTACCACCCACTGAAAAAATATAGAACGTGGTCGATGGGCTTTTCCCACAATCTTGTCGTGCCCAAAGTTCCATGTAGTTACTGGGTGAGCTTTTTGAGATAGCAATGTCGCCAGCCGTTCCTAGGTGCTGTCGAGGGTCTCAACTGCTCGGTAGGGCTACTTCCTACTATCATTATAAGTTGCTACTAGCTACCTGGGCGATATTTTGAGAGGCGTGTATCCCGAGAATATACTTAGCCTTAGCGAAGGGGTTTGGATTTATAATGTTTATTAGGCAATAGGGGAGAGATGGGGATTTAGAGAAGCAGTGGAGCATAACGGAATGTAATTAGAGCGGTTCAATCAGTACTGATCATCGCTACATCTTGGGTTTGCTGAATATGGGGTATGTCACCACCCCTAAGAGATGCAGCAAGCGGCTGGAATTGGGCTCGAAATTCTTGACGCCTTTTAACTCGATCTTGACGTATCCTGCAACATGCCTTTAGTAGGTCAAGTCTTCCTGATAGCTCTGGCCACTCATTCCATATCTTTGGAAATCGGTGATCTGTATGTAGGAAATGCTGTAATCTATGAAAACCACGCCCTGTTGTACCTGTGGTAGTAAAGATCATGTTCCACAGGGCCAAGCGGTCGTGTCACCTGGGACGGTAATATTAAGCCACTGTGCTTGTAGCTGCCTATCCATTTACATATAGTAGCTATACTAGTGAGTAGGAATTAATAGAGACCTGGTTTTTCCTAGATAAGCCACCTGAAACTACATGTATTTGCTTGCAAGCCCCTAAATTCTTAAAATGAAAGAAAAAAGATTACAAGCACCTAAATGTGGTGAAGGAATGTATTCGGGAACGTTGAGGGAATTGTGGCGGGGAGCTAGGTAGCAGAGGCCCTCCTCCGAGTCGCGGTGTACCCAGGGGTCCCTAAAGGTGATGCAACGGCCTGGGATTGCACTGTTAGGTGCGGCCTTAGTAAATGCACAACCACCCTGACCTCTTTATTTAAATATAATCACTGAATCCTCTATACTGATTTGTTTACCCTGTATACATTATATTGCTGCTTCATGTGGGTAACAATTGGGCCGCATGTGGTTAATATTGTGAATGGTAAATCGGGTTGTTGCATGCATCGCCTTCCATTTACGTTGGCACATTACCAGCGTGGAAAAACGAGCTACTATCCCCTGTCTCTCTGGTTGTGGTTGAATCAAGTTGCGGCTCTGCGAAGCCGCTCAAGGGCGTGTCGATCAGTTTAGTGTCTTGGCATGCATGATGCGGTCAACTTTGGCAAGAGAGACGTATTAGTTTTTGATGGCTATGGGGAGTATTAACCTAAGCGGATATTATATCTATCGACCTTAAAGAAGCATAAATCCTATCAAGGGGTCACACCAAAATTACTTGTCCCCTGCTCTTGAGTGCAGCTTATCAGACAACAGCTCAACACCAGCATGTCCCCGCCTACATCACTGCCATAACCATTCATAATCGGTGCATTGTGGAATTAGAAATAATCATCTGCTGGTTTATATCGCATATTGGGACTATCAATGTTGAGGTCACAGAGACAAATAGGCACCTACTTTCTTCCGGCTCCGATTGTTTAAATGGTGATAGTGGTTGGCGGGTGGTAGAGAGGTACGGACACGTTTGATGGGTGTGGGTTTTATGGAGAGACGAGAGGAGTTGCGTATAAAGGGGGACAAGGTAGTAGTAGGTGTAATAACTAGCTCGATCGACAGCATGTAAAAGATCTCTAGGCACAGGCTGGCACCTCTCTCATAGTAGCTACATAACGTGTTAAATTTATTTCGTTTTTCCGTGTGTATACATATAGGCCTTCGCTTTTCGAGTATCCAAGCTCGCGTGTTTAGCCGCATAAATGATTCCACATGAATCTATATTTCCATCAGGCGGGATACAACTTGGAGCAGCTCCCTATGAGCCTTGGATTCGGGAGCCAGTGATAGTAGTAGCAGGTTTAGTCCAACTATAATGAGTGCAAATGTAGCCATGTACAGACATGGTATCGAGAGATATAGCTTACGAATAGTATATTAAAGATAAGTAATTTCTCGTTGTCTATCGTCTTTGACATTGTTATAAATATCCAATGCACACTATCCCAAGTCTCTGTGTTGTAGCCCCCGTCGAGGATTATAAGAAGAATCAAACAAATGAGATCCAAGAGGTTTTTAATTAGCTTCCTCGCCATTTCCCCACGATGTGACTGATACCTTACAATAAAAGGCTTGACAGTTTTGGGGCAGAAGCCCCGATTATATCAGCGTGGGCAATTCAAGGTGCGACTGCTTTATACCCCGGTCACCCACAAATCATCCTCTCTGTTGCAATTCACCCAACATCCAGTCTTATATATTCTTTTCGACATATTTAATCACTCGGAAGCCGAGTGATTGTTTCTGCGGATCTATATCAGGGAAAGCCTTTGCCCCCCCGATATTTCATAGCTTCGCATATCAAGTGTCCCCTTAAGAAAATTCTTCACCGCACAAAGCACCATCTCCAAAAACACATAACTAAACCCCACTATCATACTAAAGGCTGTAACGGTCACGCATAGGTATAAATCCGGACCCCAAGCTGCCGAGAGATAGTTATTTGCTTCCAGAATCTAACAGAAGCTTAGCGTTCCCCGCACAATGCCAGAACCCGTTGATTCCAAAATCATGGAAGCGCGATTGAAACGTTTAGCTCATGAAGCCCTTGAAAGGGCTAGAACGGAGTCTCAGCTCAATTTTCCCCAATCATTGGTTCGCCCCCCTGCGCCAGATATGCGCTCTGTCAACACCTGTAGAGTTCACTCAAACTCCCCTTGTGTCTCTGGGAATGAGGGCGAATGCACCCGAACCGAGAGGGGCGGAATCTTAGAGCCCAATCAGCCAACTGGAAACTGGAAAGACGTAGCATTGGCCCGGGCTACTCCTCGTGGCATTCAGTCTGCGGACTACTCCTGCTTTATGGAGGATGGAGCTTCAAGAGAGGTAACCTTGGCAGCATGCTCCAGTGCCGATACCGACAGGCCTCAGAGGAGCGAGCCTCTAGGTGTCAGAAATAACAGTTTTGCCGGGCCGGGGACGTTTCACGGTCTTGACAAGCTCACCACACGAGGGGAGAGTAACAGGGAGCATGGAGATATGAAGATTCATATCCCACCGCCCGCTCGTACCATCGATCGGAACCAGCGACGAGGGGGTGCTGTACCTTTCGCGGGTGTTAAAAAACGCACTAGCCACCGTGGTGTCGAACCAGATACCCATCCTATGCCTCCAAAGACACCCGCAGGCTCGTCGGATAGCACAGGTAACTGCGCAGAGGCGAATGACAGGCAGCTTCCTCCAGCCAGTTGGAATATGAGTGAAGGAAGATATCAGTCTCTTGTTGATTTCATGCGACGTTACATGCCATCTCAGTCTCCAGAAATCCTTTCTCCGGCCATGCGGGCACAGATATTCGAACTTATTGATGGGGGCAAGATTCCAGACACCCCTTCGTATAAAAAGGTTAACACGGAGCGGGCTGGAACAATCCAGCCGTCTCAGGTGAATGGAGAGATGAAGGCCCTTCCTAAAGGTGCGACTAAGGAGCCAAAAAAGGCTCCAGTAATTACCAGTAAGATCACCTTTCACGACGAGTTAGCCGAATCAGGTAAACAACGTACTCAGGAGCAAATACGAGAAATCAGCCGTGTTGCAATGGAATTTGCAGCCAATAAACTATCCCGAGGTGAACCTAGTGGGCAGTTTATGGTCAAGGAAATTGAGTGTTGCGATCATCCAAAAGGAACCGTAAAGAGACCCAAGGGAAATAATATATTTATTTCTAGTGATGGCAGGAAGTTCGAGGTTTCGGAGCCTCCAAATGATATTGCGGCCTCCACACCGACAAATCCTACCTCTACCATGTCTGACATGATTGATAAACCGGTTACCCGCTCCAACCGCAGGAAAGGCAGAAGCCGGGCTAAAAGGAATGGAAATGCGCACTCTCAACCTAAACCACCCACACAATCCCCGCTGAAGCCAGCGACAGACAAAAACGAAAAGATGGCCCCAAACGCTTCAAAAATGGTCGATGAATCTGACAAAAGCAAGTCCCTCGATGCCTACATGAAGAGATATAAATCCATCCCGAGCCAGCAAGCTCAGGCCAGAGCTAAGAAGGAAGAGGCTTCCCAAATTGATCAAGCCATCGACCAGGAGGATGAAGACCCAGGGCAATGTACCAACCCGCGATGCAAGTGTAATCAAAAATCTCAGAACCGCGGTTCTTCTACCAATCCCTATCAAAAGGTAAGCCCCCCTCATAAATGATCAATATCGTCACCGTGGCTCACTAGTCCCTTTAGCCCGCTTCATCTAATGCAGCTGAGTATGGGAGCGGTAGCGAGGTGTCTAGCCGTGAGCCGTTTAAGGTAACATTCGAGGAAGCACTTCTTTCTACATGTTCCTTTTCTCAGCGCGTAAAAATTTCCGCGTCGAACGACCGTGATAAAAACAGCAACATTGAGGGCGACGACCTGGTTGCAAAGGTGCAGAACCTCGGACTGGGCGAGGCCCCTTGTAAAGAGGAGATTGGTGGAGAAGGAAGTGAAGTGGAGAAGGTACTCGCGAAGGCCGTGGGCTTGTCTGTTGAGCACTACCGCCAGAGCACTATCTCTTCGTCTCTCAAGGAACGTGAGCGCCTCATCCGCGCGATGCGTGAACTCACCGGTGACGAAAAGCCTCCACCTAAGAAACAAGTTCGTCCCAAGAGAGAAGAGGTTGGTGAATGTGGTACGACAAATGCCGATATCTATTCTGGCCTTCGCGCTATGGTCGCAGAACAATTCAGACCTCCAGCAAGGAACGCGGATGATCAACACGGCGGCCTCACCTTGCCAGTCTTCCTCCTACCAGGTGTCCTTGACCTCGCCATGAGACGCCAGAACGAGGCCGCCATGAGAGGCCAGAACGAGGCGGCCCCGCCCAAGCGCCGTCGCCGTCGTGCGCAGTATAAAATCGTTGTCCATCCGATTCCTGAAGACCTTAAGAATGAAATCGGTCACTGGGAATTTGAGTTTAGAGAGATGGGGATTCCGGATGAACAGTACATGTCTTGGATGATCGATAGGTACAGTTCGTATTGCAAAGGTCTCGAAAAGCTCCAAAAGCTTGTCACCGACATGACAGAGGGACCACCTAGCCCCCAGATTGATCACATCTTGAAAGTGGCACAGGGCGCGACCGGCGTAGCTGCTGACAAGTACATTCTCAAGTCCAATGCGGAAGGCTCCTCCTCACGCTAGGCCTCTGCAGTTGGGGACCGGGTTAGAAGGGGGATAAACATTCAAGGGCTCAGAATGTTCAGGAACCGGTCTCGGTGGTTGAAAAAAGTGGAAATAAAACAACGGAAAAGAAAAACAGGGGAAAAGAAAAAAAAAAGGGGGGGGGGGGGGCAAAGTGTACGAGGTCTTTTGCAAAGTTAAGAGTATCATTTGTCTGGTTGGATGGCAATTTGGGTGCGTTGATGGCATCTGTTAGTCATGAGTATCAGTGTATACCAAGATTTGGAAACGGAGGAAATAATTAGTTTAGTTACCCTCCACCAGCCAGAACTGGATGGAAGTGATATAAGTAGTTCATGGAAATGCAAACCTGTTGCCCTTGATGATAATAAGGCCCATATTGCCAAATCGGTTCTATCAGGATCCCAGTAACCTTAAAATCCCTTTGTTAGTACGCTACCCTAAATCCTCAATACCACACGGCTGCCTTGCCCAGTCTACCCAAGACCTAAGGTGGCACCCTTCTAGAAGCATAGTAGAGTGCGTTGAAAGAACTGTTGTCTGTAACATCCGTTATACGAACACAACTTGCAAGCACAAGAGTCCCATGGAGCCCACAAAGATCTAGACACAGTTTCATATATCCCCAAGGGAAAGAATCATTATTGATTGGGTAGATCATTGATCTAGTTGAGCCTATTTATGTGCTTTACTTATGATAACGAGAGATACTTCTTCTTTTCTGGGAAGGACGGGGTACGGTACAGATTTATACTGTCCCCGCCAATTTGAAGGTCAATATCACCCAGTGAAATAGCGCTCTTAACTGAGTTACTCCTTGCGAGCCCGCTACTCATCAAGATCCTGAGAGACCAAACGAACACCTAAGATTCTATCTTCTTTATGACATGTACTTAACTTCTTCATTCAAAATTATGATATTTTGCTGTTACATTCATGCAGTCAACGGTTTGGGAAGATTGTGGGATATGATGGCTCTGTAACCTGCCCTGGTGACGTTCTCCTTGGCCCTTTCTTCATCATAATTATATATGCCCTGGAAACAAATATTGATGAATTTATGTGCTGTCCATTTACTATCTGTAGAATGAAACTGCTGCTCCACTCACGACTTATGAACGACAATCTTAGAGGGACATCGTGTACACCTATTCACCTCATCCGTACACATGATTAGTTGGATGAGATCTCCAAGTATCTGGAAACCTACATTCATAATTTAAATTCCGGTACCTGAGATGAGAGTCAAACGTATAAATATTGACAGGGCCATAAATCCTTTTTGGCACACTGGCTCGTGTTTCGTCGATATTAGGCGTTGAAATTTTATCCACCTCGATCGGCGGTATAGAATATGTTGGTCCTTGAGATTTTGGACCACCGTGAACAGCATACCCAAGGGCTATTACTGAGACGTTCTCTACTCAGATCAGCTACCCTCTCAAAGCACTCATCTCGAACTTCTATCACAAAAGGCCTGGCCCTAAGAACCACCGCCTGGTGTCCCTGAAAGCCGCTTTGGGCAGAAACGAAGTGCTGCTCCCAGCAGAGGCTGAGAGAGGTGTCCTCGAGGTACTGCCAAGGAAGTTGTGAATCACTAGAAGCATAAAAAGACTCCACCCCTTTCAAAGGTCTACTTGGACCGTCCTCTCTACACAGCATTCGACGAAATAGGAGCTTGTAAGTCGGTGCGCTTGTTTCGCACAGCTGTCAGCCTGCTAACTGGCGCAACCACAGGATCCCATTTCAGGAGCTGTAGACCCAGAGCCCTGACACTGCCTGTGTTTACTACGAAGACTCCTCGACGGCTAGCTTCCGGAGCTAGGGGGGCTGTGGTGAAGACAGCGAAGAAGCGTAGGTTATATCACGTACACCGCTTGGCCTTCAATACCATTCATTAAAATCTCAATTCTAGCGTCCAAGTATGGGGAAACCGGTAGCAAAAAGAAAGGTTAGCGGAGCCCCACTTCACCACCACCTTACATGGAATATCGAAAGCGACAGCCAGAACTTAGATATTAAGGCGAGGAGGCCACTAGAAAACTCAGAGTTTCAAGTGGGACTGAGATGTACCCCCGGGGACTTGGAGTCTACATCCGATGATATCACCGGTTCTAATGCGTCAAGGCCCATCGTGGGCTCATTGAATTCAAAGTCGATAAATCCTAAGAGTCCTGGTACCACAAGCCAACACCCAGACGCTGGCTTCCGTCTGCTACCCCATCCGCCATCCCCATCCTTGCCACAGCCACGGTCACCATTGCTTCCCTTCATAGCACCATTACACCTACAGGATACGGGGACATATGAACAGTGGGTCGAGCGAGAAAGGGCGGAAGCAGTTGTCAAACGGAGGTCAATCAACGAGATGGGGAGTACAAGTCCAGCAAAATGGAGGATATACCCTATTCCTCATGTCTCAAAGAACGGCAGTCCATCAATTTATCGGCAGCACCCCAACATTGAGAGGCAACCGAAGATGGTCCGTTCAGGCTATCTGAGTAAGTCCTTAGATCAAGCTGAGTTCATTGTCGGATCGTCAAACACTACAGTTGCTGAATCACAACCGATTCTAAGTTGTAACCTCCCTCCGCGGACTCAATCAGGTAGCATGTGGTCAGTTTCGCGCGATAAGGGAATTGTTGAAGGGAAAAATAAAGAAGGCCTGGAGGATGATCGTTGGCACGGAGGCTTTGGAAACGAGGACTGCATCCAGTGGCCGGACACCATGTTCGATAACAGCTATCCGTTGAGGCAACCCAGTAGCGTTGCAACCACTTTGACGTTACCCTCTGAAATAGAGGAAACGCTTTCTGAGTCTCTCTCATGTCTCAAGAACGCCGAGAACGGTTTAGGATCAAGAAACTGTTCAACCGATCTCATTACGGAACACATCAAGTGTATAAATCGTGAGGCTTTGCTCAACGATCATCGGCCAGTGACGGCCAACCCACCGAGGAGGTTCCAAGAGGATAGCCTGGAATTTATTTTCACTCTTGATGGACAAGCTCACATAAATGCGGAACTTGAGGAACTCAGGGCGGAGGCCTTATCACATCCTACCGTGCGCGATGCGTGTATCCAGCAACAAACAACAAGCCCTACAAGCGTCTCTCAAATGTACAATGGCCCAAATACAGCCCATCATAGTACATTCCAGTATGTTCCCTTTGAGATTCCGGTAGCGGAACCGGTGATAGAAAGGTGCTCAAGTATAGAGGCATTGGGGAACTTGACGGGAGTGCGGGTGGGGGGCATCGGAAAAATCACTATCGAAGCAGGAACTCCAGACTCGGCCCCAAAACGAAGGAGAAGATTTAGAAATCCAGTAACCAGGGTAGTGGATTGGTTTCATGAAAGGTTTTTGAGCCTGAGCCAAAGCATGGCGACTGCTGGGGAGCAACGCTGGGACTTTCCCACACAACAGTTCGTTCCTCGTGAAGGACTCCCATCCCGTCACTCTTAATCCGATTTGGATTTGTGCTACATGCTTGCAAGGCTTATATGAGCTGCTTGGGTTCTTACAACCTACTCACCCTTTATTTCTACTTTACCTCCCCTTGATTAAATTTATCTTAGTATTGCCCAGTGCAGCGCCTACCTTCAAACAATCGTAGCATATCTTTCCGAATTCCCACAATTCCCGGTTTGATTCTTGCCACATTATATGGCAGGTCTAGGTGTATTTTCATTTCACGTTTATCATGGACTACACATGTTACATTCTTTCACTTCGCCTCATATCCGATTGATGTTTGCACGACCCTCTACCCAGTCTGGCGTTTAACACACTTGACTATCACTCTTTGGCTTGATATGCTGGGTAGTTACTGCATTCTAGCATATTCTTGTATTAAACCTCGAGAAATTACTGAAGCCTAGGTGCTGCTGCCGATAAGCCAACTTCCCATCTTATTCCTCATGGTATAAATTTTACATCTTGGCGACATCATCGCCCTACTGATCTATTTCTACGTTACGCGGTCCAACAACAGACCGCGCATCTAATTAAACTTTAGATCGATCTAATGCCTCATATAGATAGTTAAGGGAAGTCTCAGCCATGGACTGTACAATTATTGCGAGCTCGCAAAATCAACCCGCTGATTGTTAGAGCCAAACACTATATGGCAACCAACTTCAACCTCGCCTTACACCATTCTTTTATAATATATTTCATGCGTGTAATACTAAGTACGTAGGCAATATCCTAGGTTTTTCTGGTAGTGGGCCATTGCATGGCTGAAACAATAAGGTCTGATTTATTTTCAATCCTCGTACCCCAAAAATCTGGGCAAGTAGTAGGTAGTGTAAGTTAGGAAATACATTACATAAGTGGTCAAGAGAAGGATCAAAGCAGTATATGATTACGAACGGCGAAACCCCGAATTATATGTCATATGGTGCGATGTGAATTAAAATAAATGGATTTTCAAATCTATATATAACTACATTTTAATATGCCGCGCTCTTTTACCTCTTGTAGCCTTAGCTCCTCTCTTATCTCTGGATTTCTATATTCCCTTAGCGGCTCCAGCACGGGTTTTATATCAATCTGTTGGGACACTGGCCGTGAGATCATATTATTGAAACATAAACACATGTGATTACACATGAGCGATAGGATTTGATGGATGATGGGTTACGGCATTGCTTTTTTTTGGACACTCTTGATCAGCCAAAAAAACCTTTAGCTACTCAATTTTCGTCTAAGGTCGGGTTATATTCCTTTTATTATGATTCCCGTGATATTCTTCTTTTGTATAAATAGAGGTATCCCCTCCGGCTAGGTTAGCAATAATCAAGCAACTCAGTTCTGGACATACTTACATATATATGTATTTCAGTCCCTGAAATCGACTGGTAAAGTCCCTCACTACAAACATCCCCTCTACAAACATTTCCTCTTTGCCGATGATTTTGGGGCGGGTCCCAGGTCGTGCTGGGGGGTCGGGGATATCCAATCTCATGGTACCACTAGCCAGCGTGGTGTGTGAGGGGCACTGGAGTTATGAAAAAGAGGAAGGACCCTTCTGGTGGGTTTATAATTAATTGGTTGAATGACATATGGGATGGAGTATTCTTTTCTATCTATTGAGTAGGAATGGATTCATGCCGCATTTTATCAAACGGGCAGGGTCCAAACAGATGATGTACCTCGCATCGAGGGGGGATGATAGAGGGACAGAGGTCATTTGTGTTTGCATACAACATGGTCTACCCGCTGATGCTTAGGGACCTATTGTGTGTGGTTAAGTGTGTAGTAGGTTGGTTGGCTAAAGTTTACATAGGATACTAAAATCTTGATATCTGAGCTCATTACGTGTACATGTAGCTATCAGGTGCTATAATCAGCAGAGTACAGGTCTAGCAGAGCACCCCACTTCCGAGTGCGTTGTAGCGCCGCAGGATGTTTGAGTACATGTAGTTGTCTTCACCTAACATTTACCGTGCGGGCTATCGCCCTGACAACACTCTACTCCCACTTCGCTCCCGTTACTAAAACAAACCAACCAATCCTTTTCAACCCTCCCTCTCAACTCCAAACCTTCTTATCTACCAACAACCATCACTCTGATTTCTCCCATTCTGTCAACCCACTCTCCCACCTTCTGCCTGCATCTCCAACCTTTGCCCTCTCTCACAAATCTGAGGAAATTTGCTGCCCCCGCAACACCACAGTACACCCCACCTCAATCGATCGCAAACAGCTGTCCCAGGTCTCCTCATCACCCCGCTCTGCCGTCCCACACCGGCATTTCTGAAAGAGGTTTTTGTGTAATTCTACTCACATTTTGCATAACCTCTGGCAGTGGTTTGGAACGTGTGTATTCCTGTGCTTTCTTCTCTGTCTCTGACGTGTATTAATGCATTATTAGGATTAACACTTATAAACATGCTTAAGAGTCCCATGGCCACTGGTACGAGGTTACCTCGTCCTATTAGTAAAACACCCATTCTAGATATATATATTGTACCCGACTAATACCGAGAACAGGAATGAACGCTGGGGGAGTCGCTTCTCCTACCAACTCCCCGAACTCAACATTCAGCGGTTCACCATCTTCATCTACTTCTAACGCCTCCTCATCTACCAGTGTTGAAAGTTCAACCATATCCAAAATCCCGGCCACCTCCCCTTCTTCCCCCTCGCCTCAGAAACAGAAGTTAAATAACTTCGAATTAAAGGAGCATCGTAACGCTACTAGCCTCTCCAAAATACCTCAACCTATCCAAAGATCTCCCAGAAAAAGCGTCATAGCAAGCGCCCTGGACTCACGTGTCAAAGTTCCCGCTGCACAAATCCCAGAAATACAAGCTTCTGCTCCCTCAAAAACTCCCCAACCAAAGAAATACTCCAAGGGCGAGCAACTTAAACTAGCTTTTGCAAAAGAGAAAGCTGAACGGGAGGCTGCTCGATCTGCAGCAATGCAAGCACCGCAGTCAGGATTGATGTCCGCAGAGGAGATGAAAGCCCAAATCAAGAAAGAGACGGCAGAGCGTATTAAGAAGATTCGAGAAGAGCGAGAACTGCTCAGGGAAGCCGAAAGATTGAAAGAGCAAGAGAGGCCCGTGGAGGCAGCCGCGCCGTCTATACCAAGCGCTACTGTCAAAACAGCTGAAGAATGTCGGACCCGACTCGACCAAATGAGGTTGAGACTCAAGCAAGAGGAAGAGGATAGGCAGGCTCAAAGGGCAGCGAGAGAAGCAGAGAGTCTGGCTCGCCAGAAGGGTGCGGCTGAGCTTAGACTGGTAGCTTGGTCACCTATTCCTGCTAGAGCAATTGCTGTTTACCCTATGACCGCCCTTAACGAACATTCAAGCGTCCACATGCCAGCCACAGCTCCAAATGTGGTAACCTTCAAACTTGACCGCGAAGAAGAGTGTTCCAACGAGTCTCCCGAACCAGTCTCGATCATACTCGTGGACTCGGCCCAGGCTCCACACTCAGTCCCCTGTGCCGATAAGGTTAAAGAAAATATGGATGCCACACAGGCCCAGCAGGATTCTGATACTCAAGCCCCTATGAGAGCTGAGTCAGAACGAATTGGACAGAAGGCGAAGTCTACGAAGAGGAGCTTGATTCCACGACCTGTTATTAAGGAAGTGACCATGCCAAGCAAAAAGTATCCTGATATAAAGACCGGATTTGAAAGCCTTGGTATCCATGTCCCTGATCCCAGAAATGGCACTCCTGATCGCTGCGCCACTTCTTGGGGCGCTTATCTCACTTATCACCTCGATAATGAGCACTATGAGGAAACTTCCTCCCGCAGTGCATCAATACAACGCTGTTTGCAGTACTTTGAGAAGATCAACGAGTGGAAAGATAAGAAAATCAATTTTGAGCTTGATTTTGAGCCTGGCCCTTTTGATCATCATAGGGGCTTCATACATGATCACTTAAGCATATCAAATACAGAGGGCCCGTTTCCAAACCATCATAGGACAATGTCCTTTCTCCACTCCCGCTACGAACATGATCCTCAGATTTGTTGGCAGTGCCATAGGGCTCGGTTCGAAAACCTTTACATCATCTGGGAAGACGAACATAGTCATAACGAATATGATTTCCAGGAAGAAGCAGATGATCATAAGGGTGACATAGATCTTTATGACGACGATGGGTTCCTTATCGAGTATGATGAGGACGGTTTCCTTATCGATGGGAACGTTTACGAAGATACCGGGCTCCACATCCGAGAAAAATTCTATGAAAATGAAATCTACCTGGAGTTAGACGGGGGACTCGAGGAAGATCAAATTAACGAAGAGAAACTTTATGGAGATGAACAATCCATCGAGGAGAGGAGATTTTATGGGAAGGAAGGATATGACAGGGAAGAACCACCTTGCGAAAACAAAAGCCATAACGGGGAGGAGAGGCAAGCATTAGAGTCAGAGTTGGATGAATTTGAACAAAATGAAGTATATGATGAGACTATCATTGATGAAGAACACATTCTCAACGAGCGAGAATGTATTGAGGCAGCAGAGGAGGCCACATCGCTGGTTGAGGAGGAGCAGATGAATCTCCCCCTCGTGCTAAAGGCATCGTCGATTCAGGTTACCGTTACCAAGTCGCACACTACGCATACCCAAAAAGAAAACATCACGTACCTCCGCCATACAACCCTCAGAATGCTTAAGAAGCTTTCACCACCTACCATTAAGGCTATCACCAAAGCACTTGTCAATAATCTCCAATTCATCGTCTTAATCGATCCACAACATACCGCTCTTCATTACCCTCTTCAGCGCTACTTCTTCGACCTCCTAATTGATCTCGTGAGGCCTAATCTCTGCCACGGCCATCCGTCAAACAATCGGCCCACATACCGCCATGAACCGACCAGTCCTACTCCCCTTATTACATCCCCTCCCAATAACATTCTCTATGGATCCACCGCTGGGACTCCCACTACACTCTCTCCTAACTCACAACTCCCTGCTGCACATACCATCCTCACCCGAACAGGGAAGTGGAACAGTACACCTCATCAACAAGTTCGCCGTCTCAGGTTGTGGGTCCTCGATATGCCTCCATGCAAGCAGGTTGTTAGTTTTGCTATGAAGGTTAAGAACGGAATTAAAAGTCTGTTTGGTTTTGGAGAAGCTACTAGTTCATAGAGAGTTGAGACTCGAATAAAACGGTCTCCGTTCGTCTCCTTAGAGCTCACTAGGCTCGTTTTTAGGTTGGTTGTTTTGGGTAGTCACGTCAAGTTTTATAATTCCCATCTTTGTTCTCGCCCCTTTATCGGGTGGCGGGAAGTATCTGAGCTAGTATCTTTGTCTATTCGTTGCCTATTTTTTAGTTCAGTTTAGGAGGTCTTCGGTATAGGGTCTTGGGTACTCTTTTGTGATAACATACCTTTGTTGAATTGAGTCCCATGTTTGAAGTCAAGACCAGATACTCTGTTCGTTTTGAATATATTTTAGTAGGGCTTTTCTTTTAAACAGTATAAAATTCTAATAATCTGTGATCAACCGCTCTCGCTGTAGTAAAACAAACTAGGTTATATTATGTTCTCCCATTTCATTCCTCAGGCCGTGCCTCCTTACCAAACTCCACAATTATCTAGTTCTAGAAAGGAACAGGAATGCTAATCAAGCATATCCACCTCAATACAGTAACTAACAGCTCTCCGATTGAAATATACAGTAATTCCAGCCTGACACCTTAATCTTCCTACCCCATCTCGCCTCCCCAACTGCCCCAACCCCGCCCACTACATCCCGTGCTCCATAGTAACCAGAGAGTAATACCACATGGGAGTAGATATACCCCCGTATCACCAACGTCCGCGCCCTGCCTTGAACTAATGAGGAGTATACATGCATTCTAGCAATATATCAGGTGGTAGGTAAGCCCCCATTTGCCTGGAAGTGGCTGCGGTTCTACTACCAGTCGTCACGATCACCGCCACTCCATGAACATTTTTTTCCCTCTTTTCCCCCCACTTTTTTTTTTTTTTTTTTACCCACCCCTCCTTCTGGGGGGGGGGGGTGATTGCTGAGGGGCCGCCCAGTGGATGGGGGGTTGGAGAAACGTAAGCACCGAAGTAAACATATAGGAACCCGTCACGAGCAGGGCCTGGCTGTGGACGGTAGAGGTATTGCTTGCTAGTAGAGGGAGGGACCGTGGGATGGAGGATTGTGAGAAGGTCGATCTTGGTGGAGGGGTTTATTGTACGCCGCTCACTTTAGAGGTTGCATGTGTGGAAGATGTGGATATGAGATACGGTGAGAATGGATTTGCACTCACTCAGGCGCAGAGGTACGGATGTCCTTATCTGAGGGATGATTACGCAAATATTCGTATTCCTGGGGAGGGGTGTTTTTCAGAGTACTCTCAAGGCGGGACGACAGGTTTGCCTGCTTGGTAGTAGTAGATATGGTCTTTTGATAAAGAACTCAATATTTTGGTATCTATACATTTTCGCGATCATGGAATATCACTCGCTAGGATTCTTTGGACTGCGAGTGATGATTGGTGATTCCTGTCTGATGCTTTAGTTTTTTTTAGATTTGGACAAAATCCGCTTTGTAGTGACAGGAGTTCACAAAAAAAATGCTTTGGGAGTGTAATACTGCTCTTGAAATACGCAAATAGATGAGTTTAGCTATCGAGCCCTAGTTTTAGGTGTGGTTGCCCCGCCAACATTTCTCTATTTTCAATGTCTGCTCCATGATCCACCCTCTCTACGTACGAACTTGAAACAACCTAAATATCCTTCCTTCTTTACCACACCCTCAATCTTCAACACTCACCTTAGCCCAGTATTCGCCTCATCCGTCTTACATCACCGCAACGTTCCCACCCCTCCGCTACAGCAAGATGTCACGCCGAAGTACCCCCCAGGCACCCGCATTCACCCATCCCTACGTCGGCTACTCACCCTCGGACGAGAATGTCTTCTACATTCCGATCCCCGCTAGTGGGAAAATCGTTCTCCAGACCCTCACCCCCCAGCAGAGGCGCCTCCTCGACAACATGGGAAAGCCTTCGCCGCCGATTGCCGACGATAGCCCAGAAATGCCTCCATCAATGAGGCGTTCTATTAGCTCTCCTCGCCGCCACAATCTCGGACCGGCTCCAGCGCCACCTCTCTCCACAGAAAGCGCCAATCCCGCATATCGCGTCTCGCCAAGGGTCCAGGACTCGATGGAGAGGGTCCGCCTTCACAAGGAAAGGCTTGCTGCAATGCGGAGTGGCCGAGTTCCGGGTGGGGTTGGTACTTCTGTGTCTCCCCCAGAGACATCTATCGCCAGGCCCGATGAGGTTATTCGGACTCCTCATGGCACCCCCAGCGGCTCTAGCAGCCCTAAGCCTGACTGCGCCGGAGATGCCTGGGCCATAGGCTGTGGGTCCTCGGACAACCAATCCTGGGCCGGGTCCGACGAGGGCAAGGCCGGATTCTGGGAGCCTCTCTTCTCGGGAACAACCCCACAGGGACTAGATCTCGAGGGTCTGGGCATTAGTGTCTGGACCGAAGACGGCCCGACCTGCCGGGAGTTGCTCCAAGACAGCAGCTCCGGCGAGGTCACCGGCCCAGCCGTCGACGCAGAGGTGGACAACCCCGATAACCGGGAGAGTTCCGTGTTGCTCGACGATGAAGGTACGATTCGTATTTGAAATTAATGCTTGTCAGATACTTACAATATAATCCACTAGGAGCAGATCCTTATGCAGACGACGGAAGTAGGACCGTCCGCGTTCGATCCCCACCAGCGAGCGAGACCACCTCCCGCGATACCTCGCCGGTCCCGGAAACGGAGATTGAGAGATCCGAGCGGTCTTTCAATCTCCTTTCCACTCCTACCTTTATCTGCTGCACTGGACCAGTCAGCAGATCAGTCCTCCTGCTGGCGTGGGGATGGAACAGTCCGGTCCTGGTCCAGCAAGAAGGACAGGCTGGTTACCTCGAAAGAGGTATTGAACTGGCAAGGAAGAGAATGGGAGTGCCCAGAGGTTAGAGACTGGAAGACCGTTAAGGTCAAGTAAGTATATTGTTAATATAAGAAATATTTTTAGCCAGAAAGTAGCCCGTAATTTGTCAGTGATCCTGTGAGATGAGCCCGGAATAAGATTTCCAGATACCTGTAGGGACATGCAGTAGAGCAAGCAAAGAGAATTAGAGAAAGTTAAGCTGCTGATGACAGAGATTATGTTCTAATTTAGCTATGTGACTTATAAAAAATGTGTTTTTGATTCCACAAATATTAATGGTTGCTACCTTGCTTGTTGTGAGTGGACGTTGAGTTAGGTGCCAAGACAAAAAGCGAGTGACGTGTCGTGATCCATTCTGGCCACGTTCCAAACGTGCAAAAAATGAGAATATTGAACTCGTGGCTAAAGCAAGCGCTCACCCCTTAATACATGTATTTGCCGAAAACCCCTACAGTCACTATTATTCTTTGCATCCAATGGATTCTAGAATTCTCCGTTCCCAATTTTTCTCAAACCTATCACCAACATATTATCTTGTAGTTATTGCAACTATACCGGTGGGAGTATTGTCATTTGGCTGGATACAGGAACGATGGGCTTCTGGTGTCAGAGGTTGGTGATGGGGAGTGGTGGTGCCCTCGCGTCAAAGCCTTTCTGCATCCCTCTTGAGGATTGATATTGAGGATATGGACTGCATTTGTCTTCTTGCATAAAGTGAGACGGCGAGGAGCACGAGCATCTTTTTACTAGTTCAATGAAAACCTCTTGCTACACTTGCTAGCGAGATTGATGGAATTGACCATTGTTGGGCAGTCAATCAAAGCTGACTATCAGTAAGCGCAAGGTTTGTTTGCCTATATTATGCATACAGCATCTTTGGAACACATGCGAAGTTACTACCCCCACTATTCTACGAATCCGACATAGAATTACTCGGCTTTTGATTGGTGAGGGAGAAGGGATCAAAGGTTTGATTACCTCCTTGTCACCTGAATCCAACCATTGGTTGCAAAATAGCCAATCACATTACGCAACTGTTATGCTTTCATCCAAGCTGTGCAGAATGCCCAAGGTGTGGGAAAACTCGACTTTGATGGCAGTCGCACCACCTCCGCCGCTTTCATGTAGGTTGCTTACCTTCGGTCACTTAGCAACCACCTGTGGTGTGCATGTTGTTCTGGCGGACGAACCAGCCTATCCCGTTCTTCACCCCCTCCTTTCCCCTGTATCTCAGTCCCCCACAAACAAATCTTCCAATAGTCTCAAGGCAGGATTGGTGATCTATCCCATATTTAAAGTGAGTTCCTAGAGCCCTACCTCGAGATATGAGCACCGTTCTCTTGATTTCATCCATCACACGGTAGCTAAGCAAAAACGCGAAAATGCCTGAAGCCGATGTTATTAACTATAATGATTAGTCTTCTACACTAAGCATACCGATAAAGAAGAACAACTTTTAGAGTTTGACCTCCTAGAGGTGTTGATACTAGACCACCATGTTCCCTCGTCGCCACCACCAGTCGATGCCAAATCCCACTGTTCCTCCTCGACGCCGCCCCGACTCCCGCACAATCTTTCAACAGAACCAGACTCAGTTCCAGAAAAGCATAGCATGCAACCATCGCGGCCCTAACGGCGTCCGTTATGGCGGCGAGGTCTGTGAGATCTGCTTTTGCCGTATGGCCGACGTCCCTCTTGGGGAAATTGTCCCCCTCAACATTCCGCGAAGCCAAACACTCCAAGGTATTCTTCCACACCCCCGGACAGGCCTAGTTTTCTGGGTACAACAGTCATTAACATGAAGAGGAGTAGTTCCCGCGCTCTCGCCGCACTATGGTGTGCACGAGCCCATGATGCTCGAGAACCTCCCTGAGAGTAGCAACGGCACTGAAACGGTTGGAAGCCGCATCTTTACCGCCGACCCTGTTGATCTCTTCTCGGCGCGATCGGACCCCCGCATGCTCATTCGTGTCCCAGTTACGCGGCCGGAGGTGGCAGGGGCAGACACTATTGCTCGACTCAACGACGACCCAGTGAAGCTGGATGACTTTGCATTCGGCGGCGGCTTTAACAGTGTTCGGTCGACGGGGACCAGGCGTATGAAGTTTGATCCGCCGGTAAAGCCGATGAGCATGAAGAGCATTGAGAAGAAAGGGTTCAAAGGCTTCTTGAAAAGGACCTTTGGAAGGAGGTGCAAAGAGTAGGCTGAGCAGTTTGGAACGGCTGTTTCGCTGGTTAGAAATTATTTGAGGAGAGGTTAAGGGTCAAGATGTCAAGAGTGGCGCATGTGGCGCATGTGGCGCTGGAAATGTTATCTGGTCTATCTTCTGTTCTTTTCTTTACAGGAGTATACTGGAGATCCTATTGTATCATTAACTAGAATCATTGTTTTGATATCCCAAGTCTTTTCAGCATTCATCATTTCCACGGTGTTCTTCCTTTTTTTCTTTCGTTCATTTAGTAGGCATTGATTGGCCAAGTCTATTAATTAGTTTGGTCGGCGTTTTATTCAAGATTATACAGAGTAGGAAGATAAATTGACGAGTTTTTGTTATTCAAGCCTTGCATTAGGACGGTGGCGCACTACATTGTTTCTGACCCAACAAGAGACACAAATAAGTAGGAACGTATCTCAAGTAAAGAGGAGCATATCAGCGTGATTGTTGTTTCTGCGCTGGTCGAGCTTTAGGAAGCAGTGCTATGGGATTCTGGGGCGCTAATATGCGGATAGAACTATTTACGGATCTGTTGGATTTGAAATATCCATATCAGAAACTGCGAGTGTGGTGATAACTAAGGTGATACAATTTTGGGCTACTTAGGATGCCTGGACTTCAGGAACTTTATATTCCCTCTGATTCGTTACATGTCGTTCCCCCATGCGTTTTCGAGGGGTGCTATGGGTGATGCAGGATGGGCAGGTAGCCCTTTTGCTACCTCAAGATTTCTCAGAGATTTCTCCTTTCGCTTTCGCAAAGTTTTATATATGGTGCTAGCTAGATGGATGGATGCATACCCTCGGCCCTATGTATGAAACATCCCTGTCGATATTAGATAAAAATGAACCTGGTCTACATCCTTGTCACTGTAGTCAATGACCAGGAATGTGCCAAGTAGAAAATATGGAGATGTTTGTTTCTTTTCTTTTGCTGTTTTGAATATGGCGAAAGAGGAAGCCATGACCATAGACGCTAGGAACCTCGTGGAGGGGAGTGCTAGAGATGGCCTCCGCACTGACGCCGAGCCCTTCCCCTCTCCCCACTTCCGCCCCTGTGCCCTCTGTTCCCAACAAACAATCCTCAACCTCCACCTAAATCTTCCCAGACAAACATTCTGGAACTCGAACAACAAACCTAAACCAGCAAGGGAAGACAAATTGTTGCGAAACCTCTTGAAATAGATATCGAAGAGAGTAAGTTCAATGCCTTTCTTGTATCGCCCTGATGACCCCGTATGCTGATTGCTTTCTAGAAATGCGTCCACGACTTAGCCAACTCCCCATGGAAACAATTCCTGAAGTAGCACCGAGCGCCGAGGCAGCTTCCGTGTTGGAGGATGCCTTGGGCAGAGGGGATGCCTCGATCACAGAGGCTGCCCCGAACACGGGGGCTGCCTCAAGCTCGGCGGCTGAAACGGAAGGTACCAAAGCTGAACCAACTGAAGAGGGCCTCCGTGATTTCTTGCAAGGAATTGCATCTGATTTTGATGGCCCCGCACTCGAACGCGCTGGGAGGTCAGCGCAGACAGCCCGCAGAACTTTTAAGAAAAACAAAGGTACCTATAGTAAACCCCCCCCCCCCCAATAGTTGCTCGATCTTCCTCCGGTCGTTTGAATCGCCCCTCTGATTCCCCACGCCCACGAGGTGTTTGTTAGCCTGTCGATCAAGCGTGTGAAGAGTGAGATGTAACCGACCACTAACTCACACTATATAGTTCAACATGCCAAACCCCCCGGTCGTTGTGCAAAGATCATGAATTGGCTCACCAGTGTGATCCTCCGGAAAAAATAATATTCCCTGCTCTTACGTTTCAGGTACGGATATTCCCCGAGCGACAAACTGTTACGGGATTGCTGGGTTAGGGTTGGATTGATAGGGGTAGGGGTTATTACGTGACGGCTTGACTGGAATGATACTAGTCGGATAATGGGATTGTCCTAGTGCGTCAGTGTTGAGTAACAGAGTTACGTAAGGGGTCCGACTAGGGGGTAGTCCCTTGGCGGCTCCAATCATGTATAAATAGATAGCTAGACCGCCGTGAGACTGAGGAGTCTTCTTCTCTCATCAGCGAACGGAGTCCGGTCTACCCAACGGATATGGAACAGCGACAAGCGAGAGGGTGTAAACCCCAGGCGCAGCCCGCTCTAGCTACGACCTGTATGCCTTAAGGGAAGGGACAAGAGAAACTCTGTAGCTGAGAAGAAGCCATCCTTAGTGAACTCATAGTTCGGTAGCCTGCTACCATTTCACACTATTTGAGTTTGCCTGTGATTAAAAGAGCTTATAGATTGAATACCAAGATGACGGTCAAGCAAGCTTTTACACTTAGTTGGTGTGGTAGGGGCATCAGCGTCTACTTGTTGAAAGCGTGAGACTTTACACTATATTGTTCCTTATCCTTCACTATAGCATCGCCGCCTCTACCTCACACGGCGATGGCGAAAAACATGACTACCTTTCTCGCATGTCAAGCCGCACTCTCCGCGAATAAAACACGATCTCTCTCGCGAATCGCCGAATCGTGGCAGGAAAATGACAGGTGGAAACAGTCCCGGCCGAACCATCGACGACAAACACTCCCAGAGCCGCCCCACCATTACAACCGCAGCCAGAGAGACGCTGCGCCTCCGAAACTCGCGAACGAAGAAAGGCAATAAAACCTCTGCGAGCGATCACTCGCACTCCCACTGCGGCCTAACAGCGAAGATTTCGACGATGACCAAGTGTTTCACAGAACCCATCGCTCGATTCAATATTACGGCGAAGTTACCCGACCTACGCCGACAACTCGACAAACGGAGGACTGGCAATCCAAACCGCCATCGCGCATGGTAGTCGCCGGTAACGACAGAAGCGATCGCCCAGGGCGTCAGAGGAGCACTGCAGAGAATTCCAGCAGGTAGACTGCACTGGGTGGAATCACCGCCGACCGACCAGCAACTCCACGGCTATGCCCAGGCGCTGCAAGCCCAAATGGAGCAACGATTCTCCGCGCTAGCAGCTCAGGCCATGGAGCAGTGGCGGCATACCCAGGCCCTAGCTCAGTACATCCAGGGTCAGGAAAGGGATGCCCAGCTAGTCATCCCCACTGCTATTCGGGAGACGATGAGGCGGATGACTTGCACCCCACTTGTTTGGTGAGCACCTTTAAAAAAAACAGGAACAAAGGAGGAAGCAGCAGGGTGGAATCGGAAGATGAAAGCGATGGAAGGACAGTGAAGGAAGGCCCCACCACCATCACCATCCCGCGGGAGACAAAGGAGAGGGAATAGAACCCCTACTCCGCCACCCCCCAGAAGATCCCCGAGTAAATCGGCGCGGAGGGAGGAGGCAGGTCAGAACCGTGGGGGAAGAGGAGGAGGTGGGGGCGGTATTACAGGTGGGGGGAGGTCAAGATGGCCCGGAGATGATAGCTCAGAATCGAGCTCCTCCGAGGATGAGAGAAGGAGAAGGAGAGAGAAAAAACGCCGGCACAGGAGAAGATCTGCCTCCCCAGAAGCCAGGCGGTCCAGAGAGGGAGATGCCCCGAAGCAGGCAAAGATCCCCTTCTCTGGAAAACCCCAAGAAGACGTCCGCCAATGGATCGATCAGATGGAAACACTGATCGACCTCCAACCCAGAGTCAACTGGGATGACCGCACTAGAATACAGTGGGCATCCCTGGAATTGAAGGATAGCGCGGCTAAGTTCTGGAGAAACTTTAAGGAAAGGCTTAGCGTAACACCTGTTTCTCGTACTTGGTAGTTCAAGCAAGAAGCTCGATCCAATATAATCGCAGCCAAGAAAGTAGCAAAAGATGGATAGGCTCCGTCAAACTGGCTCCATTGATGATTACATCAATGAAATGCAAAACTTGGAATGGGACGCACGAGTTGGACCAATCGTAATGAAATCCATGATTCTGACAGGAATAAACTCCTCGTTGGAACAACGATTGTCGGCCGCGATCGAAGAATCCCAAGATTTTCCGCCAGGCTTAGGAAGGTGGAAAAAGACGCAGAGGTGAAGGCTCGCCACGAGATACTGCGAGGCCGAGACACCCCTGCGCACCAACAAAATCCTCCCCGCGATCGGGCCAATTCCCGTAAAAGGAAAAGGAGCCGGTCGCCCCCAGAATCAACACCCTCCCGTAAAAAGGAGCGTGAGAATTCGCCCCCACCTCGAAAAAGTACCGGAAGCTTAGACGCCACCCGGGAAGACAAAGAGAGGAAAAGTGGGAAGAAAATGCAGAGAGAAAGGCACTTCGCCATGATCACTACAAGTAAGGTCCGGATGGCAAGAAAGAGGGGTAGAAGTCGATCCCGCTCTAGGAAAACCGGGAATGACAGGGGGGATGAAGAGAATGCAAGGAAAAAAACGCAGGCGGAGGAATTTCGGTCCAGGATCACAGTCCTGCAGGATGATTGAGGGATTTAGTGAGGGAATTGAGAAATCTAAATTGTATGATAAATAATGAAACATAAATTCACACTGCATAACGGTTTCCCCACGGAGATAAGGATAGAGTGAAAAACCTTCCTTGTAAGAAGTGGCGAGAAGATGTGACAGACGCAGTGGTGGAGACCCCATGTGCAACTAAGGACGAAGCCCGAACGGCTGAAAAATCGCGCAAATAGGACCCGTCCTGAACGACAAGGGTGACAAGGAGGCGAGATAAGGATAACAGCAAGGAAATGAATCCGGTACCGCATTACGCGACAGGAGAGCGCAGCCTGAACGCCAAGCACTTACAGAACCTATAGCCATACGTATCCCTGAAACCTTACTCGACTGCCTAAAATCTCCACAGAAGAAATGTATCAGTATGCCCCGAAAATTGATAAGGGAAAAGTATGATACAACTATCGAATTAACTCACAAAGCCGACTAACGATTAACATGTCGCTCCCCGTCCAAGAAACCCGCCTGGAGGTGGAGATATCTTGGCCTAACTCCGAAACAAATCATTGTTTTGTCCACAACGTCCTAGCCCTGGTAGACAGCGGCACCGAAACCTGGATTATGTCTCGGGAATGCGTGAAGAAAGCCGCAATCCCCGTCCAGGACCGCCCGACGATCCTCTGTATCCGGCAAGCCGATGGCTTATGAATGCCTCACTCCGGAACCCATATCACCCCTCCCCTCACTCTCCGCATTGGAAGCCATCTAGATAGGTTAGTCACCTGCGAGATAGGGACCTTTGCCGGAGAAGATTTAGTTATTCTGGTGGAAGACCCATGTATTTTGGGGTCAAGACGTTGACGGTAGAGTCTTAGATTAAGGGCTGCCTTATGACGGAAGCGGATCTTTACGAAGAAGGGTGGCGAGAGAAGGTCGTTAGACTGCTCCGTCAAGCCCCAGGACCGGAAGATCTGATAGAGTCGCACCCTTTCTGGGCAAGAGCATCGGGAAGCGGAGAAGCCGCTTGTCTTTATCGTCGAATTCAGCGACTACGCGGCGTATTCTCCAAAGAAGGAGGCGGAGCGCTCTGGAAGCGCGGCGAATGGGATCATCTGGTCCTCTGAAGGGCGGATGTCAACCGCGCAGGGGCCTATTCTTTCACTGTCGCCGGCCGAACAGAAGGCGCCGAGAATCGCCGATGAGATGTTAGCCGGAAAGATCGCATCCGCCAGCCGCTGCAGCAATACTCTTTGTCGTAAGAAGACAGGGAACTACGGTTGTGTGTGGATTAGGGGCTCAATGCATAACAGTCAGAATCGTCACTCTCGCTCATGAGCGACCTGGCCGATGCAGCAAAGGGGCCAATTCTTTACCAAAATCGGACCTAAAAATGGCTACAACCTGGTCAGAAGTGCGGAAGGAGAAGAAGCGGAGCGGCGTTTAGGAAGTATGGTCGGCAGTGTCGGGTAATGCCGTTTGGGTTGGCCAATGCGGCGGCGTTCGCTATGGTAAAGCGATCTTTAAGGACCTGTTGGATCAAGGTCTCGTGGTATACTTGGACGATATCACGATCTCTTCGAAGGCGAAGGAGGAGCGTGATCGCCGTGAGAGAAGTGTTGGAGAAAGGCTGAAAGAACCACCTGTTCGTAGCATGGAAAAACGTGGTGCAGAAGGAGGTAGAATTCCTTGGGTACCAGCTTTCAGGGACAGGAACTTTAATATCACGACAAGGTGAAGGCCATCGTAGAATGGTTGGAGCCACCAAAGTCGAGGCCTTGATCTTAGGGTTAGCCAATTTTTTGTAGGTTTATCGAGAATTTCTTCAGAAGGGTGTAAGCCGATGACCGACCTGTTGAGGCAAGGTGCCGAATGGAGATGGGGTGCAGAGCATCGGGAGGCCTTCAAGAGATTGAAGCACCTGTTCACTCACGCTCTATCGCCGCCACTAGCGAGCATCGTATGGCGATTCTTGAAACAGAATCTGTGGCCCGGGCGAGAGCTGCGGTCTTGTCGCGAGCGTTCGAAGATGGTATCTTTGCATCCGGTGGCGTGTCACTCGCATGAAGTTTAACGAGCGAGTAAAGCTATGAGATCATGATAAAGAGATCTTTCGCGATAGTTCGTAGCTCGCTTCTTGGAGGCATTGGCTGGAAGGTACAGAACAGCCTGTCAGATATATTCTGATCGCCAAAACCTCAGTACTTTACAGCCAGAAACTGTCGAAGACAGGCCGTTGAGCTGAAAAGATAAGCCTTTTCATTTCAAGATTCATTTCGGCCAGGCGAAAAGAGCGGGAAGCGCGCACTAGCAGAGGCGCGGATGCAGCGATGGAAGGGGGAGTAGCGGGAGAGCAGCCTATAAAACTGCTCCTCTCTGCCGAAAATTTTGCAGAAAACACCCTCCTCCCGCTACGATTCGCAAGAAACTCAGCGAGAATAGAGCGCCGAGGAAATCGCCTGCAATGCACCAATCGGAAGTCGTCAGTTGGATCAGTGGGTACTCGTACCAGGAGTGGGAGTTGCTTCGGCCCTGCAGAACTGGTATGAAGGAGAGGGTCAATGGACACGAAGGGTTGTTCGGATGAGCGCGGACAGCGGAGATCCGGAGGACCTGTGGCGCCGGTTATTAAGAAATGGCCGTAGAATGGGGACCCCGATCGAATCTGGCTACCGCGAAGGTCGTTGGGTAGTCTTGCGGGCATCGCGATTAAGCAGGTCGTTGGAGATCACTATGACAGACCGTGGCGAGGCGCAGGAGAGATAAAACCTTGGAATTGATTGACAGGAACTGCGGTGGCGGGAATGGCGCGGATGTAGCCAAATATGTCGGCACTTGCGGCGTGTCTTAAGAGCCAAGCGGCGACGGCGACGTATGTCCTTCCACAGCGCAGAGTTAGCAACGACGCAGTGCGGCGTCTCTATGGACTTTGTGGTAGAGTTGCGAGAGGTCGAGGATTCGGAGCGTTATGGTAGTAGTGGACGCTTCAGTAAAATGGCGCTTCATACCAATGAGCGGGAATCAGCGCGAAGCAAACCGCATGGCGTTCGTCGAGGCGTCTGGCGCTTTCACGGACTCCGCGATCGATAGTATCGGGCCAGGAAACGCGATTCGTGTCGCGCACGGGCGGCGATTGCGGAACGGCTTGGTATTCGGAGAAGGCTGCCGGCGCCGTTCGCACCCCGGCAGATGGTCGAGCGGAAAGGACTAACCAGCGTATGGAGTCCTATCTACGGCGTTCTGGCGAGGAGCGGGTAAGAAGTGGAGAGATCTCCTTCCTATCTGCGAATCTGCGCACAATAGCCAGCACTCCTCTGGGCAGTCGCGTTTTATTGCAATTATGGGTTCCACCCTCGCACGGACTGACCTACGGATGTGGAAATAGAGAAGCTAGATCTTTCGAGGAATAGTCGCGCAAACGGCGTTCTAGCGGCTCATGTAAGCCAGGCTCGAGAAAGCGCTACGGCAGGCGTTCGATAAAATGGCGTCGAACAGTCGCGCAGCGCAGCAGTTCAACGGACAGAAGGTTCTGCTTGAATCTTCGGAATCTGGCGGGTATAATAAATGGTCGGATAAATTCTGGGCGCCGAGTCTTGTGAAAATCGGCAACCGAGCCTCCGACTGACCTGCGGAATGGAAGATTAATGCGTATTAGTGAAATCTTCTTTCGGCCTGTCGAAGACACGGGCGTTCAACGGAAGCAGAATCTGGAAGCGACTGGTCATTTCCGGCCGTGAAGCGATAGTACCAGGAGATCGCCTCATACGCAGTCGAGGATCAGAGCCTGGCGTCGGAAGAGCGCCGAATAAGCAGCGAAGGCGGAATTGAGTACGTTCGATACCTTTCTCCGAGACAGGTTTTTTCCCACAGGGTTTTACCGCTCGGAGTTTTAACGGTCGAGGACGCCGGCTATGGGAGGGGGAGTAGTGTTACGGGATTGCTGGGTTAGGGTTGGATTGATAGGGGTAGGGGTTATTACGTGACGGCTTGACTGGAATGATACTAGTCGGATAATGGGATTGTCCTAGTGCGTCAGTGTTGAGTAATAGAGTTACGTAAGGGGTCCGACTAGGGGGTAGTCCCTTGGCGGCTCCAATCATGTATAAATAGATAGCTAGACCGCCGTGAGACTGAGGAGTCTTCTTCTCTCATCAGTGAACGGAATCCGGTCTACAATATTACAAGTTTAAACGCTACAGAACTATTGCTTAGCAAAAGCCGTATCTCAAGTGACTCTCTTCGAGATATCCCTTTACACAAACACTGGGTCGGGTGGTTGTGCTGGATGCTAACACTAACAAAAGTGTTTAGGGGGTCCTTACACGGTTCGCTCTTATATTGTTAGCTGCTGCAGCGAACGTTGCTACCACGGAAAGCGATAATGATAGTTAGTTTTGTTCAGGGCGTCTTACAATGCATCAGGGCCTTTGAGCTTTAGGTGTCACTAAGCAGAGTGTTAGCCTTTTTTCTGCTTTCCTTACCACCCTCTTTCTGATAAATGTTTGGGTTCTTGATCTTCTGTCCAGTAGCATGGCCGTCTTCCTGTCTAACTGTCTTCCCTCTTCTTTGTGACTGATCTTGTTAGACGCTCGCTTGTATCGCAACGTTTGTGTCGAACAGATTTTCGTTCCCTCATACCTTGACATGGTGGCTGGAGCAACGTTGAACAGGACGAAGATGATGATGACAGGTGGTCTGACTTTCTTCTCAAGTGGGGTTCAGGGCTTTCATAGCCGAGTCCTGATATGGGATGGCGTTTTTATTAGCGTGGCCAGAAGATGGTCCGTGCACGGCAATGCTTAACCTCACCTCAGCATACAGCCATGTTCCCACGTTCGGTTTATATAAGGCTACCTAATGGCTAGACTGGAGCTATAAGTTGGGAGTTCACAGTCTACTGCTTGGGCTATGGGCATCTTTCAGGTTTCGGAGATTGGTGACTTCTTCTGAACAATAGGATCCACGTGGAGCTTCAAAAACGCTAACCAAGATAGCTGCCAAAGAGTATGATTTGAGATTTATTTAAGTATTATAATATAGCGGCTGCATGTGTAGTAGGAAACATGAGTACGATGGGTAGGGAGGGATCTAACTCTGGGGTACTGGTATTATAAGATCCTAGTGAGCTAAAAAAAAAGAAAGAAAAAAAGGTGTCCAAACGGTCATTGATGGTAAGGACATGAGCGTTGAGTCTTCATTTCTGCACATATAAATTACCAACTACCATGACGGAGGAAAAAATTCTAAAGTCGATGAGATGCCCCATCTCACGGGGCTGCAATTAAGTGCCGACAAGTTCCACTGCCTCCCGAGATTCCCTATTGATACTTCTCTGCGCGCACTAGAAATGATGCTTTGAATCTACGTAGGTATCGTAATACCCCCAAGTGGATCTTCTACATTGGGATTTTTGATCTTAGCTGGGTCGAGAAAAGGCTGGCTTATGTTGAAAGGCACGGGGATTTGTGACGTGCGTGATAGTTATATATCTCACTACTTTAGGGTAAGAGGACGAGATATTTTCACACCTTGTATAGGTAGAAAGAGTTAGGATAACAATATTAAATGTTACATCGTGACCGCTTAGCCAGGTTCCAAGAGACCTCGACAATTGGATGCCCCTTGGAGATGATATTGTGAAAACCATGGCACTCGGGTCTCAAGCATCGAGAAAGCAACGGCGAGGGAAAGAACTACACTAGATATACCCATATTTCTACGAAGGATCCCATCCCTATTTTGTGCTCCCTCAATACGCGAATTGGACAAGCATTACCTGTGCTCGCCATAGATAATTAAACATAAAAGGTATTGGCGTTACACTCCCAGAATCATTAAAACAATGTACTGCAAAGAACCCGCGAGGGTTAGTGATATCGCCATGGAAACAATAACATATCAACGCCGAGACATCTGTAGACCCTCAGACACACCGTGTGCCCCCACTAACTTGCTTCTGCCCCCTCCTCACTCTCCCCCTTACCGCGCCCCTCCAGCACAGCACCGTCTCCCTCCTCATACGTTTCTTCAACCTATCCTTGTCTATAACCCACTTTCCTAAGCCATTCCTGAAATGGCCAGTCCTTTTCGAAATGCATTCGACGAAAAGTACGTTATGTATGATATTCGGGATCTCCATGAGCAGAGATACAGAAAATATGAACCTGAAAGGTATAAGCAGACATCTGCGTCTGGGGGTCCACTCTGCCTCGCGGCGCTCGAGCCCATCGCTCGTGTAATGTGGGAGCATGAGCATCCGATGATGATTCCATTCTCCCTCACCTCACTCTACTGCTTTTTGGTATGCGGGGATGGACCCCCATCGGCATTCAGTCTCGGGTTTGTTCCGACTGATGAGCTTAAACTAGATGTGAGTGAAAGCTTCGTTGGATCATTGACGAGATGAAACTAACCTATGAATTGTAGATAGCCCAATGGGATACAGAATTCAACTTCATTGATACCATATTTCTTACGCATGTATGTACTCATCAATCGTTGGTTGCAAGTCTTTCTCTGATCCTGGTGTTGATGTTATCTCTGCAGGGCTGGAAGATTATCGACATATGGCACCAATCGGACAGCTTATACCTTGATATTCAACTAGATGTGAGCTTTTGTAATCACTACGTATACAGTTCATTGCTGACACATGCCCCATAAAGCTGTCTGCCATTGAAGCTGTTGATGGGTGGGTAGAGCAATATACGTACACTGCTATCCATCGACGACGCAGAGAGCCTAGCCTGTACGGAAATGTAAACAGCCCGAATACTTTCGTACTCGCCTTGACTTTCAGAAATGTTGCACCCTCCCTGCCGTATAATTGGACTGTAGGGGATGGGACTGGGCAACATGTTCCCGAGGTCACGCCTCTACAAATAATCGCAGACGCCCAAAGACGATACGACCTTCACCGCTCTACCCTTAGGCCACTCCGTACATCAGGCAGTGCAGTCAGCGACCCTTCCATTCACCACCGGCACTGTCTTGCACTCTCTCTTGCTACCACGCAACCCGTGGGTTGCGTGATCCTAGCTCAGACAGAAGAGCAAGAGAGTGCTGGTGGGGAAGAAGGGTCCAAAATCGACACCGCGACTACTGCAAATAAATCCTTCATGAAGGTGACTGATGAAGAAGAGAGTGCAGTTACCCTTGCTCAATCAATGCATGAGGGCGGTGTTCATCCCCCGGATGGCGCTGCGTTCCATAACGCTGGGAGCTCCAACAGTAGCCAAACGACTTTACTTTCTTCCCATAGTGATGATAGTGCTCAGAGACAAATGAGTATCAGCCTCCTACAATCCATTAAGAGGAAAAGTCGCCAGTTTGTCGCCGATTACATAACAAGTAGGAGTCACGGTGGTGCTAAGTCGGCTCTAAGCTCTGGCTACGGCACGGGCGAAAGTGCTTGCGAGGCTGCATACCTTTGCCGTCCCTCAGCTCAAGACATCGCTGGGGCCCCGGAATCCACTCCTCACGTGCAACCTGCTGGGTCCAATATGGCGGAAAACGACGAATACATCTCTGACTCTGACAGCTACAGGCGCCCGCGCCATAAGCAAAAGGACTTAGCCAACTTCCTCGGCATTACCCAGAAGCCTCTCAAGCCCAAGACGTCGCAGCCACCCTCGCCCTCCGAAAATATTCCCAAAGAACCGCGCCGCAAGCCAAAGTTCCTCGCCGGCATTTTCAAGGGAGATGATACTCCAAGCTCTCCTAGCTCTACTTCCACAGATGATACTAGCAATCCTCCCCGCCGTCTGATGAAGTCGAGAAATTCTCCGGAAGGACACAAGCAGCGACCCTCAGCTGGCAGCACCACTGGAAGTATCTCTGGAGTTTCTGCATTCGCTCGTGGCACTAAAGCGGGTGGGTCCCTTGATGTGGCACCCGCACCAGTCGTCGTCATGGAGTCCCCTCATGTGGGCCTAGCCCGTAATAGCTATGGTAATAACATCAAGGAAAACATCGGCAACGGCGGAGATACGGCAAATAGACAGCCTGCCAGGAATAGAACGACCTCTCCGGTCACTGAAAAGACTGATTTCGCGTCCGTGCCTAGTGTTACTACCACTAACACCGGTTACACTTCCAACGCTCAAATGATGAATGCGAAGTCTACGAAGAGCTCCCCAGTCACTGGGTCTCGAAATGTAACTCCCGCTACGGTCATACCCCCTACCGATTCAGCGTATACAGGGACACCTATTGTCAAGTCACCCCTCGTCGATGTTACAGACGAAAACACTCCAACCGCCGGCAACTCCCCCAGAATCCCCCTCACCACTGATGCCGCCGGTGGCCCTGTGCCCCAGCCATTTTCCTCACACTTTATGGCAGCCAGAGCACGTGTCTTTTCTTGGTGGAACCAGGCAGATGACGACTATGAGGCCAGCGCAGACAACGATGACCTAGAGGCCGCTAGAAAGGCAGATGAAGAGAAGGCCAAGGCCATGAAGAATCGCTATCAGGGAGCATAAAAAAGGAGGAACACATTTCTTCCGATGCCCATTATCACCTTATTTCTCTCATTCCCGCCTCCAACCTCTCTACCTTCAAACTCCATGTTTAAAAGTTCCCATGCCTTCTATCATTCCTTTGTAATAGTGAGAACCCATATTCCATCCCCCCTCCCCCCATTGTACGGTCACGACCAAAAACCTGTATTTGTAAAAAAATTTCTAGAAGAGGTCCCGGCTAGCAACAGGTTAGATAGCCAAACACAGTGAATGAAAGGGTTAAATACCTTACACCTTGGTGATAATGTATTGTATGGCCTTCTAGGTCCTTATCACCTGTTGATGTTTTTTGACTTAGTTTAGAAGCTATTCTACCTGGTAGCTAGGAGGCACACGATTGCGAGATAATGAGTCAACCTTAATCGTTATAATGGCCGTTTATACACCTCCTCACTCTGCCCAAGAGATTCTGCCGCTGGAGGTGCCGATATCCCCGTAGCTGTTCAGTTATAGTCAAACAATTCCATGCTGGGGAAGAGTGTTTGTTGAGGTTTGCACGCTCGAGACCAAAGCACTCTCGGATACGAGAGTGAGTATTACAGTACGCGCTTCAAGGGTTCTAGCTAGTTGAATTTTTTCACAAACCGTATCTAGTTTTCCGCCTTCTCCCGCTCCTACACATTTGTTTAGTTCAATCTCCAAAGGAGCTGCACATATGAACGCGTGGCACTTAGGGACTAATTAGAACTAGATACCAGGTCTTTAATCAAATTAGAGGTGCGGGGTGTGTTGTTGACGAAGCCTCCCCCGAACACTAGTTCCCCAATATATAGTCGAGGTGTTAGGGAAATTTACGAAAATGCTACGCCCATGCGCGTGGTATGCAGGCAGCTGACAGCAGACAGCTGACAAGAAAACACGGACCTCATTTGCTGTGCTGAAATGTGTGGGGAGGGGAGGGATCGTTTCCTAGTTTCTGGGTATACATCTTAATTGCGCTGGTAAAACTCCAGGGCAGCTGATAGGTTTTGATTTTGATATGTTCGATGAATGATGAGGTTTTTAGCCCGGCCCCCGGAGCACCCAGGTGCCTGAAATCACGAGGGTAGGACAAGGGGCTAAAAGAAGTTACCTTCTGATTCCCTTCATGATCTTTTTTTCATTCTATAAGGTTTCAGGTAGTGGTTTTAAATCAATTAGCCATTATCGCCCAGAGCGAGATTTCACCCTATAAGGAATATAAGGTACTAGAAAAAGTACTCTAGGACTAACCGTACCGTTGAGGCTACCAATCTAATAATTCTACCCTTCCTCGCTCAATAATCACACATTCACCTGACGGTATGGGGGCTTAAACAAATGAATATACGGAATTGTTTAAAATATGGCTGTAGATTTGAAAGTCAAAATATTTGTGGCAAATCTATGGTCCTTTAGGTGAACTCGCATAATTATTCTTTATGCTATCGGGACCACTGTGAAAGCGCATCGCCGAGGACATGTACAATTATGCGTTGCATCTCCACCTTTTCGCTCAAGTATCCTTCCAACCACACCCCACCTAAGTCTCTCAACCCCCACCTCAACTACACCAACACCAGGTCTCCGCTACCCCAGCGCCCTGCTCTTTCACCAAACCTCTCAG
This sequence comes from Morchella sp. 2016-103, assembly GCA_024713925.1. Classification (NCBI taxonomy): domain Eukaryota; kingdom Fungi; phylum Ascomycota; class Pezizomycetes; order Pezizales; family Morchellaceae; genus Morchella; species Morchella sp. 2016-103. The sequence goes on along the minus strand of JAMGZF010000017.1, from coordinate 349,585 downwards.
CGCGCAACAAAGAAACACCCAACCTACACTACTCGGCCTGAAAACATTCCTGTTCTCGCCTCCTGAGCGTTCAGAAGCTTCCTTCTCTACTGTCCCACGGGACGACTTACTACAAAGAGAAGGCATGGGGTCCCTGGAGAGAAGGGCTGAGGTCACCTCACCGGATAGCATTAGAACCATTCAACCACTGCGCATGGACGACAACGAGGATGGGTGTGATAACGGCAACATGAATGGCGGTGGGGTAGAGGGAAAATCAATCAAGGTATATGAGATTGATGCTGCTACTGGAATAGAGGAATGTCCAGAGCTGGAACGGGGATGTAGGGACCTGCTTAGAGATTTATCCTGGGAGGATATCCAAGTGCAGTTCGGGCTGAAACAACTCTCCGGCAGCTTGGTATGTGATCAAATCACTTCGATGTCCCCTGAATAATTACTTATTCGCTTAACACAGTCAATGGAAGAGCGAATTCGATTTGAAGCTGTGTTAGATCTTTTTGCACTGGCGGTAAGTTACAGCACTGAGGCAGGGACTTGACAGAATGCTAAGATATATCTAAAGGATTATCAACTGGTGGATGTAACTGTTTGTGATGAGTCACTACAGTTTGTTGTTGATCACTGCGTAAGACCCTCTAGCGTTAAGAGTATTCTAATTACTAACAATGTTCAGTATCATAAAAAGCCCTCAAGGGACAGTACAACAGAAGGATGTGTAGATGTGAATAGAGTAGGGGAGGCTGAAGGCAAGGACAAAGCGGGTGATACGTTCGTCAACTCTCACATGTCCTCTGAAGTAGGATCTACTGGTACGGTGAATGCTTTTGAGTGGGCGAGCAAGTACGGGAGCGTCTCCCGGAAACAGCGCACCAAGGAGGGACCTTTACCCGAGGGCCTTTCCAATTCTGTTCAAGCTTTGGGAAGTGTGACTAAAGAGTCTACTACCCACAAACACCGGGATGAGCAGGGAGTGGCTTTACGTCAAGACATTGTGCAAAGTGTCACTGGCCTTCCTCAATCATACGAACATTGTGAATCGCAACAGAAATCTCTAGCGATTGAAGGCCAGGCCTTCGACGCGTCACAGGATCGCCCCCATACCCGGCGGGGTGACGAAGGCGAGGATGCCTATGGTATAGGTATAACTAGCTCTACCACAATGGTAGCAGGAGATATGAAACCCTCAACACCTCCTTCAGTCTCCAGGAGTTACTCAATCGAACCTAATTTCAGCACTGCAACCATTGACAGTTGGGAGACGGGACCCCAGCACACCCTGCTACCAAAGTCGGACACTTCGGCTTCTGATGACGATAGTTGCGGCTCAAAGAATGATGCTGGGTCACAAAAGCTTTCACGAATGCAGAGAATCTTTGCCTCAAGACAGCGCAGTAGACAGGACCAATATGCAGAGAGCGTAGGCTCCGAGAGCACAGATCATCAATCACAGTTGGAGTTTGACTTCGAGCTTGGGGGCAAGCTATTTAGTAAGAATGAAGAACAATATACCCTCGCTGCGAGCATGTACGAAATGACCGGCAGGAGGTACCATTCCCGCACTCGTGCCTCCTCAGATTTATCAAATGGGTCCACCAGGTCCATGATTACAGAGGTTGATCCAGAGCTTATGGAATGGATGACAAAGGAGGTCTTAACTGTTAAGGTGAGGAGGGACAGTCACGGCACAGCATCTGATTACAGCCCATTGGGAGGCCCTTTTCGGCGCCACAGTTCATGCTTCAGTGATCAATTCTGCGACACATCTGGTGCAGTGCACGACAGCCCATTGCTATACTCTCCTGAACATAGCTTTTCCGATGGAGCCCTCGCTATTGCCCTTCGCGCCCCAGGACGTTCCCGTTTACCTACAGAAGGTGTTAGAAGCTCTTGGCACTCAAGAGCACATTCATCCTCCTTCTCAAGCTCATCCCTCATGTCCATTCGTGGTTCAACGAGTGATATATCGGACGTTATTGTTGAGGATGATGAGAATACCTTGGACCCAACCTCCACAGTTAACGAAGGGCCAGTAGCTCCACAGATCAGTCACGGCAGTCATTCCCCCAGCAAGGATGAAGAGGTTGACAGCCCGGAGGACCTTAATAATGTCTCCTGCGCTATCAAGGGAATCTCAATCGGCTCATCTGGAGGGGTACCTTGTCAATTGTGCATGACAGACCAACATCACTAATCGTACTCATTACAACAATATCTATCAAACCAGCCTCCTAACTATCTCGAGTGTTCAATCAATGGCATGGCTGATTTGAGGCCGGAGGTAAAGGGTATTGGTGGATGGTGACCTCTTATGTCCCTGGATTACGGTTTCTTTTTTCAACTACGATGTCCTACAAAGATAGAAACATAGATTAAGCTAGTTGAACAAATTTCCCCGATTCCCTCGTCTAAATGACCCTTCTAAAGCCCCGTTGTACGTGCTCTCTATGTACTCATGTGTTCCATCAACATCGACACCTATACCCAGCTAAAACTATTGCCTTTCAATCATTTCTGTAGCCAAAACTACTATGGATAAATGTAGCTACATAATATCACTTTCATCGTCCCTAAAGTATCTCGGAGCTACAAACACGCTGCAGAACATAGTCACCACGGCTTACCAACCCAGTATATAACTAAGAATCTTAATGGAGGTACAAATACACATGCTACCTTTTGATTCATGCCCACAACTTCAGAAATACCAGTTCCATTTGGAACTAAGTTGGCTGTCAAGCCTTTAGAACTGATGATGATATTTATTACCTCCCAGTATCACCCTTTCCCGCTAGTTCATTGGTTGATTGATCCTACAGACTCGCAGCCTGTGGGCTATGGCAAAGTCTTTCTCCCGCTCGCCTGAGGCAGGGTAAAATCCCCCTCGCCAATAAGCAAATAGAAAACAAAAAAATTATGCTCTGTCCCTTCCTCAACACTGGCCAATATGGCGCGCTTACTGTCTCGGGCCTCATTATTCACCATACAAGTAACCTCCGTTCCATTCCTACTAGTGGCAAAATAGGGTTTCGACAAAATTAAAAACATATAACTCATATCCATCATAAATTTCAAGGCGGCACCTAACCGCTAGGGTAATGCTCGTAGACATTACACTGCCAGAAATGTTATTGTGAATGGGCTCAATTACACATGCGTCTCGGATGCTTTAATATACCCCCAATCCACCCTGGATTAGGGTAAAGAGTCATAGTATCTTTAGTAAGCCTTGAAACCTCAAATCATAGTTGTAGCACTAGAGTAAAGGTTGATATTCCCTAACGTTCATAGGACCTGTGCGACAACAACCTGCTAGCACCTAGCGTATGATGTAAATGACTACATTTTATCAAGATATTCCTGGTCCTGCATGGACCCAAACACATCCTAGTCATTTATATCTTCATAGATGCTTTATATCCATGCCCTCCACCCCCCCCTCCCCCCAAAGCTCCCTTAGCTCCAAGCCTCTCTTTCGACTCCAGTCCAGCCTGCCGCAATCCGTTCATTTTCCATAAACATCTCGAGATCCGACTCCAGCCCTACTCTTTCCTCCGATTCATTCTTGCTCCTGACCTTGGTCGATTCGTCTCGATCGGTGTTGTTTAGGTAGTCCCTATACTCCTTCATCAACCCTGTGATTATCGGAGACTGTTCGGCCGCGGGTGGCTGAGCGTGAACCACCTCTGACGTAGTACGTGGGGGTCTGGCTCTAGCGGAGTTGGGGAGTTGAGGTCCAGAAGGTATAGGTGGTAAAGGCCTTGTAGGAGGCGGTGTGGGTGCTTGAGCAAGGAGCTCCTCGAAATTATCTGCAACATGGAAGATATACTTTTTTGCTGACTTCTCCTTCTTAACCCTACGTCTTCTTCGCCTTTGGGTCTCTGCAGCATGTCCAGTTCCATGCTCAATGTTAACCTGGGTGTCGTCACGGGGCTGTTTTTGAGCGGCTGACTTCGAGGGCATGATTGTGTTAACTGAGCCATTATCAGAGTCGGCAGATGAGCCGTCCGATTCCATGAATCCACGGGCCGGGGGATTGGTCGAATTATTGAGGTCAAAATAGCTCATGTACTCCTGAAAGTGATCTATGTCGGATGTCTCTGACTCGGGGTAAGTAGCTGAGGAACTGCATCCCTTGGAGGCGTGAGCTGGCTGAGCTTGGAGTGGGGAGTAGCTGAGAGTCCTGATGGAGGAGCGACGAGATTCTCCATTCTCACTTAGGCTCTCCACCTCCGCTCGCGCGCGTTGCAACTTCGTTTCCATCTCTGCACTAAGGAAGCTTCCCGGCCTATCCTTCTTTTCAAAAGCGCTGTGATGCAGTGGGGTTGATGGCCTGGTGGCTGAAGATGAACTGCCTCTAGAGTTACTGTTGGAGAATGTACTAACTGGAGTTGACCCTGTGCTGCTAGGGGACCTAGAATGAGGATTGGTCTCGATCAAGGGTGGTTCGAGATGTTTAGTTTTGGGCGGGGTGTAACTGGTGGAGCCTTTAGATTTTAGCATTGGTCTTGAAAATATCCTAGTGAAAATGTTTTTCTGTCTAGTCCTACGATCTGGGGCGGCAGGAGGAACTGTGGCGCTAGTTTTCTCGGAGAGACCAAGAACGGCCCTTGCCTTTGGAGGACAGTAAACGGAACGTTCCTCATTAACATGACCATCAAACCCTCCTGTATCTGGAAGCATACCGTATTTAGGGAGAAATAGAGGTGGACCTTGGGAAGGAATAGGCCTTATAGAATACCCCTTTTCAATAGGTATGGCGGGGGCAATCCGTGTAGTTGTTGAACAGCTGGATGATAAGTCTCGAAAGCGGGTAGGGCTAGTGTACGTTCTGCGACTAGGTGCAGCTAGCTCATGTGCTACTGCTCGTTTGAAATTGCGCCTCTTTCTCTCTTTACTTGATGACAAAGTGATTGTTGCATCGGATGAGCTATCGCTTACATCTGAAGAATTGGAACTTTCTTCCAAATCCCGGAGCCCTCCATTTATCTTTGTACTGGGAAGAACATATTCATGCTTCCTGTTCCCATTCTTTTGGACGCTATTAGAATAGTAATTCCGGTCCTGTATGTCATCCCGTGGGTAATTATAACTGCAATGAGTAAGCTGGGGCACAGAGCCATCCATATATTTGCCCTTCTCCAACATCATACCCCCATACTGGGTTGCAGAGGTCGGGATATCAAGATCCGGCACGGATATTCCTACGGAAGGAATTGAGTGAGAGCCCATAATTCTACCCCTCGTTGATTTATTCTTATTCTTTCGTTAGCAGTCTAGCGCTGTTTGACGACCTAGCCATTAATGTTCTTACATTCTTCTCAAGAATGTAGGTGACGTTTCCATTGGGTGAGTGTTTCTCTTCAATACGATATCCCTAAAGGTCATTCGATGAGCTTCATAATCTGTACAAATAACTATCTAGGATTTCGTTTGACTAACATCACTACCACAGTGCTTGCTAAAAGTGAGGAACATATTACGAGTTTCTGGAGGCTGTGTCCACATTAGTTAAATCCTTAAAGTTCTAGTTAACAACATACCAGATGATATCCGGGAGTGGTGCCCTTTATCAAATATAACTCCATTCTATAGCTGCTTCTTTGATTGAGGTCTCTAAAGCTTTCTCGTACAGGAAGCATCTTCGATCTTACCACAGAAGGCTCCAGAACAGGCTGCATAATGTTAGTTGTAGAATTGTATAAATTTAAGAGATAACGAACTTGAGTTTTAAAACGGCTTATATCCAACCCTGATTGACCTCGACTAGTAGGAGCGTCGGTAAATGAGGAATCCTGCATGTTGGGGCTAAAACGATGAGTCGGAATGTTTTCATCCATTCCAGCAGCTACTGGGCGATAGTTCGGAGAATGTGAAGCTTCAAATTTAGTTAGAGGTTCTTCTCTCTTGCGAGTAGTTCTGATGGCGAGTGGTTAACACCTTGTCAGCGCGGGGTAGGAAGTACGGTTGGTTTTTATTCTTGAAACTAAGGGTTAGGACGAAGTGGGGCTAGTAGCGGGCTGTAAGCCGCCCTAGAAAGTCTAATACTGACCCCAACCTAGTCTTGTGCCCATCCTCTATTTGTTTTGGTATTTTTACATTAGATACCAATTGTGTCGGGGGACGAGACTAGCCTTAGCTTCTAAAATAACACCCCTAATTGTAGTCTCGTCCTCAGACTCGACTGGTATCTTTTTTGCACTGGTATGGACTAACATAAAAAATATTAAAACACCAACCACACCAAAATGGGGGATGGGCCCGAGACTACCCTGATGGAGACTATTGTCTTTTAAGGATTGTTTGCTTAGTCAATGTTGGCATCCTACAACTATCCCAAGAACACCAGATATTTGCACTTTTCGTTATTGCCATCTAACTAATCGTACAAATTTATCTCTCCTCATTTTATCCGCCTATAATCCCAACCCAGTAAAACCTGCACAAGATAACACAAAACAGGAGATATAACGAGCAGTTAAACAACCTTCGACAGTAAATATAACCGCCAATAGTAAATAAAACAGCCACCAAAGTAAGCATCCATAACCTGCAACCATTTCACCATCATTGCTCCCTGCCAGGTTGCGCACGCTACTTCGACTCCTCCCTTTGTGTGTAAGACCTCGATGGATCCTACTTATTCACTCTCATCGACTCTATCACTTCACTCCTCATACTCTGCATATCCATCGTAAGCAGTCTGCTCTCCTCCACTCCCAGCGTCCCCAGCCTCGGTGGAGGGCCCGGCAACGCACTCGGCAAATCTGACAGTTTTGCGCTTAGATTTCAAACCAGCCTTCTTAGCAATTTCCCTGGACTCTTTGACGGCTTTCTTCTTTGCTTCCTTCCTTGCTTCATTCGCACGAGCCTCATTTTCAGAAATTTTCTTTCCTTTCGAACGACGGGGTGAAATGAGACCGTTCTTTATAGCAGCTTTTTCTGCGGGCGTCACCTTCCCTTTGCCGCGAACTAGAGGTTTTGTGCGGCCATTAAGGTTTTCCGGCAAGTGGTAACGTGTAATAAGACGAGTGATGCGCATGAGGTTACTCTGGATGCGGTTTGTTAAGCTTTCGTGCTCTGCCCTGGAGAGTTTGAATTTGCGACGAAGGTAGCCACCATCCTGGCCCATCATCCAAACGAGTTGGGTATGAGTGTACCCATTTGCTTGAAGCCACATAAGGTGATATGCGTATCGATCATGAATGGGTAAGCAGCCGCGCGCAGGAAGCGGACCATCAAATACCTTGCTATCGGGAGGTGGAAAAAATCCTAGCCGCATTTGTCCGTCCTTAACTTCATCAAGGTCCACAACAACTGGGCCGTATGGCGAGCTTTTCGCAGCGAAGTCGTTGATCCCAACATCCCTGTAGATTGCGTTCAGAGTCGATGCAGCTACCGTGGCATTGTGCTTCATTGCTGGGTCGGTGATTTCTGGGAACTTGGAATTATCCATTTCAAACCAGGGCTCAACTCCTGCTGCAATTTCTGGTCGCAGTGATTCTCCATCCCAGTGGCAGTTCTCTGTCTGAGGATCCCAAGTGGAAACCTCCGCTTGCTCAGAATCTGAATCGCCGACGAGGCCGCTGGTGTTGGTAGCGACCGTGAATTTCATCATATAATCTTCTTCGACTATGTTGAACAATCTCTCATTAGCATTCCTCCTATAAAGAGCGCGCTTTATGATTTGATCAATACTCACTACCAAATAATGCCTCATGAGGACGTTCCATCTTTACAGGCTGGTCGTTGAGCTGCGTCAGGTCGGATGGGTCCTTTTTATCCTTGTCGTACACCCACTGCTCCTGTTCTGTTTTCCAGATTTTAATCTCATTCTCCGAAAGATTGGCAGGAACTTGAAAGAGCACACATGTTAGTACACTGGTCTAACCTCCTCAGGAATAAGGGATACAAACAGAACAGCGCCGTTTTGCAAACGTGAGCAATCTTTAGATGGTTCCTAACTCGGTCCTTAACCATCCAATCGGGAATCGGGCCTTCCTGTGTCCTCCTGTGGTGCGCATACAAAACTTCATAGTGGTGCTCGACCTTGCTTTCATCTTTAGGGGATGTTAGCACGGGCCCTATGAACAAGGACTCATTAAAATAATGATGACTTACTCGCTTCCTTCAAAGCCAGTCTATCTTTCTGCCTTCTCCTATCGTAGCCACCGGTGCCGCTAGGCCCATGAGGCATCTTGTAGGGATCTAAATACCATGGCATCGTCATGTTAGATATACCCTTTAATATAATGATTGTGTAAATTGGAATGGCAAGCGTGTGAAGTAAAGGCTTAGGATGGAAAGATTGTTGAAATTAACATGGTGTTTTGTTTGGGCGCACTGGTACGCCTTGTCTCGCTTAGATCTAATCTAATCAAGATTCATGGCGTACCAAGAAGAAAGGGGGTAATAATGAGTGCTGAAAGAAAATGGGAGGGGACACATACCGCTAAACTCTTCTCCGAGAGAAGCATAAGCTTTCTGAATTCTTGTGAAGTTTATCATGGTTGGCATTTTCTCTTCTTTGGCATAGACTTTATGGTGGGCTGGAACCGTATCAGCTGTAGTGTTTCCAGATTCGGCAATAGCTGAGGACGAAGCTGCCGAGGGTTGATTTTTGCTGAAACTGGCAGGCACCGGGGACCTCCGAGCTTTTTTCAAAGATCTATGTTGGAATGTGATTTTTCCAAACGAGTCACTAAGCTCCTCTTCATATCCACGCTTTCTTGTAACAGGAATTCCCTCTTTTAACAATTGGCGTTCTAAGAGGGCACTTTCTCTTTCCTTTGGGTTGCCCATTTTTTTAGAGAAATATTCGTCTTGAAAAAAATAAAGAAAGGAAAAAAAAAATATTGAAGAATTTTGCTAAACAGGTTGTGAGATTTGTGGTGGGACGAAATCTTGGTGGAAGGAGAAAGAAATAAAGACAGGGGGGCTCAGAGTATTTGTAGGCGCCTTCTAGGGCCAGGGTTTGGGGAGTGGCAACGGGAGGTATCAGGGGCCATGGAGGAGATCCAGGTAAGTGGCTATCACCCTGTAGAAGATAACAAGACCTCCATCCAGTCCGAGTTTCTATCTATGAGACAATATTGAGCATACAGCATCTTGTGTCTATATTCTTCTCCCTTTGCGTCCACAACACCATGCCTCTCCCCCTTGGTTCCAGTGTGGGGTGCAGAGCGGGAGAGCGACGCATTGAGATCCATGACATGATCAACCAGAGCCAGATACATGTTTTCAACCGTGCTCGATACGCCCAATACCTCCAGCCACACTTCAGTTTGTATCTCCAAAACCCACCGCCAAATCCTCGCCACGAAGATCCTAACATCAACAAGACAAGCGAGCCACACACTAACCAAGGTATGTATTCAATGTCAATACATGTTGGTTCAATGGAAGGGCACTGCTTGAGTTTATCTAGAGCATTGGCACATTGATACCTATCACTGGTACCTGCGATCCTAGTTGACTCTTGCAGCTGTCATCAGCATAATTCATCGGTGCAACTTTGAATCCCCTGCAGATAACACTCTGCGCCTTTGGCAACCATCCATCGAGCCCCCGCCGACTTATGACTCACCCCTTTAGATGGGTATGGCTTCCAACCCCCATGATCGCTCCCACTATTGCAAGTGAATGGATTAGGAACTCTACTCTAAGGAAAGTAGATATTATGGTGATTCATCTCTTCACCCACACTTTGTGTAATCGAACCTCATGCACACGTATCCCTAGGCTCCCATTGGACGTGGCATAGGATGGACTCATCCAACCTAGATGTTCAGCACGGATTATGCATAGAGGCTGGAACAATCAGTTGGCGTGGGATCCAAGGCTACCCGTACACTAACACTTCCTCCGTTCCTTTCATGCCGGCTGTCTTGGGCGAAGGTTCGTTTTAGACCACTCTGTGCACTAGCAGGCGACACAGAGGAAACAATATCGCGACAGCAGTGATCAACCCGGCGATTGATTGGTAAGGGATACTACCCATGAGACCTAGCTTCGCCATAACGAAAGACAAAGGCATTATTAGTTTGTTGCGCAATGACATCTGCTTTGATCTCTTCAGCTCCATAAACCATATTGTTCTGAAGCTACTGCCAGCGGCTAATGGGACTGACCTCACGCTACATGAGTGTTTCACTCCACGCGTTCCATGATCCAGGTCAGCACGTTCCTTTAGACACTGCCTCTAGCCTGGAAATACTACTTCTAGAAACCATAGGGGAATAGATAACGCCAACGAATCTTCGTCAATGACGTATCCTTCTCCATGAAGAGGAAGAGGCTAATCTCTCCCTTGCTTAGGGCGGTTCCCCGGAACGCGCCAACTCAGATATGAGCGAATTGGAGACGTGCACATGGGCAATTGGTCATTGGTTGAGAAACTTCTGAGTTAACCCCCAGATATGTGTGTTGTATAGCTCCATTCACCAGTATTCAGCCAATAGGCCCCCTACGACAAGCCAGTGGTTCAAAGATCGTTGCCGCCATTTAGGAGACACCGCGTGAGGTAATGAGTAGAACCTTAATCCGGTACGGATCTGGAACCGGTAGCCCGTGGTGATATTATATTCATCGAACGAGGGTGTCATCGTCCACATGCATTGAAAGGCAGAATTCTGTTCACATCCTGTGCATATATACACAGAACTGAAGAATTGGTCCGAAGAAATAGACACGGCCACGTTACCATATATATGATTTCTCGCAGCTCTTCTTTATGACGAAATCTTCTATCAGCACTTTATAGACCTTTAGAATCTCGAACAATCGAGAGATTTACACGGCTTATGAAAGCTGAAATACTTGCCGCACAGTTCAAATTTTGGTTCTTGCAAGGAAAGGTAACCTCAAACATAAGCCTCTGGGACGGAGTTGAGAGCCAACGATGGCCTACTACCGACTAAATGATTTGCGGCCGCCTTCGCTAGTTCCGAAATAGGTTGTAGATACACGCCATCTTTAAACGGAAAGAGGTAGAGCATAATACCAAGGTCCTTCCTTCAAATAGGGCCAGTGAATATAGAGGTAGAATACCCCCTGAAGGGTCAAGTCTCACCATGGCATCTGCCACAACGGGGTAACTAGACGGCGTTCGCATACATGATGTGCGTTGGCAACAACTCCGCCGTGTCGTTCGGTATGATGGGACTGAGGGGCAGCTGAGTCGTGAACATTTGAATATGCTTCGTTGAGGGGCTGACTGTTCAGGTCTGGGGGGGTAATATGGGTGTGCCTTTACAAAGATCCCCTTCGGGTGTCGCGCCTTACCTTTGTTCACGGAGGCGGTGGGGCGGAGCACCTACGCATGAAATGCGCAGTTAAGAGTGCCAAGATGTGGGCGCGGGCGCACGCCGGGTCCCGAAGCACAACCTCATGGTGACTGACTGAGGGATAACAAGGATCCTCGTTCAGAGGATACAAATACCCCGAATCTTCGATATTGCCACTCCCTCAGACTTAATGAAGCCCCAAGTTTCATCCTTGTTTCAATTAACCCCCATTCTGAACACAACCAATCCCCCCTTTCAGTGGGGAAACGTATCACCCGGCCATTTTCGACTATACGTGAAATAGCTCTACGTAAGTACATATATCTCACCCCTAATTAGATCTGATTATAATGTGTTTGATCAAGCCTAAACCCATCTAAGAGACTATCTGAAGGACCAAAAGCATGTTAAAGATTTTAGTATTAATATATATTAATACAATATGTATCGTTTTGAATACTATATGGGTCATAGTTGGAGCTCGAAACCTCTCCAAACTACACATGTATCTACATGTAGTTTTATTTGTGTCTAAAACAAGCTACACGTACTAGCTGGCTTTTGAAAATGCGGCTAGCAACAGACCTTACAGTGCGAAGCAGGGGGTGGGGTTGCTAATAGGAGTAGCACATTTAGCGACAGAGACCGGTTAGATAGACGTTGGGGCGAGAGTACTGTACCAATAGAAACAATATTCCTACCGCAATTTCACTAGCTCATCAACGAGACACTTTACGCCCTCCTAGTACGTACAGTCGCACCGGGGGCAACGATGAAACTTGTTGAACGACGACCGGGGGTGTTTGTCAGTCGGCGCTCAGGCTGATATGCAACCACTTGGCTGACTGAAATCTGTGTTTTTGTCGGCAAAGTTGGCTGTACTGTAGGTAAGCCCCTACCCGAACGTGTTCGCGAAAGCCCGAACGTACCCGAGCGGCGAAACCCCATACAAAACCCACCTAGCAACAGCGTTCTCCCTCAAATACATATTTTGTTACACGTTAATCCTTTTGTCTACCGATCGAAAAATGTGCAAAAGGCTTCTCCCTAAGATGAAAGATTACCTCTATTCATCATAATAATTACTTCTATCGCGTTTCTACACTTGGAGCCTAGTTTCATTTGTTTAGGTGGTAATTGGCCCTTTCAGGAAAGACTTTACATACATGTAAATGTATTACATGTACATGTAGGGGGTTACCACCTCGCGACCGCGAGTTGTGTAAGTTGTTTTGATCCTCTAGCTCTCTCGATGGTAAGTACATACATGTACTAATTCTCGCTAGTTTGACCTTGCCAAGGAAAGGATCTTTCCGCTCATAAGCTACAACGACACAAAGAAAAGCATCGTGGCGTGGCCTAGTGGTAATACACTTGGCTTCGTCATATGACCACCACAGGTTCGAACCCTGGTGGGAGCAGTGATAAGAATGCCCAACAGAGTAGCGACGCTCTTGAGGGATGATACTTGGATAACACTTACTCACATAAGTCTTTTGTTGCCGGCTTTTTTTTATCATTTAATTATTTTTTTTAGCCTTGGGTCCCCCCCCCCCTCCTAGCCTGAGGGGCCTCTCCGCATTCTTCCTCTATGCTAATTATGGAACCTTCTGGGTAGAGTTTTGGTACCCTCATGTGTCGTGCTTAGTCAAATACTCCAGTCGTGCCCGACCAATCACATTACAGAAACCTTCAAAACGGATGTAATCCAGTACATAATAGATAGACACCTATATACGCCCGTCACCGGAACCTTTCAATACGTTGCATGTAGTTTGTAGCTACCTTTCATGAGTCATGGGCTTTTTTCTTCTTCTTTCTTTTCGTGCTGGGCTAAGGGAGTTAAACAAGCTTACACGTACGCAAATGCTAGAGGGACCGCCTCGCAATCGCGAGGTCCCGCTTTTTCTTGTTATGTTTCTTTCCAATACAATTCAGTTAGCCATATCTGCCCATGGCCGCCAACTCGGGCGGTTTGACCATGGCCACCTCCCGGCAATTTTTCCACTTAAAAACACCCCCAATGCCACCCCTAATCAATTACTATACCATCTAGTGCACTGCCAGTATCATTTTACTGGGAGAGCCGGTTGCTAGAGATTTGTGCTTTCTAACCACCCCTGTCAGTTTCAACCAATTATAATTAGAGTGAAAAAACTTCCAGAAAACCCAGCGATACTAACGGGGGTTAAGGGGAAGTACTGAGACGCCTGTTCTGGGGAATTTTAAAAAGTGAGTACCTGCAAAGGGTGCTGATTGGGCAGATAGTTTTTTAGTCGCCGGGAAATTCGTTTTGGGGGGTTGAGCTTTCACTGCGTAATATCAATATTTGGGTGGTGGGGGGAGGGGGAGGGGAATGGACTTAATTANCTCGAGATCTAGTGTAAAAGCTTCATCGGAAAACAGGAAGTACCAGGAACCAATTGTTTTATTGCTTCAAACTAATCTCTGACAGGTAAAAGCATCAGTCTTCTGAAAACGCTTTTTCTTGGTGAGTAAGACTATACTATTATAAAGCATCTATCCCTTTCTTTTGATAATCAATCATCGTTCTATCAGGCACTATAATTCACTCTGTAAATTCACCGCCCCCCTCCCTCAAAGAGCCGGCGCCACTGCAGTACAAATTACCGCCCAGTCGTGGCAGTGTCAGTAGCACCCTTCATGAATTCACACACCCCATCCCACAAGATAGAATTCACCCCAGTTTGATCTAGTCTAAGACAGATACCATCTTATAAACAGTTGCTGTTCTATGGCGATACCCACGACATCAGACTAAACACCAATCTCAGTGTGTAAAGTGTCATTAGCGGACTATGCGCAAAATATAGCTCTGGAGCTCCCGAACCCCGTCCAATATTAACAGTATATTTTATCTCATGCGTTGCGGGATATAACCTTCTACCCATTTCTTTCTTATTCCCTCATGAGGGGTGTCCTCACGGAGGCCCATACCCTTTCCCCCAGAGGTATGAAGGCGAGCAAACCATCTGCAGACTGCTGCAATCTTCTAGCACCAATCCAATATATGAGCGTACTGCAACCTGAGAGTGACTGTCCGACAAAGCCTCCTCGATCTGTCGCCTCCTACCCCAGTATGACTCGCATAGGCACTCGTCTACAGGAGCGCTCAATACATACTATTATGCTCTTGTCTTCCTTCCTGTACCCTTGATGTTCTGTGTGCCATGGTCTATATCCCTTCACTCACCTCCGGATCCATCTACACAGCCAGAGCGAACCAACACCAAGCCCTCTACTGATGGTTTATTAATTTATATAATGAACCTTTCTACCTCATATATTGGTGTATACGTCATTGAATGGTTTATGTAACAAGAAGCTCTTCTGCAGAGCCCTCTGCTCGTGACTCGCCCGCTCTGGGGAGGTTAAGAGGTTCTATGGTTCTGAAGCCCGGCGTAAAAAGAGCTACGTTGAGAGTTCGAGGTTCTCAAATAATGCCCTTGAATTTATGTCATAGGGTGGGTGTTGGATGGTCTTTGTTGCTTCACATATGCTCTAACTATTATTTACCCATTTTCTAGCTCCACACCTGGTTCATTAGTCGGAGGTGTGCGTTAGAATACTATGTCGAAAAAGTATCCAACAACCAAAACCTTTCCTTCATGTTGAAACTCTAGATTAAAAAGAAATCCCACGCAAGTAGCCGATCCATAATATTACTCTCGGTGGGTACTAAGAGCGTTACCGAAACAGACGTCTTGAAACCATGTATAAAACACCAAAGGAGCCTCTAAACCATAGTTCTCCGAACCGAAATGCACATTTGCGCCCCCATGTTAGATGCCTCCCCTTCATGTAATATCAAAACATAATTCCAGAACCACATGACAAGATTTCAGAAACCAATAAACCTCTCGGTACACCTGCGACATAGTGCTGTCGGAGTTACTTCGTTCCTGGTCGCATGGTGTCTGGGCGTCTGATCCTTTGAAGGGTGGGTACATGCAAACGAACAGCTTGGTCATGCACCATCACTTGGATCCCGCAGGGATTTGGACTTGCTGTATTATAATTTATGATTAGTTCTTTATACTTCATACATGCATGCCCTTAGGCTATGGCAACCATCTCCTCCCTCTTCCCGGGGTACATGTAACCTCCCTCCCCACACACCACCACCACCGCTAAAATTCCCGAACCAAAAAAACAAAATAAACGAAATAAAACAATTAGCAACAGGTTTGAATTTGTTATAACACTTTGGCTAACGGATATATGTGGGTATTAAATTTTTGTGGTCCTTCTTGGATCCATACAGCTCGATATCTATCTACAATGCATTCCATAGCTGCGTTCTACTCGTTCCATCTGCCTTTTTTCTGTTTTTTCGATATAAAGATGCATTAGTAATTCCAGCCAGACACATATTCAAGCCGCATAAGTTCACCCCTCATCACTCGGGAGCCAAGCCCCACTAGTCTTGATTGGATACTCGAGTGATACTCCATGATTCTCACTGCAGATATATGTACCTCTGCGCCACAATGCACGGCCACCTGACTACTTTCAATCGTGTGAGAGCACCGTGTTTGTGTTAGGTGCCCTATTCAAGGGCGAGAACTGAAAATCCTAAACTGATTCTATTGGCGAATGTGTGTATGGTATAACTTGGGGAGTTACAGGATGAGATTAAATGGGCTAGTTCAAGAAAAGTATGACAGAACGGATGGTAGAGCCCATGTAGCCAGTCGGGACACCGGCGGCAGATATAGTGCTTGGTGAGTTCGTAGGTCTCCACCTACCGGTCAATATCTGGCACCACCACGTTTCGCTAAAGCTAGAAGCAATATCTCGCCTCTTTTACTTATGGAGGGGTAAGCAGCGGTCATCATATCTGAGGAATGGTTGGTATATATAGGCTTCGGCGATTCTTGTAGGGTAAGGTGGGCACATGACTTGGAAATGGCCCGATAATGATTTTGCCCTTTCATCGCCCTGATCGATCGCTTCCCTCTTCATTTCCCTGGTCGTTGCTTTCAAATTGAATACAGATCCCAATATGCTAACACTTCTATTCGTTGCTCGCAACGGGGGACAACACAAATGAAATCCCCAAAATATCAACCGCCACTATAGATTTCTGCTCAGGTGATACTAAAGCCGGCATTGATTTTTTGAAACTTTCAAATACTATGCCAAGAGCATCCCTTTTAGGGTGCCATAAATAGTGAATGGGGGCATATTCCTACGCAGATCTAAATCATACCACTAGCAAGTTTCTTCCCCGGAGCAAGCACTCACCACCCCCCACAGCAGCATCATTCTTACTATTTTATTACTTACTCATTAACATGCCTGTCCGTCCAAGGCGATCCATGTCGCTCCCGTCAAGAGTGTCCGATGATCTCACCATCGGACGTACTCTAGAGGTATCACGAAAGGAGCCTCTATCGGCTGACCGACCTATCGTAAGAGAAACGATATCAAAGCCGATAAGAAAGGAAGATCAGGATTCACGTAAAACTAAAGAAATAAGGGAGGCTCCCGAGCGTCCGTTGCCGGCCAGGGCTGTGCCCGTTAAGACTCCAGTATACACTCCGTTCCGCCCATCCAATCTGACCTTTGAATTTGGAAGACCCCCCATCAAGCTCTGCTTAACCCCTGCAAAGCGTTCTCCTTTGACATTTGATGAGTTTAAGGAGAGACATCTTGGTGTCAAGAGACCTGCCACACCGATCGAGTGTGTTAACCTTGAATCCGACGGGGAGGAGGTAATAACTAATAATAGGGTTAGCAAGGGACATAGCGTTGGGGGAATACCTGCTCCTCAATCACCCCTGGCTAATGTCAAGGATGAGAAAATCAGCACCGCGGGCGAGGCGACCCTACCCCCCACGAACCTCGAGGTACGGCACCCCCCAGCCACACATATAAAGCGAACCTCACAAAGACCCCCGAATGGGATGATAGTTAAGTTGGCTGCAACCCCTTCATCCCAGGAGTCAACTTCAATATCGTCTCCCGAGATGTATAAGAAAATTCGCAACTGGCTTATCCTATACGTCGAAGTGCACATGGATACTCTTTCAGAATCCTATTGGGCTAGATGCAATCAGACCCTTAAAGAGGATCTAGGCATACCAGTCCACAAAGACTTTCTCCACGTCATGTGGGAACAGATATGTCAGACATTAGCTGCTGCTGAAGCGATGAGAATGAGGCAGGCTGTCCAGATGAATACTAGAAAGGTTACTTCTCAGCGTTCTAATCCACCACGACCGGAATATCGCCCCCAAATAATCAGCCTGATCGAGGACGACCCTACTTCGGTTGAGACGTCGGAGGACAGGGTTCGGTATTTAAAGCGAAAGGCCAGCATCGGGAATGACAAGGTGGATGAACATCCTAGGGGACCTAAGTTTCCTAGGCCCTCTCCCGATAATATACAGCCGGTCAAGGACGAAGAAGAGGACGCCATAAGAGCGAAATTGTATCTGAACCTTCTCGCCTCTGCTGGTTCATCTCCTACTTCCTGCGTAGATCGACAACCTGCTCGAAATAGGGCCCAATACCCCTTACCAAAGGCTATACACAAACGGTTAACAAATTTATTCTCAAGAGCAGATTACACATCTTTTACGGTAGGCAGTGGGAGAGAGCTTACTCTGGAGCAGGCATACTGGCTCATCTCTTACGAGGTGCAACACTCTCCGCCGGAAACAGAACGGAAGCCCAATGGGTACTGGCAAACTGCGCTTGATCTGTTTAATAGCCAATTCTCAACAAACAGGGATAAGAGATCGATTACCGAGATAACAGCGCGTCTCATGAGAAGCCTTGAGAGAGGCCGGGGTGAACCGGAGGAGGATGAAGAAGAAGATAGGGGTCGGCAGAGGTACTATAAGTAGTTTAGGTCATGTGCGTTAATCATGTTAAGTGCCTTGGTGTAGGCTCGGAGAACGGAATTTCTCATTTGTATTGACAGAGCTTTCAAGTAATTCAAAGAATCTTACCTCTTATTAGATCAGCCGCAGAAAGGCATCCTGTTTCTCATGATAGAGTATCGAGTACTAGCAACAGCGTTAGATTATGGTGACTGCCCAATGAGAGGGGAACCTCTCTAAAGTTCCTTGTGGTCGTTGCTACATTTGTGGTGGGGTGTGGTGGTTGCGTATACGAGTACCTCCCTCAGACGAGGAACACATCCGATAAAAAGAAAAAATCAGTTCGCTAATTTCAATGTAATTGTGCACGTAAGCTTAGGCTCTGGAAGCGGCAGTAGCAACTGGCTAGCGCAGGAATGAGATGGGCACCTAACTTGTCACCCCTCGTGCATACTTTGTAGTTGATCATCTTTTTATACTCTTGCCTTGATTAATCCTGTAGAAGGAAGAAAGACGAAAAAACAACCCCGACTCATAAATGGCAGGATAGGCCAGGTAGCTTCTCAAAAGAGTATGTTATTTCTACTACTATGAATGGTATCCTACAAAACAGTTTAAACCCCAGCATACAGTTAACTCGTCATCGGTAACCCACCCCCACTCCCCCACCTAGCGAGCTCATCCGACTCCTAAACGACTGGCATCGAAACAGAATCAACTAAAAAAAGACAGGACCATTTTACCCCAAAGAAAAATGAACAATAGGCTAACAGGAGAATCGTGAGAAACGATGATACCATCAAGGAGACAGTCATCGAGTTCCATTCGTCAGGCTATCTGCACTAGGCAGTAGCCTCACGTTCCCATTCAATGACAATACTCAACGCATTGGTGATCTCTGAGCAGGTACGATCGTCGAGGTGGCGTTCATTGTATGCGGCAGTAAGTTCGACCATGTTGAGGGAGCGCGCTTCGTATTCGTCTTTGAGCCACTTGAGCTCCTTACGATCGAACCTTCCCATGAGCTTCCTCTCTAGCTGGGCGCTCCTTTCATCGTGAGTCGGTGGTGGAGAGCGAGAGAAAAGAGCAGCGGAGCCTCTGCGGACGGCAGGAGTAGCCGGCTCGCCATCGACCGGAGCAGGAATAGTAGTCACTCCAACGGATGGGAGCGGGGACACTATGTCGATTGGTCTATGCTCGGGGTCCTTGTGTGAAGCGCTGCTGCCAGGCTGGCGGGGACCTCCAGAACGGCTGGCACGATATTTGACCGGGAGAGGGGAGCCGTCGAGATCGTAGCGGAAAGATCCTGGGGTGGTATTTTCGAAAGGGCCGGTTGGGTCATCACCAGCCAGATTGACTGAATCTCCAAGGGCGGAGTCTCGGCCGGTAGAGAGAGGGATCATCCTGAAAGGCACGGCGGAAGCTGGGGTGCAGTTATGCTGAGCGCTTGATGCAGAACCAGGATCACGAAGATTGGGGGGAATATGCCGGGATCCTTCACGGGCAGCACGGAACCGACCAATCAGTTCTTGTTGAAGTTCGTGGGTGCCGCCTAGGATCGCCTGTTCATCGCGGTCCTGAGAATCAATGTCCATGAGGTCGTCGGCATGGCCCTGGACGACGGCAAGCGGGGATGGAGTCATATTCTGGGGGGTCTGGAAACGATTGGAAGATGTTAGGACTGGTGTAGTACTAAGAATCTAGGCCACAAGGATATAATGAAAGGGAAAGGTTTATCGACAGTACCTTCTTGTCGTCTATAATTAAATTCTCCTTGAATTGAGTTCCGATGATCACCTTTTTTATTTGATGCTGGACAAGTGAGGAGGGATTCTGGCGTGATAAGTTCGTCGGGTCGTGGGGAAGGACCAGATGTTTGACGGGTGCAGCAGATGGAGTGCTGAGGAAGAGGTGGGCGAGGTGGGGGTGATTATGTTTGCAGGAGGTGGGGCGGTGCTGTTTGCTCACATCATTTGAAAAAGCCGCCGCTCAATCCGCACCACAAAAGGTTACATATATTTATCTCTACCCCAGTTCCTACTTCTTACTCAGGCTGTGCGTTTATTGAACTCGCTTTGTTCTCCCGTCACATCCTACGCCTATAATGCCCATCTGAAAAGATAAATGTAACTCTATAGTTCTTCGATATTTTCCAGCGTTCGGAAGCCGGGATAGGGTTAGGGTGCTTTACCATGCAAAAGGAAGCAAACGCGATTATGGCAGTGCCTGCTTTCTCAAGAAATTTTGATTATGCTGCCCTAATCCTCTGAGCCCCCCGTATACTCTAGTGTGCTGCGAGCACTTTATAACGCCCTTAGGCCGGGTCCTAACCTTCCAAATGGCCGAGGTTATTTACATGTAGATACCGCGAGGCTTACAGATAGCTATAGTTTACACTCCTCGAAGGCACAAACAAGTCCCGAGCTTAATATTTAGGGGCTTTCGCTATTTGAATGAATGCTTTTTCTTGATTCTCTAGATTAAAGAAAGGTTTCTTCAAAAAGTTATTCACCCAAGACGCGGAAAGTAAACCTAACTCTACGTTCGCGAGCCATCTCGGTGACCTCGAAGAATATCGTAAAATAATAATTGGTAAAAAACAAACACAAGATCAGGTAAGCTCCGAGTCAAGCGGCGATGAATCGGCATACACCAAAACTCACAGAGCCAACAGGCACAAAAAAGAAAGAAAAAAAAAAAAAAAAAAAAAAAAAAAAAAGAAAAAAAAAAAAACGCAGCAAAGATTTTATAAATTTTAGATGATGTAATTCCGCATATGCTATTCACAATAACTGCATGTATGAACCATGGGCGGTAATTGTGCGTAGGCCTGTGTTGCATAGAAAGGAACAGTGAAAAAAAAAAACCATACCCTCTATCAAGTTGCCAGCCGATAAGCCTTGGCGCGCAGTCATGTTGCATCACTCGGAATCTCCCCCCTACACTGAGCGAAGCCCTCGCCCAGAATCCCCGCATGTCGCGTCCCACAATTTATGCAAAGCGCATACTTCCCCTCTCCCCCTCCCAGACGCGTTTCTCTACGTGACGCGTTCTAGAGCGACTCTTTTTTGTACTGAAAGCTACATGTAGTTAACGCGCGGCGAGCGTAGAAAGCAACTCTAGCCCTCTACGTACATGTACTTACATGTAGTTTCCCTATACACAATTCCCGTGTAAGCTTCTCCTTGCAGTTGTCGTGATCTACCAAGTGAGGTAGGTCGCAAATACATGCAGTCCCACCCCTAGGTGAATTAACGAGCCTCAACTGCCTGCCCATGCCAAACTGCTCTACACTTACTAATTTCGGAGGAATCGTAAACTTGGAGATGAAATACTAAGTATATCGAAGGAAAAAAATTGTGCTCCCACTTGTTGCAGGTGCATATCGGCTGTAAAACACGAAATCTTTTTACTCGAGAACAACACGTTCCTTGCTCATGTGGACACTATGGGAACGTTGTAGTCCCCATGTTCGCCGCAGCACCCGCCCCCCTCTCCCACTCCGCTCTCGTACAGTGATAATTTATGTACTCTCGCGCCATAATATGCCCAAGTGATCACAACTGTGGCACGGTACCTTCCATGCCGCGCAACTCCCCTCCCCTTGACTCGCGGAGGTGGAGCACAAATCAATATATACGTGAACTGGGAAATAGGATGGGGCGTGGTGCAAAATTAGATAAAGAATAGGAGGGGCCAGGAGATAGCAAGGAGAGCCAGCTAGCCACACAAGATACCTTCAGAGGCAGTTTGACTGTTACCAATCAACTACCTTCATTGGCGTACAAATATACGTACAGGGTGGAGGGTCACGAAAATTGACAAACTCCCACACATAAAATTCTGACGGCACTCTCCTATGGGCAATAAGAAAGGACTTGACGGAAAGAGAACACTGCTCAATTGGACCAGTGCTTTCCTGGGTCTATACAAGATGTGGAGGGTAATCTCCAGAATCGTTTAAGGTAGTGATAAACGTGAACCTCTCCCTCCTAAATAACTCCAATGTTCGTCGCCAATCATATTCACCCCCTCAAGCTATTTATTTGGTTGCAGGGCGAGAGGCGTTGCATTTCTGCATAATTGGTTAGTCCCATCACTAACAGAATGATTATTCCTACCCCATAGCTCCTAATAGCTCCCAGTCGCATGTGGTATTTCACCTAAGACAATAACCACCAGTGCTATAAGAGGAAGCGCGAGGACGTGAATTTAGATGCCGATATGCCAAGTACCACATGGCCAATGTTTACCAGAGAGAAGGGACCATTGATACGTCGATTTTCTCTCGCCAGCGAACAGGGCAGAGTGCAGCAATGGAAAAGAATACTTGAGATGACATCGCTCGGCCGAGGCTGAGGTACCGTGACAGACCTTTCTTTTCTAACCTGTCGACGTCTGTAATCCTTTGCTCTTACACCGAGGGCCATGCGAGAGTGCCAAAGGAGTATCCAGGTAGATGATAAAAAGCCTTGGCTGGTGACTACTAGCTGCGGACCATTTTCCTACTGTGATCTTTTGTCATTTCCGTCACCCATATTCTGTAAGTTGTAGAGCCCTATAATACCTAGTACAAAAAAGGTTATTTAATCGTAGCAATGAGATGGTATAGGAAAGGAGCCGGCGGCGTGCAGGTGTCACTAACCGTCTGTACTTATAAATACTGCGAGCGTTGACAATGGCTTTCTCGAAAGTATGAATTCTATCCACCAGATGCACTTCGGGTTATAGCGATTTTGTCTCCCAAGAACAAGGCTTGAATCACCCCTTCCATAATCCCCTGAAGATGTTTCACAATGATATCAAGATGCATCTTCATGTTTGTTTGCTGCCTCCGGCGTTCTACCATCTCTCCTCATTTGATACTATGAATCACACCCCCCAAAGGCTGTGCGAGCTCTCGATTATCGAAGAAGAGGGTTCTCTAGCTCACCTATGCTGTGGCTGCTCTCTAGAACACGTACTCCCAGGATATCAACTGGTCCTAGTCGTTTGATGGGGCTGGAAGCACAACAACCCGAACCAGACCAACCGAATCCTCGGATACCACGACCAACAGCCAACAATTGATCGGATCATGAATTAGGGGATGATACCTCCAGGCATTCCACTAGTCCATAGCTCTCGACCTACCCGTTACGGAGAGTTCGTCACCATAGACTAGTCAAACCCTCGAGTGACGTGCATTGTAATATGTAGGGACCTTATCGACGACTATACTCCTAGGTTCTCAACTGGTCAAGGCCGATCAGTATCTTCGAAAGGGGAGTTCATCAAATCTGATCAATCGGACCTTCGGAGCGCTTTTATTCTATCAACAGACGCCCGTTTTGCTGCCTAAAGACGGTGAGTGTGAACCTTTTCCTGGGGCGAGGTGGGGCAGCGCCTCCCTTTTCGGTTTGGTTCGCTTCTAGAGAGGCGGCTAAGGATGCCGAAGCCAAAGGGGCACGAAGATTTCGTGGCTCGCCACCCATGCCGCTGGATGTGAAAGATGGAAACTGTAAAGTTTTTCTCAGCTCAGATAAATGCGCGACAATATGGATTGCTAACTTACGAGAAAAATATATGCCATCTATGCCAAAGGGAAGAAGAAACTATCCCTTCGCCATAGAAAAAAACAGGGAGGCTTCCCCTATAGTCTTAACACATCTCCAGCCCCCATCACTTTGGTCCAGCTTTGACTACCAATCCCCCCCCCCTCTGGAGCGCCTGTTGCGCTTCATAGTGTGTACTGTGACCAAGAGTGAGGGAGAAGCACTAAGTAAGCTAGAGACGCAGTTGAGCAACTGCGAAATCAAGATTAGCAAACATTTGAGAGCGTGTTTATAGAGGTTTCAAGATTGCAGGTTGGACGGTGATGGGGGGAATTCCTTCTTTGCATGTATATCCTGACTCTCCAAGGCACCCCCAGGGATCTCTTCTCCCGACGCGACTTCAAAAGAATCAATCCAATCTAGGGCATGGCGTGGACCCTTCGCGTTCGTATCTTCAGGATAGGGTCTGTTAAATTTTCCCAGTCTATTAGGAGGGACTATGGTAGTGATAGGGAAGACTCATCATGACTCTCTCAAATTTCTTATATAGCATGAAAATCCTTAATCGCCAAAAGTCCACAGCAGCAGCAAGACCACTGGCGCTATAGCTGATCCACCAGAGGTGGCCAGCGAAACAACTGTGATAGATACCACATCCCAAGATCGCAGAGCGAAGGGCCACGCCGGTGTGAAGTAGGCTACGCTGCGAGACGGCATTGATCGGCGCCGGGATAGATCGCTCAGACGTTTATTGCGCAAGCCGTAATTCCAATGTGACTTTGAAGAGTGAGCGGTAGTGCCGGGATCCGTCTTTGGAAGGTTATGAGTGTTTTGCAGTACGTGCAGGTAACGTCTGTGTGTTGTGTGCTGGCATGGAGGTAAGGAGATTGGAGCGCTTAAAGAGAAGGATCGAATATGGGTATGGCTGTTTCATGAGGGAGGTATTGTAAAGTTATGTCGGTGCAGGTCGGTACACCTCTTTACATGTAGGTATGATGGAGAAGCCTTGCGAGAGGAATAGGAGATTGTCTTCGTAGTTGAATATTGTGTTGTGGTTGAGGCGCGTTCTGTACACACACCCAGCTCACCTCACTCTCCCAACGCCCACGCACGCACACACACACACAGAGAAACGAACCTGCCTCTCCCGCTCCTTCCTTTCCTCCGTGCCCCGCTCTAGTACATCCGCACACCACTGTGCCCCCCTCCCTCCCTCTTTCTTCATTGTGCCGCACTATACAGGAATTATGTCAACTTCACATCTACAGAGGACTACGGCGGGATTGGGCCTCAACCCCCCACCATCACTAGGAGAGACTCCTGACCAATCATCTACATTGGTACTATTCACATCCTTTGGAGAATCAAGAGACTCTCAGCATCTTACAGAGGAAGTAGGCTCGTCAGCAGAAGTATCGCTAACATGATATGTAGAAGCAGAGATGGACGTTGGAGGACTGGCCAGCCCGTTCCCAAAATCCCCACCAAAGCGTCAACTTATGAAATAGTCACCCACTCGTTAACAACCGCAACTCATGACCTACGCTTAGTTGCCTTAGCATCCGCGATTGCTCCACTGTGAAGCACTCAGCCTGTAGTTTTACTAGTGCAGTAGTGTTACTATTTTGAGTAACACTATCTGCGGATCCTTTCGGCTGATTCTTGAGTATCTGTTACGCTGCATTGATCCACGAGCAGGAGGCCACCAGGACTGAAGGAATGCTGGCGAAATGCTGGGTAGCGATAAAGGATTGTTACTAGGTTATTACAATGTAGCGATAGGCATACATGTACGTTTTCACTTACAATTTCTTACAACTCTTTTGCCCGTACTTCCTCTCTTTCATTTTTCTCGCCTTCGTTTTGTGCCCGGTTTGTTGATCAATATCCTTCCTTATTTTCTGTGATTGACAACTCTTAATCTCCTTGTTTCTTTCATAATGTTTTCTTTCTCAGTCTCTCCTTCTTGCGCAAACCTCATCCTGTGTCTTGGTTATCTTGCGAAATAATTCTTTTGCAAAATATCATTTTCTGAGCGCTCTTCCTTCTTTAGAACGAGGTCAATCTCTACTTCTTGCTGCATCGACTCCATAGACGGGGGACAGCCTTGCCCGTCTCTTGATTTCGCCATCTCAGCCGCCCCACTCAACACACCTGTATAAAAGGCCGACATCCATTCAAGCTTCAGGGGAAACATCCATACACACATAAGCTCTATCGGCACCGCTACATGACGGCTCATGTCAGTTGCGCTTATAGTGATAGCGCATCCAGAAGGCTCGCATCGCACATCGCACCTCTTAGAAAGTTTCCAACCGTCGTAGTTGCTTATGACCTTGAAGATTTCGAGCGGCGGTTATGGAGCGCCACGTGTCTTGGCGCTCGGCGAGTGCTACATAGTGAAGCACTCGCTGCCAAGTCAAGTTAGGGGCCGAAGCTACTATAGTTGGGGTTTTACCAATATTGAAAAAGGTTTTCGCATTCCAGTCAGGAAGTGTGTGTGGTGATGCATCTAGCGAGGCGTGCGATACGTATAGTGGAGTGCAGAGTTCTTTTACTTCCCTCACACTTGGTTCAGTATCATTTTGCTTGTGATTTCTTAAAATGAACCAAGAATAATCATTGAAGAAAAAGAGTAATGAAAATTAGTTTTTTTTTTGACTGATCTTTCAGCATTTAAAGCAAACAGTATCACCTTGGTATCTTATTTCCTCACCACGGAAAACCTTTTGACCGCAATTAATACAACGCATTCGCGATTTCGTCTCCAGAATATAGAGACCTAATCCTATTTGTTTTGAACGAGGGGTACTGTAGTTGCAGTCCCTTCAGGTCTGCAGCTCATCTTTCTGTACGAAAACTATTTGGCCATAGTTATCTTCGTTTTCAAAAACACTGGCCAACGAATATTCCGAAAGGCAATAGGAAAAGTATGAGGTCGGGTACGTTGGTTAGGGAAAGCCGAAGAAAAAAACGGATTCTTTCCATAGTGTGCCTCCTAAAAATACACCAACATGGCCATTACCTCGCAAGACACCTAGGTCTCGAACCTTCCTCCCGTACCCCAAGTGTAAAGGGATATCCCGAAGGGTCACTTGAGATACGGCTCTTGCTGAGCAATAGTTCTGTAGCGTTTAAACTTGTAATTTGATAGACTGGATTCCGCTCGCTTAAGTTCTTGAAGGATGATGATTCCGACAAGACGAGGGCAATACACTGGCAGTCTCCCATTTATACATGATTGGCTCGCGTCCTAAGATGTACTTTCTATCTCCAACCACGCCATCCTGTTTCCATAATATTCCATCGTACATCAGCAAGACTTCATTTGTCTCCTGATGTCTCCTGAGCCTCAGGAGACTCAAAAAATATCCAGGAGCCTCAGGAGATTCTCAGGAGACCCAGGAGACTGTTGGGAGACTGCATACACAAGTAGTAGTTTGCTGATATACCCCGTTTTCCGATTCCGTACATCGGCTTTCCTTCCTAATCCTAATATACTATCCGTATACACATAGCCTTTAAGAGTTGTAACGCTATACAATAGGACGCATGGAGTGCAATGCACCCAAACCCCGCTTTCGTTCTTGTTTAGGGAGAGTCTTCCGCATAGCATAAAACGTGTCAGCAACCGCCATCCTATTGCAACACGACCTTCATGGTCCGCACAACCTCCTTGTATTTAACCGAGACCCCATTGATTACTCGACCGAACTTCTTCACGACTCATCACTCTAATTTTACCTGTTGCAATACTTCTAACACAACAACCCGGATATCTGTGACGGAGTAACTAAGATTACCCAGAGGACAGATGAAGATGACTACGAAGGCAAGGTGGAGAGACACAGCCAGAGCTAACCAAGGCGCAAGACGGCGACCTACATCAGCAAGACTTCATTTATCTCCTGATATCTCCTGAGCCTCAGGAGACGCAAAAAATATCAAAGAGCCTCAGGAGACTCTCAGAAGACCCGGGAGACTGTTGGGAGACTGCATACACAAGTAGTAGTTTGCTGATTAAGGCGAAGACCAGGGAACAGGCAGGGAAAGCGAGGACCGTACATCAGCAAGACTTCATTTGTCTCCTGAGGTCTCCTGAGCCTCAGGAGACTCAAAAAATATTCAGGGGTCTCAGGATATTCTCAGGAGACCCGGGAGACTGTTGGGAGACTGTATACACAAGTAGTAGTTTGCTGATGTAGGTAAACGTAGAGGCAGAACTATGAGGCCCACTACGCCAGACAAGAGAAGAGACAATATAGATCGCAGTAGTAAGCAACCTTCGAGCGGAACAGGAAGAGCGAGGACTATAGATAGGATATTAATATATTCCTATATATGAGAAGACAGAAAAACGAGACAGAAAAGAAAGAAAGAAAAGAACTAAAGAAAACGACTCTGCTTGCTATTTAACAACATTCTCCGCCAGTCCATTATGACTTATACATCAGCACATAGAATTCCGTAGAAACCCAGTATCACCACACATTGTATTCCTCCCCACCATCTCTTAGAATTCTATTAGCAATCCTCCATGCAACCGAACCTCATAGAAAGAAATAACGACAATCTCACATCATTCCATTCCCCCCCTCACTTATCCTTACTCCTTCAACCGCAACAGCGTTACTACTATCAAATCTTCAGAATAAGTGCTAAGACGCCAGGACAATATCCTGTAATACTACTCCCCCTTCCCAGATGTCGTCTCCGACCATTAAGATGTCCCGGCGTCTTGGCATCGGTCCTGAAGGTTCAGTAACAATAGCGCTATTGAGGTTGAAGGGGCAAAAATAAGTGAGGATGGATTGGAGTGGTGTGAGGATGTCGTTATTTCTTTCTTTGAGGTTTGGTTGCAAGGAGGATTGAAAATAGATTTTAGGAGAACGGTGGGGCAGAATACAAGGCGTAGTGATACGGAGTTTCTACGTTATACTAACGATGAATCATGACCAATGACAACGTTAAATAATGGCGAATGATTTCCTTTGGTTCTCTTTCTTCCCTCTGTCTCAACTTCCCGTCTTTTCGTATATAGAACCATATCAATATACTATCCATAGTCCTCGCTTCTCTTGTCTTGCTCGAAAGTTGCCTACTACTGCGACCTCTATTATTTCTTCTCTTCTCTGACGTAACGGACCTTATAGTCTTGCCTCTACGTTTACCTACGGTCCTCACTTTTCTTACCATGCCTCTGGTCTTTGCCTTAATCGCTGCCTAGCGCTTCCATTGTTCCTGGCTGTATTCTCCGATCTTGTCTTTGTCGTCATCTTTATCTGTCCTCCTTGTAGTCTTAGTTACTCCGTCACAGGAGCAGTCCTACGAGTCTATTAACCGCTTTGCTCATACCAAACCTGTAGCTCATCTGGGAGTCTTGCACTTGGTATATAGTACCACTGATCCAAAGGGATCCACCTCGATTGGGAGTTGGCGATTATTGCATTACCGAATTCCACCTTGGATCTTGATTTTCTGGCACATTGTTTGATTGTAAGGAGCTGTTTTACTGGTTGCTCGCGAACTACTCCACCTTTCAGTGCGTACTCTGGACGCCGTGTCAATGCATCAGGCTTGCTGTTTTTGTTGCCTAGTCGATAGTGGATCTTGAAACGAAAAGGTACTATCTTTTCTGTCCAGCGGGCCTGTCTCCTCGACAGCTTCTTGATCGTTGTGAAGTACTGAAGGTTTTGGTAATTAGAATTGGTCTGTATAGGTATGTCTATCCCTTCCAGCCAATATCTCTAAGTCAAGAGAGCAGATACTATAGCAAGCATCTCCTTATCGTATATCTCGTAGTTAACTTCTGCTTCGTTGAACTTGCGAGAGTGGTATGCTATCGTATGCATCAGCAAGACTTCATTTGTCTCCTGAGGTCTCCTGAGCCTAAGGAGACTCAAAAAATATCCAGGAGTCTCAGGAGACTCTCAGGAGACCCAGGAGACTGTTGGGAGACTGCATACACAAGTAGTAGTTTGCATACCATCATCAAACACCTGGGAGAGGACCGTGCCTTCAACCCAGTCGATTGTATCTCTTTCGAAGACAGCCTGACGATCTTAGTCATAGTATCAGAGGATTGGAGCGGTGGTGAATCGCTTCTTGAGCTCTTCAAACGCAATCTGCTGCGCCTGACCCCACTTCCATACGGTATCCTTTTTTAGCAAATCCATCATTGGTCTACACACGTTTGAATAGCCCCAAATAAAGTGCCGTAAGAAGTTGGCAAATTTCAAGAAGCACTGCAGCTCCTTCACCTTTATGGGTACCAACCACTCTGTGATAGCCTTAACCTTCTCAAGTAAGACCTGGGTTCCCGTACCCGACAACTTGAGTCCTAGGAATTCTACCTCCGTTTGGAATCAAGCTGTTTTCTTCAGGTTACCGTATAAACCGTTCTGTCGTAATCGCTCTAACACCTTGCCCACTAGGGAGATATGTTCCTCCCTCGACTTGGAATATATCAGGATATCATCCAAGTATACCACTAGGCTTTGATCTAATGGATCCTTGAATACCGTATTAACCATTGCTTGGAAAATCGCCGGCGCATTAGTTAAGACAAAAGGCATTACTCTATATTCAAAATGACCATATTTGGTTCAGAAAGCTGTCTTTCACTCCTCTCATTCGGTGATCCTTACTAGGTTGTATCCGTCCTTGAGATCGATCTTGTTGAAGAAGAGAGCTTCCTTCGTCGAATCTGCCAACTCCGTAATGAGTGGCAGGGGGTATCAATTTTTTATTGTGACGGTATTTAGTCTACAATAGTGGACACATAACCTTAAAGACCCATCTGATTTCGGGACAAATAGGATTGGTACCGCTACTGGGCTCAAAGACGTGACAACTTTACCCGACGCTAACATTTCGTCTAGGTATTCCCTCAGCCCCCCCTGTTCCGGTGGACTCAATTGGTAAATTGGGCCCCACGGAGGCTGGCTTCCATCAATCAATGGAAGTCAGTGATCCCATTGTCTGTATTCCGGCAGATGTCCTGCCCCTTCTGGGGAAAATATATTTGCATAGTCTTAGAATACAACTGTTATAGCACTAGCGACTGTTTCACTGTCAGTTGTCCTTGCACAGGAGGAGTGCGACTCGATGGGTATGTCGGGTTCGGGGTCATGTCTAAAAAGCCTGACGACCGTATCCTGCTGACCTTCCTTGTACATGTGTAAGTCTGTCATCAGGCATCCCTTAATCTGGCACTTGATACTATTGAAGGTGACCTTATCTTACCCCCAATGTATCACCAGAGTATTACGAGGCCTTCTCTAGCAAAGGTACCTATTTCACAGGTGACTAGCCTGTCGAGGTGGCTACTGATCCAGAATGTGAGGGGTTGGACGATGTGAATACTGGAGTAAGTCATCCTTGTACCATCGGCTTGTTTAATGTGGAGGGTTTTAGGTCACTTCTGGATCAGGATGTTGGCATTCTTGACACCTATCACGGCGTACCAAGGGCTACAGGGGAAGGAAGGATATTTAGGAATGGGTTATGGTTCGGACTTTTCTGTTTAGTTTCTATGGTTTCCGTTACACGGAGTATGAGTCACTACGGACAGGGGTAGGGACTAGTATATATATTCGGCTATGAGTTCTCCTTTGTTCTTTTCCTTTCTCTTTCTTCTCTACTTCGTCTTCCTATTATCAACCCTGCTATATAGGGTTTTTAATCTCGTTTGTCTTTAGTCTTGTTTGTATCTTCGAATAATTATACGAACATTCTATACTTATCCTCGCTTAGGCCAACACCTCAAGAACCACGTGACCTCTTCGGTTAACTATAGTCTTCCCGCACCTCGCCTCTATTCTCGTTGCTGTTCTCGTCCTTGTCCTCATCAGCAAGACTTCATTTGTCTCCTGAGGTCTCCTGAGCCTCAGGAGACTCAAAAAATATCCAGGAGCCTCAGGAGACTCTCAGGAGACCCAGGAGACTGTTGGGAGACTGCATACACAAGTAGTAGTTTGCTGATGCTTGTCCTCGTCCTCGTTTCCGTCCTTGTCCTCGTCCTCGTTTCCGTCCTTGTCTCTATTTAGGTCCTGGTTCTGTTCTTAGTCTTGTCTTGGTTGTAAACCTTGGCTCTCTGCGTTATTGTCTCCGTAACAACACCGTCCCATGACATAACCCAGTCTTTGGTGCCACTGTTTAGGAGGGCTTCAACGATATGAGTAAAGCGCTTGTTAGTCTTCGGGTTGGGCCATGATATTTCGAGCTCGATGTGAGTTTCTTGATTTGAAGTAAACATAGTATAAGAGTATATAGGAAAGATATACGTTGACTATACTTGAAGGTATGGTAGGAGTAAAAGATGTGGTTGAGGATTAAGGTTAATGAAAATGGTTGATGATCTTTGAGGAGGTGAGAGGTCACGCCCTTATATAGCCCAGTGCGGGGTAATCCTTTTCTATTTTGATATTTGCTTCTTACTATTGCTTGTCAGACCATGCGCGTCTTGGCGTTAGGGGTACTATGCCCTCCCCGCAGCATGCTACACATGTTCCGCTTTTCAGTTGCATATGTCTATTAGATAGGAAATTCCTGGGCAAATGTGGCAGTTTGAGGCATTTTTGTGTAGAAAGAATTTTATTCCGCATGCAATTTGACCCATACAATATTCTCGTAAATACTATCCTTGTTGCCTATAACTTATATATAATAACTCAAAGAAATAATTTGTATTCAAAAGAAAAGAGACGACCAATAACAACTTCAATCTTCCTCCAGTGACATAATCATAGAATTAAACATTTCGGTCTCCGTACTTTTCAGTGGACCATAGCCACGATGAATAGGTCCGAACGTTGACTGTCGTAGGATTCTTCGTCACTGTCTTCGGCTTCCTCCCTGATTTCTGAGAGCCTCTGAGTCATATGAGGTCCTCGCGTAGGGGTATGGTAGGGGGATCGGTCTCTCCTGTTCCTGAACCGTCTCTGGCCAGGTAATCTCTCCTCTCGCATTGACTCCCAGAGATCTGTTATGGGCGTATCCCTGTAGGTGCTGATGGGCCTCTGCCGCGTCTGCACCATGAAGGTATTCTGATTGCACAAGATGATCGCATTTTCTATCGATAAGTGCTCCCCATATTGTAGCTGAAGATGCTGAGACATCACAGAGTTGTTCAAAGGTGAGGTTAGGGGTTCGGTGGGTCCAAGGGTAGGGGGTAAGCCAAGGTACTTGGTGCGCTAAACCGGATGAGTTTTGATAAAGCGATACCTTAATGGGGGGAAGAGTGGTAGAGCCGAGGATCTGCGGTCGTGTTCGTGAAGAAAGCGATGGTATTGGCTTCCGGAAGAAGCGCCGGTATTACAGATAACCGCGATGAGGTGTTCTGCGCCCGGGGGACGACAAAAGATGTCTTACAGCGGAAGTTCTGAATACTGGCTTCCTGGGGGTGCATGTAACTGACTTCCATTGATTACTACTTTGCTTGTTGTTACACTCTGTGCCCGTGTACTATCCGTACCTAGCAATCACACAAGGAGATCGTCTGAGTGAAGAGCCTTCTCTGGAAGTAGTGGTATGCTCGTAGGGTAACGATTGGATAAGGTATCAAATAGTGTAAAGGGATATCTTGAAGGGTCCCCTAAGACACGGCTCTTGCTAAGCAATACTTGTAGCGTTTAAACTTATAATTTGATAGACCGGATTCCGCTCACTTAGGTTTTTGAAAAATGATGATTCCGACAAGACGAAGGCATTACAGTCTCCTATTTATACATGATTGGCTCGCGGCCTAAAACGTATTTTCTATTTCTAACCATGCCATCCTGTTTCCATAACATTCCATCGTACCCCGCTTTCTGATTCCATATATCGGCCTTCCTTCCTAATCCTAATATACTATCCGTATACACTTAACCTTCAAGAGTCGTGGTGCTATGCAATAGGACGCAAGGAGTGCAACACACCCAAACTCCGATTCTATTACTTTTTAGGGAGAGTCTCCCGCATGGTATAGAACGTGTCAGCAACTTCTCATGCTATTGCAACACGACCCTCATGATCCGCGCAACCCCCTTGTATTTAACTAAGACCCCGTTGATTCGTGAGCTTATGAACACATCGCTCTAATTTCTGTTCTAACAACAGCAACCTTTGGATGTCGCATGCGAGATATCCTGCCCTCCTTCTTGAAGAATCTGCGTCCGTTCAACAGATGGTGCGGTCGTCGTTACAATGAGTGTCGAGTCTGAACTTTCTGATCTGCGCAGCTGCTCTGGCATGCATATATATGAAGTTAAGGATCGGAATAAAGCGTCAAAAAACCCCACTACTCAGTGCCCGCACGAGAGATATCCAAATCCGAACCTCAAATATAGAAAGGATCTCATAGCTCCTCTCCTTTACTTCAAGGCCGTGGTACGGTGTCGTTTTGATTGTGCTGGAAAAATATCATACTCCTTGCCGCACTGTCTAACCGCCAAGCACCGCCAAGCCCTAGTGATCATCTGTGACTTGATTTTTGTTTTCCTCTTTTTTTTTTTGTTTACATCATTAATCGTATCCAGCCCTAAGGCTATGACGATATCAAACCCCCAGAACTACGCATGGCGCGATAAAGGGAATTCAGCCGCTAGCATCTTCTAAAACACAAGAGAAAACAGCCTTCTAACCATGTGTATTTCCTTTTATCCCGCGCTCATCGTTCCCGTATGGCTGAAAAACCTCTATCAACACAATTTAAACTCTCCGTTCTCTTTCTTCATTCGATCACCGCTTCTCAACTCACTCTCTCTTTCTCATGCTCCTCTCTTCCGTTTTCAATCCTCCATTCTTGTATTCCAATCGCACTTTCATATTTCGTCGTAATAAACTTTATCGTATTACATTCTCCTTTCATACCAAAACCACCGTTCGTGGCGTGCTTTCAGAATATGTTCGACGTTCTGTTTTTCTGCATGTATTTCGCGTCTTCTTGTTTTCCAATCCTGTGTATGTATTTGTTGCACTGGATATGCCCCGTTCGTAGTCTCGAAATTAGAACTCAATTCGTTCTATCCGTTTCTTTAAACCGTATTTCGTGTCACTGATACGGGCTCGCTAATGCCCTCTTCTCATTCCTTCTCAATCTCCATTCTTTATCCCATTCTTTTATCACTGTATCCTTTGATTCACGGTGTAGGAATGCAAATGATATAAATGCATCCTTATCAACCTTTCACGGTGCGCTGCCGTCTTGCTCTAACGCTATTCTTTAAGCTCCTTATTCTGCGCTCCGTCTTCGCCAGTTTTCTGTGTTTCGCGCGTCTGCCACAATTTTATATGCCATTTCTTCTCTCTTCTTTACTTGCGTGTCCTCTTTCTTACCGATGTGTTATGGATGTCAGTCTGAGATCGGGTCTCATTTCTGAAGGAATTGGAGGTCAGCCAGCGAGGCGATGTTAGGCTTGGCGATCGTTGAGAAGATCGGGGATTAGTATGATGATCGGTCTGCGGTGGTTTGGTGCGAGGTTTTTCGCTGTCGGCGTTAATGATTTTATATTTTCTAATCGCATCTTATCCGACGGTATTGACTACAGTTCTGTTCGGAGGATTCGATGTATGTTCTTGACCTCTCTTATTTTGGGCTTGAGTGCGTCTGATTTGGGCGGCCGGTCTGTTATCTTCTGCTCCAGATAGACGTTGCTGATAGTTTATTGGGTCTTTGTCTTCGGTTTAACCACTTGCGTCCCGAAGATCGTTGTATAGTTTCTCTTTTGTTCTTTCTTTCTTTTCCTTATGATGTAATATCCTCGGGTTGGCCATCGGAGCTTCCGAAGGATCGTTGTTGCTGTAATTTCAGTAGAGAGGACTATAAAGGGCTGCGGACACACCATGCTGTCTTCCTTTCCTCTCTACGCAACGTTTTCTCTTCTCTTGTCTTCTCTCTTCTTCTCTCCTTTCTAGTCTGGAATATCTTACATCTGTACTAGATTCTCTTTCTTGTCTCGCTGGCGCCTCTCCTGCGCCGGGGTAGAAATGAGCTCGTCGATATGAATCGCTGTCGCCGTATCGTTGCCTTTGCATCTTCTCTGCCGGCATGCAGTTTCTTGTTTTCTCACTCTCCCAATCATGGGTCCATCCTCGTCTGGTGACAATCCTCTACAAGGCGCAGGGCACTGGGTAACGTGCTAGCTAGCAAGAGATGATTACATCCAACACATAGGTTGAGCATTCCCTATGATGTATACGTAGCTAGTAGCAAGAGATATCAGAAACCGGAGCCCTGATTGGCCCTCTTCACCTCCTTTCCCCCTACCCTGACATTCGTGTAAACGAATCGCCGCCCCCTCGAACCCATTCCTTGTGCCCCCTGGAAACAATAGCCACACGCCCAGGGAAGGAGTGATCCTTCCCTCCCACATCGCACCCCGCCGCGAGACAATGCCTCCTGACTATCTGCTATCACCGTAATAATATGCTTCCGTTCCCTCCTCGCTTCCTTCAATCCCGCCTTGATAGCTTTTTTCATCGCTACCATTTCTGCATCCATAATTTCCATTTGTCTTCCCAATCTATATCCCACTCTTTTAATCACCTCTCCACCCTTTCCCAGCCTGCAAATCCCGGCTGCCGTTTCTCCCTCCTGGGTTCTACTCCCATCGCTATACATCACAATCTCGTCTCTCTCTTCTTTTCTTGCAATTTGTCTTCTTTTCTCCTCTTCTCCGTATTTTCTAATTTCAATCTGAATTTCTTCTCTAATTCTCCTCTCCCAACTTTCTTCATCCCTTTATAACTTCTTCCAATTTTCTATTTTCTCCCATCTCCCTTTTTCTCCTATCAATTTTCCCAGCCCTTCTATCGCCCCTCTTATTCCTCTTTTCCTCCCTTTCCCCCCCCCCTCTCTTTTGCCACCCCCGTACTCCATTCATCCTCCCTTTCCAGTCTTCGCCTAATTTCATCTTTCGCCGCTCTCTGTACTGGATGTCTAGGATCCCTTTTCAACGCCTTAACCCCCATCATCCTCGTTTTGTGTTCCAATCTATGTGCCGTCGGAATCATATCGTTTTCCACCTCAATTGCTGCTGCTGGAGCCATTCTATAATGTCCCCCAATCCTCCTCATCGCATTTATATTCACCTTATCAATCTCCGCTGCCAGCCCTTTCTGTCCCTTCCACCATACTATCCCTCCATATTCCGCTATTTGCCTGCTGCATGCAATATACATCTTTCTTCCATTTCCTACTCCAATTCCTTGACTTCCCCTCAACAACCTCATAACATTCTGTGCCGCCCTTGCTGCTCTCGCCGTTTTCTCCCTCACATGCACTTTAAAAGTACATTTCTTTTTGTTTTCCTCGTTTTACAGTAGGACTAGGCAACTCAATCGCAGCAACATCGACACTCGGCCCCAAGGCTACAACAATCATTGCGTCGATACAACCTCCACCCCCTCCTCCCCACTTCTTCTCCGCCGCCTCAACCCCTCAACGGAGGGTCTGATCGCCCTAAAACTGCCCTGACAATATGTCCGCCCTCTCCTCGCCCTCTTTTTCTCTATGGCCATAAAAAGCTGAGCCATGATTTGACGACTCCCGCGTTCGCCTCGGCATTCTGGTGCAGGTGCGTCTTCTTTTCCCGCCCAAGATAGCCACCCAATGTCAAAATCTCTGCCTGACCATCTATGTGCCGAGGTCATGTCTGGCCACCAACTGTGTCCCGCCTCCTGCCGTCTCCGCGTAAGCACTCTACACCAAACGATAGACTCGAACTACCTACGAAACGCGAAGGAATGATGTCAAGTATCCCTGGCGCAGCAAACCTCACCTGCCGCCGACGTATCCGGTCTCACTATACTCCAGATGGTGCGTCAGTGATAACACGTACCGTTTCGGGATGTAAAACTTTGCAAGGTCAAGCCCCACGCTGCTGTAAGGAGAGTGGGCTAATATGGGGCTACAATGTGCTAAACTGTGTTGACTAAGGTAGGAAAACCAATAGCACACACTCTTCCTCTACTGCTATAGGAGGGCTGATCAAGGGGTAGGTCACAACACCTAGTGCTCGCCCTCTCCGCTAATCTACTGAGTATCAGGACCCTCGCCCTCGAATATTTCTTAGTTCACATATCTCATATTCTTACAAAAACGACGCTAAAGACCCGAGCAGATTACCCCCGGCGATGACCGAGAGCTTGGAAAAGGAAACAATATGATACATTATGGATCTATCGCACGAAAAGACACCTTAATTATGAATATTGAAAGATCGGACATAATATGGCGCGTTGACAAGGGAATAGAATACGTTCTACAGCATGAGGCTTGGGAAACCGCAACACGCTCCAATTCAACCTAAGCTAATACTTGGTGATAACAAATGGGCAAACCACGTTTGACACAACTATCTCATTAAGAACGCCAATTGCCACGGAAACCGCTCAAAAATAAGAATTGCGGGCCGCCTCGTTGTCTCCCTACAGAAAAAGATTAGTGGTTTGAGGAATCTTTTAGATGCGTCAACGAGTAGCTACCTCTCTAAGGTCTATGATAGATAAGACATCGCCCGCGTACCTGTACGGCATACTCTCCTCATAGTAAGTTATGAATAGTTTGTATTCATAGGGAGTTAATGTTCTCTCAATAATCTCCGAGCGAAGATGGAAAATCAATTGAGAGACCAGATATTTTCGAGAGGAGCAACTACAACAGTCACCATACCACTTCTCGCAGCATACTCCATTTATCGGATATACTAAAGAGGGGAGGATGGAGTAGTATGTCTGTGGCGCTCGGGAGTCGATACAGAAAAAGGATATGAATATCAAAGAGGCCCATAGATATGCTCGTATGGATTTGGGGTCGATACTGTCGGGTTGTGGCCAAAATGGAGTGCCCGTGCTGGGTCGGAGAGCTCATAATTCGTAGATGTCCCTTGCTGCGAAGAAGCGGACTGAGGATACTGAAGAAGAAATATAGAACAGGGTATGTATTTATAGAGAATTGAGATACATGGCAGGTGTTCATTTCTTTATTTGGGCCATGTTGGCCAAACTTTGAGCTTTTTTGGCTTGTAGAAAATGGTAAAACGTATACAAGTTTCCGTCCCTTTCAACATATGACATGGCTAAACGGCAGTAGTAAGATACGTGTAGTGACCATAATTACATCAAATACATTTATCATCTCCTCTCCACCAAATTAAGAACACTACAACCTTTTTCGGGTTGGCATGGTAAATACCCTGAAATGATAGATACCCTCATCCCGTGGTCGAAGGATCTGAGGTAATATTTGTTTCCATTTTCTTGGTGACAATATCTGCTGTACCCCTTTTCACCCAGGAATGTGTCGTTTTGAACCGAAGCTGTTCAGTACATTTAATACCGAACCACATTAAGTAGATAGGTCACCTACTAGTAGTGATAGCATATCATGGAAGAAGCCTGTAACCACTCCACCCTATCGGATCAAAAAGTGTATAACCACCTACCATGACTCCCCTCTCACCTAACTCTAGACCGAATAAGCTTGCGATATCGATAAGCATTCCTGCAACAACCCGGACCCGCTTTCTCCCAGAGTTTCTTGGAAATCGGTGTCGTATCTATGGCGATCCCTAGCTATGATGGCGGAAGTGGTGGTAATTGTTGTGGGGTCTCCTACAGACGGGCTTCCCCGCCGGTGTTGTGCCGACCACCATCGCCGAACGTTCATGTAGATTAAGCCCACGTCTTTCCTTCTTATACTCTGATTTTGATTTACTCTTCTAATCAATTCTTTACTGCATCTATACACAGCAAACTATACAGGTGTGCCGGAAACATAGGATCGATGTTATGAGTATATTACTCAAGCACTTAAAACTTTACCCATGCATGACAGCAATGTTTTGAAAGATACATGTACTTCCCCTTATATCCCTATAAATCTCCAGGCAGGCTTATCACCATCTAAAAACGAGCAAGCAAGATTGATGCCACCACGAACTTGCGAGTATTTACTCGGTTCTATAGTCACCTGCGCTGCTCCGCACGTCCAGAGACAAAGCCCTAAACTTAATCAATCCACATAGTTCCATCATTCCAGAGTAGCCTACAGCAAGGGAATAGCATCCCTCGATCTTCCACCGCCGTTGCTCTCCACCGGCATTGTGTGGCCGCTTCTTGCGCTGGACCTCATTTCGCGTACCAATTTCTGGCCGATAATTCCCTCAAAGCCCCTCCCTCCCTTGCCACAAAGTTCAACAACTTCTCACCTGTGTCTATCATCTCTCCCTGCAAGGGGGATATAATGACAGGGGAGTTCATGATGTTTCTTTCCATAGTTGACTGCCAGGTGGCTAAGTCCAAGAACAAAATTGTGCAGAAACCTCAACCTGAGAGCACGGCGGGGGTTGGTGTGAGTTTTGGGGTGTAGACATTCTGGGAATTAGGGTACCCTTGTAAGAAAGCGACGGGAAATTCGAGTTGAGGATTAAGTACCAAGAAGCAGGTACACGAAACCATGCTTCTGCTGAACGCGGTGATTGGGGGTCAGAGTAGGAGTTTTGAACGAGATTCAACAAGAGCCAAATAGATGCGGCTGTGATATGGAACTACGATGTAGGACCATCTTATGCCTTCGCTCATGGAGGAAAGAGAGGGGGGGGGGGCAACATCGTTCAAATCTCGAAGTTTTTGTTTTTTGAATTCTGAATCCGACGTAACGTAAACGGACTCTCAAGGTATCCTTAAGGACCAGGCGGACTTAATCCCGATTGTACCGGTATGCTTATCCTCCCTCAAAATTGAAATCAATTGCTTGGCATTCATTGATGCAGACTCGGTAAGCGAAAAAGAATATAACGAAAAGGGAGGGTTGGAGGAGGAAAGAAGGAAAGGAGGAAACATCTTGCAGCATTCTGAATTCCCCTCTAATCCAGAGTTAATTATGATGTACCCGGGGGTGCTGCAAAGTGATGCAACGTTTGACCTAGAAACGCGGAAAGGTACTCAGAATTTGAATTTTGAGCACAACACAATGTTTGAATAACATGGGTGTTTTAGTCATATGTATGATACATGTCTCGAGAATAGATCTGCATGTTTTTTCCAGTGATTTATTTGGGCCTTTAGCCCGCAAAAGAGCAGCTATTGACAGGAGACAGCAATAAAAGGAGAGGCAAGAGCTATTCGTATCAACTCTTACCATAACTAGGATCTTAAACTTCTATCTTACCATAGATTCCGCTCCAGATCCCGCCAGCTGGCTTGGTTGCTGAGGAATATGGGCTATTCGATCGTTGCATAACTTTCCGGCACCCTTATTGTGAGGGATATCAAACGAACATAGATATTTCATAGACTAGAGGTATTTCATTGGATGGATAGAATGCCAAAGAGCTGCTCTCTTCATTTCAACCGCGGCTTAAGATGATAGCTTGTTGTACAAAGTTTTTACACCTTAAAACACATGGGTATACAGCCTTACCTCTAAAGGGTAGCACGAACAACCCCCGTCGTGGATACCTGACTCCCACAAGTAGAAGAAGCATCATCGTCTTTTTCATTGGTCTCTTCCTCTTCCTCTTCCCGCTCGTACCAACCATCCTCCTGTCCATCGTCACCCTGATAGTCGTCATGCCCGTCATATCCAACACTCCCGCCATCTGACGAATCATGCGCTACCTCACTGTCATCATCACTAAGGACGTAGTAACTCATGCCCTCCGAGGCGGCAAACCTTCTTTGAGCTTCGGTGCAGGCACCCCAATGAACCGACTTAACATGCTTCCCACTCCTTTCAGCTGCAACCCCTTCAAGTTGACCGCGTAAGAGTGCTGCAATGCTTCCATCTTCACTTTGCGAGTCTCCTTGAGAGCTCCCACTTGTAGAGGTGCTAGAGATGCTGCGAGATACGGTAATGGTGATTTCATGGCCGGTTGTGCTTGGCGGGAGTTTGAACACGGCTACGCCCTCTGAAAGTATAGGTGAGGCACGCAGGGCGGGGTTTGATGGTGTTAGTGGCGGCAAATCTAGCTCCCTATCGATCGAGTCGAAAATGGAAG
This sequence comes from Morchella sp. 2016-103, assembly GCA_024713925.1. NCBI lineage: Eukaryota > Fungi > Ascomycota > Pezizomycetes > Pezizales > Morchellaceae > Morchella > Morchella sp. 2016-103. Next base: position 307,931 of record JAMGZF010000017.1, on the reverse strand, counting down.
GTTCATCAAGGATATGAGATGATTCAACTACTCTATACTTCATCTTGGGGATTCGGTAGGGATTGGTGATGTTTGTATCGCCGAGAAGTAAATCCGGTTCAGGTTCCAGAGGCGTGTTTTTATCATCGCGGACCTCGGAATGATCGCATTCTGAGCTTGATGTGGTGCTAATGGTTTTGACAGTCGGTGATGGCGGCCATTTCAGCTCTCCCGGCATCGGCGTATTCTTCCTGCTCTCCTTCGCACCACTCATGATATATCTTTTATCCGAGAATAGGTTCGAGCTTATATCCGACATATCCTCAGAACGTATGCTAGCTGGCGCAGTCCGTATAGAGTGCACAGTATGGGATACCCTGCCGTTAAGTGTTATTTCTTCTGGCAGTGTAAACGCCAGATTATGAACTGACCAATCATAAAATGGTTCACAGAAAGAGAAGTCCCTGTCAATCAACTCAATTTCCTCTGTTGTATCGCTTGGACTCGGCTCTGTAGACCGTAGAGGTGCCCGAGGGGCTTCGGGAACAGGCTTTCCAGCTTCAGTTAATGATCTAAATGAAACATCCCCAGGTCCCCTATCCACAGAAAGCAGGATCGCATCATTTTCCAGGAATGATCGGTCGTGTTCTGATGGTACCTCTTCCTCCAGCGTCGAGGGCTGAGTATCCTTTAAAGTATTCACACCCTCAGGGAATTCCAACGAATCATTTGAGAAGTCTTTGATGCCCGATACCGACTTGAGATTTTCATTAGTGCTCTCGAAGCCATCCATTGTGAGCTCCATGAGGGCCTCCGTATAAGAGGATGCACATGACGAGATGGATGGCTTATGCTGGTGCTGGGTATCGGACCGTGCGAGCTCATGAATATCGACAATGGGGCATGGATCCGGTATTTTAGGTTCAGCATCCTTTGGGCCCACCCCGCCGGAGTTTGATATCAAAGAGGAGATATTGAAGGTGGGGCCCATTCCCATGACCTTCGGTACCTTATCGTTTGTGCCAGTCCCAAACCACTTCCATGGTTGGCTCGAAGGCCCAGGGTTGAAAGCTTTGTAGTTATAGTCTAGTTTCTCGGCAGAAGGAACCACCCGGAAATCATTCGCCTCTCCTCCAGCCTTTGGTAATGCTTTACCATTAGATCCCTGGATTACTTTGTCTACAGGCCCTGCAGGTTTTTCAGACCTTTTAAGGCAATCAAGATGTGACCTGACGCTATCAGAAGTGCTCTCTGATGCCGGAGGTAAGCTGTTTATACTCGGATGCGAGGCGAAAAGTTCATCCAAGCGTCTTCTAGTACTCCCTATACTGGATGAACTACATCCATCTTTGGTGAGTGGGGGGCTGTCATGATATGATTTAAGTTCGCTGTCCCGAAACAACCACCTCATTGGACGTGCAGGCGCTGGTGCCTCATCAGGGCGATTTGTAGCAGGGACTTCCTCCTTCTTGACCTCTATGCCAGCATTTCGAAGTTTTAACATCGAATCCTCTCCTGTAAGCCCCAGGGGGGACTGCTGCCGCCGAATGCATGCTAAAATCACCATTAGCAAAGGTTTCCATAATAATAATTTCAGGCTCGCAGAAGCCTTTTTCCTTAATGCAGTAATTTGTAGTGGTGTTTAGAAAGGAAAATGACATCCAAGTCCCGCATAAAGCCCTCAATTATCCCACAGTGTGAATAAAGGAATAGGGTAACGAATACAGCATTTTTCGTGATAGGGACGATGCAATTGACTTTATTTGAGGTAACTAAGCCGGGTCAGACATTTTATTACATACCGGCAGGTTGCCCTTTGATGATCCCCTCCCCGTAATCCTTAATCCATTGAGCCTCTCTCATCTTAATTGCATCCATCCTACTTTGAATATCCAGCTCACGAGCTTCAAGAGATTTCATCTTTTCTTCGTATTCGGTTGCCATCTCCTTGCGGATCTCATCTCTGAGTTTCTCCAGCTTTCCCTTCTCGGGATGTTGGTCAGCTCTCGTGACGGTGACAGGATTTGTAGTAGCAATCTGAGGTTGAATCGGCGGCGCTTGCCCGGTTATCTCGTTCACCCTATCGAGATCTCTTCTGATCTCGGCCCGAATTCGCTCGATAGTTGCCTCATCTAACGACACAGCTGCTGACGTCTTTTTGGCCCCGGAGTTGCTCGCCGTGGTGAGGTGGTTATGAAGATGGCCACTGGAGAGGCTAATATTGAGCCTTCTACCGTCTCCAGTCTTACTTCTCCCGACAGCGACATCGACTGTCGGACCAGTGGGGTGTTTGACCTCGTATACCCACTCAGTCTCAACCTCTCTCCGCAATCTTGGTAACCCAACCCAGTTAAAGTGTTGGCTGGGCGCGTCTGTTCTACTTGGAAGAGGGGATGCCGCTGGCTGAACAGCACCTGGCCACCACTGAGCGGGAGCCGGGCCGACCGAGAATTGGCAGGCGCAGTAGAGCGTGTCGCACGGATATTGAGGGCGAGGGTCGACCAAGATAGGCGCTGGGTGATACATCAAAGGACCGGGGCTGAATAAAATGGTTAGTAACGGAAATATGACCTTGTGTGGGGTGCTGCTTACAAAACCGGTGCACCTAGGTTGACTGGCACCGCCGGCGGATGATACCACAGCGGCATCCTTCACTGAGTAGATTCTTACACTTCAAGATGATATTAAGGGAGGTGGTGGCTTATAGTGGATAGGTGTTGTGATGGAAGTGCAAGCGGGAGCTATGTGGGGTTGATAAGCAAAGTTGTGGGAACAGCTCCTGTTGAGTTTTACCCCGCCATTACACATGCAAGTTACATCTATCAACTACAAAAAGACTCAACCACATCCCACAACGTACATACATGTACCTCTCATATTTTATTTCTCTACCCCCTCCGTTGTCCTCTCTGAGAGTAGCTTTTGCTCAAGCTTCCATAGCATGCATAACATGGCACCCCTGAAAAAAAAGGAGTCAAACCACCGTTCAAGTACAGCCGTGTCTAGGAAGTTTCCGGAGCCCCCTCATAAGCAACAGACTTGATCTTGAATACCAGCAACAACAAACCTCCATATTGGAAAGACCTTCAGGATAGATAAAATAGACTCTGTTTTATTCATAGACAGCTTTCATTCTTATCAAGTGACTTTTAAGTAGAAAAATATAGGTTAGACCTATTTGAATCCCTATGAATATTGTAAAAACGGAGAGTTATTCAATTGACTCCAAATTGGATATAGGTAGAGTATATGATCTATACTTCATTTTTCTGGTATTTCTATTTAAATTAAGTGGATCGTTTGTTGGCTAGAATCAATTGTCATGCTGCTTAATACAATCACCAAACATAGGGAAATAGGTCAATAAACATTCAAAATGGAGGTTTTCTAATTCTGGGGGGGTATATTTGTAATCTTCAGCATTTTTTTAACTTATATAGTCAATAAAGGTTTGCTCTTGTTATGGTGTTCTGGTTGAGAGAATGCCGTTGCCATGGTTGGGGGGCTCCGGAAACCTCATAGACACGGCTGTACAACTTTCCTCTATCAAGCTTAGCCTTCTAGCAATATCGAAGGTTTGTAAGTGATACCCCTCTATAACCCTCTCGCACCTTTTAAGTCGTTTCTTTGTCCTGCCTTTATATGCAAGCAGCTAGTCATTGTCATGCCTAATCCCCAAATGACGCCAAAGCACCATCGCATGTCTTCTAACACCCTTTCACCCTTTCACCCTTTCTAATACTGATGCTCTACTAGTATCCCGCCTTCATAATTATATATATAGTGAGTTTTCCCACCACCTCTTGACTCTTTACCAACTAACATAGCGCAAGCCCAATACTCACCCATTATCACTCGGCGTTCTCGCCAAGACTTTCGTATTCTCCCCACTTAAAAACACCCCCCAGCCGACACTTTTAATGCACTCTCTCTTCCCTCGTTCCAGTTCATGAAGGACTACAATACCACTGGATGTTCGTTTATATGTGGTCTTTATGAAATTATCGATAAAGCCAATTATTATCAGCATAGCGAAGTACCTGCAGCCTTCACAAAGCTGACTAGATGCAAGGTCAACAGAGAGAAAATCTACTCAGTATATGATACTAATTGTTTTGATTAGCGGCAGGCCATTGAAAGTATTTCATGTCATTTTAGACGCACAACCCGATTAGCCAGACACATGAGACTTCCGGGGAGTTATTGTTCAAGTTGAAACCAAAGCGTACATTTTGAACGCCGCTCACCTATATATAAAGAATATCAACTCAGTCACGTAGGAGTACACCACGCACACCTGTCAACACCACCTATCGTTTTTAAACCGCAGTTACCTACACATTTACCCACACTCATCACCCATACTAAACCCTCTTAAAGAACCATAAACATGACAACAAACGACAACACCCACAGAATCGGCGGGCATTTAAGTACCCCAGACTCTTACAGTAACCATACTGCGTTTCAAAATAATCCTGAGGTCTATCAAGAACGCGAGCGCTCCCCAATCCACTTCAGCACATCCAACACCGAATCCCTCCTAGCGTCCGAGGCCAAGATGCACAGGTGGCAGATCCGCCGCAAAAACCTTATCTGGAAGGTTCTCAGGGCGCTACGGAGGGCAGTTTCTCTTAGGAGAATGGCAGAGAGATTTTTGGACGATGGGCAAGAAGAGGAACAATGGTGATTGAGGTATATGGCCCCGGAAGGGGGGGGGGGTAGATATGTAGTGAGTGGATCGAAATCCGATGAGAGATAGATACCTGGAGTCAGAAACCGAATTGAAGCCGAATTATTCAATGTTTCACAATCATATGTGCTTTTGAACGATAATATCTAAATTATTGCACACCGGGAACTAGAACTTAAGTAAGCACCTTTTTCTGCCAGTGGGTAAGGATCCCACCTCCCCCCGAGGTACCAGAGCATGCCGGCCACCGGGGCGCGAGCGATCAGATAACTATTCCGAAAGAGACACCCAAATCCCCCCGTCCCCAATCTATTCACAAACCCCCTTTTAGACATATGAAGCTAGCGCAGCTTATACGTCTCGCTCCGATATTCCGTATGGGCCACACTGGACCACGTATCACAATCCCTTTTGAGCATCCCGCATTTAACTGAGAATTGACCAGGTATACCATAAGTTCTAGATGCGCGGAGATCCCACTAGGCTTTGTGGCGGTTCGCAAGATTACGGCTCTACTTTCCGGCAGATTGGCAAATGCGTTGGTGATCAAACTCTTTACTTTCGCTGATCGCGTATAGTATGAAAGGACGGGGTGAAACCACCACCATAGGGATACGGAATTCAGTAATCAGTACCAAATTAAACTGGAATTGGAGGAAGAATAATGTATCAATACCGTATTCGATCTCACCGCGTTACTAACGTACTGACGGGAATACCGTAGCGATCCCACTCGCTTTTTTGGAATTGTAGTACAAGTACATAGTTGACATGGTGCCAGAGCTGGCTACATGTGTATATACGTAAACCCCACATCAAATCCTTTAATTTGGGTTCAAAGCTTACACTGTACTAGATTCTCTTCCCCTTTATAAAAACAATCTTCCAACAAATATTACGGGATATAGTATTTATTATAAAGAGTCTTAGAAGCTTTTAATGATGATCTAAGCTATGCTTCTACAGCGTCATCAATGCCATTAATCACTCAACGGTGATTAAAATCTCGCAAGGTATTAGAGTAGTTGTGCAAGCCTGGGGAAATATATCTTGGCTGTAGTAATGGTGATAAGGTCACACCACTATTGTCTTATGATATTACTGCTTCTTGGCCAAGAGAATTATTGCTATAAATTAAAGTGCTATCAAATTCCCTCATATATTACCATAAGACATGACGATAATTTTATTCCACTGTCACACAGAAAAAGCAACATCCACGAGTGATATTCTATGCCCAACAGCACATGATGAGTGTGGGTTAGGTTAATTATGGGCAACATCTCAAATAACCCGTAATTGGAAAATCGAGAATTGCGAAAGCCGTCCAGCGGTAGTTAGAGCGCTCGAACCACCCTCAACCCCGCCCTATGCTGGCTGCCGACCTTTCCTGACTCCAGCCCTTATACACTCGGCCTCGTCCAAAAGGCCCGCTGCATCTCTCTCGCCTAGACCGGCGAGCGCAAACGCATAGTTTCAAGAGGCGAAGGGGTGTGGTGGTACAGCATGATGTCGGCAACTTAATTTCCGTTATGAAACGTTTTGGTCCTGTTTGTTCCTCACGTTTAGGAGAGCGACTGTTAGGTTTGGCGTTTGACGTGCGACAACGCGAGAACCTTAATTCAACACCACCGGTGCTGCCGGACCCCCACCGCGTGATTTCTATGAGGAGGAATGCTCCTCAGAGACAGGTTACTCCCGAACCGAGAGTCAGAGTTTGAGATTACGGCATGCAGGTCATGAGTTTTGGCGTGGGCAATGCTAGCATGAACATTGCAGGATTGAGTATTCGTAACTCCTGGGAGTCCGTAAACCTTGACACCCTGATATTCATGGGTTTAAAGAATACATGTAGGTTCCGCTCTTTCCGCTGCGGATCTCTCGAACCTCTAACCGCTGATCCAGATCTCGTATAGATCACTCCGATAGTTTGTACCTGGAGCTTTCCAGAAGCTTAAGATAAGGTCCGGATGCTGAACCTAGTTATCATTGCAGTAAATGTATCCGGATCGCTGAGAATCCTGCTGACAGAGAAACCGCTTGTTCCTAGACTCGACACCACCATCCATCCCTGTTGCAACTACCCGCTTCGTATTCAGCGGCAGAATGCCCTGTCATTATGCAACTGAACTTGGAAGGCAGGATTACATGCCAAATATTCCTCTCAAAGCCCTAGATTCTGTTTATGCTCAGCTGTGAAGATAAATCGATGTCCCTCCTATAGTTCTACTGTACGAAAGATTTCTACACATTAGCGACGAGATTGCCCGAGAGTCTTTCATGCAGGCCTACTATGGATCAGTCCCGATGGGCCCCGGGCACGAGGCACAACACAAGCCAACTTCGGCGTTGAGAGGTTCCCGGGACTAAAAAACCTGCCATGCATGCGTACCCGGAGATGATATCTGGCAATTTCATGCTCCAGAACGCCCAGCCCAGCCAGGTTAGAGGAACTAGTGTCAACGTTTGCGCGATTTCGTAATCCTGGGACACCGCCTTGCGACATCGTCCCAAGCAAGAAGCCTAGCTACATGTACATTTAATCCTATCTTTGAATAAAAGACGGGTACCAAGAATCATTTTCTACCAAACAGCTATTTTCTTCGATATACAAATTTTAACCGATAGCTGAATACATGTAAGTACTTACATTTAATTACTAAACAAAAACTATAGTATATCCCAATAATCAATTCCCGCGAACGTGTAGTCTTTCCTATTCTCCCCTTCTAGGTTTCAAGCAATCACGTACATACTTGTATGTACATACCTGCATCTCTTTCTAGAATTATCTTCCCTTACTGTAAAAAGTTTATTGAAGCGTACAACCTATTTATCTTGTATCAGTTTAATAACTTTAAGTGTACTCTAACACTCTTACATTTCTTCCCGATAACGCTTAGAAAAGACCAGACTCAAGCTTTCGGGAGAGTGCAGAAATTTCGCAATACCGGATTAGGATTATCCCCATCAATGCCTATACGTATATACATAGATTCCAAGCTTAACGCATACTTAACGGAACCTTCCTTCACTTAGGAGCGGCAAATAAAGTGCTTGGCTTCTCATATCTGTTCTGTATACACTACATGTAGCTGTCGGCGAATTTCAGAATACAAACTTGGCATTTCAAGGTTTTACTAGGAGCAAAGAAGTCCTAATATATTCTCGGTATCGTGGAATATTTGAGGCTTTTTTTTACTATAAAACGGACTCGATTTCTCCTGTTCCCCTCTCTTTCCTTTCATCATCTGCTCGTCTCAGAATTACGAAGTTTCAATCCCAACTCTTCAGTTCCAGCTTCGTTTCGATCTCCAACCATCTACCGGTATAAATCTACACACTCTCTTTCAAACCCAGATAAACCATCTACTACACCAACAATATGTTGTCCTCTCTCCTTGTCTTTGGACTTACTGGTCTTTTTAACTTCGTCGTTGCCCAGGAAGTACGAAATCCCCTCCCCCCAGATTTAACTACCATTTTCTAACCCTAGCCGCTAGTCTCTTTGCCTCCCTACCGGCGGCGTTCGCAACACCTTCGACATCACCTTCGATAATCTCAACGGGACTATGTTCCCTTCTTCCACCCCTTCCACCTACGAGGGCTTCAAGTTTGATCCCTCTTGGAATATCATTACGGCTGGCCCCAATATTCCCTTCGTGCCCCACTCTGGGCCCAATGTTCTTGTTACCGGCGCCAACTTCAACACCACCAAAGCTGAGTTCACTGTTGCCAATGAGGGTGACTCCTTCGATCTCGTCTCCTTGTGGATCATTGGCTGTTGGGTTAATCCCCGCTTCTTCTCTAACGACACTGCTTGCCTCACTACCTTCACCGGCACCAAGACTGATGGTTCTGTTGTCTCTTTCGAGAGACCCGTCAGGAAAACGACTATGGAGATCATCCAAAACTTCCCCCACGAAAATTTTACAAACCTCCGATCCTTTGGGATGAGCAACAGATTCGAAGTCCGCAATTACACCAGCGGTCCCCCCGCTGGAAGGTTCGGAATTGATAATATCATTATCAGGAAGTTTGATCGCACTGCCTCTTGCGCTGCCAAAAGGTACGCAAGATATGTCAGATATTGAGTGGAGGATTAACTTTTCTTGTTATAATAACTTTGCTTCGATCATGTGTTTCATGTATCTTTCTCTAATTTGTCTGTTTGTTGAAATTCGGTGATCATAGAGTGATTGATGCGGAAAAGGTGTGTACTGAAAAATTGAACTTACTTTTGCTATATGCTTGTAACTCTTCGCTCTCGCTCCCCAAGATGACCTGTGACCCGCTGTTTGCGCTGTCAAACGTCCAAACGGGTTAGAGCCCCATCAGAGGGTCATCATTTATCACTCGGTCGGGCCAAAGTACGGGATGTTGATGTTTGAAACCCGTACGTAGGTTATGGCAAAAGGCCATCCCCCCGCCCCGGACACAGCGTAAATCCTTGAAGAACAGGAAGTTGTGTCATTTACATACACGTGATGAAAGGATAAGTCAGACGAATGGGGCTCTATCTATTTTATAAACAGACAACATCCTCAAATCTCTATATCTACATCGTTCTATGTGATCTAGTGGTATACATACATGCTCCACCCATCGGAACGGCTATTCTTCACCAACCCGCAAGTTTCGCATCCTGTAAGCGAGGGCCCATATATCTATAATCAGGAACATATCGGCCCCCCCATTCCCGCACGGATACCCGCATATGCTGTGTATCCGTAGGAGGTCTAATTACTTCCTTTGAGGTATAACGAACTAAGTAGAACATTTTGAAAATTATCTCCAGAGAAGTAGGGGTGACTTCAAGGCAGGTCAGTACAAAGAGTCGAGTTGAGGGATATAAGAGTTGTGCATCACCGACCTTATGAACACCGCCTGTATGTGGTGACCAGTCTACGCATGATCCCATCACGGGCAGGAGACGGATAAATCACGACGCTGAACGCATGAGCCCGAGGTTACGCGAGTTTGTACGATAAGATAGCTGAGCTGAAATCAAACGATTGTATATATCCAAACTAACATTTCCTTGCAAGTATGTAGAGGAGAAAAAAATAGCACCGTTGATGTTCTCACCGTTCGGTTCTTTCTACACGTTTTTCCTCCTAACTTGGCAACGGAAGTCTGCATTTAACTACAGCACACTGAAGAATATTGCCAGGACTTCGAGCCCCCTATATCCTAAATCCTTATATATAGATGTTATTCACAATGTCCATTTAAGAGACAATACTTTGGACGAAATACCCATGTTTTGGGTTTTCAACTACATTAAACCCAGCCCAGCCTCGGGATATTGTGAAACAAAGAGAAGTAGGCCATGACTTCTGTTCACAAGCTGATGATCAGCGCCTTGCTAATCTATATTTGGTCATGTATTGCATACTTCCACCAGCACCCGAAACCCTTGTCAGATCAACCTCCGAGCCAGCTCCACACCGCATAATTCGTGTAGATACCAGTTATGTTTTTATATAACCCTCCGGACACGCAAGGGGATCTGAGCCCAAAGTTTAAGCCCCTGAGCCCAAAGCTTAACCTCCTGAGCCCAAAGCTTAAGCTCCTGAGTCTCGTAACTTGCCTTGTCAAGCAAAAGGTTAAAGAATATAGCCTTTCCCGGCAGGGGGAAAGGCGTTTTCCTCAAGACCTAGTCTATCGCTCTACTAGAGCCAGTACGGCAGGCATTCGGTTACAGATGTCTACATCTAGTGGTGTCCTGGAGAGTATGGATGGGAAAGAAGCTATGTGGGGCCCCATAGTCGTTCTGAAGTCGTCCCTAATCATACTCCTTAAGAGGCTATAGAGCATCAGCATGGAACCTTTGGAGCTATCTCCCCACACCTAGCCTAGGTCTTTATGATAGGCACCCATACTCGCGGAATGCTTTACCCAGTCAAAAAAGGAAGACCGTACTTACTGAGCTGTTACTTATTATAGTAGTTATGAACCTCACGCAACTCAAGGCGACGAGACTTTTACTTGAGCGACCACCTCGCGGATCTCACTAGCAAAAAGGCTACTCAGAATTAAAAAAATAGCTGTGCCCATTGCGTAGCAAGCGAGAAATTGAATTGGGCCATGTGGAGTTCTCGCTACTCAATCCCGTTGATGCCATTCCCGCAAGATTTAAGACCAAGGTTTGACTCTAGAGATCGATCCCGGTGGGGCGAAGGCCAGGACTTACTTGAATACCAAAGTCAAAATCCCATCAAATCCAAGGGACGGAGAACAAATATATAAGTCGGGGGGTTATCTCTGGCCCTCCCCTTTTTCCCTAGATGTTAGGATTCTTTAGAGTATTAGATTAGAGGGATATAATATTCCTGGATTTGATTAGCAGACGACTCACCATATGAGACGTCGGTAAAAGTTACTGCGCATGTGGTGGGGATCATGTACGTGTGTATTCAACATTTATGTATGACTTGCACAGGTTTACGAGCAGGCTGCAGTTTTATATTAGCATGAGGTTGGGCTAGTGGTTCGACTGTGTCGATGGTAGCTTTTTGCCAGATAGGGTTAGGGTTTGGAATATTTTTCTCGGCCGCCCCTATAAGCGGATAATACATGTACATACGACAGGGAGAAATATTCAGAGCGTACTCTCACAAAGATGCCAAGAGGTTAAATTAGAAATCGCGGATTAGATTGGCATTTAGAAAATGTGTGCTACTCCCCCCGCATGATCACCGTACCACCACCACCACACCAGGCCACTCCTATCTCACGAATCGCGCACTGGTTGACTTGCTAGCTGACACAATCACCTCTCTATACTTTTTGCCTACATGTAGGTTCAGCCCGTTACACAATGCCAATACCGAGTGACATATGGTGACCTTTGTCTCCACAACCCGCGGCACCAGGCCCAACCTCACCACCACCCCTTACCTGCTGGATTATGCTCCATATAAAGAAGGTGACGAATCGGCTGTTTCTTTATTTCCTTATTTGGTCTCTTTATTTCCTTATCGGGATAATGCTTTCTTTATCGGGATGATGCTTTCTTTATTTTCTCTTTATAGACGTTTCTTTCCCTATACAGTCATTTTTCTTCGTTTCGATTACTATAAAGGAAAGACGATATCCACTTTGGATAATATATCATAGAATCAATTCACTACCTTCTTAAATAATCGCATCTCCTATTTAGGAGCCTATTCCCTAATCTATCATTACCTAGGTCCCAAATTACCAATGCCTTGATGGTATATCGAAAGCCCTACAGCAAGGACTCGTTGCGACCCTCCTAAGGGTACAACTACGTTTGATGCTCAGTAACCCAGCTACATATACGTAGCTGCTCACGAACGCCGAGATATCTATGCCTATATACTATTGCTAGTGCCTGGTTCTCCTTTTGCCCTCCCCAGTACTCCTTGCAGGTCCTTATTGCTTCCTAGCCTTATCACAAAAACGGGCCAAACACCAGGGCCCCCTATATTCTCAACTCACCTGCAAGAAAAGATCGACAGACGGAAATTGTCCCTTTAACCGCGCAGCAAAGCAGCCAGGAGGCTGAGGATTTCACAATTTAATGTTAGAATAGACGCTTGTGGGACAAAACGGATCCGGACTTTGTTGTCGGGGAAGAGGTACATTCAGTGAAGGCTTCAGAAATATCGGTTACATTTGATCCAAGATCCTCCCTGCCCATCACCTCCTTTCGGACGCCTCAAAACCCAGTCATGTTCTATACAACTCGAGGAAGCTTTGATACGCCGCGCTGGACTATAGCGGGGAAAAGCTGGTTGGAGAGGGCAGACTTCGTCAGTCTTTCTGTGTGTGTCCCCACCCAAACCTCTACATTATAAATTTCTTTGCTCCTCCTCTCGATACCGGTAGTCCCCAGCAGGCTAATTAGATCAACCTTTCAACTCCTGTCGAGCTGGTCTTTTTTTTTAAACAGTCTGGTGTCCATGAATATAATCCCAACTATACATATCCCATAGGGATATAAGGTTGTAGACGCTTGATAATTACCAGAAGCAACTCCATGCTGTAATTTATGGGTCAACTCGCTCCTGACCGGAACAGTGGGGAGAAGATATTTTATGGCGCAGGCCGGTTTCACACCCTCTCCCCCGAAGGGGCAGGGTTGAGATCTCCCAATCTCGTAATCATCAACACTTCTGCAGGTCCAATAACAACAGATCTTCACTGCTTTTACTTGAGCCAAAACTAATAAAAAAAGGATGACCCTTACATACACACACGTCTCCACCTGACACTAGATACCCGATCTAGGGGCTCCTCAATAGGCCGCCATGCAATAAACAAAAAACATCACTCGGTAGATACAAAAACAACATCACCACAAGATTTTCTGTAAAGCCCACAAGATCTAATTGAGCGGTATCTGCCCGTTCACTGTTTCGAGCCACTTTTCGATCCTTTGAACCTCATCCACAGACTCCCATTTGGCTTCGCTTGGTCTTGTGTACACCACCTGATCGTCCCCACAACCTCCCTTCCACCAGCAACCAATGCCGTCGGTTAGATATTGCTTAGTCAGATACATCTTGCGGTGCCACTTCTCCTTGTCCGCAATTTGCTCCGGCGTTTGAGGTGGAGGTACGATGTCCCACTTCTTGCATGACTCCGGCCATCCCTCCTCACCTGGTGGGAACGGCGAGAACTTTTGTAAGTTATCACTGTGAACAGGGGTGCCGGTGAGCTCGAGGTCATAGGCGCGAGATTCATCAGGATCGATAGCAGCCGAAAAAGCCTTCTCTTTTTCATGGGAAGAGAAAACCTTGTTTTCCAAAAAGGAGAGGCCCGTACCGCCGCAAGCGTCATCAAGAGCCAACAGAGCAAAATGACCACCAGCGACTGGTCGGGCCATGAAGTAAATGCCCGGGAAGTCACTAGTTTCAGTGTCGTATAGATCTGTGAATGGACGGTTTGTTTTTGTCTCATTAAGCCAAAGCCCCATCAGCTCCAAGATCTGAGTCCGGGTGTGTTTGCTGGAGATTGCAGCAGCCCAGACTTCCCAATCCGATTTAGTGTAGAGATGACGCGTATCCAAGGGAAGGCCGTACTTTTGAAGAACAGCAGAGTACCAGCGTGATTGCTTACGGTAGATATCGTGGGGAATATAACCGTCATCGCCCTTCTGGGTAAAGCAAAGAAGGGAGTCCGGATATAAATTGTATAAAGTGCCCCAAGAACCATAAAGATGATAGGCAAGTTTGGTATGAGATCCATCGCGTGACAGGGCAAAATCAACCCAGGCTGGGACATATGATCTGCCGACTTTATGATAGTAATCAGCGTCCTCCATGTTACCCATTACCGATGACAACTCCGCCATTGCCTTGATACCGACAATAGCCTTCATTGCAAGGTTGGTCTGATTCTCAAGACGACCGGCAAAGTCATCGGTAGACACTGCTTAGAGATTAGTCAAGAGAATTTAAGGCGGGGACTTAACCCAGACTGAAGAGGGTTCACATACACTGATAAGCGGGGATCAACCCATACTCCGTTAAGTAGCCTGTCCACTGCTTCCACAAACGGTACCTTCCATCCTTATTTATCCAATTCTGTGCTGCCTTCTTCCCCGCCTTTGATCCGTCATCCAGCGTCTGTACATAGGCCAGAGCCATCGCCAACATGTTTCCACACTCTTCAACAGGCATTGGCTCGTCATTGCCATCAGGATGCCCGGTAGCGTTAGGGAAATGTGCGCCAAGATCGTGTATCGAGTACCTACAGTCGTATATATTAGCATCTTTATCCTAGTACCTTGTGGTCTCCAGTAGATGTCAAAGGGAAATACGCACTTGTTTGGGTATAACCCGGCCATCTGGTGCTCCAACAACGGTTCAAGTAGATATGCCAGCCACTTCGGATTCGCATACAAAAAGAACGTAAATCCTGGGAAAATAACGTCCACTGTTTGGAAGTTCCCGTTGCTACTAATCTCCTTCAAAAATAAAATTGGATTTTCGGGGGTGCCAGCAAACACGGTAGCACCCATCACCTGCCTTGCGGATATGGATAGAATGTCTGCATAGGTGTCTCCCTCTACAGCTCTAGCATGAGCAATAACCTTGTCTGCAAAGGCTTTGCCTTGGGCATAAGCTTTGGGATAGTCAAAGTAGTGGTAAGAGATCATATCAGTATCTGTCGCATGATGGAACCGCCAGAGTGGTCGCATCTCAGTAAGCCCACGAGCCGCTGCAAACTGCGCAACGGGGTCTTGTATAAGTGCGACAGTGAAAAGCACAGAATCGGTCTTCGAGACGTTTTTTTTGCCGCCTAGCGCAAAGTGCTTGGAGAAGGAGAATACAGGTTCTTCATTCATGATCTCACGGAACGCAGTATCATACGTATTCGCAAGGGTCGCGTTTCGCGAGAACCGGCGCCGAAGGGGCCCCGAGACGCCAGCCTCGTATGTAACAGTGGCATCCTATGATGGTCAGCGGAGTAAATAACAATTTGCTTAGCTGAATATTACCCGAGGGCCAGTGAAGTGGAGTGTCCCCCATTCAGAGCGATCGCTAATCTCGGCAAAGGTCCACTGATCTTGTTTGTGAATCGACCATGTCGTGAGTTTTTCGCCCTGAGTGAGACCCCACTGGATTATTGCCTTGCGTTCATGTGTGACCCAAACTACACCAAGTAAAATTTAGCTTTCATATCCTTTAGGTGAAGTGCGGCGAGGCACAAGAACCACAAAGCTTTGGGATTAGTCACTTACGTCCGTTCAAATCAACATAGACGTCAACATCTACTTGGCCCTCTACAATAACCTCTATATAGCTTGCCGGAAGTGCCTGTCTCTCCGTACTCTCAGGAGTGATCGGGCTAGAGAACACCAACGTCACGAGAACATCACTCGCTAGCGGATTTGGGAGCGAGTAGGTCAGGTTCGTAGTTGAGGAATCGTACTGAAATCCCGTGTAGGTCGGGAATTTAACTGTATATCCGTCCTTTGGATGTGCTGGGAGTAGAGCGTCTTGAGGACGTCCAACAAGTGGGTAAACAGTGTTTGTAGCAGGAATTTGAGCAATCACGCCGAACCCAATCTGTAAATAATCCTGTTACTTTATTGCGCAGTGCACGATTAACTCGGGAATCAAACCTCCTGTCCGTGCCAGAATGTTGGCCAGCCATCCCATGGGTTTCTTCGAGCATTAAGCCATAAGCTGAGGTACGGGTTCCGGACAAAGAGAGGTATCACCGGGGGCTTGGTGTATGAAGCTGCCGATAGGGAGCTGAAGACTACTACGGGGAGTAGTAAGAAAAGTGACTTCATCTTTCGTGTCGCGTTCCCAATTTTTTTCAGCAGAAGATTTGAAAAACCGAATAATGGTGAGATACGACTCGAGGAAAAGAAGGTGCGGGGAAGCTAAGAGGTTAGTCTTAAATTATTTTTAGAGCTAGGCCAATCTTATGAGGGAAGCCCACACCAAACACCGAACGCAACGACAGCTGGTCAGGAGCTCACCACCCAAGAGCAGTTAAAATCGAGTCGATAAACAAAGAAAGGTCAGCTCCTCAGTTTATCCTCCGAAGTGATACCCTAAATGGCATAAATTGAGGGGGAGTACATGTTGTAGCTCCCAGGGCGGTTTGTGTTGTGAAGATCGCTTCCTCTTCAGCCTGAACCGAGCCCTAACCCAGACATTCCCCGCAAAAAAATGTGGACCCTGCTCATCTGCGGCTGCACAGTTCTCATGCAACATGCAGATTGGGCTGCACCCGATCACACGCGCAAGGGTTGATTCCCCAAAAAGAGTTTCGGCCCGCTGATCAGGCGCAGCTTTGTTTACTCTACTTCCCGCTTATGGTTGGGAACACCTTGAGACGGAGTATCAAAGTTGCCTAACTTTGAGGCTTAATGGCCAACCAGCACAACGCATTAAAATTAGAATAGATCTGTAGGATGATATAGGAAGTAGTCAATAGCACTGTAACAGAGCCCAATTAATTTTATCTGTTGTGGTTGTTGAGCTATTGAATTTCTAAAAGTCAGGTTTTTGGCGAGAGGCCGACCGAATGTCGCACATTAATTACCTTCTAGGTCAATAATTACCCGATTGGGAATACCTTACCGATTGATGGTTGGTGTCTTGGTATAAAGTCGCTATCTTGGCAATCTTCGGGTACATGTAGTTTTGTGCCAAGTGATTACTACATTAGGAAGGGATCTCCACCTCCGTCCCAACCATATTTACCCGATCGGTTAGCTTCGGGGACCCAACTTGCGGGGAAAAGTCGTCTCTCTCTCTCGCGGAAGATTCCAACAGCTCGGGGGAGACTGTTAGATCACGATGGTCCCGATATTTTGGATTTATTATGGTTATTACATACCACGGGCGCAAAATGTCACCCGTCGTTGTCATGATCGCAACACTTATAAAACCTCATCAGAACGTCGAACTCTTGCAATCGTTTTGGGTAGGTATCACAACAGAATCAATAGATTCTAATCGATAAGATAAGATTTACCCCACAGACACCACCTACGTTTTGTGATTGATATCAAAATGGACAGTCTCATCGGAAACCCTTTCGAATTTGTTTTCTTCTCCGTCTAGAGCTAGGGCAGTTCTGGTCATGAGTTCTAGCACTGGCAAATTATCTCGAGTGATATACATATATATATGATGAGTGTTTACATGGATCATGCAGTAATGGAGGAGCGGTGTGCATCTCCCGTGGTTTCGCATAAAGATCGTCAGTTGAATAAGATCAGGGGATGCATATCTTACGAGATCCAAAATGTGAATTTCAAGACTTTGGGTGCAACCGCCTCACATACCAAGACCGGGGGCGGTATCCTGTCCACGACTCGAGAATGAATGGAATTTTTCACGTCTGGGAGATTAGATTTACATAATAATCGCTCAACGGCCTAAAGCTATTCTTCGGGAGACAGGAACCATCGCCTCACATGTCCAGCTCTCAGACTAATAATTCACAGGATGTGATAGTGTATCCTCCCCATCCCTCAAACACGTTAACCTTGTTTGATGATGCCGAGCATATCATAATGCATATCTTTATTCTGACTTGATATCAAAATATGCCTAATCTCGCAGAGACCTTGATAGCAGAAGAGCTAGGCAGCCCACGCCGCCAACAACTTACAAAAATACTACATGATAGGTCATCAAAGGTGATACTAGCATACAATTCCCAACCAGTCGCGCTGCTCTTAAAATCTAAATTTCTCGCGTTTTTGGAATGTTATTCTATAGACGCGCGGCAGGTAAAGAGCCGTTATCCACGGACGTAGATTCGTCAGTACTAGCGTTTGGGCGCCTTCAACCATTTTATAATCGGGTCGTGTTGATATCTGGTTTCCGCCGCACCTTTTACAGCAACCCCACGGGCACAAGTGCCCCGAAGGATAGTCGCACCAATCTTCCTACCCGACGGACTCGGGTTTATACTGAAATAGCAGCTTAGAATCCGATTTGATATGGGACTTGTAACATCCCCGAAGTAACCGGGCGGAAAAAGCAAAACCGAGTAAGAAACTTGATCTTAAATAGTGGCTACCTCTTCATATCATCAACGGTAAAGGAAAGACAGTGCACTCTGAATAAAAGGAGAATGGAAACGAATAGACAACACATACAACATACAAGAGGAGCTGTATATCCACGTAAGACCATACCTCATTGTCTTGGCTCCTACCAGAGATGACGTTATCCCTTCAATCTTTCAAACAGATTTCCAATAAGTCGACCAAACTGCCAAGAACTGTGACATTCAAGAAGGAACACAAGTCCACTCTTTTTTTCGATCCGACACTGACTATCCAAGAAATTTTTCGCTGAATTCATTTCTCTTGGTTAGTATTTGAATCAAGATTAATCCAGCTGAATGAGATAATACCTCGTACTAAGAGATAGATAACCAGCACACAGGAAAAAAAGATTACAGCCATCATTGAGTACCATAACAGAGCTGGAAAAGCGAATGCAAGTCAAGAGACTTAAGCGAAGTTAGATGTTGAAAACAATTGGGTTGTCCCAGAGAAACATTGAGGAACATTTGAGAAATAGATACTGACCAAGTCATAACATGGTAACCACCATTGATTCCACTTTTACCGATTAAAAAAAAATAGCAAAGAAAATAGCTTTCTAACCTTTGTCAGTAACATTATAAATCAGGGGTGGTACGCCGGCGGAGAAGAAAAGACACACCTGGTAATACGGCTCTACCGTAACTAACGAACCAAGCCAACAGAATGAGCTCCACAGCCACGGGAGATGAGACAAAGAATACATAAAAGAAAAGACAGAAGAGGGTTGGTTGCTTGCCGACGAGAAATAAGTGGAGATTTATGGGAACAACCGAGGATGGATAAAAGAAAACAAACGCCATTTTTGCCCAATATAGACAGGTTAAGAAATAATATTCGTCCGACCCTTCAACCTGTCAGAAGCTGAAACGGGGAGGCCGAAGGCAACAGTCATCGACCCGCTCCCCCGGAAGACCTCAATAGTCCCATGTGTGCCAATGTCCGCCATTTCCACTGGACAAAACACTCCTCACTTCCGGTGATCGCCGGATGAGCCCCGGAAGTCCTCCTTCGTGGCGGGGATCCAACAATCACTTCTTCACCCTCGAGCTTCTTTCTAGCCGAATCTGAGCCTCGAACACCGACGATAAATATCGGGCGGGAGGGGGTATCATTGAATGGTCCAGTTGGAATGCGAACTTTCGGGATTTGCCAGTAAATGGTATTGGGGTTGGACTTGCAGAAATTGGTTGCGTCTACGGGGGCCTTTTCGACCATGTTGCTGGTTATGGATGACTTCGATTAACTGGAGTACCTCGGCTGTGAAAGTTTGGTAGAGTTTAATGAGCACCGAAGGAAAAGGAGCGTTGGAGAGATGGTTTGATGAAGGTTGACGATACAGGTCGTGGTAGTTGAGTCGAGAGAGATGGAAGATTGAAAGGAAGAGCAGGGTAGGAACGAAAAAGAGGGAAATCTTTTCACTTACCCACGAGTCTTATTCTATGTAAGAAATTGGACGAGTGACAGGCCATGTGGTAGTTGACTGCTCCACTGTCCAGCAGGGTGACGTCTTAGGGATGCAAAAGTCAGGCCATTTTTTTAATATCACTACTAGTGATCTAAATGTATATGGAGATTGGAGGGGGGCCGTGCAGACAAGCCAGCTATACATAAGTTGAGTACAAGGTTTCCGACAAGGCAGGACTTTTCTTGTTAGGCCTATAAAAAGGTAAGAATTTCAAATTTTCGTTCCTCGCTACTAAAGGTTGCATGCGGTGAGGAGGCTTGAAATTTTTTCACAGAGCTTGCGCATGCGGACAACCACGTGTGTGGATCTTGTCCGAGTGATAGGTGGTGACTCACATACGTTACATCGCAAAGCTTTGGCACCCCCAGTCTCGAAGGCATGAGTTTCAATCGCGATATAAACAACCAGATAAGAGTGACTGCAAAGATAGTTTCTAGTTACATACCCCCATACTGCCGTCTATCACAACCATTCGCAACCTACCTTTGGAAGAAGGGATCGAAATATCTTGTTTGTTGTAATCACGGAATTTTTACAAGGTGCCAAAACTCTGCAGACACGGCTGTACCATAGGGCTACAATGTGATAGCTAACGGGTGCAGCAATATCGATCAAGAACTATCAACTCCGCCGCCGTAGGCTGATTACGAGCTGTACGCACGATAGAGCACACATTGACTCAGGGGAATGCTTTTGGCGATGCGGGATCCAGGACAGAAAAATATCAAGGATGCGTCAATACGACGAATCCCCCGAAAAAATCTTTGCATGCATAAAGGTTCATCACGTGACTAACGAATTTACAGCGGTGAGGTTTCGCCGGCGAAGGATAATGTGCTGCTCAAAGCGACGGACCTACTTACTCGACACCGTATACGCATCTAGTTCTGGGCTGCTTCTTTTGCTGCTGGTGGGTAGATCTTCCGGGGGGAAGAGATAGGCACATATACGTACGCAAATTTTATGGAGGGCCTTGATTCTCGGATTAGTCGATGAAAGACTTGGGGTGTGTATAATCCTATCTAGTGAAGTATTAGGCTTATTTTGCAGGTTTTATATATGAGGATTCCGAGATAAGTATCTGGGCCAGTTTTATTTCCCCACACGTAGTTACGCTTGATACTTATAAAGTCGTATAAACCTATTTCCGACATTTACATATATATCCTGTGATGACTAATTCTTCCGTGATAGGGCTAGATATCTATATCCGGTGTATACCTACTACGATTGGGGCGTCTTGAATTCAGACTCCGTGACGATAGCAGAGGGCGTCAGTAGGCGCCCTCATACCCTACCGGACGGACTGCAACTTGGAAGGGCAAGAACGCCCGGCCGAGAAATGACGGGGCCCAGATCGATGTTTATATGAAACCTTCTGGAAAGCTCCAACATACTCTCTACTGGAACATTGAACACGATGGCGAGCGAGGAGCATCTTTAATATGGAACCAAGAAAACGATTATCAGCGGGTGCAATGGCTGACCAAACGAGTCACAGAATACGAACCTTACCCGGCCCTGGCATTGGAAGATGATTCACATTTGCTCTTGCCACCCCAGGTGAGTCCAAAACGGGAGGTGGACGTTAGAGGTAGATACCGTCGAATCTATACGTATATCCAGAGTCAGAAAAGAGGGCTCTCTACCTGAAATCCGGGTCTTATGAGTGCGTTGTATTATTATGGGGGGGGGGGGCGGTGTCTGTATATCTAGAGCACACTATTTCAGTTTGTTTTACCATACTGGATCCTCCCCGCCTCGGGACAGCCTCTGATGTAATAGAGCAGATGTGAGTTCAGGGCCTTAAGCCTTTCTCGATAGCGCATCATGAGGTGAATAATCAGGTGGAACCTTTGATCCGCACAGATCAGAGCTCTCCACGAGGGACCAGGCCAGAGAATGGGTCTTAGTTCAACAGGACGGCCATGGAGGAAGCGGGGGAGCGGATATGCCATGCCTGACCTAGGTTACGTCCACGTCCTGGCCCAACGCTAGCTTTCTTTTGGGGAGGAAAATCTCTGTGCTCTGCCCCGGGAGGTAGGAGGTAGGATGTCGCATAACCTTCAGGTATAATCAAGTTATAACAAACCCTAACCCTACCCATCTCAGCAGCCAATGGACGGGGGAAAAAGCTCAACCCCCTACCAAGACCCGGGCACCGGGCTCCGTGGGGGTTTCCGGGCCCCTACTCGACCACCGGCCTAGCTAGCCACACGCTTGGTATTATTATATTACAATGTGCTTTTCAGCGACCCCATTATATGGCTTTGGCTAGTGCTGGTTTTTATGCTGGGGACTATCGACCGCCTCCCTTCTTTACATGTATTCACTTTAGGAGGGTACCGCGGGCTACCACGGGCATGGAGACGGTGCTTGGGGGAGGTTTGATTTGTAGGCTCTAGGCCTCATTTCTGGAATAATTTAATCCTAATCTCAAGTACCTTTCAGGAGAGCCAAAACGGTTATGGCACCGCCTGGGCCCCTTGTCTCTCACACGCCTGTCTCATTACTGCAGAGATACCTCATGATGGTGGATATCTTTTGATGTACTTCTACAAATTATACACCCAGTGCGTGTAACAAACCACACAATTACTGTACCTTTAAGTTTCCGAATATCTACCTAATCTCCAAAATTTAAAAGTCCATTTCATTCCTCTACACCACACGTCCAGTCCGCACAAGGACCCCCCCCCCCCTCACTCAGCCCACCACTTGATCTCTAGTGCACAACCCTAACCCTCACTCCTACTGAGAGTTTTTGATAACCTGACCTTATAATCATCCGCACATGCTGTTCTCCAGAAAGAGCCTGCAGATCGAGCTTTATTCGGCGCCAAGTATCGGGTTAGGCCCACATACGGCTTATAGAGGATTATGTCAAGCTCCTATGAGCCCTAGGTAGGCTGATATTTAGGTGCGGCCGACGGTAATGTAGAAGTACATACTATAACACTACACAAGTACATATCCGTTTTGTTACTATAACGGGCCCGATTGACTAAGTACTCAAGGGCCGCCGGCGCGCCAGCCACGGGTAGGTAAGTACATACAGTCGGTACATATACCGAAACCAGCAACGACGCCCCACGCACGGCGCTACTGATGGCTAGGCTACGGCTATTCCAGCTACGCACCCCGTGCTCATATATCACTAGCCCGCGCGGCCAGCGAGAAACCCCACTGCTGGGTCCGTGATAATTTGGTTGTTACATAGAGGCCTGGGTTGATGCTGAACATTGTTAGCTACATACATATTGTAGCCAGCGTGTTGGAAAGTGATGCACATCCTGACTTAACAACGCCCAAACACACCCAAATACACCAGCCCAAAACACCTTCTAGGTGGAGTTTCGAGTATATATATACCCTCTATCATTGCCCGGAATGCATCTAGAGATGTCTGGATACTTAATGCCTGCTTTATCGGGATCGAAGAAGTCACTCCAAGGTAGTAAAAATGAGCCAGAAAAGAATTGATAACTCTTTGTTTTTAGTTCCTAGTCACAAACAGAATCTAAATTCCCATATCGACATAGAAATAACCTCATGTGGTATGTAGCCATCTTAGTGGTGGATGAAGCACCGAATGTGCATCACCTTCCGACGCCCGGAGTACATGGGTGCTTATGTAGTTAGTGCTTAACATGCGGATGTACTGCTGCCCTGAAGTACATACCTACCTGTATGCAACGCCGGTCCTTCGGCGGGAGAGAGTGTGCCCCGTACCCCACCGTCAGCCAGACACACCACCGCAGCACGCGCAAGAGTCTCTAAAGGCGCGCAGCAACGAGCCAATATGTCCAAGCCACACAACCCGCCGGCGGCCGTAAGCAAGTCGGGCACCTGAGCACAGCGTAGAGACAGCACCGCAGGCAAGTACCTACATTTGCTCCGCCTTCTGGTGCCAAGCCGTACGGTCCTAGGGACACCCGTACCCACCCAGCAAAGATGGACATTCCCCAAGCCCCGACCCACACACAGCGCGGCCGGCTGTGGCTGACCTGCCTGTGTATCTTGCCCTCTATTATCACCCCGGCGGTGGTTCAGTATATAGTGTGGACGCAGCGGGGCGGGGCGGCGTTGGACTGGCTGGGGGTATAGAGAGAGGTCTCGGTGGGGGGCCGGGGCGTGGGTGATATGTAGCTAGGTGCCGTGGGACCGGTTTATATATAACTACGTACTCACTAGGGGGAGGATTGGTGGTCGGCTCTATATGGGGGGACGATGTAGAGTATAGTAGCTTAGTTAGTTACTACATGTAGCCATAACACCGACAAAGAGCTATGTCCATTCCAGGAGTCAACTTCTTTCTTCGACCGCCACATAGCCACAACAAGCCATCAGAGGATTCCACGACTATAAATTCCAACATAACTCCAGGGCGACAGTAGTAGTCCCCCATGAACCTGTACAGTACAGCACTATACACACGGCAGCAGTGCCCCACGACCCCCAGGGCCTAAGCACCCATCCCAAGCAGCGGTCCTGCCCGCCAACACGACCGAGTGATACCCCATGACTGGCCGCCGCCATGATACGACCACTTCGTTCTTGCTGGGTGCGCACCTGCGCCACTCTGCGGCACCAGCTATCTTCTCGCTATGCAGAACAAACGCCGAGAAAAGATTCAGCTTCCCGGCTACATATATTACCCCGAACCCGGCCGACTGAGGGCTCTCACAACTAAGTACGCACACAACAGACACCCAATTGCAACGGATCACCGTGAGGCCTACTCTTAACTCTTAACCGTTGGCACCGTACTTCACAGCCGCCACCACAGCGCTTGGGATAGGGAGGGGGTGTACCGCCGCCGCCGCCGCCGCCGCCGTCTGGCACACACTACACTACACGTCAGACACCCGCACGGTGGAACAGTAACCCTAACCCTACCGCATGGCAAAGACCCATGGATCCTATGGGGGAATTATACTTGTTACGGAGCGGGTGAGGGGAGGGAGCTCATGCTTGATTCGGTAGGTCGCTGGCTGGATTTCGGACCTCTCGATCTCTCCGTCGGGGGTTTGGAGGTTGCGTGTACATGTTAGTACCTGGCCCGGACTGGGGGCTTTACTGCGCTGCATTCGATAATGTTCAGCTCCTATAGCTGGATGGGATAATGGAATATATGGCTCCTCTCAGACGGGACGCATGTCCTGCCCTGCTAAGGAAATACAGAGCCCACTTCCACCCGTGCCGGGACTGAGCCCGTGAACATCCAACCCGCGCCTCCACCACCGGCCCGACCCAGAACCCGAGTTCCCATCCCAGACCACACCGGCATTCCGAGTCTTCAGGACCAATCTCGCTGCTTCCATCCGACCAGCCGTCCCCCGGCAAAGGCGAATTAAACGAAGGTCACCGAACGCCGCGGGAGTCAAAACGTCACATCACGGAACTGCGTCACTGCTCGTCACTAGACTATAGATCGCCCAACCTCTACTCCACCCCGAACTCCTCTGCCTCACTACATAACAAAACTACATCTACATCTCCAGCCCATACCACCAGGCCCTCAATCCATCACAATGTCCGCCGCCGCCTGGCCCACCGGCCACCCGCCCTTCACCGCCCGCACCGTGAAAGCCACCACCCCCGCCTGGCTCTACGCCCTCCTCTCCCTCCCCGCCGACGTCCGCGTCCTAACCCTCAACACAGCCCTCACAACCCTCTTCGCCGCGCCCACCTCAGCCCTAACCGTCAGCGCCCGCATCCCCCTCCCACCCAGCATCTACGGCGCCACCGCACACCTCCCCCCCCTCCACTGCCGCATCTCAACCCTCAGCACCGGCTCCCTCCGCGGCGCCGTCACCTCCCCCGGCCACATCACCCTCGTGCTCCACGACGACACCAAGCGCGAGCTCCAGCGCGCCTACGAATTCTTCCTGCACAGCTTCCCCATGGCGCACGTCAGCGAACACATGAAGGGGCTGTTCCGGCGGCACTTCCGCGCCGCCGTGGACCGCGCCGGCTGGCGCGTCGGCATCGACGTGCTGCGTGCCTGCGACGCACACGGATGCGCGGACCTCAGGCGGCTATTGGCGCAGTTTGGGCGCGAGGGCGGGGTGTCGCCAAGGGCTGCGAGGCGGGGCAGGCCGCGGAAGGCGGGCGACGTGGGGTGTCCGGTGGGGTTGAGGGAGTTGGTGGAGGGCGTGGTGGGCGAGGTGAAGGGATTCTTTGTGCCCTCGTTGCCGGGCGAGAAGGGCGTGAGGGTTAGTATGTGGAGGGTTAAGTGGAGGGTTCCTGGTGGGGGTGGGGGGAAGATTGGGAGTCCGGGGGGAGGAACGAGGGAGGGGAGGGCGGTTACGTCGGGGGTGGAGACGGATACAGGTATATTTATTACCCATTGGGCCCGCAGTCCAACAATTAGTACTAACGTAATGGCCGTTACAGACACCACAGAAGCCGCCGACAGCGAAACACCCACTACTACTACCGAGGAGGACCCTACCACCACCGCCACCACCCCTCAAGCCTCCCCCCAAGAGCTCCCCTCCGCATCCGAACACGATAGCCCCAACAGGCGCCAGCCAGACATCGCAGAAACAAAGCACCAGTGCGTGTAGGCTGTGCGAGCGGGAGTATGTATCTAGCTCTATATAGATACATATACATAGATCTAGATCCACACCTCGAGAATGGAGCACCGTTCAGCACGGTAACATCTACACAGGAGTGAACTTCTATACAACGAGCACGCAGCGCCCCCACGGCGCAAGAAGTAGAAAGTAGGTGCCAATGATTTACTATACATGTTTTCCCGCGGCGCCGATTTAGCGTAGGAAGTAGATGTAGATGTTTTCAATGCGAGTGCCACTAAATGCCCATGATGGTACTTGCAAACCTGGAGCTGGGGGGGGGGGGGGGTTATATAGGGCAGGCAGGTAGGTAGGTATGTAGGTATAGCGCGTTGTGATGGAAGGTAAGTATCACGGGCTACAAAAACAACTACGCATCCCAATTCCTATGGAAAAACAACGCCTCCTGAGTACCCTCTCCACAACCCCCACCCCGAACCGCACACCAGGAGCACCACAACTCTCACTCGAGAACTATGGATATAGTTATATCACCAACACCCTGTGCACCCGTGACGCCACACACCGCCCAGGTTGCTGAGCTCTATGTGCACGTGGGCTACTAACCAAAAAGGCTCAACCCACAACCATAGCTGTGATACGTATATTACTATACCCCTAGCGGTCTGAAGATGTTGTATCAATCGATGCTATGAGCTCTGCGGTGGTATGTCTGGCCTCGGATGAAGTTTTTCCATACATATCGGGGCGCGCAGTTCTTTTTGCAACCCCATGTATGTCGCTGGCGCTGCCAGATTGGGGTGTGATGGAGAGCAGAGTATATATACATAGCTTCAGCAACCCCCCGGGCACACGGCCCTTAGCAGCCTACATACACGACCCTTATCAGACTACACATGACCCACCGCCCCACCCCACCCGCCACCCCTCGACACCCCCACTGCAGCCAGCCCCGCAACCCGACACCCCCAGCCTGACCCGCAAGACAACTACCCGTATCCGAGCGGAGCCAGGTCTCTTGGAAGCTCCACCACCCGGGAAACCCATAACGCCCCAGACAGGGCCCAGGGGAGCATACATCCGGACTATGGGAGACTTGTCATTGACAGCGTAGAGGGAACCACAGCAGCAGTACATGTGTATAGTATAGTCAAGTACTAGTACTAAGACTAGGGAGGGAGGTGATAGAACGTAGTGGGTGTAGTTATCATTAGAGGCCATGGGTAGCTAGTATGAGGTATCTATCTATTCTGTATTTTCGTTCAACTCTGCGCTGGGGGTTCGGACCGCCCTTTTCCTGCGGGTGGACGGACAGAGGGCCCGAACCACTTCCACACTACAAAGTGCCCCAGGACGCCGAGTCCATTTATCAGGTGTACGGGATGTGCTAGTCTGCGATTCCGTATAACAAGAAACCTCACACCGCAACGGCCACCAAAATCTCTGCATGCATGTCTGTACAAGTCCCTATCTCCATATACAAACCCACCAACCAGTACGCCGCCGCATCTCCAGCACAAGCACCCAGCAGCAGCTCAGCAGTATATCCCTCCCAATTATCCACGTAGAACAACGAAGAGGGGGGAGAAAAAAAAAAAAGTCAAGTCGTTGCATGGGGCCCATTTCCCACCCTTCAAACAAGCACCCAAGTACCCAACCCTAGCGCGCGCCGCCAAGCCACCCAAACCTCGCTCCCCTCCACCCTCCGTCAGAAACCATCACATCCATCTACACCCCGGCCGGGCCAAAGCGGTACGCCAGGCGCCGGCAAATCCCCTCATGAGTCGATGTAGACGTCGAGAGAGCCCGTATCTGTCGGTCTTGAAAATATTGACCCATTTGTGGTAACCCTAACCCTGGTTTTGAGTGGCGGGTGTAGGTATGATGTTGGGTTTGTGACTTCGGGGTGGGGGAGGTGTAGCGGCCCTTTAGGCATGTGCCTAGACGGTGGGCTGTGGGTGCAGAAGGCTATGTGTACATATGTCCTAATTACTTGGAGGGGACGCTACCAATACATGTACCCAGAAGAGGCCCCGCTCGTAGTAGGGCCTGAATTACATCTCACATGCAGCTCTGGCTTGTCGACTCTGGGCAGGATCTCGATGGGCCTGTGGTAAGTCAGAGTAACAGAATACATCTTACCACTTTTCTTCTCCCGATGCAGGACCGGCGACGTCCCTGGACGGGCCAGTTTAGCTTTATACCTTTTCTGTTTTTCCCTGTTGCTAGGGGGCAGTAACTGTTCTAAGGATGTAGTCTGCCCTCCACCCAGAAGGTGGGCGTAAGATCTGAACGTTACGTTAAGGTACCCAAGTCGACCTAAGCAGAGTGAGGCGTGAATGGCTTTGAGGCCTGTTTCGGTGCTTCAAGTAGCGTCGCATGCTGGGCGGGCTAGCAGACTGCAGCACGAAATTCCAGGTACCGCTTCGGACTGTACGCTTGATAGCGTAGGGTCTAGCTTTCCTGATACGCTGAGGTTTACCTGATTAAATAATGCCTGGTTACCATAATGAAGCCTAGATTAGATAAATCAAGCCCCATACCTCTGCTCTACGTTAGATTATATAATATATGCCACATTGGCCTAGTTTACGAGCAGCGAGGCTTGCAAGATATCGCGATACAAACGCCACGCGCATGTAGCCCTTCAAGCCCTAGAAACGAGACTCTAATCCCGGGCTACAACGTCCTAAACTTGTCAGTATAAGCGAGATTCGCTGGTCCGTACACCTTTCTAGTTATTACTGCAGCGCGGCGGCCCTTATTTCCATGGACCGTTCCCCTTATGGGAGGCTGAAGCGTATTGTCTCACAGGCCGATCGAAAGAAAGCTAGACCAAGAGAAAGAGCGGATAAAATCGCACATAGTGGTATATTGAAACCCATAGTGAGATCTACCGGAGATATTGTCGTGACGTTTCAGTCAACAAAAAATGAGACACTTGACAGAAAGGGCGGGCAAAGTTCAATACTTTAACATTAAGAACTCCCAGAATACTCCCACAAAGGTATCTTTCTAAGCTTTATACTCATTACAGCCGTTCCATCACAAGGTTTCCCGCTTTGTTTCCGTGGAAGGGTGCTTGAACATGTCGAGGTACTATAAACGACTTAGGAAGTGATTTTATTAGGGCTTGGGTGTTGATCGAAAACTTACATTATTGGTGACCATGTTCCACAGTCCTTCGTGTTGAGAGTAGCGTGTTGGGTCGATTAACCCCATCCCAGGCTCAAGTGGTGCGGAGCGAAGTGGCGTAAATATACGAGGCCCTGAGAAACGGGTTGGTCCAGCAGTCGGATCCCTCCAGCGAGCCCTGTCAAAGTCACAGATGGTGGTGCTCTCAGCCTGATCCTTCCTCCACAGCCTGCGCCTTGTGTCGAGGCTGTTCACGGATCCAGTTGAAGTTATTAGGCTTTCGTCTCTAGGGGTTGCATTCCATGGAGTGGGACTTCTGCCATAGGAAGAACTTCCAGTGGAACGCATTGGAGAAGTTCGAGTAGCCTGAGATTTCGGTGAACTACCATAGGACTGAGAGAAGTTATCTGGTTGAGGAGATCCGTCAATATATTGCTTGGCGTCCTGGCTTTGCTGAAAGTCGACAGTGACTTGGGTTGTATCTTCCATAGGACTCCCTAGTAAGTCTTGCTCTGGTACAACTGTCAAGCCTTTCTTCTCAGAAGCACCTGCTTCATCTGCATGTGAGATGTTCTTATTGCCACCAGGAAGGACACCATCAACCTCATGATGAACAATACTATCCAACGCTTCTTGGGCAGTTGCTTCCTGACCTTCGTGATCTCCACCTCCGTGTTTATCAAGATGGGTACTTACAACGGCCTTCTCCGGATGATTAGTCATCTGAGATACATTCTCCTCCGCGGCTTTGTTCATCGTTGAAGATTCTGTACTGCCTGGATCTTTAATCCCAGATGGTTCCTCATCAGGCATATCCGCAGCCCCTGGATGGTGTGATTCACTATGTACGGGCAGGTCTTTGTTTTCCTCTGGACCTTTACCGTTTGGTAGAACGTTGATTTCCTTTAGTTCGGGTCCATCCAACTTGCTCCTAGTTTGCTGTGGCAATTCCGGTGCCCCTTCGCCAACCTTTCCCCACCCCTCCTCGTCAACTTGCACGATTGGAGGGTCACGCCCTTCAACCTCTACGATATCCCCAACTCCGGTTTTTCCGAGGCCATCATGCATCTTCTTGGGGGTCAGCGGGCTCATTAATGGTAGTCTTCCCGTGTCCGCTTTTACATTAGGGCCATGTTCTACAGTCCCGCCCTCCGAGGAGGACGTGATAGTACAACCAATCACCTCAGTTGATGTAGCCGTTGCGCCCGGTTGCCCAGCCTTTGAGGCAATTCCATTCAAGCCGCCTTTAGACTTCTTCGAGTTTTCTTCCTTCTCTGATTCGGCGATTGATGGACAATGTATTGAGCTATTGGATGAGTCTACCGATTTACGGCGGTTGCTGAGAAGGTTTTTAAAATTCAGCTTAGACCCTCTGGCTCCTGCAGGGCTTGGGAAATCAGGGATAGATTTTAGCTTCTCGGTAATCCAGGCCGGGACAGAGACCTGTATCTCAGATTCGAATGCGTCGGTTTGACTACCATCCAATTTCTGCTTTTTTGACTTTGTCGTCGGTGGAGATTCCCTAAAGAATCGCCTTTTACGCGGGATGACCACAGGTTTCGTGCTACACGTCTCTAGCAGGTCTGGTGTGATGTCTCTAGCCCCAAGGTTGTTGTTGCTGATTGTCGCCAACGCATCAAGACCTTCCTGGCTTTCAAACACAGGAATATCACCAAGATTAATTGTTGATGGCTTTTCCAAGGCCTGACGCGTCTTTCTCGGAGTGATGATCGTTATAGGGCTCGTGGCCGTTTTAGGACTAGTGTTCTGCGGAAGATTATGAATGCATCTTATCTTTTTTTGCAATGTGATCGATTTCAGTTGCGCAGAACCGCTATGGTTAGGGGTGGTTTCGTACCTTTTTGGCCCTACAGGGCTCGCATGGATCCTTGTTTCTGAACACCATCTCTCCTTTATTCGTGATGCGCTCTTTGTTGACTGGGTGACGTCACGTTAGACGAGAAATCACTTCCTATCTTTCGCACGGGAAGAGGCAGGAAATTTCACTGCGGAAGAAGTTGGGCCCCGGAAGAAATGGGTGATGAGGAAAAGGGTGGAGTGGGCGAGTATCAAACTGGACAGAGGGAAAATGTGGTTGATCTTTCGACTACCCAGGGTGCGTCCGCCTCATCCCCTGTCGCATAATTGGGGTTTAGGGTTATTCAAAATTTGTGCGCCACACTAAAGCAACTACATGTATGTCGCCTAACGACAAGGCCGAGACTTACCTGACTATACCGCTATTGATTTTCTAATCGTCAAAGTAGACTTTCCTCTATCGGCTTTTCTGTGACTGCGATACCACACCCCTGGCTTGGCTCCGAGCAGTGTAAACATACCCCCCCCTCAAGTACAACGTGCACACAGATAATTTGCCGGCTCCTCATTCCGAACGTAGGAACGCACTATCCAATTGGGAAAGAACTTTCCGCTAATCGCTTAGTTTATTTCTACAGGGACAACATTCCTGTCGCCTCCGGGCTTAGGGTTTCAACGGTCCACCTGGACATATCCATCAATAGGGAGCTAGAAACATTTGTATCGCATTTGATACCTCGCTGCACCTTGGCTCTCGTCCTGCATTCGAATAGTAATTTAGCAGCTGCACAGTCTCGTTGGAGCTATTGTTGGGCGTACCGGTGCATCAACGGTGCGAAAAATTAGTGGTTGGTAATAGCTCATACGCAACACGTGGACTATATCAACTTGTTTTCGGAAACGCAAAGCGTAGTTATGGTAAGCCAAATTCAAGGTACGTTATAAAACATTAGACACAAATTTAAGATTATAAGATATATGTTTCACGAGAGGGATCCCTTAATTACTCACCCCCGCGGAAGACCCTATGGCAGACCTACATGTACTTTGAAAGGCCTCTGAGAGTTTTACATCTGTAGCCCTATGACCAACATAACCTCTGATAGGGGTTTCAAGCTCCAACGACGGTGAGCTAACGCCATCCAAGGGTCTCGATGGGCCGCCCCGGGCTAGAAAAGAGGTTCGGCCTGGCCCGGTCCATGATACCAGACACAGGGCCTAGCTTAATAGCCAAGGTCAGTGGTTTGGCGGTTATCTGGTTCAAACTGGTTCAACTGAACCATTTAACTCAATAGTTGGTGTAGTTCTTTTCACCCTCAATACATGGTTTGAAAGGTTTAGAAATCTGAAAAACCGGTCATAGTGATGGTTTAAACCGTTTATACAACCCATGTTCCTGGGCTTGAACACCCTACTCAAGTATATAAGCAGCTATTCTTAGGATTATCATATGCTTGGTATGCCAAGACATTAAACCGCGGTTTAATCGGTTCAAGCTGCCAAGAAAGACTATTGGTGCAGTTGGTCAGTCTGAGCTCCGTGATTTGGTGGTCGGTGCAGTTTTGTCTTATATCATAACCAGCTTCTACCATTGGAAACCTTGTCAATAGCCCAGCCAGGCCCGGGCAAAAAATATAGCCCGAGCTGATATTACTAGGTGTTCGTCTCGAAACCTGGTGCCCGTCCGTAGGAACTGCGTAGTTGGCTGCTTGGAGTGAGTACTGTTCACTGCTTCAAACCAAATAATATCTCGCTAGTCCCTAGTTTTTCCCGGTTTAATGGTCACTAAGAAAATGTAAAGAAAGGCCTATAAAAAACAACTATTGCTTGAATTCTCTAGAGCCCAGGGTTATCGGTTTAGCCCGGGTCTAACTTTGACACCCGCCCACTCCAGCCCTGGCCCAACCTTACCCGTTAAAAAAGTAGCCCAAGTAGCCCGTCCTAGTCCCCGGCCCATTGAAACCTCTACTAGTAATAGTAGTAACGCGAGCACCCACAACAATTCTTTGACATCCACTGTAGGCCAAAACACCGCCGACACGCCGGGAAAGCCTCCCAACCTCTCAAGAAAATACTCCATGCATGCCTTACAGCTGGCAGGGAAAAAGTGCCCATATATTGTTTCTTGGTTTGAACTCAACAAAGCGGTTCAAAACCAGCCTTAGTGACCGCCCCGGGTACACAAACGACTCCAAGCCGGCAAGATCCCAGGACCCCAAACTTATATTAAAGCTATATCCACCTAGTCAACAAAGCGTGCAGGGGCGGGAAAGTATCAACGGGTGTGCTTTATAAATGAGCGGCATCAACGCTTCCAAACCCTTTACTTGGGCCAGCACCAGAAAAGAACTAGGTCGTCCAGCTCAGGGCCGATATTCCCTCTGACCTCACAGCTTCTGAAAAGGCACAAGTCCCTATACGCCCCAGCCCCATGGGGTCCATTCTTCTAGTCTATCGGCAATGCTGTTGAATCGGAAAGAATATATGAGTGAGCAGTTTACCCATGAAGGGAAACTGGGGAAGTCACTAGTGCACTGAATAGGAGCCATAGGACTGTCTCCGGTTCATAACCCCACCACAGGATTACGAACGATCTAGCGGAGATACATAACGGTTCCTATACCCGCTCAAGTCAAATCCCAAATATGATATCAATGTCTTAGCGGAATATTTAGCAAGACGGTATGTTAAGAAAACGTCTCTGGGTAGGCTAAACCCGAAAACACCCCTCACCCCCACTGAATTGTCCAGTATACGCACTCGAGAACCAGGATTATAACCATAACCTCGGTGCTTTACCTTCCTTGTACTGGAGGGATCCTGAGACGCCCAAGAAATAAAACTTTGTGTTCATGCGAATATCTTTCACTCTACCACATAATTAGGTTTGACTCTCAGTGTTAAAAACCAACGACTAGTTACCTCATCACCCGACGGCCCCAACCCCATCCAGCCCGAAATCATGGAAATTAGAGCACAACAAGTTAGCGTTTACTGCGGTTCCTAATTAATAGTGG
The DNA here is from genome assembly GCA_024713925.1 of Morchella sp. 2016-103. NCBI lineage: Eukaryota > Fungi > Ascomycota > Pezizomycetes > Pezizales > Morchellaceae > Morchella > Morchella sp. 2016-103. The sequence goes on along the minus strand of JAMGZF010000017.1, from coordinate 273,718 downwards.
TAGCACGTCCCCGCCATGACAAAAGAAGTCATAGACCTCCCCCAAGCCACTATAGGTACCGTACCGTATTAACTACACCACCCAACAGCCCGGGCCAAGGACGCTTGTTGTCAAATAAACACCACTATCAATCGTTGAGCTCTGCTAAAGCGTTTGGAAGCGATTGTGGTAAGTCGAGCTGATAGAGCGCTAGGGGTGAGCCTCCACTCCCGGTACATTGGCAGTCTGACATATGGAAGAACCCAGGACCTAGCTAGTTTATTCTTTCTACCGGAACGGGTTTTTCTTATCCCTTGATGCCCGCCCTCGGTTTCCGGCCGTTTTTGGGGCGCCAGTTCTGCAAAAACATTGTTACGTAGTCAGTGTAATTTTAGTTCTTTCCTGTCAATGTTTGAGCTAATCAGATCACTCTGAAGCCGTTGACCTAGCCAGTGGTTTGAACCGGTTACTATAATCTTACCCGTTTCTTAGAATACCCTACCCGCGGTCTGGATCACACTCTTTAGCACCGGGAGTATATTGTCCGGTATTAGATTACTCTGTTCACCTCTTAGAACACCTACCTCTTCATTACTTCGTCCATCTCTGTCGGGCTTTAGGCAAACCCTATGAGGCGACATACTCAGGGTGGAGACAGGGATCGGTGGTACAAACCCCTTCACCTCGTTCCACGGGACCTTACAGGCCTCCAGTAGATACGACGATTGCTGCCACGGGTACTTGGAAGCGGGAATCATAGCCCACGTTCTTGGTCAGTCTAGTCCACAGGCGAGCGGCCCCTGACCACCAGTTTATCTTAACAGGAGGTTCTGTTCCAGAACCTATTCCGCACTCCCCCTGCTCCCATGAACGTTCTCGACATAGTAACCCCATATTCGGCATCAGGCTATCTGTGAAAGATCATGGATAAGATCCATATAGCTGCATCCCGAGGCCGCATCGGGCGCCCGATTCGATGTTAAGTTGTTCAGTCCTGGACCTGATAGATTTATGTGTTACGAGCTGTGAAAGGCGAACAGGCATTAGCGTTGCAACCTATACGGGAACGCAGCTACAAGGAGTAGGATCGAGATTACCATAACTCGAATGTCATCCCGAGAGTGCCCCTCTTGGGCATTTGGTTTTCGGCTTGGTCGGTGTTTGCGCCGCTGCTGTCTCAATGTTCGCAGCTTGCGATGCTTACTGAGACAATGTCAAATGTGCCTGACTTCTCAATGCGGGTAATAGGGCGTGGCTTACCTACACCCTCGCGTGCATTCACTAAGGCCGAGCCGATGGTAGAGTTTTGCATCGCAGTAACTCACTGCTTAATTGCGGCATTCTGGAGATTATAGCGCGGGCTGGAGCTGATGTCCCCGTGCTTGTAGGGCGAAATACATATGACTGCGTAGATAACACTTTAGTAGCGTGCCGCTTTAAGGAGGTGACGTTGCTGTTATGTACCCCAGAGGCGATTGTGGGGTCTTGTGGGTGCTTTAATGTGGGGTGTAGTTGTGGCGGATTAAGATATCGGCGCAAGAAGTGGTCCCCCTGAGTGCATTAAGAGATCCGCCATCCATCTCTTGGCACGAGTGAGGGACAGTGACGGCAGCTATCTGTGAATATTTTGTTCTTCCGAGCGAAAATTTAATTATGGCAAATCATGTTAGTGGTATATAGGCTGGGTTACTTGGGGCTTCTCCCGTGCTAGGAATGTTAGTGTCCGGTACATCATTGGGCTGCGTTCAGGATAAAGTCGAATTAAGTGAAGTCTGAGTTTGTCTGAGAATATGGCCTGATAGCCAGAAATATGTATTAATATATTATATCTTCCGCACTCGCTCTAGCTAGATCTGTCAGCTCACGATCGATAGTCATAACGGCGCCCGCTCAATAGACAGGGTATATATACAGAGTTCTTCAGGAGGAACCAAAGTGATGGGTAATGTTGATTCGGCCCTCAAAAGGGGTGATCGAATACTTAAGGGAGGGTGCACATACTTTGTAGTCGCTAGACAAGGAATCGGATCGTGAGATGAGGCTTGGATTACGTATTCGCCTCTCGGGTATGGGGTCTCGCATCTGTTGCGGTATAATTCATTTGTCGCCGTTCAAGAGAACGATCGATCGATCCAGCGCTCGTCATTGCAGACACCTGTCCAAAATGTGCTATATACTTAAGTACATGTCTATATACCCCCTTTCCCTTGAGGCTCTTCGTTTTTGGGACCGGCTCGATGAGACAAGTTTTCATCCTCATTAGTTGGCTCTCAGCTCCCTCACTAAAGGAATTATACATCGGAAGGTGCCAGTGTCGACCCAGTGCTGATATACACCTCCCATTTCTAATCTGGCGGGACTTGTAGCGGTGGGAGATTTGTGGGTTTCCGTTGTCCTCTCCTCGTTCTGAAGTATACTTCTCCTATGACGATGATAGTGGGTAACCTCTGACTATTTGCAATTGTGTAGCGGCTCTCCCCTACGTGATAATACTTATTATCTACTGAGTAGAGGCACCAGCTTTGACAATGGCCTTCATGAAATAAATACTAGCTAGAAATGTCATCAAATCACTGGAGAATACTGGTAACGTATCAAGCCCTAGTTAGCAACCCGTAAGCCCCAAAGAATCCCTCCTATAATTAAAGAAAAGCACCAATAACGATCTTTATCAAGAGTTGAACGAATTACTATCTACCTGTGTTACACAGATAAATGATGCACTTGTTCTCAGGGCGTAGGCTTAAAAAAAAAGAGAGAGAGAGAGACAGGACTTATAGCTCCATGACCCTTCTACACCTCACAAGCTGATCTTGACAGGAGAAAGTACACCGTTCAGCTCCTCTGTGAACCCCTCAATCATCCTATCCATCTCGTTCGCCATCCAGACGAATCCCACACCTCTCAACTCTCTCTGCACTGACAACCGATCCCTCGCACTAATCGCCTTCGCAACATCATCGAACTCGAGCGCAAAGTCTCTATCCACCTCCCCTTCCCTAATTCTCAATACATGGCAGAACCTTGGATGGCCAATATCACCGAAGCTCCACGCCCTCCCGTACGAAAAATTGACCGGAACTTTATTCAACCTCAAGATCCTCGTTGCACCATTGACAATGACTGCCTCGGCGATGATATTATTCATGGGGCGAGGGTCTTTGTTCATAAGTGTGATCTTGACCTCCCAATGATATGGGTGGGAAGGGTGGCAGGCCATGTATCGCATATACGCCTCTGCTCCCGGTCGGTCGTTGAAGTTGATAAAGGCATATTTTCCCCCCTCGTTCCAGTACACTGACTCCACCCTAGCGGGGGTTATGGAGCTGACAAACTCGTCGATGTTTGCGAGTTCACGCTTGAGGCGCACGAACACGGTACGCGGCTTGTTCCCTGCGTCGGAGACGAGGTGGTACACGGCGGCGGACTGGACGTGCGGGCCGCTGGTTGGCATTACGCAGCCAGAAGTAGGCATTTGTGCGGGCGGCGGTGCGTAAGCGAGACGTTCGAGCTCGCTGATACTACTGCGAGTGACAAGTTCTAGCTCGGAGATAGATTGGTCGAGAAGGAAGGGCTCCCAGACAATCATCTCTTTAAGCTTGTCAATGAAGGTGTCCATCTGGACAGTTGTTAGTATGGCGAGGATTTCAGCTGGGGCGGGGGAATATACAGCTTCGGCGCGTTGCTTGCTCTCGGCTTGTTGGGCAGCAAGAAGCGTGGCATGTTCAACTGGGGGAGAGGTAGGGTTTCTCCAGGCATGGGAGCGACTAGGCCCAGTTACCGGATGTCTGACATCGTCGTTCATAGCTTCGTCCATAGCTTCGTCCATGGTGTTGAAGTTGCGGGAGAATTACCGTACCGGAGGAGTTGTATGTTTTTCCCAACCTCCCGCCAGAACCTCATGTTCGGTTTGGCGGCGGCGCCCGGGTCACAGTTGGTAACTCGAACCTCACTGCCATTTGGATAGGCTCAGCACCGGTAGCTAACTCAGGTTGAACGCTATTAATACTACTTAGGCCACTGCCTAGGCACGCCTTTACACATTACTTATTTTTATTGATCTCTTGAGCTGGAGGCTAGAGGAGATCACTTATTTTAGTTCTACAAATCCCCCGACCAGACCATGGTACAATGAAAGGCGATATCATTAGAGTCTTCCAGCAAGGGGTACAGAGGCAGAAAATGGGACCAAGGAGCCTCACTACCACTCACTCCACTCATCACTTACTTTCCCTTTCTCTTTGTGCAAAGACGTCCTCGTTAAGTATAAACAATGGCTACATCTTCATTGATGAACTAGAGAAAGTTTATCCTGCGCGCCACATACAAGCACGAGGAAGTAGAGCTCACGCCCAAGAAAAAAAGAAACTACATGTAATATACTACTACTCCTACCCCCCCCCCCCCAAGGTCTGAACCTGCGCTCACACACAATACGGAATCGCCCCCCAGATGTATACAACACTCCAGTCCCTCCTACTGTTAAAACCTCTATGTTCCTGTCCCCTTCAAATTTGCGGCCCATGAAACACCAGACAGACGTACGCCATTACACCAAACGAACCCACACGCGCCCTACCCCCAATCTACCCCCCGAGAGCAGAGCCCCCCCGCCCGATAGAGCACGAATCCTACCAGCACTTCCTGCACATTGCCCTGGCAGTTAATTCCATAGCTATAGAATTAAGCTAGGCACGTATGGATGATAAATAAATAAAATGAGTAATTGATTTAATCACAGTCCATCACTCGCGCCAAGTCAACCGCCGGATCAATCAAAGGTAAGCGGACCACAGAAGACCCCGAAGTGAAAAGTGTTGGCACTCAAATTCAGTGATCTAGAATAGATTGGATTGGCCCGTCAGGAAGGTTTGATATGTCAGGGTTGAATTTCATCAAAAGTTGAGGATGTCTGTTTCTTCTTTCTTAATACTTGACAAACGGGAAGAGGCCGGTTACACGTATTCGTCGTCTCAGCTAAGAAACCGAACACAATTCAACCTTCAAGTGGAGTACAAGACCTAGCCTACAAGTAGGTCCACGGGGAGGTAACTGCCTCATAGGGCGTCCCGGGCCTAGGAGGGACTCAACCGCCACGCCGTCAAATCGGGAGTCCTAGAACGCGAAGGAGGCCAGGCCTGGCTTACTACATCCTTGTCTTTGGGATGGGTCCCCCTGCCCTCGTTTCGTCTATCGTTAAAGTGTTAATGACTCGTACCTTGTGCTCATTTTGCACTGGGACAGATGAAAAGTTCCTTTTTGGCGGAGAGGGGTCCGGTCATTAGCCCATGGCCCAGCAGGCTGTATGTGGCTACGTAGAATTCCGTAATACTAAGGTAGAAATAAATCTTTTCCCGCGCCACCATCGCTCATCCAGTTCCCATAATACTCACTCCCTCGGGATATCTGAGCTGTTACTTGTCTAGTATTTGTCTTGTAGAACACGAACTAACATGCAGCATAACACAACCGGGTTTATTATATCTCTAGGGCGCTGAGGGTCCTAGGCCGCTTACAGCCACAGGAGGGGGCAGTTAGTAAAATGAAGCAGGCCCGATTCCCTACTAGTACAGCCGACAGCTCTCGATATAGTGATGAGTGTGGTATATCTACACCTCAGGGTGATAAAATTGGGGTTATACCCGCATTTATATGCAGTTCATCATACTCCCTGTAGGTAGTATTCATTATATTCAAGATGCGTCTGCTTCTGATGTATACCCCCGTGTCACGGCTCAACCCTGAGGCGCTAATTAACTCCTGGATCAAGTGACCCCGACAATCTGCCTTCGGCCCCAACCCTTAACAACACCCACGGGATTCCTGTATACATATACATGTATCTGATATTAGAAAGTATGAGAGGTACGCTGCGCAGTCAACACCCCCATCGAAAGTTTGTATTTCTCCACATATGCGTTGGGAGTTAGGCCCAGTCAACCAGCGCAGTACCCGCCCATGCCGCCCCAAAGCCACCATTGCCTATAATGAGTTACATACTTGTCCTTGATCATGAAAGAACATGGGACAAACAGGACGAGAGAAATCTTACATCAACCATGATGGACACACGACGAACATAACATGGCCGATGATAGAGAGCTCCTGGAAGCGTTTGTTTTGTCACATAATAATTTAAAATTTACCGATATTGTAAGTATCTTTATACAGATAACCAAAGAATTATAACTTACCAAGACTATCTTTTAGCCAGGCCATTCATCCCATATGATCATGAAAGCACCACCAGTACTATTCCATAATGCCGAGTTCACAAAAGCTCCTCCGATTACTGTCCCACCTAGTTCCTTACGTCTTAGTCTCCCTCGGGACTCCTATCCAGGTGCTGGTCCCCCAATACGAGTACCGCCCACCCACAGCAACGCCCCCCGGGATGTAAGACATACTTCTGCTATTCCCAAACCACAGAATGTTACTATCCAGGTCGAGCTTGGGGTCATTCTCAACGGCCTTTCAGCTAAGGATTCTCTCCAGATACACAATGTTGTGGCGGCTGCTTTAGATCCACTGGCAAAGACTTTAAATACCTTTGTGTCGTGCCAGCAGGGCGTTCCTATTAGAGATATTAACCTCCAAAATCGCATTTTTCTGGTTGTTTGTGACCCGAGCATTGTCCCCGCGGTGATGAAGACTACAGATAACATTTCTAGCAGGGCAGAAACCGCTGCAGGTGTTCAGATCAGCACACCAATGTTAATATATAAAGGATGGATCTTAATGGTGCCCTAAACGATGAGGCTCATCAGAAAGTCGTTCAACATATCTTATAACCCCAACACACCTTTCCGCGTTCATGTAGGCATTGGACGGCCCTACAGTTTGAGGGATCTGAAACGCATAGCAAAGGCGATTATTCTCTTCCAGGATAGTATTAACGACCTCCACCCAATATCCAAGGGCCATATTTATAGGCCCTTCAGCTCTTGCATCCTTCCCGGTAATGGGAACAGGCATCCGAGAGAGATCAATGATCACAACGTAATGTTGGCACTTGATAACGCAAAAACGATTCCCGAGCTTCTATATATGATCAATCCAATGCATACCTCCACGCACGAACACACCATTTCCAGTTGCTGGAAAGATTACCGCTTTAGTTTTGAGCATGTTCTTACCTTGGGCACAATTGAGTTTCGGCAGGCAGAGGTGTCTATCGAGGAAGGTGCTGCTGTTTACTGGATGAAAAGGTTCGTCAAGTTTGTCGTTAGTGCTGTGTCAACACCGGACGGGGTGATCGAGGGGCTTGCCAGACATGGGGTTAGTGGGACCAAGAACACTTCCCCCTAGGGGCATTTGGTCTAGCTCCCGACATGGGCGAATTTCCGAACGATGCAAATGTGGATGAAGAATATTGGTACCTCTTGGCTCAATATAAAAAGGTATGACTTCAACTGGATGTTTGGTTCCAGTTTTCCATTGTTTTTTTGTTCGCCCCCGGGTATGAAATGTATATCATTTATTGAAGTGGGACAATCCGGCAGTTTTATGGCGGCGCGGTGTAAAAGAGGATGACAAGATGTTCCCAGTTCCACGACGCGAGATCGAGAGTATGATAACCAAATGACCGATGTTACCAATGACAAGATATTTCCCTAAACCACAATGTTAAAAAGCAACATATTTACAAACCTGCTCTCAGAGCCCCGATATAAAGACCCTGTTAAAAGCTACACCAGGTAGAAAAATGAAGAGTACCGTGGGCTAATGAAACAGAAATCGTATGCCCGGATCGATGTAAAGATAGATGGCATGATCAGGCTCGGTGGGGCTCGGTGTAGTAAACTCCCTTCCAATGCACATAGTATCAGGTGCTAGCACGGATATGGATACAGAATACCACCTTAGGAATAGCCCCAATAAACTAACCCTAGCCCTAATCAACACTATATGCAGCCCGCAGGCTATGACAAAACCTTTCCTCCCACTCTCCGGAGGCAGGGTAAACTCTTCAAATCCACACGAACAACGAAAGGCAAAAACACAGCACATGTACAGAACGCAGAAAACACAAAACAAAAACTCACATTCACATCTCATCGAGACTCATCACTCACCAGGCCCTCTTTTCACCCGTCTATTTCTCCTCCCTCTCTAGCTCCCCCCATCCGTAATATTGCATCTCTCCTCCTCTCTCTTCCTTTCCTCGCTCTCCCCTCCCATTTCATGCTTATACCCTTCCCACTCCCCTCAAATTTTTAAACATTCTTCGATGCCTTCCTTGTTCCAAAGGAGGTATCTTATATAGTTATAGGAAAACTTCACCCTGTGGGGGTAAAACTCGCGCATCGTAGTAGCTTAGACCTTACATCCTTTTTTTCACAAAACATTTTCTATAACCCTAGCTACACCATACTCGCGCTTGACACATGTGACAGTGCGTTGAAACGGAGTTCACCACGTACCCCAGGCCTCACCTCGCCCCGACGAAGCACAACCCCCACGTCCCAGCCTAACCATAAGCTCGCATTGTAATCTCCCCAGCCTTTCGTTACGATTATTAGTTCGGTTCTGCCTCCGGACCAGCATTTCAATTGTACAGGCTCCGAACCTTGTATACAACGGTAAATCCCCGATAAGAGTTCCTAGCACAGCGGACTTTAAGTAACCGTCCGGAGGCTAGAGAGTTTAAGGGATTGAGTCTGGTAGGGTGCGGATTTGGGACGCCTGATTTCTTATTTTCTGTTACTATGATGCTGGCTCCCTATATAGGACGGGTCTATCCCCCCGACGTGGCAGGTGGTCTTGATCTTGGTGCTGGGGAAATGTACTAGATTCGTTATTCCGGGTCACGATTTCTAAGGAAAGTCATCTATCAAATATTCCAGTCATGATCATGGAATATCACTCGGGCTTTATCGAAAGTGAAAATTGCAAGCATTTAGTTATTTATACTTCATACATGCATCCAGCCCGTAGGCTGAGGTAGCGAGCATAAATTTATGGTGAAACAGGGTTTATCACTCAACCCCCACTAGCTAGCAAGAAACTCCCTTCATCTGCCATCACGAAAACCCATATCGCCTTGACATCGCTTGGTTTTTCTGTATATCACATGGATCAGGAAGAACGAAATCGGGCTCTGCGCATGTCTCCCGTGGTGATTGATGTGTATCAAGTTCTTTTCCGCCATTCATTTTACCTACCGTATATATATAATTATGACCGCCTAGACAGCAAGCATAAATCATGAGCTCTCGCTCATATACTCATGTTGCGATGAATTTCCCATTCATCCGAGCATCTAGCCCCCTATTCTCCTAACCTCCACAACCGATAAACCAGAACACAAATCCAGCTCCAGGCGGATGTGTAAGAAAGGCGTTCCGGCACCTTCCTATATCGCGAGTCATAACAGTTCACCGGCTGGCCTTAATCGAATACGTATCGCACTGGGCCATCGGGTATACATGCCTACGTATTGTTTACAAATGACGTTCCTGCGGGTTTATGGTTTCCGGCGCCAGGTACATATAGTGCATCAGCTACATAACAGTGACCCCGCAGGCCCGAGGCGCTAGACGCCGCCATAATTCGGCGGAGATTGGGCTTTGTATCGGAGGAGCTACCAGTCCACAAACCTATTACTTGGACAATTCGTTTGCTACAGTGCATGCCGCCTCGATCCCCTCCTCCGTACATAGCCCACACAGCTACCCCCGCTCCCCGCCCCCGCAAGGCCACGCGTGCTATCCCAAGGGCGTACGGCACTTAATTATAGCGCCTTGCAAATGTCTACCTCATGGTGCAGCAACAGCTCCTCATTGCCGGATTATTGATCTGGACGACGGTATACAACGCGGACTCGTTTCATCGGCAACCCGCCGCCGGATCATCTAGCAAGACTCCATGCTCCACCAGGAGCTACATGAGCTCATAACTCTACACATCGGCCGCCTTACAGACTATGAAATCCCCGCGGAAGAGGGCGTTGGTCTTAGGTGTTATGCATACCCCGTCTGGCAGAAGGGTGTGGGAGATATCTATGTTGCCGTTTCCGACGGCGAGCCTTCGAAAACCAACGGGCTGCGGAACGGTGGTTGAGGCCGGCTCTGGCGGCGATGAGGCAGGCTAATATATAAGAGCGTGGCGGCCATGGCTAGCAGTCAGGGGAAGGAGGGTGTCTTTTCGGGCTAAGAGGGCAGAGTCAAGGGGTCGGTGAAGGCGCCTAGACAGTGGCGGTAGGTGAGGAGGGTATTGGCGAGGGTATGCGAGGAAGGATTCCTCCTCATCCAAAGAGGGGCTCGATAGGGAGTGTGGTGAGTAGCAACTTTGACCGATTCTGGGATTCATTTGATGATTCTTTTTGATAGACGGTAGGATTGGCTAATTTTGGGAATATACATAGGACCCGTTTTCAAGAGCTCCGGATGCTTAAAAAAAAGAGGACTAGTATCTCATCATGTATGTCGTTTCCCGCCGAACAACCCAAGCAGCCTATGAAAAACTCCGGCTCAAGAATTGCTGAAGACTTCGTTCCTCGTTTGATCAACCAGCCACTACCTGCTCAGTATCCCTCGAACCAGACTATCATACCGGTCTACTTGCGTATACCACCTCCCCCGTAAATTAGTTATATTGACCAGCTCAGTCAGTAACCAAATGAACTAAGACGCCCAAGAACCGCAGGGATTGGGGAAGCAATTAAAGGAAGATAAACCTTATAGGCCAAGATAGTGTACAATACATATACATCCCCCTCCTATCTCCACCACTCCCCCCCCCCCCTATTTTCAATCTACAGGCTCTAGACATAGAGACCTACACCTCCACACCTCCGGCAAATCAAACCCCAACCAGACCTAGTAGGGCGACAATTTCCGCACACCTGGGCGAGATAGGCTGAGCTGACCAAATCGTCGTCGTGCCACCACTAGCTAGCTAGTCCCCGCAACAATATAATTATATATAAGCTCCCGCCATTATATGTCAAAGCTTGCGCCTTTCGTATCCTTAGGAACTCCCGGCCGCAAAAGACAAAGTATGGTTTCGCGTCGGCACATTAGCATTTTTGTCGTTCAAATCTGTCAATGCGGCCAGTGGGTAGTGGGATGAATACATGTACCTATCGATATCAGAAGGGGCGCTAAGAGCGTACGTCTCCTACAGCGTACGGCCCAATTGACCTTTAAAACGTTTTTCCACGATAAACTTTTGCTAAAGGGAGATAAAGTAAGCTACCAATCGCCGTGTCCAGTGCAGTCCGTTCATCTAGATATCTACGCACACCCCGAATACACCCGTTTACCCTGCAAGATGATCCGTTAAGACAATGGTCACGCCCCTACCTAACGTAGACAGGAGCTGCAGCACTATGTGAAAAAGATCAAGCAATTGCGCCCTCTTCAGGCTATAGGTACTTTCACTCTAGCTTTACCGTGTTAAGTACATCCTAAAGCTACACATATACCGGCCAGAAGGCCCTGTAAACAGAGCAAAGCAGGTCGAACGGCTCCCCAAAAATTATCTCAGCTACCCCTGCTCCCTCTCCTGAAATCAACCTTGCAAGAGAAACAGCATGCCAAAATACCAAGCCCTAATGTAGACAGAGTATGATAACTGCAGAGGAGGTAAATGTTTCAGAAGCCACTGCGCCATACATTCCCACCCCTCAAAAGCGGCATTTTCATAATTACGTAAAATAACGCTAGCTATTAGGTCAGGCATGTCAATGATTTCACAGCGAGTTAAATAGATGTCAATGATCGGTTGTAACATAAAAACAGGGGCATGTAGGCCCCGCGTGCCCAATTGCAAACGAACACCATAACCTATTTTTAGTAACATATTTACAACGTTATATAAACAACCGTTTGTATTGGCCTTTCCAACGTTTCGTTTGGATCCGAAGAGCCGCGCGATAATAATTTCTTGAACTGTGTAGGCTTTCTGGACCGATCCTAATCAAACTATCTGATCCTCTCTCTCTCGGGATTTCTAGTGGACCACATACTTATCAGTATCTCCTGATCCAAAAACGCCAACCACCATTTCCGAAGCAAAACCCCACCCAACAGCAATGCGCCAACCAAACCCCCCCTGCAGGATATCGGGGAAATGAAGGTTTACGTAACCCTCCTACTCGGAACCCGAGTGACGATTCATGAATGTGTCGTGTGACACAACTTCCGCCAAGGTAACAACCCCCCCATTGCGCCTGTTATCGCCCAAGATAGTCAGCCTCCTCATTTCGCAAACAACCTCTTCTCCTCCTACTCCTCCCTCCTCTTCCTTCTCCTCCTTCTCCTCCTTCCTCTTTCTCTCTCTCTCGTCCCCCCACACAAAACCTTTTTTCTTCCTCGGCCCTACTCAAAACCTGTACTCAATTAACATCAGCACCTCCACAAAAAAAGATCACGCTCCACCTTACTATCAGATCTCCACAAAAGTTTCCAAAAAAAAATCACAATGTCTCTCCTCTCCCTCGCCAATGAGATTCTTCTCATTATTGCCTCCAACCTCTCCACACGCGATCTAATAAACTTCCAGCTAAACCACCGTCTATACTCCCTCCTAACCCCCATCCTCACCCGTCTAATGCTCGCTCGCAAAGACCCCCTTCTTCTCTGGGCCGCGCACAAGGGCCGCGCACCTCTTCTCCGGCGCCTCCTTGCCAACGGCGCCTCCCTCGCCTATGTCGGCAATCGCCATGATTGGCCACGAAAGGAGCTCTATCAGCAGCGCACCGTCCTGCATCTCGCCTCGGAGTGTGGGCAATTAGAGCTTGTAAAGCTACTTATTGCCGAGGGCGCTGACGTTAACAACGCGCAGCACAAACCACAGCAGTACGCGTCGACGGCGCTGCATCTTGCAGCTAAGCGTGGAAATGTGGTTGTGGTTCAGGCTCTTCTTGACGGCGGCGCGGACCTGGAGCTCAAGGACCGGTCGGGTGCAACAGCGTTATTTTTTGCGGTCAAGGGTGGGCATGTAGAAGCAGTTAGGGTGTTATTGGATAGAGGGGCCGACATTAATACGACCGATTGCTCAATGACAACGTTATATCAGGTAGCTTCCAGCCGCGGGTTCCCAGAAATTGAGAAGATTCTGTTGGATGCGGGGGCTGTGTGGGAAGCGAGAGATGACGATCAGTGTATGCTTTCGCCCTGTATAAACGGTCAATAATTGACCTTTTTGGGAACATTGGCTTATCTGTGCACACAAAAGAAATAGCCACCGCCGCGAATTCGAAGACCCCCCAGAGCCATGCTAACCGTAGCGGCCTGGGGCCTGTGGCCTATTTGCGCGAATTTATATCTCGATTCGGGAAGATGAAAGTTAACAGCAAAGCGGGGACGTGTGAAAAGAAGGGGAATCGGACTTCTAGCCCGTTATTCCAAAAAGGATTTCGAATCGTGTGTTTTCCCCCCAGACGCTGCTCCAAAACTGCGGGGCTCCCGCCCGGGGATGTTGATTAAAGTACCTACAGTAGCCGGAGTTATTAACTTTATCGTTATTTAATAGTCTTTAGTAGTTAGACGCGTAAGACATGTATATAGGAATGAAATTCATTCCAGTTTTCTTCTCCAGGTGTAAGCACCTCGTAAACTTTTAAAGTCACGTGATAAGACAAGCCACGTGATAGATATAAATCTGCAATATATGGAAAAGCTAGGCGCGATCATGAACCCGCGGTATTGGTGTAAAACTTCGTTGAGATTATCAATAACAAAAATTTGACAGGTCATAGATAACCGTAACACACCCCCACCGATATTACCGGAATCAAATCGCGAGTGACGGCCCATGATTATCAAATTTCAAAGACTCACCCTATAATTCTTTCCATAGCCCTCGCGATCATAGATATCTAAAACAGATGCGGAAGAAGGGGGTCAAGAACCGCAACTCCCACGGCCGGTACCTTGTAATATGAAACCAAGGCCCGAAACACAGGTGAGTTAAATGTAGCTCAAATTTCTGCTGTGTAACCGTTTGAATGTGGCTCGGGGCCCATTTTTGGGGCTGTCATAAACGGATTTAATTATGGTGGCCTGATCGATACTCCGAGAAAACATTAAGTCTGGCGGCCTATTTTGCGGCCCAGAAAACATCGCGGTGAACTCGATAAAAATGAAGGTTCCCAATAGGTAATTAGCACTCCCTTTCAAAATTCCCCCTATCTTACCCTCTAACGAAGGAGTGCGATGTTTTTTTCCGCAAGGCTAGGTTCCCAAACAGGTTATAAATCGTCAAATGCTAAAAATTCTCGGCGGTTAATAGAATCAGATACCAATCCAATATAGCTATCAGTCTGTGAGGTTTTATACACCAATTAGATAGTCAATTTCATTTGCACCAGCACACCCTCCGCTCAGACTTCCGAGAAATAGAGAATTTGCGCAAATGGAGTATCTGATTGGCAGGCTTTGGGATCGGCACCAATCAGTTTACCGGAAGATGGAGCCGGCTCCATTTGCGAAGTCTCTAACATAGAGTCACACGTACTTCTAGTTCTCTAATGCGGCACATAGGCTGGACACCTCACAGGTTTTGTCATGACGCATTTCCCAAATCGATTGTTAGAGAAGCCTCGAACATTTGGAAACATAGACCTTGATAAAGGCGAGACCTATGCTATGGTCTGTAGCTGCACACCATCAGTAGGCTAGGCATAACATCTTCGACACAATTTATAACCCATGGAGGTATCGTAGTCCTGAACAAAGCAATGCTGGCGAAAGTCCTAGATTGTTTTTAATTGCCTCCGCAAGGGGGAGCCGCCACTTGGCTGCATCTACTCATATCACAATCAATTAGAGAGCGATATACTCTTACCTCAAGCATGAGGTTGGCGAATGGACCGGTAAATAAGTACCTACCCAGTAAAGTACCGGTAAGAATGTAATTAGACAGAAAGTGAAATGGCCGAGCCCGCTCGATCCTCGGGTTTGAATCGATGTTGTTGCCTGAAATCAGCTTTTATGGCAATACGCTCCAGTACGAAAGTTTGTCGCTAGCTATTGACAAAACTTTCCCTAATATCCGAAAATACCCTGATTGGTATACTAATGGAGCTCGGCCTTACGATCTAACGTGATATCCTTTGAAGTTGAGAATACCCTATGGTTATTGAAGCTAATAAGCTTGCACGCAAGACACACGCCACATCGTCTGCAAGTTATTGATACGTGAGCTGCACTTCAGAAGGGTGAGCGTAATCGGAACTGGAAGAGAACAGAGAGTGCAAAGAGCGGAAGTACATGTAGATTTAGAACAAGCGCTTCGACTTGAGAATATGTACTTATATACACGCTTACCAGCAAAAGAACCAGAAAATGCAACGGCGCCACTCCATACAAATTATCCTTGCCCTGAGCAACTGCATTTTCTGGTTCTTATACTGGTAAGCGTGTACATATAATATACGTAATCTCAAGGCATAAACTCGCTTGATTACACGTATTCTAATATTTACCTATAGCTCGCCTCTCGCATTAGCAGGCTAGTCTATATATGATCTAGTGATGGGCACGAGACAGGTTGTTCAAGGCCTTCACGAGTTTTTTTATTTTTACCTATGAACTTTCCAACATCAAACTCATAGAGTCCAAAATCTTGGGCTGCCTTTTCAAATCCGAAAACACCATGAATTATCCCTTTGTTTGTTTAGACTTCCGAGGGACCTACCTAATATAGTTAATTTGGTACTGTTCAGACCTAGTCCTTCAGCCCTGCCCTTAGTAAAGAAATAATATAGTCAAGTTCTACTTGTCTTGTCTCGTGCCATTATTGTCCATCATATGATAAATGAGAAGTGGGTGATGAGCCTTTTTGTAATCGTCTGTGATCTAGGGTCCAATATAAATTACCCAGCTCGATTGATCAAGAATATCTGTAGAGTCCAGTTTTTATCATAATTGACCTCAACCCTGGCTGTGCTTTCACCAGTTAGTTTTTCCTATTCATAACAAATTCCCGAGACTCACCTTAATTTTGAAATTATAATGGAAGGTTCTTTGCGTACGCTAGTGCTCAACCTAGCCATCCAATTGCAATGGTGCTGTTTGCCGATCGCGAAGTATCCGCACATGTACGCATTTCTTAATCACAGAGCATCACTCGGTTCTGGGTCCGACGTGTCGCTTTCTCGGGCACGGCGGTCAGCGATACTACTTGTAATTTCATAGGGTTTCCGGACTCAGCTGCTATTTCATACACAGAAAAACCCCGCCAGGACTACCTTTTTGTATGGCATGCAATAATGGTCGGGTCCGGAAACATCATGAATTTACGAGTAGTTGAAAGTGTAGCAACTTATAATTATCCTCTCCATCAAAAAGCCTACATTTAACTACTCTACTGGCGGGGTTCTTCTATATCAACCCACCTTTCCAACGGCATTAATGCATTATTAAACTGTTCCAGAACCTAAATGTAGATTACCCTCCCCAATGCAGGCGTGGCTCCCCAGTGTAAGTCACCCTGTAGTGTGACTACATGTATGACTACATGCATGTCTCTGCTTATAAAAGAATATTTCTTTGCAACTATATGCATGTACATGTAGATACTAACCCTGATTAAGACCTCTATCTGGTACCTTTGGTTTTCTAATTTTCGTAGGACAAGAAATCTAGGAAGTTTTCAACCCCTAGCCTTATTTAGACTGCAGGAAAGAAGAAAAAAACATCAGGCAGGGCGCAAAATGATCCTGGTACGTTATCTAAGCCGATCACTCATTCAGCCCAATGGGCGTTATCAATGTAATATATAATTGCATGAGGAAAATATTTTCTACCTTCGGAATTCAACTACATACATGTGCTCATTGTACCCACGTTATTTGAGGATCGGTACCTTGCATAAACCGCGAGTCAGATCAATATCTGCCAGACTCAAAGCAAATATATGCACAAGCTTACCCACAACATCGCTTTGTGCTACCTTGCCTCAGCCGTCGGGACAAGGGCTTGACAGATTACGTGATAGGTTTCTTTTTAGATACAATTGCAGTTGACTCATCCCGGGGTTTTTGCGGCTAGAAATCTCCCGGGATGTTACCTGCATTTCCTCGGCGAGGCTGTCAGAGTTGGCACTTGAGAACACCGTTGCTGCAGCCAACCTTAGGCAACGTCATCGACATTCAAATTTTTACTTCATCGTCAAGGTCTCCCAAATCATTTGCTAGTTGCTTCTTCCTATCACGCAGTGATTCTTGAGACACTGTCTATCCACACATCACTAATATCCTTCCTTATCTGCCGGATTACAGATATCCATATTCAATACTTTAGCCAAGCTTTAATCCGACTTTCATGCAGGGAGTACCCAGACAGCAGATCTTCAACAGCGCATATCCAAGCACCAAAGGAACCCTCACGATAACGCAACGGTCCCTAAAAAACACCCCACCCATGAGTTCAAGGTTAGGACTGGGGCCATAGGCATGTGATCTCTATCTATGAAACATTGATTGGAGGACACCTATGTGAGTTTTGTTTCGCACACGTCTACAGAACGTGAATTATTTTATTCACGCCTGAGTAATATTTCTGGCGACCAGATTAGTTGACATCCCGGGTCTCTGTGCTGTTTAATCGTGTATATGGCATGAGTGCACGAATTCCACGGCTGGGGAGACGACAGTTCGTGGAGCAGATCTTTGCTGGGCGGTCAGTTTGCAACTAATTGCCTGAGTTACGAAAGTGAGTCACGATATATCACTCGACGCCCTGCTGATCCCATATTAACACTTAATTTGCACTCAGTAAGACTACTGGTGTGCTATGCAGCATGAAGGAGCGACCTCTTATGTCAGGCTTCCCCAATCACGGCAAATCCCAAGTTTACTTCTACATTTAAACTTTACTGGTGAAAAGACAAAATTTCCGCCTTGAGGCTCTGGTGCATACGTCTCAATGAGATACACCAGTTCTTTTTTTTTTATGGCTGCACCATGTCAACTAATGCCGGAAAAAAGAAAAACATACTAATTTGGAGGCTCTTAACTGCAGAGTATGGATCTAGGTAGAGTCCTCTATGTAGTCGGATATAACCCCGGAATCGCTATGATAGGGTGCTCTACATGGTCTATGTAGAGTAGTTGTACCGTTACACACACTTGGTGTGTGCATCATTCCCGTCTGTCCTGGTCTTCAAAACAGAAAGCACGAGCTGTACCGTTTTTTCTGTCCAGTACTGTATGTAGAGTACCACTCTACATATCTTGGGACGTAAGTGTTACAAGGGTTGGCTATGCACTCGACCCTAGTTAATAGTAGAGTGCTAACCTGCATCCGAAAGTAGTTGAGAGGTCAATGCATGGGGCAGACGTCTACTCCTCACATGCTACACTACATGTAGGGAGTAAGTAGATACTTGTGAAAATGCATAGCTAATATGCCTAGCAAGTGCACACTCACTCGCTCAGGTACTAAGGAGAAAAGGAATCATAAAAAAACTCAGCCCAGCTAGGCGCCTTGGGAACCAAACCAAGCCCAACCACTCAACAAAAAATACCCCTCCCTTACTCAGAAAAACAAAAGACTAGGAAAAACATCGTTCCCAGCGGGCGGAGCGGGCCTGAGTTACATAAGACACAACCAACGACAAGCCCGCCGGACGCCGTTCACTTCCCGAAAGCCGGAACCGGGACCACGTCAAACGTTTGTTCGATCCGAGGAGAGAATCAAAGACCAAACTGAAATATAAAAAGAAAAACACGTTTTGTAACCTGTCGATTCCCCCGCGAGGGACAAACAATGAGACCTGCAAACTACCTAATAAATGTAGATTTTACATACTGACAAGGGTTTTTTCCCCGGAATTCGACAATTTGCGCCGCCGATCGACGATGAACCCCTACCCTCTGCTCTACGAGTCTATGTACCTCCTCCGCCTAGCTTAAGTTAGTACATGTAGCAGAACAGTAGCCGGACGCTGAGCTAAGATGGGGGGGTACAAAAAAAAACTATTCACCGAAGAAAAATTGAAGGGATGGTGTGGGAGTAAAAACTAAACTTGTTCGTTGGGCCTATGCTGGAGATTCTCAACCGGACCACGCACGCATGCGTTTCCACACTGCTCTATGGAACGGGGGGGAGGGAAATCAAATCAAATACAAATTCAACTCTGAAAATTGTGATGGGTTGACAAACAGGAAGCAAGACAAAGACTATCCCAATCCCATCCATCCAATTCCGATGCGCCATGTCAGCTAGTGTGGCGGCTGTCAAATGGAAAAAAAAAAATTCAACTGCCACGCATGCACCACCTTACACAACCTACAAAAACATGAACGGTAAATACAGTAACTGGTTCGTTCGCCTGGGAGAAATATACACATAAGGCGTATGTGCACAATTAAGCGATTAATTGGTCTTCTGCATAGGAGATAATCTTTTGGCCCGACTGGCTGGAGATGCAGCAGGCAAGGAGCAAGCGAGAAGGAGCAAGAAGGCTGGCCGGCGTGTCATGGTTATATCACCTGCAGATGAAGAGGGGGTTTGTTTCGACCATCTTGCGTTTTCACTGTCGTCCCACGATCGCCGGCCAAACGAAACGGGAGGAGGTCTGGCGAACCTGATGTTGTCGTTGGTTACACATGCTGACTGGACTGGGGTCCATTGGTAAGGAAATGCCAAGTAAAACAACTGCCAAGGAAGTCCGGCAGCTAGGTACCTCTACATACAGATGTCGACGTTTGAGAATATGTACCTCACTACCACAAGCAATAGGGAAGAGGCATACTCTATCTACCACAATCCCTTCTTCAAGACCTGAAACAGCAGCAGCAGATGCCCCAGCCCCAGCTCAGATACGGTACCAAGTCATCATCTCCCTCTGCCCTGTCGTGAAATCTTCGAGAAGAATTCTACAGATAATATGATGTCACTCGCTCACGGGTTCTATAAAAAAAAAAGAAGCTTACATATGTACCATAGTCAATCGAACTGAGGGAGATATGTAGGTGCATCTCGAATGGCCTCTCCAATCATTTCACGCGGGGCTTTGCCTCGCCATCTCAAGTGCACGAGGAAGAATGTAGGGACGCGACGTTCTTTAGTAGTAATTATTCGATACATTCCTTTGTTACAATGTGTTACTACAATACCGCTTCAAGGAAAAAGGATGTCTTCTCTAGGAAGGCGGTACTCCGGGAAACAAATGCCCGACTGCAAACCCCATACATCAGCCTTGTGTGAGTGCAGATATTCAATATTCGTCGCAGTATCAGAAAGAAAAACAATCTCCCAATCTCCCAAACCCCGCAGAGCACAGGGTAGACCCAAAGAGAAAAAACACCGCGTCTCGTGAGCATAACTCGAAGATCATCATCATCACCGTCGTCATATCGTGTCAAAAGAAAAAGAAGCATGAGATAGATATGTACGCAAAAAAGGAACGCAAGGAATTATACCCACAGAAATAAACTGGTAGGCACAAACCAGCGGGGTACATAGTAAGTACAGGCAGAAAAAAAAAGACTCAAAACACGCAAAAAAAACAAGCACAAAGTTACGATACAGTATCCCCCCTCTTCATCTCCCACTCTGAAAACAGCCTATGCAGTAACCCCTCCCCGCAAAATAGCACAGTCCACCCAGAGGGTTTGAAGGTTGTACCGCCGCCGCCGCCGCCGGGAACAGAATCCCGAAGTATGTACGCAGCGCAGAAGCTGAAACACCGAAGGGTCCATTGTCCGTGTGTCGTATGGTGTAGTGTTAGTGTAGGTAGCTACCCTTCACCCACCACCACCCACCCATACATTTCCCATCCAAACCAAACCGGTGGAGTACCGTGGTTGAGCCCAACCCGACCCCGACCCCGACCCCCCTCTGATCCGCGATTCCACAATCCCACAAAAAAAACGCAAGTGAGTCAAGTGAACGTACCCCACAGGGCTGACAGGAAATTGCGAGTTTCGATGTCGATTCGATCGATGTCGATTCGATGGGCGGGTAAACCGGGACCGGGTCTAATCCGGTATGTAGGGCCCTCCTATGGAGTCTTCATTGTCGAGTTTGTCTACTGCTGCTGCTGCTGCTGCTTACAACCTTTTTTTTTTATTTTTTGTATGCCAATATTCTCGCCAATCGGTACTCTGTGGGTTGGTAGGTTGGGTTGGGGAGGTTGTTTGCTTGGACGCCTGCTTGCCTAGGCTAGCCTGCTTGCCTCGCATTTGCCCGCCTTGCCCGCCTTGATGCTGTCTGCCTGCCTGCTAAAAAAAGAAAACTAAACAGCATAATAAAAATGGGATATGCATAAACAAACTAAGACCCTCCCTTAAGCTTGTTCTCTTAAGATCTTCAGTCCCCCCGCCTTTCTCCGGCACGGCGCAGGTTCATAGCGGACACGATATCAAGGCAACCTGTTGGTAGGTTGGTAGGTGGTTGGTGGGGGGGGAGCGAGGCCGAGGCCGAGGAGGTTCAACAACTGGGCCAAGAACCACACAGTTACACAAAAAGCGAATGACTGATGTTGATGGATGAGAACCCCCCCCACTAAATGCCCGGAACAAAAAACAAAAGACTGAAATGCAAAATGCACATACCCGCCGCCCCAAGACAAATAAACCGAGATAGGAAAAAGTAAAGAAGAAGAAAAAAGTAAATCTGATATACCGCAATAAGGACTGGACTGTGGGGGGAGAGGGGGGGGGGGTATCTATGTAAATTGTTATTGTTGTATGCAGCAATTGAAGCAAGTTAAGCAAAAGGCGGTCACTAACCCCCCACCGTACCATACCGCCAAATTGCAAAAGGGAGCCCTGCATATATCTGATGGGTCGCAGTGGATAGGGTCGCAAAAATGAACACACCAGAAACACACGTCGTGAGGAGATTTAAGGGAGACGAGAGAGAGAGAGATGAGCAAAAAAAAAAAGATTGTAGCTATAGAAGTAGCATTTGCATCCGATAAAACAAAAACCGCAACCGCAACCGCAACCAAAAAAAAAAAAAAAAAAAAAAAAAAAGACAAACACCCACAAGATCCGGAAGGAGCAGAAATAAGATAACAGCCAGAAGCAAAAATAAAAATCACAAAAAAGTGCTTATCACCCACCCTCCCCGAAAAAAACAAAACCGAACACGTCCCAAAAGATTCCAATTCCCGTTTCATCAAATATCTCGTAACAACCAAAGGGGCGAAATTCACCACTACTAAAGCAACAAAAAGACAACCTTCATCTAGGCTAACATAAAAACACATGATGGTAATAAACTAATTAGAAAAGGTGGAATTGCGAGTCAGTGATGGCGCTGGCGCATATCCATACCCACCGTGCCCGTGATCCCGTTCCCGGGATCGCGATGAGTGTGAGTGATGTGGTGTAGTATTTGACCTCGCCAAACCTGGCGATACAAACTCAGGTGGTATTCTAGGTGAGAGAGTAGGCGAGTGGTGGTGCCTTGAATGTCTTGGAGGCGAAGCATGGGGAGAGTGGGGCGAATGGCCGGGGTGGTGACTACTCGGGGGTGAGTGCGGGTGGATGCTGCTGCTTGGCGCTGGGGGATAACGGTCAACCCGAGGGTCAGCTCGGGGGTCGATGCCTCCAGGGTAAACGCCCACGGGCCTAAATGGTATGTTAAAGATATTTGCTGCTTTCTGGATATGTTCGGCAGGAAGAGGCGGTGCGAGGCCACCCATAGGGTCGGCGGGGTGTATTGAGGGCGAGCTTGAGTGCGCATAATGGGAAGGTATGCCGCCCTGGGCCTGAGCGATGGCTTCGTCGTCTTCACGGACGTACACCTCAAACGTATACTTCTTCCACGATCCGTTCAAGTTATCGGTGCTTAGGGAGGAAATCAGTAAAAGTTAAAACTTATCATTGACAGTATATCGCTTACCCGTCTGCAGCAGTGCGTATTTCAGGAATAGGCACCTTCTTGTCGGCAACCGGCGTATCAGTCGACGGGCTTGAGTACCCAGAGTCGCAGGGTACATCGCGAGGTTGCATGCGGGACGCCTGTTTCTCAATACTTGGGCTGCTGTGCCTTCGCCTCGGCGCGTAGGCTGCTCCGCTAGACGAGTATGAAGAGGTATGTGTCGGGGCTGACCCTCCATAAGCCGTAGCTGCAGGTCGCATCATCGGGGTCGAGGGAACTTCGTCGCACCTTGAAGTTACAGAGGATCCTCTGCGCAATGGTGGGGTTTTTGAGGACCTTCGTTCGCGGTATTGCGGGGCCTCGGATCCACGATCTCGCTCTCGGCCACCGCGTTCAGCTCTCTCCCGTGCATCCCTCGCTAACCTTTCACGTTCTCTATCTGATGCTTCCGGAACAGGCGCCCTCGGTAGGTCGTCTACGCCCATCTTTGCCTTGACCCTGGCAAGTCTCTCTTCTTCAGCCTTTTTGGCTTCGAGATACCCTGGTCGGACGTCAGATCGGGCGTCGGGTCGGACGTCGGGTCGGGCTTCGGGTGCTGGCGGCGGGATCGGTGCTGTTGGTAGTGGAGCACTGGCGGTCGGTATTTCGTACTGTCGGGCATCATACGATGATTTCCTCGGCGAACCGTCAGCAGTATATCTGTTGTACCCCTTCTTTGGCACTTCATCAGGGTGATGCGTATGTGTATGTTGAGCTTGTGCTTGTGCTTGTGCGTGTGCCTGCGCATATCGAGCCTCCTCATACGCCTCCCTCTCCCTCTCCCTTCTAGCCCGTTCTGCAGCCTTTCTTGCCTCCTCTTCCTTTTCCTTCATCATCATCCGCGCATAATCCGCTGTATCCCTCCTTATATTCTGCTGCTCCTCCGGGGTCCACGAGGACTCCTCCCTCGACCTTCTCTCCCGTCCTTCTGCTCGCTTCCTAGCATGCCTGGCCTCCCTATCTTTCTGTCGCTCATCTGGCGATGGGTTAGTAGCACTTCTCTCCCTTCTCGGCCTGTCCGCCCTCTCCGATGATCTCTCTGCACTACCTGGAGAATGTCTGGTTCCACTCGTGCTTCGATGTGACGTGTGAGGGTGTGCATGGGCCATGTGTGGAGTTTGCATTGGTTGTGGTTGTGGCTGTGGCTGTGACTGTGACTGCGGGGGTGATGGTGGTTTAGCCGCTGCTTCTGCTGCCGCTTTCGCCTGCTTGGCCACTTCTTCGTCGTATTTCCGCCTGCGGCGACTATCAAGCAGGAGTTCATAGGCCTCCTGGACTTTCTGGAACTGAATGGCCTTCTCCTCGCGTAGTGACTCGTCGTGCACTTTGTCGGGATGGCATTGCAGGATTAGTTTCTTGTATGAAGTCCTGATAGTAGCTGTGGCAGCATCATTTGGTATTCCGAGAACGGCATAGGGGTCCGTAGTCATTTTCGGAAGCGCCATAAGGGGGGGGGGGTGTATGTAGAGTGCTGTAACAGACGAGCAGAAACCACTGGTTAAAGTCGTCTAGTTGGGATGTGTAAAGCTACTAGTGGTGAAGGAGGGGGAGGAGGGCTTTTGATTAAGATTAACGATTTGATTGTTGTTGATTGAAAGGGGAGGGGAAGGGGAGAGGGGGTGGGCAGAGGGAGATTTTAATATGCGCTAGTAGCAGTGGCCACTTTTGAGTATTACTACAGGGAACGACGTGTACTCGGTAATGGTAGTTGCAATAGTAGATGCCAAGTATGGAGTAGCGTGGAAATAGTAGATGCCAAGACTGAGTTGTTTAGATCAGGACCGGAATGGAGGACCTGTCGATGGAACGAAAGACGATCTCACCGGATTGAGATTGAGTAGTGCGCGCAAGTAGTCGATTTAGTATTGCAAATAGCCAGGCAACGATTCCAGATGGTAGTGTGAGTGAGTGAGTGACTTATAGAAATAAAATAAACGATTATAGCATCCAGTGGAGTTATATTGACGGTCTACGGTCAATGTGGTTGATTGGACCGCCTCTCTCTGGTTACTTTTCCCTCTGGAAGGATGGAGAAGGAGAAAGAGGGGGTGGTTCTCAAGAAAAGGGGGGGCTTAGTAGAAGCAGTGGTGGTGGCTCGCAGAACCTGCAGTGCGTTGTATACGTAGATGGTAATTCGATGACGACTCAGCTAGCGGGTAATGAAAAAGAACGAAAGAGAAACAAGTACGGTAAGCGTAGAAAGAGTAGTAATAGCAGTAGAAGAAGAAGAGAAAGAAGTAGTAAGTAGTAGAAGAAAGTAGTAGTAGTAGTAGTAATAAGTAGTAGATAGAGGAAAAGGCAAGCCTAAGTTTGTAAGACAGGAGTCTATTTGCAAAAGAGGCTCTAACAACGCAGCGCGGTGGCTGGATAATAGGGACGAACAACTGTCTTGACAGGTTCGTTTCCCGGAGGTTATGATTTTAAAGCAGTCGAGTTGTCCTTTTGAGCAACAGACGAGCAGTCAAATCAGATGGGCGACGTTTCGATTGTTTCGGGGGGAGAAATAGTCGTGGCTGTTTCGATTGCAAGTTAATGCAACCGGGGGAGATAGAGAGGTAGGATTGGGAGGAGGAGGGAGTACGACGGATGAATGTCTATGCCGGACAAGCAACGTGTGACTGGAGAACAGCAGCAGACAAAAATTGAAAGTAAAAGAAGGAAAAAAAAAAGAGGAAGTCAAAGATTTAGTGATGTAGAGAGCACGGAGTTTGTTTTTCGTTCCGAGCGGACGATTGAAGAGAGAGAGCAATGGGGAAGATAGCCCGACCGATAGATAGAAGCGGGGATGATACTATGAGGAGGAGGGGGGTTAATTCGGGGAAGGGAGGGGGAGGGGGGGGTGTAGGTCAACTGAGATGCAAGATGGGGGTAGGGGAAGAGTGGGTGTGGGGAGGAAATAAAAGGTCGTTAGAAAAGAGAAATGGGACTCTCAAGAGAAGAGAAGTGTGAATAAGGTAAGGTATACAGTGGGTGGGGGGGGGGGGAGGAGGAGAAGCGTGATGAGAATATTGACGAAACGACCAGCTTCACTTGTTCGAGTTCGAGTTACTGACAGGCTGGTTGGGGGGTGCGCAAGCTCTATGGGTGAGCGACACTAAGCAACACTGAGCGTGGTATGGGGGTGTGGGTGTGTGGCCCGGATGGGGGAGTGAGGGCGCGATGATGAAAATAACAGGCAAGCAGGGCTATTGGGTATCACTTGTCCAATTCGTGATGGTGGGGAGAGCGGGATGTCCCAAGACCTGCCTGCTGCTGCTGTTGCTGCTGCTGCTACTCTAAGAAAGGTGCTGCTGCTCCTACTCCTCTCCTTACTACGACTACTTCCTGGCTGCCTCGCCCAACTGAACTCTTCTAGCCAGCGACTACGAAAAGGAAAGGGCGGAGGACATCTATTGGCTTACATGCCCTGCGGGGAGCGACCAGCCAGAGAGCAACGCCAAAGCAGGGAAGGGGAGCTCTCAGGCAAGCAAGGGCCCAAAAGTAACCAAACTCCCACTGGTTCATGCCCGCCCCCCCCCCTCCACCCCGAAAGAAGTCACTGCTCTTACTACTACTTTAACTGCCCGTTCTTGCCCTCTCTCTTCAAACCACCAAAAAAATGATCTCGATTCAATACACTTTGATGAGTTGTCCAAAAACATTCAAGAAAGCCCCCGTATCCACCCTTCCCCCTCCCCTAAAAAAAAAAACATTCACTACTATTAAACCCCCCCGAAAGCAAACCTTGACCCCCTCCTCCCACTGCGTATGTAGGTACTCGTAGGGTAATTCTCACCTGAGCTATGGGTTACTCGTCGGAGCCCCAAACCAAACTTTCGTGGATACAAACTACATGTTACCCCGTGATTTATTATTAAATCGTCGCCAATGTAAAATAGGTTCATCTCGCCTGTTTCCATTTTTAAAAAAATAAAATAAAACAAAACCTTCGAGGGGGGTTGGTGGAGCGCCAAATCTAGTTCTGGCCCTTCCCCTTCTTCCCGACCGACTGCTTGATGTGGAAACAATCAAGTTTCCCTCCCCCCCTTCCCAGCCAATCATACATGATTCCTACGTTCCCGGCGCGTATGGGTTCTGCATCTGCGCATGATGGGTGGTGGGAGCGATTCCAGGCCAGGGAGGGAAGGGAGCTTCCTCTTCCTGGTAACTAAAAAAAATATCGAAAATAAAACAAAGATAAAAAAAACGGGTCCTGCAGACCTGATCTGGGGAGGGTGGGCAACGCTTTCACCGCATACAGAAACATAAATAAAATCTCCTCTGCACTCCTCAGGGCGTTTATGGTTTGTGGGATGGTCGAATTGTGGGTGGCTACTGCTACATGCATACAGCTTTCTACTCAGACATCAAACTACTGTTGGACTGAGTTTCGTTAGCCACAACCTCAACAAGCCATAACACCGGGGCTTCACAAGCGGGGCTCAGCCAGCGCCAGTAACCATAGTTTCCAGGATTCCAAATCGGGCACAATTAACTATCCCGCCCCCCAAAAACAGAAAGCTCGCCCCTAACCTTTTCCTGGAAACGCAAATGACACAAATAGACCCCTCCTGGTCCCTGCACCTTCGTGGGTTAGCACGGAATCACCCAGAAGCCCACCGAAAGGAAAAAAATACCCCTCGTTCTGGTGCCGCCGCTGCTTGAGCCGGGCACGCTTCCGTCCCCCAGACGGACGGTCATCACCACAATGTCTGTCGTCCCATCTCAACACCCGCCCGCGAAACCCCTTCAACATGCGGCGGCGGTGGTAATGGTAACTGTTGTGCGACCGCGTGTTGTTGGTCGCCCGCTCCCCCCCCCCCACAAGTGCATTGTACATAATAATTTTTCATTTCTGCAGGCCTACATATACTTACATATGATGATGATGGTGTTGATTATGATGCCTCCTTCCTACCCTTCAACTGCCTGCCCTCCCTGGACTCGCGTCAAGATGCTGTTCCCAGAGAAGCCCTGCCGATTCGCGCGCCCCCAGCCCCAGAAAAAAAACACACCGCATACAGAAACGAAACGGGCCAAACAAATGTTACCCCGAAATTCCCCCCCTTCCACCCGCCGCCAGATGTGCACACATAGCATGGGTCGTGGTGGTTGTGGGTGCACAAGGCCGATTTTCTGACAAGCATGCACTTTGATGCTGGGTGCCGCCTGGCGCATCTGTATATAAAAAAAAATTCGAGTGTCTACAACAGCAGCAGCAGCAGCAGGGCCGAAGTAGCACCGCAGTATGTGCGGAATGGAGATTTCGACTCAGGCTGGCTGGTTGGAGAGGCGATAGATAGAGTATGAGCCGGTATGTATGTACGGTAGGTAGAGAGATAATGAGTGAGTATCAATTGATTAACGTCCGGGAGAATGAACGAACGAAAGGCCCCAAAAAATCCCAACACAGACTCAAGTGTAAATTCCACTACATAACGCGTACAACAGTACATGTATGTACTCATGAGTACGATGTATCTACCATACTTACTTGGGGTTTTTTACTCATTTCTTCAGGCTCCATGCAGGTGCAAAAACGAATATAATGTTTATGTATTATGACATTTGTCTCACTTGACATGATCAGACCCTGTGTCTGTTTGCCGCCGCCCGCCTCAACTACCTAGATGAGTATGTAGTGCTCTACCTATCAGCGCCTGGCGGATAAGGATAAGGGACTCTATGCAATAATCATGCGGGGTCTCGACAACCCCCTCTCCAATACACTTATCTCTTCCACGCCTAGCTTCTCGAAGATCCGTGCTTACACGTGATAAGGGCCTGTCTAGGGTTAGGTGTCTTGTACATGCGCACACCCGGACTGGCTAAGGGGATGGGAGAGGGGAACCAGATGGTATCTACTCAAAGAGGATATTGATATATGATATGATGCGCGGGGTGAATCAAGTTTAAGTTTCTCGGTAAAAGGGTTTGGGACTTGTGGTTGGTTGGTTCATCGCATATGAGGCAGACAAGACATGGATGAGGGAGTGTGGTGATGATGATGCTATGATAGTACCTACATACCTAAATACCAAGAAGTATCGTACATGTAGTTTGTCAATTGTTACTCCAGTCTTTAGGGCACCTTCATGTGACTGTTTCATCGTGTTACCTCACTCACATACCTACCATTCCCAGGGAACATCTAGATATACATAAGGCACTACTAAGTAATCCGCCCGCCTACATCCATTCCCCCCCAGCCTTATCACTGTGTGGAGTTATCGTAGGCGGCTTTTTTTCCACACCTCGCTGGGCTTGCGCGTGATGTCCCTACCGTCCGGTTCCTGCTTTGGATCATGGGGGGGATAAGTTGGGAACGGTATGTGCTACGGTAGATTCTACATTCGGATGGGCATCTCGCCCTGATGCCCTGATGTCGTGATTGACGGAGGCTTAGATTAAAGTATGTTACGTCTGCGCAGAGGAACTCGCACTAGCACGCATGCACGGGGTGAATACATATGTAAGTAGCTACTATTTTCATCCTCTGCTATACTTTGCTCTTACTCTACTTTGGTGACTTCCACATGTACCTAGGCATAGGAATATAAGATATTAATTGCACCAGCCTCGTGGCCCATCGACTGTATCTACATGTATCTAGATGTGGAGGAGGCCAGGAGGACGTAAACAATCACCCGTTCCCCTCGCAACCATGGCCACATATCGAAAACAAGCCCGCTGCATGAGGCACCAAGCTACATAAGGTACATTACTTCGACCTCATCACACGCAGGCACTTGACTTGTGCTTGATGCAGAGTAAAACCGGCACGGCGCGCTAGAGCTGCTCGTACCCTATGTGTTCGATTTCACCGGATGTCTCCTTGCGACAAGGAAGTCTAGTCCCTGCTTGTCACCTACCCCGCCGTGCGCCGATAGAGTGCCTACATTTAGGAGGTATATACTACATTTAGGAGGTATATACCTGCGATAATAGACTGGCAAACCAAAAACAAAACAAACAACTTCAAGTAGAGAGAGTACTAGGCAGGTGGACCCCGCGTTGGTTGTCTCCGCAACGACGAGGGTCAGGGTTGCTAGGAACATCTAGCCCTTGTACTCGCGCGCGGTGATCCCGATTAGTGAGGCGGTCATGACCGCTGATCTCCCGGGATGGAGTGGGGCAGGGCGAGGGGTGTGTGTGCGGGTGTGGAGGGAGGAGGTTTGGTGGGTGCTGGCGTCATTGACGTGATCGATATCTATCTTGACATACCTGAGGGAGATATTGGTACTGTGATGATTGGTATTTTTTTGTTTTTGTTTTACACCATGGGTAAGACTAGGATTTGTAACATGTAATTGATGACGGTAGTATTTCTCCGGGAAACGTGGAGTGGTAAGCATCAGCCCGATGTAAATATGTATGTTTACAATATGTATGTGTGGATTTGGAAATTGTTTGCATATGGCGTTGCTTGCTTGCTTGCGTTGCACGGTTTACTATTTTTCGCCTCTATCGCCGTTAAATAAGTTGCGCATGCCGTCGCTTCTACATACGTACATGTTTCTGTCGCTTGTTCAGCTTCCGGTCGCGCCGAAGGAAGGAGAGAAACGTGGAGAGAGAGAGGGAGTATGCCCGAACCGAGATTTTTCTTCAGCTATTGCTTTGCATTACGTCTTTTGCCTTTGCCTCACGGACAGGAAGGCTAGCGCCCGAGAGGGTTCGTTCGGATGCACGTCAAAATCAAGCAGTGCACATCGCCATCATGTAGTCATATAGTCATGGGCCAAATAACTATCTCCGCGTCGAGCGGAACGAAACGAAATCCTTGGGCGGAGGAGCAGCTACCAATCTCACTTCGTATCGCTTCGTATTTTATGATTTGGCATCGTTCCGAAGTGTTTTGTGGAAGCATTCCCCCAACCCTAATCCTTACCTTATTGCTCTGGGGAAACATTCCACTGTAGTGATACCTACAGTACCCATTTCTGTTGCTAACTAGCTAGTTACTTAGCTGCTGAGGAGAGAATCCCTGAAGATGAAGATGTCACTGAGAGAGAGAGATACGATGGTGCGTGACCGTCGAGCCTGTGGTCTGGGTTGGGGAGGAGTCTAGCATAAGCTAGTCGCGGCAAAGGCGGACGAACCCAGTAAACGAAGCCAACTACTTCATAAATATGACAAAAAAATGGCATTGTGTGCAGGCTTGATTGACCAGGGAAACAAAATGAATGATATTGTTTGGAGGGGTAGCTGCTGATACCGGTGAAGCTTCAGGATACAGACATGGTTACAGCTATTTGGGGCTGGGATGGAGGGTACGTGCAGTATGTATGTAGTTGGCAGCAGGTGGCTCGTTTGGAACGTTACGGACGTTGGTTGGTTACATTTGATGTGTAATCTGGATACATTTGATGTAGTTGGCTAGACTAGAATTAAGACAGGTGTGGCTTAGAGAAGCAAGTATTTGGCAGCAACCGAGGTTGGGCTCCGATTCCTCAACCAATCGCATTCACACCCACTGTCTCTGTCTGACAAGCACTCCATCGATCTGGTATCACGAGAACAGTTTACCATACTTTTCTCCCTCGATAGCCGTACCATACCTACCGGTGGATGAGGAGTAAAAAAAAAAAGGGGGGAGGGGGACAGAGATCTAGAGAAGGGGAAACAATAAATAAATAATGGCATGACTCAGATCAGACTCCACTGGATTAACGAACCCCGCACAACCTTACCCCCCTCCCATCTACCTATCGATCATCTGCTATGCTTGCTTGCTATCTGTGCTAGCTGCGTCGGGATATCGCCAACGAGAGTGGCTGCAATTATCGAAATGGGCATCGTACCCGGTTGATGGTGAACTCTAGGTTAACTAACATTGTGATGCAATGTTGGGGTTAGCACTCAGCTCTATCGTGGGAATTGGTAATGATCGGCTTTACCGCAAAACAAAAAAGATCCCAAACTTCATCGTGAGATGTGCTTTTCCCTTTTTTTCCTTTCACCCCCTTTGCCTTTCCAAATCGCACAAACCTCTTCCGCTTGCAAATTCCTGACAAAGCAAAAGAAAAAAAGGATCTGTCTAGCCAACCGCAACCCATCGGAGAATTACGCCCCATGCCCAGCCCCTGGCCAACGCATCGTATCGTCCCAATAGCTGGATGAGCCAACCTGTCGGGAGATGCAATAGCCCTAGCTAGGGTTTCTGGCGAGAAATACAGGTTTCTTAAAGCTTCTCCACAATCCCGGGCTGTGTTGTTGTCGACGGTACTGGTAGCTTTGACATTGACTGTCAGTAAAGTCACTTTTGTGCAGTAAAGTACTGCCTGTCCGCCGTGATGACTCCTGAATACCTTCAGCAGAGTATCAGAGTAGTAATGCTCGCCGGGAAGCGGGTCGTACTGAAGTATGGTCGAATTAGAACAACAGCGTATCTCTAATGCCGCTCCGGGGTAGTTTTGAAAAGATCAAATATCTTTTTTTCTCTCCATCAGCGGGAACGAGTTCTACATACGTTCATTCAATTGGAGTTGATACAAAATGCCCATCATCTCCCCCTAGCTTGTTTCAGTGCAATCCAAGATCCACTCCCTCAGAAGACACCTTACAGCACATCTGAAACCCGATAGGCAAATACTAGAATGATCTCCCGGACGGAACACGTTGATTGACGTTGCTCCCACCATAACAACAACACAGAGTAGCTAGCCCTGTCGCGTGGCCTGACCTGTTTTTGATATGGAGGAGGAGTAGGAGGAGGACTCCCCGATCGTGGATGGGATTCGAGTGCTTTCATATCGGTGAATTTGGAGCTTGAACAGTTCGTGAAGAATGGGGGAGTGGTACATCCCTGGTAGCAGAGCTCAGGTGGCAATTGTTACGATACTTATTGGGGGGCCTGGTTACAGGGTCGTCTCCGTCTTTGTCGATTCTTTGACTACATGCTTTACTGACCCTCAGGTTTTTTCCTTTCTTTCCCTCCCCCCCCCTTTTTTTTTACTTTTGATGGATCAGTCACGATAACAGGTAAAATTTTCTGCTACCGTCGATTCCGAACCCGACACGATTTCTACGAGAATCAATTTATCATCGTTGTCGTTGTCGTTGTCGTCGTCGGTCACCCGCCGCCTCCGCCGTCGTTACTCGAAACGTGGCTACCAACCATTTATTCAACCCTTCCATCGTCCATCCCGTGTAGATGAAGCTTCCATTTTCTCTCCCCTACGTACCCCCGATCCGATCTCCCGCCGTGATCAAAATCCGGGGATAGCCAATTTGCGGGGATTGCGGGGATCCGTCTGTTGGTAAGGATGGTTAGGTACGTACCGTACCGTGCCCAGCTAGTTAAGGGGTGCTGCGCACGTAAAGTACGGAACCAGATAAAGAGCGGAAAATGGAGGACGGTATATACATATCACGATAAGTCGATAACCATAGTAAACCACGATGTTCGCCGCAACACGTGCCAGAATAGCTTACGGGGGGCAAACTATTGGCTCGCGAGGATGGCCAGTCAGAGGATGGAGCTCTACAGCAGCTGGAGTAACTGGCTAGAGCTTACCTACAGCCAGCAGCAGGCAGCAGCAGGCATCATCATGAGACATGCAGGGGGACGTAGACTGACGTAGGGTAACTGCTCTGCTCTAGACAGAGTCCCTAACAGCTTGGGGCAGCTGCACTCACTGGATGTGGAAGCAGAATGCGGCCCCGCGAAAGAAGGTTTGGAATGCGTCTGCCGATGCGGCCAGAGACCCGCCGAGCGATGGGGATTGGATAAGCTTCCCGAGCCGGCGGGTGGGTGGCCATTGGTACGTAGGTACATACATGTACCTACATAAGGCCTGTGCGTTTTTGCCCAAGGTGGGAGGGTGGGGGGGGGGGTAAAATTATTTTATTTTATTTTTTTCTAGGCGTTTAAGTTGTACCTGTGTAGATAGAGACAATATGGCCATGTAGGTACGTACCGGGGGATATCAGATAAGAGATAACGTGTATTGTATCTTGTGTTGCTGCCGGACTGCGTCATGATTCATCACTCTATGTATCTCGAGCTCGAGCACCCGCAAGCACGTTGGCTAATTCATTGAGTAAGCACAAGCACGTACTCTGCATACATAATCTTACTCTAGTGTAAGCTAGTATGTACTCTACTCTACAGGTAGGCAGGCACGGAACAAAGGAAGTCATAACGGTCGACCTCCCAGCAATGCACATGTCCTGCCAGTTTTTCCTACTTCAAGGTACTCTACTCTATTTTCTTTTCCTCCGGGATGCTGTCTCACCGAGAGGGCAGCAATATCGATAGGGATGTAGGTACATATATGTGGCATATCTTTCTGCAACTGTGATTTTTTTTTTTTTTTTGGGGGGGGGGGCGGCAGAGGGGTGAAAGAGTCTGTAGAATACCTACCTAGAACCTACTCGGGGCAGGCAGGTAAATAGTACCTGACAATGCAAGGTTTGTCTCTTTTTTTTTTTGCAGTAGTTCTCGCCTAGTCCTCGCACCCATTGGAGAACCAGAAACCCTTCTTGTCCGGTGTTTTTCTACTTGCCTGCTCTACTCTTGTGCCTATGTACCTACCTACCTACCCACCCACAACCAACCTAGAGTCGCACGGGAAATAAGCTTCGGGTGGACCCCACGCTGCCTGCAGATGTCACACCGTGTCTGTGTCTGTGTCTGTCTCCCTCTGTCGACAATAGGTAGGTAGGTACCGGCACTCGTGTCTGCGGATTGGTTGTATGTACTTTCTGCTGGCTCATGGGGGAAGAAGAAAACACAGACATTGTGACAGCGAGAAACCCCCCCCGCCCTCCCCCCACTTGTGCTCGAAGGAAGTGCGATAGGGATGTAGGTATATAGTTATGGAATTTAGAGAAAAGTAGGCAGATAAAGTAGGGATGTGCTCACTCTGCTCTAGACC
Source organism: Morchella sp. 2016-103 (assembly GCA_024713925.1). Taxonomy (NCBI): domain Eukaryota; kingdom Fungi; phylum Ascomycota; class Pezizomycetes; order Pezizales; family Morchellaceae; genus Morchella; species Morchella sp. 2016-103. The sequence continues at coordinate 239,055 of JAMGZF010000017.1, read as the reverse complement.
TGCAAGAGCAGAGTGAGACAAACTCACGATCTGGAGAATCCGACGGCATGCCTTCTTCTGCTCTGCTCTGCTCACTCCCGGAAGAAGAAAGTATACATACATGCGTACTCTACCTAGGTACTCGTAGTGTCCTGACGTTTTTGAACGCGACTGATATTGCATACCATACAAAAATATACCAAGCTCCTGGTTTTTAGTGTATGCAATAGTAGCCCAGTTCAGAAACGTCAGGACACTACGAGTACTCTACAGCGGGTGGTGGCCAGCTCGGCGAGTAGAGTAGGAGTCGTACCTACTTAAGTAGGTACATGTAAAGTACCTACATACTCTCTGCTCTGTAGAGTAATACCGGTACCTACATGTAGCTAGTCAGCTAGCTGGACAGATATCATTACAAAAGAGAAAAAAAAAAAAATTCTCTCGAACCCCCCCTCCCTCCTTACGGGCCAATATAACTTCCTCACCGCTCGCACCCCACCCACCCACGGCGACGACGACTCTGGGAAGGGAGAAAAAAATAAAATAATTAAAAAAAAAAAAACCACACACCAGGACACTGGAACGCACCACACCACCACACCACACCGCACCGCACCGCACCCGCACGCCCCGACCCGCTCCGCTCCCGTCACGTATCTCATCTGCTACTAGTAGGTACTACTCCACATACTCTCATTATTCCTCTTCTTTTCTTCTTCGGCGCGTCATGACAACATACATACACATCTGATATGTACGCATGTACTGATAATGATATTGTAAACCTTCTGCCGCAAGCGGAAGGTCCAGCACGTCGCTCTTTAGCGCCCCCGCTACGATTCGCTGGATAAACGCCCTGCAGGTCTCCTCCCCCGTCGTTGATAAATCACCCGCGCCAGTCAGTTTGGGGGGAGGAAAATTTTCTTATAGGCGATCTCGAGGTAGGTATATATGGTAGGCGCCGTTGGGGTACGTGCGTTGCTGCAGTGGTTTAGAGTAGGTAGTTTAGAGGAGGTATGTAGAAGAGAGAAAGCGAGGTACACCGGGTAAAGGACAACTCATACAACATCTGTAGGGTCAACGTCCATCCGTGAAGGAAAAAAAATAGTGTTTTTTTTTCTTGATCCAGTGGATGGATGGATGGATGGATGGATTGCATGTGGCATGTGGCAGACGCAGGGATGCCGGTAGGTGAATACTCTACTCAAGTGTGTTCTGCTTCAGCTAGGGGGGCAAAGGCTGCAACACCATACATTGACATCTATATGTGTGGATTGGAGTTTTTTGTTGGGCGTGCACCGCACCACCGATAGTGAAGGAGAGGAGAGATTGTATGTACCGGGGGCGGGCGGCCGGGTGGGATGCGTCTAATCAGATCAGGCACTACCCTCTTAGACATGTACTTTAGAGTCGTGAGATGGCCGCTGCTGTTTGAGCATATTATTCTGGTGATTGATAGTCGTGTGTTTAGTATTCTTCTCCCTTCGGACTGGGGAGCTGGTGATATAATGTCTACATGGCACTCTAGATTAGATAGCAGATAGGCGCCTGTGGGTGCGTGGGTTTGGTTCGGAATATCTAATCGAATCTACATACCCATCCGGCCCGACCTCCGTCGTGGAGAAAGATCTCCGGGTGCCCCCTACGTAGGTGTAAGTACCTCTCTCCACGTCGACATTGAGCATCTACCCCTACTCTCGGTACACACCCTACGTCTCCACGGGTTAGTATTCCATAAGAAACCCATGATAGACAGACATTCGGTCATCCTGCCTATGCCTAGCTAGCTAGCTGGGCCTCGGTATCAAGCCGCAAAGCCCGCAATCCAGAAGCTTCGACGTCCCCACGTGGAGCTGGTTGCCCGCCCACGCCGGAATCTGAAATCTGATACCCGTTCCCGGATGATCCTGGCACATTGGGGAGAGATATCCCGGAGGGTGTGGTATGGCATGGGTGCAGATCAGATCTCGCACTGCTTATTTGGTACTGGATGATCCACGAACGAGTCCAGTTGGCAAGCTAGGGCCAGTTGGGGTGGGGATACCTTGAGTAGGGCACCGCAGAGTTAGTACCCAGAGTAGGTAGGTACATGTATACGCCAATGTTCTATCACCCCTTATCGGAACACAAGAAACACTGAATAGAGGAAAGGGTGGATTGATGGATAGAATAGGTGTAGCCGGATCCCGCGCGCGTTAGCGAGATAGAAGGTGGGAATTCCCTTGCTAGCTACACGAACCGGGCCGGATACGTGCTCTGAACGATAGATGCGCGGCGAGGGTGTTTTATCCTCAAGCGGAGATATTTGGAACGCCGAGGGTTCTATCTCTTAGTAATTTGGGTCATGGATGATCACTCGTGGCTCTCGCTGAGGTGCCGGTTGGTTTCAAGTACATACAATGTGCAGTTAGACCTCAAAATTATCATTACCAGAGGAAGGGACTTTATCTGGCCCACGGGACGATAGACGTAGAATGTACTGAGCTTTAACTTTCTCTTGCGTCGGTTGTTCGTGGTTGCTCCTCATCATAGAATCTGTGATTGTGCGTGTAGAGGCTATGAAGGCAATTCTATTGAGGAGGTTACCCCCCAGAACTCCCTTTTATCCTTGACTCGCTCACCGTTGGGATCACCACATTGACTAACCAACGGATTCAACACCAATTCAAAACTCAAAGTTGCAATCGGACCTTAAGCCATGGAGAACACAAACCAAGCGGCCATCGACCTGTACGCCCCCATCGCTCTTGATCACACCAGAGACCAGTACGCAAAAGCTAAACACGACCTCAAGCAACAGAGCGCCCAGGTTATTGAATTGCAGGAGCACCTCATCAGTAAGCAGGCGGACGAAATCGAGGCACAGCAGCTGTTGGTTAAGCAGAAGGGGTTCACCATCCTCGAGCTACAACAAGAGCTGGAAAGAGCACAGGGCTTAGATGCGGTGGTCAGAGACAAAGAGTACACCATCAGCGGGCTACGAGACGAGCTAGAAAGAGCACGGAGATTAGATGAAGAGAAGGATGCCACTATCATAAAGTTGCAGGAAGCTCTGAAAAGGATGCAAAGTACCTTGATCAGAGAGAAAGACATAAAAATCCAAGAGCTGCAGGATGAGCTTGAAAAAGTGCGGAATGTGCTAACGAGTATTGTTGATGTCACTACACTAATGCGGTTCAAAAGTGCTTCACAAGATATCCAAGCTCGCGAGGGATATGGTGACGGTAGAGGCGGGGATAATATCATACAGCAGAATACTGTTTCTCATGCTATTTGCAGGCCTGCCACAGCTATGAGAGTGGATAAAGAGTTACCTGCCATGCCTCCGGTCATGGATCATTTGATGGCTGATGATCTTGACATAAAACCCAGGATGCCGCCGGTAGTACCCCACAAGGTTCCAAGACCTATCGCAATTCCAGAAAGTTCTCAATCTCCAATCCTCCCACAATACGTCTACAACTATCTAAATACCCCCGATAATCCAGACGTCTACACCTCGCGCTCCTTATTGACCTTATCATTACCTACACAGCCTCTCCAGTACCCCATCAAGTCAGATTCACCAACTGTCCCAGTCAATCACGACAATATAGCCGCCAAGTCTGCTCGGTATCAGCGGTACACCTCTCCTTTAAGCAGCGCTACTGAAATTGCCCCCCCGCCGACACCGGCGATGATTAGTGCTCGCCAAGGGAACCTACCGCCTGTGCCGGAAAGGAGAGTGCCGTCACGAGAGGGCGGGCTCCGCAGTTCGATATTAAGCACTTCGTCATCAATTCCAGTACAGAGGAATGTCCCCCCAAGAACAGTGTCATTTACCCTGGAAAGGCCCCAGACAGCAAGAGAGTCAACAGAAATGGATCATAATGAAGAAGAAGAGATGAGAAAGAAGATTCGTGCGGCGGCGGAAGAAAGGAAAAAGGCCGCGTTTGGGCCAACGGATAGGATAGAAAGGGATTCTACCGTTCTCACCTACATCACCACCGAGGGTTCGACGGGGTCGGAAACTTCATCAAAAAAGCCTCGCCGGTTTGGGAGCACTATCGAGGGTTTGGGCAAAAGGTCGTCTGATTCCAAGAACAAAAAGAAAGCTGGTATTCAGAAATCAGAAATAACTCACTTATCTTTCAGTCAGCCATTGGAGGTAGTGCAGGAGATGAGAAGCAGATTCGCAGAATCTCTCGAGAAGGAGACTACAAGCGGTTCGGAGTTCGAACGGATAACTGGAGCGGCTGCTAAAAACCCACCGAGCCCACAGAAAGAAGATACTCCTGGTGGAGCTAAGAAAAACCGTGACATCAAGACAACTAGCAGGGTCATGGATAGAATCCGTGGATGGAAGGATAAAGGATAAGGATAAAGATAAGGCCGACAAGGGGAAGGAGGGATAACGTGATCTGATTGTTGGATTTATTCCCTTGGGTTTGGAAACGAGGAATGGTTTGGACATGTTTGTGGACTTTAGTCGCTCAAAGATTCCAAGTGTCTCTTGTGGTATAACTATTTTGTGTAGGCAGAAAACTAGGGGCGGTTCTCATCTATTGTTATTAGCGTTTCTTCGAGTACATAAGACGCTGGGGTTGTCTTTTCTTTTTTTGATGATATCCTTATCGATAAATGGTAATTGGATATTGGCACCTACATGTATTTATTGTTAGAGTATAGTTTTAATTAATATTAGCCCTCGAGCAGCGGTGTTCCCGCATAGGGTTGCGCGCGGGGAAGCTGGAGCTAGCTTCTATCCCCCGGGGAGATGGCTGGGGGATTCGCAAGTACTAAATTTATAAATCCAAAGATTGTTGATGAATCTTTCCGGTCCATCATCGGATAGAGATCCCATTATTCGACAAAGCTGGCGGTTTAACTTCCTGAGTATCATATCATGTAGATAGTATGCCACATTCGGCTCCTAGGTGAACTAGCGGGAACCAAAGCTTTTAGCTATTGAGTTAGCATCTCTTCAATCCCTCTTTTTGGGGCTTCACCGCGACAATCACTTGTCCCTCGGTGTCTCGGCTTCTCCGTTATTGGTGATGGGTAGGAGATAGGATTTAGCCATGTCTGGTCAGACCTTGTTGAAGAACTGTTGTTGTGTCGTGATGAAGTTCAAAGGGTGATGCGGGGTGTCTTAAAAGCGGTCGTAGGCAGGAGAAAGGTTTGAGCTAGCGCCAACTAAAGAAACAAACGGGACAACAAGGCAGCAAAACAAGGTACGATGGCCGCGAGTCCCGAGCCGACCCGCATATGAGCAAACAGAGATTGAGGCTTCCAAGCCCTCGCGGTTACGCGGGTGTAAGCAGTGATGAGATCTCCTGGCATTGTAGTACATTTACTGATGAGGTATAACACTATCCCCCGGGCTCAAGCCGGCCAACTGTAGGATTATAGGATACCCCCACCAGTACTGGGGATCTTATTGTCTAGGTGAAAGAAGAGTTGTTTCCCCATCATAATATTTGCATGGTGTCTTAACTAACTGACAACATCTAGATACATGTGCCTACAAATGGCTGTCTTTTATTACGAACATGTCCGCTCAGTTCCATCTTACAATGAGATACCGGTCCTCAAAGTGATGCAACGGCGATAAAGAACCACAATTTCGCAGCTATTGGCCGCCATGCCCAAGTTTGGAGATGCGTGTGATCCATATAGATCGAATCGAATCAGACAGGGCTATAGAGTCAAATGAAGCCCGCCAGAGGCTAAAAAAGTTGACTTTCCTACTTATCAAAGACCTAAATGACGCCCGCGGGAGTTTAGTTTGTAAAGTAAACTCTGTCCCCCGAAGCGACCCCGACAGCAGCCTTTCTGGCACCGGGGAGCTCCAAATACCCGCAAAAAGATCACACCAAAAGTCGGGACGATAATGCTCCAGCCACTCCGGTACTGTAGGAGGGCTGGGTACGGGGCCATCCGGAGATTTCCCCGTCGGGAGGAGGTGTTTTTCGTGAGCGGTATCGTAAACCCGGCTCTTCAGAACGTCTGCTAGGCCTACATCGTCTTATCTTGCGTACAAATACCAAGCCATAACTACATACAGTACTATATAACAAAACCCCCTCCCAAGAACAGATGATTTCTCTCTCCTCGGGAATCAACTAACCACCTCCTCAGGAGGTAAGTGCTGCTGCAGCCACTGATGCCATACTCCAGGACAGCTGCGCTGCATTCGACTTACGGTAATCTTCAGAGCCAAGGAGCCCAGTGTGCACCAGAACGTAAGACGCCGCCGTTGAACAAGCCGCACATCCACTTCTGGTAGCTAAGTACCTAGCTAGGCCCACATAGATAGACAAGCTCCACCCATACCGGCCTGGAACTTCACCCACAGCCACAGACAGCTCTGGCGGCCGCAGCTACACCCCCGGCCCGACAGCGCCTTCTAGCGGGTACCGCGTGGAAAGCAGGTAAAAGCCTATCTGCATATTACCTCCCAGCTCCCCTTCAGCGCTTATTAGTTCCGGTACCAATGGACCGCTGATAGAGCGGTGAGCGTGTAGCGGTGGCTACTGAAGAGGGTCCCATACCGCGGGTGTATTCAAGGAAGATTTCATTTTAGTTTTCAAGACAGGGCCGAAGACCACTAGCTGTACATGTGGGAACCATGATTCAAGGCCGCTCTGGGGGTTTTTTTTTTCAGAATGCTGGATGATCGCGTCTTGATACTAGCCAGCTGCTATAAGTAACTAGCTACTTCACGTCTGCCTGTAGAGTATCTTTCCCTCAATATCAGGACTTGCAACACTTATCGGTTTAAGTACATTCAATACCACAACTACATCCAGCTACCATATATCAATGCACCCACAAGACGCATCCCCCTCTCCCACACCAAGGCCCTCCACACCCCCAAACGGCTACACCCTCACCCTAAACCTCTCGCCATGGTCCTTCGCGCGCCTCTTCCACTCCTCCCCTCCGTCACCGCACCGCACCCGCCCCCACCCGCAGTCCGCGACACCCCCTGACACGGCCGACCCATGGTACACCACCAACCACACTCCCAGCCGACGCTCCCAGCACCACCACGACAGCCCCGAAACAGACGAATCAGAATGGAGCGACCACGCCCACAGCGACGGGGAGCTCTCCCTCCTCTACGCCAGCCCCCGCAACGAGCCCTCCCTCCTATACACGGTCCGCAACAGCCCCGCGCGCTACACCGCGTGGGACGACTCGGACCTCCTGCAGCTCGACACGCCGCCACGGCCCCTTAGCCGCGTGGTTGAGGAGGACACGCCCCGGCCCGCCCGCCGTAGCAGCTACCTAGTCGTCGAAGAGGAGTACCGTCTTGAGCTCCCGAGCCTGTGGGAGTGGCGGTGGGCCGTGGCGGCGGCGGCGGGCTTCTTCGTGGGATGGGGCGCGGCGGCGTGCGGGCGGTATGGGGTCTCGGTTGTGGCGGCGGTGGTGTTTGTGGTGGCCGTGAGGTGGGCGTGAGTGGGTGTTGGGTAGTGTCAGTTTTTGTTTTGGAGTTTTGGGTTATTTGTGCGGGGAGGAGACGGAGAGCAGCATATAGAGGTACTGGCAGATAGATCGTTAGATTAGAGAATTATAGAAGCTTTCTGAACTTGAGATAGACTTTGGACGTGCCTGGTTGGGGTGTGTAGTATCATGAGATATCACTCAGTGTGTCAATGACCGAACAACCAAAACTTACGTAACACCCCACCGAACTCCGTCTACATGAACAACCTCATCTGGCCAACTCTCCCCAAAATCCCCGCCACCTCAGAACCTCCCCCGCCGCGCCATAACCCGCAACCAGGTCATCGCCCCTTTTAGTGCTGGACCCGCCAAGACAGGCTTGTCAAGATGGAGTGATGGAGTAGTAAGCAGGGGGACCTGTGGTTCTTGTTCTAATAGTCTTTATATTTAGCGGTAGTGCATGGGCCTTCAGAGAACCCAGTTACATAATTATAACCAGATAGGTACATGTAGGTAGCAAAACCGGCCGCGGGGGTCCCGCCATGTAGCCACGGGCGGGGGAAATAACTTATATGGGTGATAAGAATTAAGCGGAAGTTAAGTAGCTACATACATACACAGCTACATATTCGACTGCGCTCGGTACTGGGTAGTTGGCGGCGTTTCCTTTCTCTGCAAGTGGATACATGTGGGTAAGTAGCTACAGCGTAAAAGGTTTTGCTATATATGCACGTGTATGTTCCTATCGAAGTGAGTGCGGGATAAACACGAGTAAAGGAGTAGAGGTGGAGGGTTAGGGTTACGTCCCTCGACCTCGCACGTCGGTCCTCACTCTCCGACCCCAGGCGCTACCGTTCACTGCAAGCTGGCGGCGGACGGGTGGATGGAAGGGGTGGGTCTATGCCTGTGTATGTAAAGGCCCCACCCGACAGCTTGGTGGAAGTTGCCCCCCGCTGCGGTGTTTGATCGCGCCTTAACTAACACCCCTTCTTACGACCCAAAGACTGTGTTCATTGTACATGTGTTGTGGTTCTGCACGACCGGTTCCACCTAGCTATGTAGTTCGGTAACTGACCCCCACGAAGACCTCTGGGCATGTTCGTACCTAGCCCTCTGGGTCAGTATATAGAACCATGTAGACACCAACCCCAACCGGCCCGCACGCTGAGCAAACAAACAAACAAATGTACCTATGTAGTACACAGTGTGCCCATCACCACGTGTCACTCGACCTCGACGTTACACAACCAGCGCCCCAGCCGCGCCGCACCCACGCCCGCCCGCCAAGCGACGCAGTAATGCTACGGTGAGAGGCGGCGAAGGACCGCATAATGGTGCCTGAGGTGGTGCATGTATGTAGCTATATATATGGCTTGCCTACGGTTCTGTGAAACGGCGGCGCCAGTCATTGGTCCTACCGGGTGGGTGGTGAGGTTGGTTGTATGGACATACTGGAATACTGACTGTCGCCCGTATAAATACCAGACCATGGGGCCGCGGATACGACGCTCGTCTCATCAGCTAGTAGCCGTGGTATCTCGTTCATTCATTCATTCATTCACTCTCTATCTTTTTTGTCTAGTCCCCAGTTCCTTTGACAGGACACTCCCACCATACACTCATTCCACCGTCCAGCCAGCTGCCTATCTTCCCCGCCCACCCACCATGCACTCGTCCCTCCCCCTCCTCCCGCTCCTATCCCTCCTCGCCCCCGCAAGCGGCCACATGATCTTCAACCACGGCGCAACCTGGGGCCTGTCCAGCAACGGCGGCGCCATCGAAACGCCGCTCAACGCCGCCACCGGCGCAAACTGGCTGCACCACGGCGCGCACAAGGACACCGCCGCATCCGTAACCTTCACGCCCGGGAGCAGCCCCTCCTTCCCCGTGACGTGCGGCGAGGCCGCGGGGGCGCCAGACACCGCGGCTGCAAAGTGTACCACCAAGGCCGGTGTGTCTCTCTCTCTCCCCTTGTCTGAGTCGGCAGATGATTGACAGTGTGTAGACTTCCACGGCGGCGGCGGGTGCGCGCTGTCCATTGCGTATACGGGCGGGGCGCCAAAGGCGGAGGACTTTGTGGTCTTCTCCGTCACGCACGACTGCCCGAAGTTCAACAAGTTCAGCCACAACTTCGCCGTGCCCGCCAACCTGCCCGCGTGCGAGGAGTGTGTCTGCGCGTGGCACTGGGTCCCGGACCCGAGCACCTCCGCGGACGAGTCTGTATGTTCCCCTCTCCCCCCCCCTTGGGCGTAGCTGGGTGGTTGGCTGACTTTTAGTGGGTAGTACATGAATACGTTCAACTGCAAGGTGGGCGGGTCGACGAAGGGGAAGATCCAGGGCGGCAGGAGGCCGAATTACTTTGGGGTGCAGGGGTATCTTGGGGGCGGCGGGGAGAGGCCGATGTATAAGACGACGTTCCCGGACGGGGCGCAGAAGATCACGCTTGCGGGCGCGGGGAAGAGGTGGGTTGCGTAGGTGGGGGTGGCATGTAGATAGCTGGGTTTAATGTTGTAGATTGGTTGGGCGGAATATAGACTCTTGCTTGTGCTGCTGGTATCGTGAGGTGGTGGTGCTCGTTGGTTGGGTGGTTGTGCGTCCGAGAGGACTGGCTACTAGGTCCCCTGATTGCGGGATTCAAGGCTTGAGGATCAACTGTATAGGAGATACGGTCACGAAATTGGTCAGGTTTTGGGCAGTAGAGGTGCTTGTGACTGTCTGCAGCAATTGCAGCGTCGATATTGGAGTAAGATGGAATATAGCTATATTGATCTAGAGAAGCTAGAAAGAGGCCGTGAGGCACTGATATTTCTTGAGGCATGGGGGGTCAGGAGGCGAGAAAAGGTTGTTCCAAAAGGTCGACGCATACGGGGAATTCGTTTCTTGCTACGGGTTCGATCGAGCGATAAGAAAACCTTGATCTTCAATTCTGTAAATGTAAATAGTAGCTACCTAGATCCCTTGAGCGCCCCGGGGGATCAGTACCCCTCAGGAGGCGGGAGTAGCTTGATGTATCGGTCGCTGCTCGCCGGCCTCGAGGTTTGTGGGTTCTACTAGCTGTCACCGCCCCTCTTCATACATTGGCTCTAGTACACATAGCAGCAATTGTGGCTAGATATAGATTCTCATTAAGGATCTAGGAACGTTGATTCATTGATCCATGGAGCTATATAATCGTGCCAGTCTCGAATACCTACCCAAGCGAGACAAAGCTCCAGATCCATAAGGGTGTAGAAACATGTGTGCTTCGAGAGCACGTTTGCATAAACCAGACCCAACCGGGTTGAGCCACCCACCCGCATCCGCTTCGTGCCGCCTCAAACGTTGGTGCCGCTCGTCCGGTAGATGGGCGTGGATTATTTCGCGGAGTCACATGGAGTGATATACCGCCGTTTTTGAAACTGTGGTAGTGATGATGTAGAGTTTGTTGGGGTGGTGCCTTCTTTCGGGACTGCACATGTAATTGCATTACCTGAAACTGAATGTGGGCTTCACGGTACCTACAGTCCTGCCAAAACGGGTTGCCGAGACAACCACCGTCTTGGCACACCCACCATATCAACGCGTCTCCCCCTCCCCTTCCCTCCCTCCCCAAGCATCACGGTACGCCCCCCCCCCCCCATATCCCAGCTCTATCTAACAAACGCCCCAGGCAACGAGGGATCTCAGTGACGACACAAAGAGAGCACACTACCGCAGTCCTCCCCTCGACGGGAGCAGACGCATCATGGGTGACCACGAACAGAAATCGGAGCGACCCTCGCTGTCCTGACGCCCACCCGCCTAGGCCGCCCGCCTTCACCGCCCCCCCCCCCCCTCCCCAGGCTTGCTCTATCGGCGGTGCTGGAGACACTGCAAGGCACATGACGATAATAGGGATAGCCCCCACCCGGAGACCACGCCGAGCTGTTGGACCGCACCCCCAGTCCCCTCAGTAGCGGAGGCCAGGAGGCCCTGGCGTTGTGCAGACTGAGTCTAGCCGACCCTCGGCAGCTTGTCCTACGCGACGGGAGGCGGTGGTGCGCCCGCAGGTGGCAAGGTCGGTGATGGGTAAAAGTAGTTTTCAATCTGATGCTGGTATGTCGCCCCCCCCTCTCTCGCTTCACCTTACTGACTGACGCCACAGCGTCTCTCCATATTGCCCGGAGTGCATGTCCTGTCCGGAGCGCCCATGGCGTTTCGGGGGGGGGGGGGGGGGCGGTGCGGGCTGCGGCCGACCGCAGAACTTTGCCTCGTGATGACAAAAATCAAAAGCCAAATCTGACTGCTGAACCCGGGCCCGCTTGCGCGGGTTGGCTCCTTTGGGGCTGGCTTGTGTGGTGGGTTTTGTGGTTGGCGGTGTGATCAGAAACATTTGAGAGCTATATTTTTATCTGAAGGCCCCCCCCTTTTTTACCACTCTGTCTTTCTCTTGCTTGTTTGGCCCTTGGGGAGTTTTGTATGTAGTTTTTTTTAAAAGAAAAGCTTTTTATTCCATCATCTATATTGACCTAGCCCGCTCATCTATATTGACCTAGCCCGCTCATCTATCTTCTGATCCTGCTCATCTATCTTCTAACTCTGCTCATCTATCTTCTAACCCTGCCCATCTATCTTCTAACGCTGCCCATCTATCTTCTAACCCACTCATCTATCTTTAATCTAACGCCCCATACACACCACCACTCACCACACAACCCCATCCTCCCACCTCACGCCCGCCGCCCGCGCCATATCCTCCCACCTCCCAGGCTCCACACAGACAACCCTCGCCACCCGCTGCGGACACACATACTCCCGCCACCCGAGCATGCCCTTCAGCAGCAGCAACACAACGTACCCGAGCACGAGGCGGAACAGCCACTCCTTGGCGGTGGCCCAGATGGCGCGTGGGCGCTTGTGCAGGACGCGGCGCGGTGGTGGAGACGGCGAGCGGGGTGGGGATGGGCGGTGGTGGTGGGTGTGGTGCTTGCATGTGCGGGGTTGGGTCATTTGGGTGTTGGGTTGGGTTTGTTTTCTTGGGCTTTGGTGTTGCTGTTATTGGTAGGTATGATACGATGCTGTCACTGTTGCGTTGCTTGGATAGGGAGGTAGATATGAGGGGCGGGGTGGTTATATATCACCGTGCGAAGTATCAAGAGTAGCTGTGGGGGTGTCTTGAATGTTAACGTCGTACATCATGGAGGTAAGTATGCCGTGTCAAGGCTGCATGTAGGGTCTCATGAAATATGCCAAGCTGCGGTCGGTAATGGCCGGTAGTTAAGTGGGTCGTCGGTATATGCATCATGTAATTATGTATGTATGTAGGGACATTTCTTAGCTTTAAGAGGGCCCTAATCCTGAGGGGAAAAGATAATACCGTTTTACGGCTTTGCAGGTAGGAAAGCTCGTTGGGAAGTGTAGGTAACGGTCGTCTCTTGTTGCGTTTGCATTAAACACTGCATTATTAGTTCTTTTTGGGATATTGGAGTGCGTGTTAGTACAAGCCCTACGGATCTTGTTGCCTTTCAACTTTCCGTACATGGGCCGCGCGCGCCTTTACTCCATACTTTTTTTTTGTAGCCCCTAACCGGCCTCCCCGACTGCTGCGTCGCTACATGTGCCCCGAGTGATAAGTCATGACGCGAACACGTGAGCCACCGCCATTGCGCCATCAGACCCGTTAATTAGCTACAGCCAGGCTGATCAAATTAAGACTAGGTTCAATTGTGATAACAGCGAAAGTTTAGCGCGAATATGTATGTATGTACAGCCGCCCATGGCCTAATATAGCGCTGCCGGTGCCCTCTATCAAGAGACGTTAGTCTACACCGTACCGCCGGTTTTTAGTTTTTTCCATAGGTACCCTGTGCTGCGGCTGGTGGCTAGATCTGAGCGCCTTTGGGTGCTGCGCTGCACTGTTGGGTGTCGTAGCCTGTCGCCTGTGCATGTGTGGTTGGGCGCTCTTTATAGCGGTTGTTGTGTATTTATTACTTTGGCGGGGGGGGAGCGGTGGTGGTAGTGGCGTAGCAGTAGTGGTCTATGGGGGCGTTGCCGTGGTTAAACACCAAACCAATGCCAAGACGCTCATCGAGTGAGCGCCCGTGACGCTAGGATCATGGAGGGGGCGGTTTGGGGCAATCCTATTAGTGCGGAAGATCATGGGGAATTTTGCGCATGGTTCAAGTAAAACAGTCCTCTAATATCATTAATTAAGCTACGACTACTCTCCTCCTAATATATAAGAACGATAACCATACTACAGCACTACTACCACATCCAAGCCCGCCGGAATCGATCCTGGCGGGCCAGTACAACGCTTCAACTACAATACCTCTATCTCTAAAGTAAAAGCCAGTCCCACAACGCAGCAAACCAAGTCCTCAACCAATCTAAGCCCTGCAGCCACCCACACTGAGTGTCCGAAGCCTACACGCCAGCGCCTCCTCCTCACCCGCCGACAGCGCCGCCGCCCTCCTGCGCTTCACCCGCCCCCCACCACCCGCACTCTTCCTCTTCCCGTTCTTCGTCGGCGTCTGGTAGCGCCCCTCTGTCCCGTCGTCTTCCTCTGCACTCCCAGCACGGCTCATCTGCACGCCGGGGCTATGCCGGAGCTTTGCATACTTGCGGTAGACGTTGTTGACGATGACGCCGCGGCTGGGGCGGAGCGGGGGGTAGCTGTCAGCGGGGGCGTCCGGGGAGCTGGCGCGCCCGGATTCAAGCTGGATGGATTGCAGGAAGGTGAGGCTTGGGTCTGCGGCGCGGAGCTCGTCGTCGAGGGAGGGGCCGGTGGCGCGCAGCCGCCTGGGGGTCTTGAAGGGCGGGAGGGCCGCGGCGGGGGGGTTGAAGAGGCGGGTTGTGGGGGGTGGGGGGGCCGCGCAGTGGAAGGGGTCGCTCTCGATGGTGTAGAAGCAGGTTGGGGCGCTGCAGCTGGTGTCGCGGAGGGTGGTGGTGCGGTGGATGTGGGCGCTGGGGAGGAAGCGGGCGGTGGGGAGGGTGCAGGTGGTGGGGCACGCGGCGTGGACGGTGTAGCTGATGTGCCCGCAGACGTAGATTGATTGGTTGTAGATGCACATTGTGGTGGCTGTCGTGGTTGGGGGGGGGGCTGGAAGATGGGTATGTTGGGTTATGGAGACACGAGGGGATGTAGTGTAGCTCTTATAACTTGCTGAGGAGCGGGATTATAGAATACTCGCGCTGTATTTATATCGGATTCTATGATCGGTGGGTTATGCGCGTCTGGTGCATGGTTGAATGCATAGTATATTCAAGGCAGCTTTCAAGTGATGCAGGCTCGCACACTATTCGGGAGCTTTGTCGCCTTTGAAAGGGATTCAACCGACAGACGGTGATTGTATTGGTTGTGGGATGCATATTGGCATGTAGGATTTCGGGTTTAGTTGTGGGAGCATCTTGAAAATGGTAGGGTTAGGGGTGGTTCAGGGCCTTGGCAACTCGATCCTAAAACGAAGTATAAAGAGGTTATATACATTCCTTATATATATATCGTAGTTTATATATACTTTGAAAGACAATATAGTCGGGGACCACGGATTGGGTTGGTTGACTGCCAAGCAAGTAAAACCCCAGGAACTATCATTTCCCCCACTGCAGCACTGATAAGATAAGATGAAGCAGCAGTGAAACTTGTAGGGGAGAGATCAGTTCCATGTAATTAACCGCCCAGCGCACAAGCTACGAAACTACATGTAAGACTTCGCTAGATTCAGATTGGCAGGTGTCAAACGGGCTCGCTCGTGGGGATAGCATTTCTAGATCAGGGAGTTGGTGTATTGGTATGACGTAGAACCAACTGCAGGATATATGGGTATATATATGCCTATGTTGTTGTGTCTGTGTCTGTTCTTGCCCCCCTATTCTTTCTTTCTCCGATTCTCTCGTTATTAACCTTCTCTCTCTCTTCTCCTTCCTTCATATCGTCAAACTTTACAACTATATACCATTGAATTCAACTCGAACCCCCCAAAACCACCTCAGAAATGGACAGCTACTCCACCACCACCGTTGGCCTCATGCCCCGTCTCTTTACCCGTGAGTCCCTCCCGGAAACTCGTTCTATGCCATACCTAACTCCCCCCCAGCCGCAACCGCGTTATGGGCCCTCCCCTTCGGAGCGTACCTCATTCTCCTCTCCGGCCGCATCTTTGCCATCCGGATCGCCACCCAGACCCTCCTCGGCGACCACATCGAGGCCCCGCCCTCGCCCCCGCCAACCGCCAGCGCAAGCAAGACAGAGCCCGGAAAGACCGATGTGAAGGTCAAAACGAACCCCGCGGATAACCCGGACCAGCTGTACCTGGCAACCAGGTGCATGGCGAACTACTTGGACACTGTGCCAATCGCTGTAAGTGCGGCGGTGATTGAGGATGGGGATAAGGGTCTAATGGTGTGGTAGATGATCTTTTCGTTGATTGCGGAGCTTAACGGCGCGGACCATAAAGTGTTGAGCTGTGCCCTTGGGACGTTCTTTGCGATCAAGATTATCCACATGTGAGTACCTCTGCTCCCCGGTGGCTCCAATCTGTGCACTGACTGGGTTGGATGAATAGTGAATTTGGGCTTCGCTGTGCTGGGACTATGGGTCTTGGGAGGCCTATCGGATATTTGAGTGGTCTGGTATGGCTCGCGAGCATGGCCAGCTACTGCGTGTACCTCAGCAAGGACTACTGGTTGGCTTGAATCATTCCCTCATGAGATAGGAAGTGCCGGAATTAGGGAATTACTGGATAATTCAAGGACCTGATTAGTTTTTTTCGCTCGTTTTGCTCTCTCATTTGTTAGTTTCCTATTCTTTGTTCGGGAAGTTTTGCAACCATCCGACTGTGTCGGCGCTGCAGCAAAATTTAAGCTATTATATTATACTACATACCTTTCCAAGTGTACATTAAGCAACCATAAGCCAATAATCCAAAACGTGTCCATCAGCCAGCCGGCCACAATCCAAAAAAGCAAAGAAAGGAAAAATAGGGGACCGATAATAACACCCCTCGAGTCCAGGCCACCCGTATTTTAAATTCCTGTTGGTTTTGTTTCGACGGGCGCTACACCGCGGGCTCTAGACCTGTCCACGGACCCTCACTCGTATTCGGTGGTTGCCAAGACTGTGGCCGTGCTACATGGTACATAAGCTTAATCTTACAACGAGTCGGTTGACGGTGCCGAGACGGGACCCGTGGGGCGTACCTGGCTGATCGCCTCGTTTAATTAACAGCTTGCGGGAGGGTCGGGTGGGCCCGGATGCATGTGTGCGAGACAGCTATGAAACATTGTTTTGCGGTGGTGAGCTGATGATTAGTAATATAGTATGTATAATCCCGCTGTGTACTCTGCAATGTACTTATGAGGATACGGTCGGGGCAAAAAGTACATATAGGTATGTGCGAATTAAACTATCCTTGTAGAAGTGAGAGATGCTAATGGAGTGGTCGGCGGGCTGTATCCTACTGTAGGCTTTGGTTGCGTGGGTGTTGACTGCACACCTACATGTATGAAGGGGAAGAGGACAGGACTACTCTCTCCACCACCATCATCAAGTGTGGTAATCCGCATTACAACACCACTAAGAGATGTATCAATAAGCATGGAGCCCTGATATAATAGGGATAAGAGATATGTGGCAAAGAACGTAGAAGATACTTGTCTATTACGAGAGACTGTACTTAGTCGACGAGAGGAACCTCTCCTCTCTCATCATCAATAACCAGGTATTACTTCATCAACTTTCGTCTCGTCTACTGCAACCTATTACACCCCACCGCCACCACTAATATCGTCACCATGGTCACAGTTGATTTGGTTCTGGTTTACGGGAGCTATGAGGGTGGAGTTTCTAGCTGGAAATTGCAGCTCACTCAATGATCCACTAACGTTTGTATCGGGCAGGCATCAACCGCTACTGGTACTATCCTGGCGGACCATCAAGTACCTGATCAGTTCGTGCAACGTAATTTACCAACACCTTTTCAGTCTCAGTCAATATCAAAGCTTAACAATGTCATGAAAATAATCACATGTAGCTACATAACAGTCTGAAATCTCTATCCCAGCACGATAAACGCGGCCCCCACCTTGGTAACCTGCGAGCTGTCCCCGGTGCTAATCTGCCAACTCAGCCCGCTCGTATCCACCTTGAGACACGATATCTTCAGATCCATTCCATGGGCCTTATCCGCAATGATCGAGTTTATCGCCAAAAAGACACTGGTCGACTCCTCCTCGAAGCCGCTGTTGCCTCCCCAAAGATCATGCAACCCGCTATTCCCCCCCGGGAGCGGCTTGGAGGCCCCGAAGCTGCCAATCAACGCATTAGTCCTATCTTGAGAACACGCGGCCCAGGCCACGTCGGCCAGCGTCGCCTCCCCGCACGTGCTCACATTGAGTATGAAGCCCATGGACGTGATCTCCTCGCACCACGTCTCGGCATGTAGTTTGCCGCTGGGCTCGAACTGGAAGCCCGAGAACCACGCGGTTATCTGGGGCGGCTGCGCGTAGGGCCGCTCAAACACGATGTGCCGCGACACATCGCACCTCTTCTCGCTGGACGGGTGGTCGACCGTGGTGCTGAAGGTGCCCACCTGGAAGTAGGGGTCCTCGGGCGCCACCGAGAGCCACGAGGCGCACGCGTTGAATCTGCTTTTGGAGTAGTCGTCCACGTAGATGGTGAAGTCTGAGCAGGTGATTGCGCGCGCGTATGAGGCGGTGCGCAGCGTCCCAAAGGAGCCGATGCTCAGATTGCGCAGGCCCGTGACGATGCGTGGGGGGGTGGCGTACGGTTGTGGGAAGCTGGTGAACCTTGAGGCGCCGGTGAAGGTGCCGGGCAGGAGTACCTCGGCGGTGTGGAAGGTTCCTATGGCGGGTTGGTGTAGGTATTTAATGGCCTGGCTGCTGCTGGCGGCATTGCTCGAGCTGCTTCCCCGTGGCGGAGCGGCTGGGGGGCGAGCTTCGCTAGGTGTGTCTCTCGCAACGCTCTTGAGGCACTCGAAAATCTGGTGGTCATTGTTTTGTTAACGATACCCTAACTAACCACATGTACCGTAGCCTTACATTTGCAACAAGCCTCTCAAACACCAGCGTCGGCGCCGTCTCCGCGAACTCTAAACTGCGGGTGAAATCTGCGTACATACCCTGTCAGCCGGAATATGAGGAACTCTTTTTGACAATGTGTATAATATATTCCTAATATACCTTGGTAGCAGAGCCTCAGTTGCTCGTCGGTGAGGGACGAGGTGGCGACTAGGTACGGGGCGGGGATGTATTCTCCCATGGTTGTGGTTGTGGAGGTTGCGGGGATTGTTGACATTGGGCGCCTGGAGTATTGTATTATAGGTGCAGGGCTTGGATCATGGGTTGTCACTCGGGGCGGAGGATATGTGGTCGCTACGCACTGGCTGGCTGGCCTCAAGTTGTATTCTAGGCTGTCGAGTTGTAGAGTGCATCAGTCCCCTTGAGAGCTTCGGTAGATATGGCGGTGAAGATTCTCTGGTTGTTTTTATGTTCTACTGGTTATATAGTATGCCATCATGGACCGTCACTCGACAAGGCTATCAATAACTCGCATCAGCACATGTTCAGTGGTGGCCTGGGGACGAGCGAGAGTGCGGGGTTGCTTACCTGCTGTTGGTTGCACGGTGTTGCTTTCGTGAACGTGATAGGTATCTAGTAGGCACATGTAGCCAGAGGAGAGTATTGACAGGTAGATGATGTGGTGATGCTCTGATAAAGTATCCCGATCAATACCTCTCACAGGTTCATAGAGCACTCGTCTACAATTGATATCTGCTGTTTGTTTGTACTCGAGTCTATTTCCGGTGCCAAGGCTGTCACGTGTGAATCCCACCCCCCTGCAGATTGATCCCGATAAGGATAAGCAGGAGGGACGACAGACGACAGCTCTTCTTCTTCCTCTCGTAGCTAAGTTAGGTTGGTTGGGTTCACAAGGCAGTATAATACATACTTCATACGAGCTCTTCTTCTCTTCTTCTTCTACTCTTCCTCCTCCTCTTCTTCTTCTACCTCATCTACTCTTCTTCTTCTACCTCATCTACTCTTCTTCTTCTACTTCCTCTTCTACCCTTCTGGATAGCTGTCTCCTAGCTACAGTACAGTACACAACAAGCTCTAGAGCTACAACCAACATAGCTACAAATGGCCCCCAAGGTCTCCTTCCTCGACCCCGCCTGCAGCTGCGCAGACATCAGCTCCACCACCCCCACCCCCACCCCCTCCACCCCGTCCACAACCTGCCACCACCACCGCCCAAACCTCACCGAGATCCTCCCAGGCCTCTTCCTCGGCAAGTACGTTCCCCCTCCTCCCCTCCCCCCTCCCCTCCCCTTCTCTCCCACCCAACTGACACGGTGTACAGCCTCGCCGCCGCCGAATCCAGCGAGACCCTGACCTCGCACAGAATAACCCACATCCTCTCGATCACGTCGACGCCGCCGCAGATCCCGCCAGGCTACATCCACAAGTATCACCACCTGCACGACGAGCACAGCGCAGACCTGCTCGCAATCCTGCCAGACTGCGTGGCAAGGATCGAGTTCCTGCTCTCCGCGCCGGCAGCGGCGGAGGAGAAGAAGCGCGTGCTGGTGCACTGCTGCATGGGGCGGTCGCGCAGCGCCGCGGTCGTCATCGGCTACGGTACCTCCCCCCCCCCCCCCCAATCCCCCAACCTGGGCTGTGCTAACGGAGCGGGGGGTAGTGATGAAGGCGCGCGCATGCGGGTATGAAGGCGCTTATGCGGCCGTTGCGGCGCGGCGGCCCATGGTGCGGCCCAACAGCGGGTTCGTGGGCATGCTGCGGGTGTGGGGCGCGTGCGGGGCGAGTCCGTGGGTTGGCGAGGAGATGGCGGGGGTTGTGGCGCGGGCGCGCCCGAGGAGGGTTATCCGCGAGGGCAGCCGCAGGAGGAGGTGTCTGTTGGAGGAGGAGTGGGTCGTGGTTGAGGAGGTGGGCGGCGAGTGTTGGGGCGTTAATGGCGCGGGGGATGGGTGGGGTGGGGGGTTCCTGGTGGGGTTCTTTTTGGGCAGGGAGAGGGGGGTGTAATGTTTTTTTGTTTTTTCCCTGGGTGCGTTTGGAGTGTGCTCTTTTTTTGGGGGGGCGGGGGGGGGGGTAATAAATATTCTTTATTCCAGATGCTCATCTATACAAACACATTGACCGTGAATTCGAAACCAACCGGAACAGCCATATCCACCCTAGTGAATAGCCTCAGGGCTGTTAAAACATCCGGAACGGGACTTGATTCCTTGGTAGTGAGACCTATCCCCGCGAGCAAGGTGTCCCTGCTTGCTTACTATATCTGTGGGTGTTTTGGTACCTTCACATGTGCATGTATGGTAGTGGGTCTAGGGAATGAAGTCTATAAGGGATGAAGTCTATAAATGGTGCTAATATAACGAATCAGTACATGTAGTGCAGACAAACGGACAAACAGACAGAAAGACAGAAAGACAGAAAGACAGGCAGGCAGGCTAACGAACCAAAAAACCAAACAACCAAACAACCAAACAACCAAACAACCAAACAACCAAACAACCAAAAAAAAACCCCAACCCTACCCCCCTCCCCCCAAACCTACCCCAGATTCGCCTGAACCCACAGCAACCCCAGCGCAACAGGCAGCATGGCCACGCCGATGATCGGAAACACGTGCGCGCCCTGGATCGAGAAGACGCTGTCCTCCTGGTACCACCTCTCCTCCTCCTCTTCGGTCTCCGTCTCGGAGGGGGTGTCGGTGGGGAGGGAGGATGCTGGTGGTGGGGGCGGTGGTGGTGGTTCCTTTGGCGCGGGCTCCTTTGGCGCGGGAGGCGGTGGATCCTTCCGTTTTGGCTCCAGGTCCTTCGGCAGCGGTTCCTTCGGCAGCGGTTCCTTCGGCCCAGCATCCTCAACCCTCCCCAACCCGCCCTCCACGGGCGCCGCCTCCCCAACCGCAAACCAGTCCAACACCTCGGCCCCAATCGCGCCCCCCGCATCCTGCGCCGCCGCCCACCCCCGAAACATCTCCTCCTCAGTCCCCACCGCGGCAGCCACAAACCGCACCACCCTCTCGGCCCACAGCACCACCGCCTCGGCGTCCAGGCTCCCCGCCGCCTGCCGGAACTCAATAGTCCCATACTCGCTCACGGCCACAAAATTGTACTTGTACCACCTGCTCTCCAGCCAGTCCTCGTCCCCGGCCTCCAGCGGCTCCCCCGGATTCACCAGCCGCACAAGCGCGCCGTACGTCTCGGCCGCCGCAACCGCCTCCACCTTCTGCACCGTCGTGGCCAGCCCGTCGCGCGCAAACACGCTGCCGTCGCGCACAGACTGGATATAGTCCACCCCGCCCCCGCCCCCGCCCCCCCCGCGCCGGTGCGCCGCATGCCGCAGGTCCATGTACCCCTCAAACACCACCACGGCCATGGCCACGCGCCGCAGCTGCTCAAGCGTATACGGTGTCCCCAGCCCCACATGTACATGCAACCCACACGATCCATTCACCTCCGCCACGCCGCCGCCGCTCTCCGCCGCGTGGCGTATCGCCGCCACAGTCGCGCGGACGGCGGCCCCGACGCGCAGATACGCAACGATGGGCGTGGCGACCTCGACGCCGCCGGCGGCGGCAACCCGCGGCTCGTGTGCCTCGGCGGCGTGGTCGTCGCCGGGGACGGCGATGCTGGCGTCGGGCTTCACGCGGAAGGTGGTGTAGACGCCTGGGCGCGCGGGCGGGCGCGGGATCCCCAGGGCGTCGCAGGCGGGCGCGAGCGACCGCCGCACAAGTGCGTAGGTGGAGGTTGGGGCGGATTCGAGGTGCGTTTCGAGCGGGGGGGTTAGGCCCGTGAGGAGGAACTCGAACTCGAGGCCGAGGGTTATGGCGCTGGGGGTGAGGGGGGGGAGGCCGCGGGGGGGCGTGTAGTGGAGGTTGGACATTGCTTGGGGGTGATTGTGGTTAGGTAGTTTGATGGTTTGATAGTTAGATAGTTAGATAGCTAGATAGTTAGATAGTGTAGTACTGTAGACATTGTAGCCATTACAGGGCCGCAGTCTTATACCCACCGAGGTCATTCAAGCCCCCGCCCAGGAGCGCTTGAGAGCTGTGGTCCCTTCCGGCACTTTCAAGTACGCTATGTCCACGTCGAGTGATAGTTCATGACCGGTCCTTTACCACCACCACCACCACTCAACCCCCCCTCCCTCCCTCCTCCTCGCGGATAACTCCATTTTTCAGGCCGTGGTAGGGTTGAGATGGGTCGAGTGATATTCCATGATCGGCCTTGAACTGTCACGGCTTAGCTCAGCTCAGCCCGGCTTAGATTGGCGCTGTTAGTTCCTGCTGCACACAGAGGGTAAGGAAAGGGGGTATTGTACGTACGGGCTGCGCTGGTTGGTCGATATAGCCACCCATCGCCATTTTCCCTGTGCAGCAAGCAGGCAGGCAAGCAAAGTATGGTGGAGTCGCATCGGTCACACGTAGGTCTGGATAGTCGTCAAGGGGCTGGCAGTCACGTACCGCCAGAACCCAACCCGGACCAAAGAAAAACAAACCAAAATAACGACCCCAACAAGCAGACATCCCCCCACTGGGACAGCCTGCAAAAAGACATGTCCTCAGCGAGAGTCGAACTCGCGACCTTCGGATATCCAGAGTCTAATGATCCTGGTCATGTTGTGAATATGAGACCGACGCTTTAACCAACTAAGCCATGAAGACGTTGGGTCACGGCTCGTCACTCATGTTTTGGATCACCAGAAATCAACCGGTTTTCTTGGAAAAGGAAATATGGGGTTTTTTTTTTTTTTTTTTGTTTACATCATTAGGAAATATGGGTTATGAGTGCTTGACATCTGGAGCGGGTGTCAGGCTGGCCCTCGCTTACTGGTATTGGCGGGACTTCGTTCAGAGGGAGGCTTCCGAGTGCTAATGCATGAAGGAGAGTTCACAGATAGGGATTTTCATTCAGCATGGGCTTTATATGGGATCTCACGATAAGGGTGGGTTTTATATGTGTTCAAAGATTGTAGGTTAACAGGTTTTCTCTTGTGTTTATTTCTTCAACACTAACCTAAATCATTCTCATCTATAGCACTCCAAAACTCAACGCAACACGCAACCATGGCCAAAATCTAAACCAAGCAATCCAAAAAAATCAAAAACTTGAGTTCAAAAACACGTGCACGGTGACTCACAAACAACGCACAATCTGCCCATACTCCAAATATATCATGCCCTAGCAAAAATATCAGCGGTGCACAAGCTTAAGCCGTTGAAAACCTACGCTTATTAACCCTAGCAAGAACTCGGTTGATTCTTGCAGATAACCTTTCGCGGATATTCTCTCGATGTAAGCTGTTAGATATTCTCTCGCGGGTGTGGGCTACTCTTGCGTTCAACCTTTTAAGAGCGTCACGCTTTCTTATACGTTCTTCCGACTCACTGGGTACCGGAGAAATATCAGCACAGGTACCAGAGCCAAGGCTTAACCCTGTGATATCTGGGAGTATATCATCAATCTCCTCTTCTTCTTCATCGTTAGCATTACTTACTTGTGGGGGTGCTAATGGTAATCCTTGATTATCTGGTGACGGGAGGCCATAATGTTGACTGATATCTTTACTCCAAGCAAAACCCTCATCAGCCATAAAAGCAAGGGTTGGGAACGCCTCATCCTCGGTGCGTATTGTATTAGTGACGAAGGAGATTACGTTCCGGATCCACTGGACGATAACACTGGCATCGATCGACCCCTCTGCTTGCCGAAATTCAACGGTTCCAAATCTTTTAATCGCGGTGAGATTGTACATGAAGTATTTGTCCGGATTATCAGGGCCACTGTTGATCAAGCGCAACAGTTCGGTACTGGTGGTGGTGGCGTCAATCTTCTCGACCATTTCAGTAATCGAAAGTCCTTTGAGGCCTTGTGTTGTTCGGTTGCTCTGGATGTAGTTATGTCTGCCGGTGTAATTGCGTCTATGCTCAGCATGATGCAAGTCCATCACATTCTCGAATATAACAATCGCTTTTGCGATTCTTCTCAACTCCCCGAAAGTGTAGTGCCTTTCTTCGATGCCGATGTGGACGTGAAGACCACACTCGCTTTCGGGGCTAAGATCGATTCGTGCGCCCTGCCCGTCGACTACCTTGTTGATTGCAGCGCACATCTCAGGAATTACCCACTCAAACTGATCGCCGAGTAAGATCGGGGTTGCAACTTCAACCGCAACCCCAGGGTTTAATGCTCCCTTCCATCCGGTCTTAATTGATGCATCATTTTTTACAGCAAATGCAACTGCGTTTCCAGGCTTAGATAGCATTGTTTCAATCTCTTTGAGTCCTCCTCTAATAAGAGGAAACCACGGAAATTTTTGCTTGTTATCCTCGTTCAGGTTGAAGATTGCAAGCTCGATCTCAACGCCAATGGTGACATGATCGTGCGCAACGCCGGGTAGGTCCAGATGTGATAGATCATCAGAAGCTCCTTCAATCGAAAGACTCATTCTTGGCTGGGTATAAAGTGCAAAAGCGTTTGGATGATATTTTGTAAGTGCGGAAATGTTTTGTTTTCTGAATGCTTAAATATTGCGATTCCTTTGATGGTGCGATGTTGTAATGTTGTGATTCTCTGATATCTGACAGTGTGACTGTGCGTGATGATGGAAAACATTGTCTAATGTTATTTCTCTTATATATGAGAGGGCTCAATTCAAACTACAGGGCTCATACCTCTCGAAAAAGACGAAAACCCGCCAGTATCCAGATAACAGTTGCAGTTTGAAATCTTTCATGACCAGTAACTCAATATTGTGGTCATTCTCAAGCGTTCTGGTTTTACAAGATATGAAGCTTGTAATAATATTTCAAGAGGATACATGCTCTAGAAAAAATAAATGCAGTGTTGAGAAATGTATCAGAACGCTCATCGTTAGCGTTTTAGATCTCTGTTTAAAATCCCAGGCGCCAAATCGCTTCCCAATAAACCGGGCAATTCTTAAGGGTAAATATAGGTAAATCGTTCGCGGGTAATGAGGCCATATAGAGAAGGGCAATTGAAATAAAAAACCACTAAAGATAAATCTATGGCGTTAGTGAGATGGTTTGAAGCGAAATCAAGCTTGACAGTATAAACCTTTACTTACCTAAAATAAGGTTGAAAGCGCATCAATCTATAGGTGAAGATATTGACCCCACTGCCTGATTTGCCCTCATCAATAGGATAGATCTAAAGTGATATTTTAATTGGGCTCTGCACTCTGCGAGGCCCCAAAAGAAGCTCTCGATTGTGGCCCATAATATTCAAAATACTTGGAGAGCTTCTTTTCCTCCAGAAGGTAGCCATGAAATACCCTACCTCATCCGATCATCATGTGGTGTGGCACTACATGCTCAGAACAAGCCCATAATTTAAGGCCACGGGCCAGCCAACTCCTCGAATGAACGCTCGATCAATGGATGCTGTACTGTGACCCAGCATTATCTTTCCTCGCGCCGTGAGGGAGATATTCCCAAAACGTACGAGTACCTACCTGAAACAATTGCAAGATTTTAGCATAAGTACTCGAGGAGGGCCGGAAAATGATACCCTAACTTACAATGAGGAAAACTGGAGAAACTTTCATTTCCTCCGTGACTGAAAGTCCGACTTACGATGCGGAAAACAGAAGAAAGGTTCATTGGTAAGCCGTCAATGCCGCTTTCATGCTATAGGTCACATGAAGGTCAGTGTCGAATAGACATGAAATTTGAGAATACATGTAAGCATACCTGTTCATAAGTGTCCGTAATCTCCCAGCCCTATATTATTGGGTTTTTTGCGCCTTGAGGCGGGACGTAGGTTGAAATTGTCTATTAGGTTGAACTGCCATTCGCCGATGGGGCGTAGGTGTTGGTTTAGAAGAGACTAGAGGGATTTTCTCATGCAAACGAAAACGCATTTGTAGGAATGGACTGTATACTATCGCACGGATTTCTGTAGATGAGACCGAGAATAACATTAATTCTCTAAAAGGCGTGGCACTGCAAGGTCCACGTAGAGTCTGCTGGAGAAACGCTCCCGGGGGAGCAGATGAAAGTCTAGCATGATTGCGTACATGTAGTCATTGTTGAAAAATAATTTTGCTGTGACGGGGTTTCCAATGTCTTGCTAAGAATTGGACCGGGGTGTGGCGCACAAAGCCAGTTGAGCCTCATCCGCGCCACATCCGAGTGACATGGAGTGAACATTCTTCTCCAATCCCACAAACTACCCCCAACCGAAGAAAAGTCAGAAAAATAGCACACTATCATAATTTATCTTCTACTCAACCTTTCTTTTGCTACTCCATATGCCTCGTATAAAAAAATCAGACCACGTCTTGAAAACGGTCAGAAAATCAGCTCGATTAAATCTTGAACTGGATGAAGGACAACACCTCGAGCTTGAGGATGAAGCAGTGGTCGAAGGCAAGGACGGTAATGGAGCGAGTATAGAAAAAAAGCGCTCAGGTAGCCAAAACCCTTTACCGTTACGCCTTTCACCGAAAGCTAACATGCCAATATTTTCAGAAGCAGGGGTTTCTCCGACTGTTGCAGCAGACGGAGTTGGAGGAACTGTTTTGGCCCTAGAGGGGGGGGTCCCCGAAGGAGGGAATTCTGGTAACAGACCCTTTTCGTTACTATCACAAATTTCAATTGAATACTAACAAGTTTTAAACCTCCAGTTCCCCCAACGCAACCGCGACCCAAAAACGTGGCAACACCTGAGGAGGTTCAAACATTCTGCAACCGCTTCAGCAGGTCTTCTGAAGAGCACAGAAACGGGGAAAAGGGCCTTCCTGGACTAAAGGGCCGGGCTGCCTGCGGGGAGAGCCTGCAAAATACTAAGAAGCGGCAACTAGCCCTTGAGGCATCGAGGATGACGCCTATTAAAAAGCTATTCAAAAGGCAGACCAGAAGAGCAGCCAGAGCTCAGGACTTAGCTCCACCACCTCTGGGGGACCTTGCAGCCCCTGGTGGAGCTGGAGTCCCCGAGGTCGGGGACAAGCAGACACCCCCAGAGACCGAGTCAGAGGCTGAGGCCCCTAATTAAGAACGACACATAGATTACTTCGGCGGAAGTGATATCTATCAACATCATTAGGCTAGAGGGAAATAAAGGGTTAAAAACCTAAACAAAACATCCAAAAATGACACCACCATCCTTATTAACAACGACTACATACATGCATCTACAACTTAATTTTGGACCCCTTAGAGCGCTGTTAGAACACACGATTACCATTCTAAGTACCATTTTTAATTTTGGTAACATTTCTCTCCTTGGCAAAGTCTCAAACACCGGTAAGCCTATATTGTAGGAAAAGGACCAACCCACTAACTTACGCACTTGATAAAGTTTTAGATTAGGTAAGGGGACCAACAGGAGAACCATATCGTTACCAAGCGAGATTCGGCCTGTCGCCCTTCATCTTCACAATAACTATCGCTCTTATTTACGATCCATTGAAATGCGCAAAATTGGCATCACGATGGAATGGGAACCAAAAAAAAAACATCTGGATACGCTGGTGAGCCTATAGATGCAAGTCAAGACTCCCGCTTCACCGCTCAACAAGCACTAATTGACTACATAGTAAGCCAGATACCAAGAGTCAAAACCGGACCCCACCCCCTCTTGTTTCCACCAACACCCAGCTACGCAGGATCGGCAACCAACCGATAGAGAGCGCAGCAATGTCTACATGAGTCGATGGTTTTCCGGGCATCTTTCGTTCAATTTCACATATATTACACTCATGTCTTTCTTTGTAGCCCGGCGCGGCGAACTACATAACTAGTATGTATAATTTTAGAGCATCTACTGTTGGGGAAATTGAGTGCTTTTCATGCAGACAGTGATTGCTAGATGGATAGGTGCTACCACAAGATAAAGATCCTTATGTCTACGCATTATAGCTATCTAGGATGAGGTGGGGAATCAGCAGCAATTGCTTTAGTAGATAGGCCTATGGGGGCGATATGCCTATGCCTATGATCATGAAGAAGATACCACCCTCAATGCAACAATCAAGTTCAGGGGCACTCTAAGACAGTCATTGACCCAAGTCCCCGCCCGAGTCTTGCGGTCTTCACAGATATATCAAAGCACATACATCACACTTCTCGACCCCCCAGGACCAAAGACCCGAAAATCCGTTTATTCCCCGCCTCACATTTCCCCACGCATTTCCCCAGTATTTATGCATGCACCCGGTTTGACCGCCATCACCCAGACCAAAACCATCAAACACCCCCGCACCAAGAATGAGACGGAATGAAATCGAGGAAGGGGGGCAAGAACCACGTAAAGCGAAGCATGGATTCAGAAACTAGAGCCTCACCTTGGACATGAGCATGCAATCTGTCTATATATACATGTATGTTACCTAGCACTCGTATCTCCCAGTCTACTACGTGCTCTATCTACATCTCTCACACATTCTTCAAAGCACCGCCTCATTGTATCGCGCATCGTTATATCTATCCACAACTCCTCCGGGTATGACTTTAACCTACGCTGCTCAGGGTGCAAGTCTGGCGGCGTGAGTGGTAAGGGAATGTTTGCTGGGTCCAGGACTGAGTCGGGCTTTGATGGTGTCTGGGGCTCAGGTCCCAGTCCGGATACAGGCTCAGGACCAGACGAAAGCACGCCCTCCATATCTGTATCACTACTGTCACCCACAGTCGCTTCCAGCTCCTCCACCACCGCCGACTCCGCAACACTACTCGCAACCAGCTCCGGTTCCGGGTTCGCCACAGTCAGTCCCCACGGTACTGGTGTCGCTATCCGCGGCAGCAGCAGTACGCCGTCGCTGCCGCCACCGTCGCCATCAGTATCCATCCTCTCACCGAGAAGACTCATCTCGAGTGCCCTTTGAAGCATCGCCTCCTCGTCTTCCTCGTCCTCCTCCAGCTTCGCAGGCATCTCCATGTCGGGCATCAGGAGCGCCGTGTCATACCCGCACTCTCCCCATACCGTTAGCTGCGCCATGAACGCCCTATTTGGGTTGACGATGGGTCGTCTACTCCGCACGTACTCGAGTGCCATTGATGCGGGCATCATTGCTGACTTCATCGCTGTTGGCATGCATTGTTAGCCCGCGCCTGCATCACACCCAGCGCAATCTCGGTTGGGGTAAGCAGAGTAGAAGAGTAGAGGCGAACCAACCATACGCCACCACCATCCCCCCACTGCGACTGATTCCCATCCGACAGTGAACGAGGACCCTTCTCTCGCGCCCAAGCTCGTCCACGCCGCCAGCCATGACCTGCTCGATCCTCTCGATGCATTCTGGAAGGATGCTGAGAAGGTCTGCGGTGGTGTTGTCGCGGAGGCGGAAGTGCTTTTTGCGGATGTGGAGGCCGCGGGGGATGGAGGGGCGATGGGAGGTGATGCTGATGATGTCGGTGATATTGTGCGCTTGGAGTATCTCTGAGGATTCGGCAGCTTGCAGGCTGAGTGGTGGAGAGGGGAGAGGTTAGTGGCGATGATGATATGGAGAGAGGGGTGAGGGGTGAGAGTGAAGACTAACCTGCCGAGCCAGAGGTTGGGATAGATCTCGTCGAGGGGATTGGCAAAGTAGGGAGGGCGCGGCGAGAAAGGGCTCAAATTCATGATGAGAGATGAGCGTATTATGTGAGGGGGGTGAAGATGAGACGATGAGAATATGTAGCGCTGTTAACGTGAATAAGGCTGGCACGGAGATCAAGAAAGAGCTCCTGCAAGCTTTCTCCACGCGGCTGAAGATCAATCTAATAATAGAAGCATCGGATAAAGCGAGAGGCAACCAAAGAGGGATTCAGTGGGTCTAGACTCTGAGGAGAACGATTTGTTTAAATTTTAGCCCGTACATACATAGTACCAAAGCCTAGAGTAGTGGATTGAATAATTAAATTCAGGAAGCTTGAAAGTAGGTTATACTTCCATAGAAGAAAATACTACATGTAATTTAGCCAAAAGATAACATCCATGCCTACACCAAGTCCAAGTTTACAGACACTTTCTGCGTGCTAGGTTATCAACTGAAGAGCTAAAGACGTAGTTAAATGTAATCATAAAGGTCAAATCAAATGGTGTTGTAGGTACACAGGATGGTACTCTAGTTAAAGGATTGATCACCACCCATACATTATACTACACACAACCACCACCGACCAAGCGGTCATCTAGCACATGTATGTATGAAGTGTGTATACTTAAGATGTATCTCTGACCTTAAGTTTGGCGACATCACTCCCTCAGTAAGCATCTCCAAATCTCACGTAAAAACTCAATTATCTGTCTCCAGACTAATAAATAAACCTCCAGCACAGAACCAAACGCTTACGCCAAGAACGCCCCACTGTGAGGCGCAAATAAGCTTATCGGTTATCATTCACCTTAACCCTGCACCCAGCCCCGCCTTCATATTTTCTGCCCCTCCTCCAGCTCAAAGCGTTAGCACAGCAGTTTCCCTATTAACGAATTCTCATAATGTCCACACCACGTGTATTTCTCGCCCGCCACGGCGAAACCGAATGGACACTCAACGGGCGCCACACCGGCATCTCCGAGATCCCACTCACCGCTAATGGCGAGTCGCAAGTCCAGAAAGCCGGCCTCTCTCTCGTCGGTAGCGGCCGTCTGATTGACCCCAAGCGCCTCACACGCATCTATATCTCACCGCGTATACGTGCGCAGCGCACGTTCAAGTTACTACTGCCCGAGGGCGCGCCGGCGGGCGTGGAAGTGCGCACGACAGAGGATATCGCCGAGTGGGGGTATGGGCGATACGAGGGCTGGTTTCCTGCGCAGATCAGGGAGGACCGGAAGGCGAGAGGTTTGGATAAGGACCGGCCGTTCGACATCTGGAGGGATGGGTGCGAGGATGGAGAGGGGCCCGATGGGCTGAAAGGGGAGAGTGCGGAGGAGGTGAAGGAGAGGCTGGATCGGGTGATTAGGGAGATTAAGGAGTTGCAGGGACCGTATATGAGGGGTGAGAAGGATGTTGATATTATGTTGGTGAGTATTCTGTCTTGTACTAAGTGGCTGTATATTTGGTGGCTAAAGCGTTGTTTGTGGTAGGTCTCTCACGGACATCTGCTTCGTGCGTTTACAAAGAGGTGGTTAGGGCTTGAACTTGACTTCCCAATCCAGATGATTCTAGAGCCTGGTGGTATTGCAACCTTGACGTGAGTGTCCCGTTTGCTGAATGAGTCTGTGAAGTTGTGCTAAGTCTGTCCTAGGTATAACCATCACAACGTCGAAGAACCAGCCTTCCTTCTTGGCGGTGTCTTTAAAGACCCAACTGCGGATGTAGGAGGAACCGAGTAAAACTATATACGTTTTTGCGGGCGTTATGTTGAACTTAGAGATAGATTATAGACACGGTTAAATTGACCCTAGTTTCCTTGATTATTTTTGGTAGCCTCGATCGATAGATCCCACTCGATACGGCGATATAGATACACATAGTTTAAAAAGCCGGGCTCTGGTATATCTTAACTGCAGAAGACATTGCTCTCCGTCACTTCTTTCGGCCTTGTGGTGTTCCGGGCGCGGGAGAGAGGACCTTCCCATCGAGAATGGTGGTAGGCTGGGGTGCGCCATCTCCTCATAAGGCAACTCTCGGAGAAGCACCTTAATCCCCAGATTAATCTCACTATGCCGAATTCCGCTCCAAAGAGTCAACCATTGACGTCCAGCCTGCCTTATCTATATATACTTATTTCGATGTAGAGTAGTCGCCTCGTGCTACGATCATGTAAGTATTTACATTGTAGGTAACACTCGCACCACGTTCTCTGTGTAACATGACTGGTGGCATCCTTCATGTATCGCTGCTACACACACCCAAGCCCCATCAGCTGTCAGCTGCAGCCTCATATTCAAAACTCCAGTTTGCGTTTTGTCCAGATCATCGACCGAGATAATACAGCTATACACCTAACTGGAAAACAATGCACCGAAATCTTCTTTTTGCTACGCTGGCCATCGCAGTTAATGTTTGTGCGCTCCCAGTACCAGCGACGGGGTTTGGACAGCTATGCGCTACCGTTGGACCCCGGGAACAGCTAAACTGCTTACATTCTGTGGGGCATATGTTCTCCAATATCGTCTTGGAGCAAAGCAGAAGACGCGGTACGTATCCTGGCCCTAACAATTCTAGTCACATATGTGCACCTCCCCTGGACAAGCCCCTTGTTGATTACATGAACAGCAGAAGATAGCACATTCGAAGCTCCACAACTTACCTGGGATGGGATTGATGTGTGGGGCCGGGAGCTGCAGCTGGTCATAAGTGAATGTTAGGCCGTCGCCGAGAGCGTTTTTTGGTTGGCGGAGACGAGTAGTAGGCAGCGTGCTACGTTCATTTCTAGTAGCGAAGGTACGGGGGTGCGCGGGATCGTCTTTGGTAGTTTTTCCCATTTTCTTTTTTGTATGCTTGCTCCCAAACGGTATGAAATTTTGAGCGTCGAACTCTGAAAATTCAATAAATTCTGTCACTCCTACTTTGCTCCTAGAACCATTTACTTTTAAGTCTAGTAATAACTCATAGGTAAATAGATTCAACTGCAAGTAGGAATGGCCTCAACTTACCTTTAAACCTTTTTACCAGTTAATACTCCATGCTTCCGCCAAGGCAGATTCAATACCGAGTGATATTCGATGAATCGGCATGTTCCGTTCCCGTGCGAGTTTGACTGGAGATCGCCGAGCGTAGCTAGACCAGATTGTGATAGCGAATGATAAAGTACTCAGCCCCAACAACTCAGTGACGATTTATAACCATCGGAGACACCGCTCTCCAGAAGGATTGCCGACTTTTTGAGAATGCAATAAAACATTCTTTTACAGAATGTGGCTCGCAAACATACACCTCTTCCCCACATTATACCTTCTTTTGTTCGTTAGCCTGACCGCTAGCAGGCCGGTCTACGAGAACAATGCCTTAGTGCTCTCGCCGCGGACCTCGACACAGATAATTGATCCCTTCAATTCCAGGGAACCGCCACAAGAAGAGCTTGGGCAGAAGTCCTTCTGTCCTTCGGGGAACACCGGCGTAATTTGGTGCCCGCTTGGTAATACCTACTACATTCCGTGAGCGTGCGTCGGTGCTGCCCATATTGATCTGAAGCAATTAGGAATCCTCTGCATCTGTGGTACCTTGATAGAAGAGACCAAAAGCCGATGTTCGCACCCACCATGGACGCTTATCGGCGCTGACGAGGGCGAAAGACCAGGGCTATGCTACTTGCTGGGACAGAGCAGCATAGATAGAAAGGAGGGTAGGAGGTGGTACTGTATCAGAGTTTCTCGAGGTCATAGCTCCGGAAGTGTACGTTTAACATTTCTTTAACCTTGCGGCTACATCCCTGTCTGTACTGGTGGTACTGGCAACGTCCGGGTCATGTACGTAAATCGGGGTGGCAAACCCTGGAAGTCGGAGATCTTCTAGTGCTGTTAGTAAGGGTGGATAGTTGGTATTCCAGAGAGGTGCTAACTTCATATACCGCAGATTCTCGCAAAGCTCGAACGCAGAGAAAACACAAACACAACGAAACCTAGGACTAAACGTCAAAAGATAGTAGCGGCGGTGGTCCTAACCATTGTGTTACTTCTAAGCTGTGGCTGGTTCTTTGTGTGTCTGATAGTCTTTGCCGTGTGGATTATCAAGGAGAGCTACAAGAAGTGCGTTGGGGTGTACAACCGTGGCCTATGGAGAAAGAGGTTCCGGAGGACTAATAGAGAGATAGCAGAGAATTCGGGCCTCAATGAGTGGGGGAGGAAAGTGAAGGAGGTTTCTAGGATGGAAAATGTGGTTATTAGGGAGCCGAAGACTTCGGTTGAGGAACTTTTGGGGAAGTAGGTGGCTTCGGCGGGTGTATCCTGTTATATTTATATTAATTTATACGTCATACAGGGTGCAACCTTTCTTTTAGAGTTGATTATGAACTCAGTATATGTGACCCTGGCTGCCCATGCCTTTTAGAAAATTAGGTAGGCTGGTATCCGATATCAGCTGTGGTTATGGGGCTCGGGGTCATTTTTTTACCTTCCACTCAATCAATGACAGAGAAACACTTTCATGCCCGGTTGTGAAGTAATTAAACTCACGCTCATCAAATTTGATCGTCTGATCTATAAAGATCCTTAGTGGATCGTCACAATAATTAGATATAAGTTCAAAATAGGAAAGAAAATACCCATTTCCATTCCGAGCTAATTAAAGGATTCCTGAATGTAAATGGTTTAATTTAAACGAGTTCACGTTCCGCCTTCCTGGTATATATTCAAACTCAGATTATCGTGCGTTGCTTCATGTCAGCCCGTTAACGCATGTGAGGATTGTCCTCTCGAGAGTCTTAATTAACAGTATGTAAGTTTGTTTATTAATCAAGGCTCCTCCAGATTGGTCAATTGGGAAAACCCTTACTTCTTTCAACAGCTATTGGATGTTTGAAAGATACTTGCTACTAAAGTTTTAATAAAGCTAGAAGTACAAGAAGTAGATAAAACGTTGTTAGGCTGAATACACCGCATGAAGCAAGAAAAAATGTTGTTTAAATATCTCTATGACGTCAACCAATGTCAAGAATATTTCACTCGCATTGTCCTTTTTGTGATTCCATTAATTGGAACTACTTTGAGATGTCCGCAATATATACGGACTAGTTACATGTAGTTGTATTGATTTGTTATTCAAAGAAATTAGTATAGAGGCCAGCTAGGAAGGGGTGACTTCAGGGTGCCTTTCCGGGGTATCAAGGAGATCGTTTTTCTAGGGCCAATCCCTATACCCCGTCAAATATTCTCGCGTTACCATAATGCCCAAGGTGAGTCAGCGAATACTCAGAGGATCTCATAAGGGGGCTTCACAGCTGCCACCGCCCCCACTTCCTTTCCTTCCTAATCTCATACTTCATCCTCTCTAACTTTCCTTACAACTATCACTCAATCCTATTTTCAAAGATGGCTGATGATAGTGGACGCCGTTCTGAAGCTGCAAGGGCAACCCCCATAGTCAGACACTCATTGATCGTGATTAACGCTACTGAGGTCATCCCAGCTGGGGGCTTTCCAGCCATCCTGTCCGCTACAATCCTCGTACAAGGACCTGTAGATTTAGAGCCGTATTTAGGCAGGGGTAAACTTTTACTGTTCTCATTTTCCTCCGTTGATATTATCGGTGCTAACCTAAGCACTCCATAGAAGCACGTCGTGCAACTCGATTTAGTGAGGAAGCGGGGCGCGCGGGTCATGAGGAGGAGGAGGACGAGGAGGAGGACGAGGAGGAGGACGAGGAGGAGGACGACGACGACGACGAGGACGAGGACGATGACGAGGACGAGGGCGAGGAGGACGACGAAGGGGACAAGCAACAGGAGCAACCTAAAGCGGGTACCGATGGTAAGTTCTGTCCTTCATCTTGGGGGGTTAGTAGGGACTAACAATATATGTGTATTCAATTAAGCTGCGGCGAATTAATCGGCGTACGCTATGTCTGCAATTGTTCTGCCAGCTCCTTTAGATTCATAAATGGTAAATGAAATGCCTATGCTGTAAAAACGGCGCTACTTAGATAAACAGGCGCAAAAGAGTTACTATCACAAAAGTCCGTTTTGTTTCTTGTTATCTTTCTTTTCTTACGTATGGGATGTGCATGTGGGGTCGATTTTTTACGGGATATATTGATCTACAGATAGTGAATACATGTATTTACTACATGTACTGATACGCGTACGTAAGTGTCCAGTATTAATTCTTTTTCGTCATATTACGTGTATCTTAACCCTGGGCCCTGACCACGCTGGAACCAGATTTTTATGCCTCTGTGCAACACAACCAGGTCAAAATTTCACATTACAATAGTACAGTGAAGCTGCTAAGCGTAAGGGCTCGCCTTTTTCTGGACCTGTGTTAAGATATGGCATTCTTCAGGTGCGGCAGCTCTATTCAAGGCTACATTGGATGGGTTTTGAGAGATAAAGATTGAAATTGCTAATATTTTTGGTGAAATCAAGTCTTTTTAAAACGCTCATCGACCATGAGGTCTAATTTCTTTCCCTGACCTTTCAACACTCTCCTGCTAATAAGATATATCTCTAGATTACTGTTGAACTTAAGGACGGAGTGATCGTCCGCGGCAATCTGGTCTCTATCGATAGCTACTTCAACCTGACTCTTAAAGACATTGAAGTTGTCAATGCGGCTGGAAACAAAGCTTTTATACAAGTAACGACTAATTTCTGTTCAAGCTCTAGCATGATTCTATGGCTGATGTTGGTGTATAAAGTTGGGGCCTCTAAGAAGCCTCTTTCTTCGTGGTAACAGCTTAAGATACATACACCTTCCTGCCCAATCAGTGGATACGGCACTCTTGCAGGATGCGACCAGAGTGGGTATGTTAGCCATGACATCGAGAGGGAGTAGCACCAGAATCTGGGTTCTGGCATTTAAGGCTGATGATTCATATTTTTAGAACAGTCAGGCGATATTGATACTTCTGGCTATGCTCAGTTAAACTGAAGACTCTTTAAATACTATTGGGACACGACGCTATGGGTGCGGCACACAGGAACATTGTATTTACATTGTCCACTTTTAATAGATACGATAACCAGAAATCGCTTAGCGAGGCCGGAAATTACACTATTGTGTTTGTTCTTGCCCAGATTCTTACGAGCCCCACACAACACAAGATCTAAAATCCTATCCTGACTAACTATCTCCATCACTGGATCCTACAGGATCTGCTTCATCTATCCCCTCCGCCAGCGTTAAAGCATCTATCATCATTTTATTGGTATCTCCCCAGCAACGATACTACCAATACCTCACAAACTGCTCTCCCCTTCCCTCCCCAGTCATACGTACACAAAGGTAGTGCAATTGTCAAAGATCATCAAGTACCGTCACTTTTTATGTCCAAAGGCTAACATTCCCGACTAAGCAGTAGTAAAATGGCTCTCTATGGTGTTTCAGAGCACTATCGGACTCGTGGACTCTACCCCACGAATGCCCCACCTACCTCTCAGCGACGCACAATGCCCTACGCTCATCAAATCAACATTCAAGTCAACGCCGAGGTGCTTTTCGACGCCGGGAACTTTGAGCACTGTCTTGCTACATACCACGAGTTTTGTGCACTCCATAGACACACCGCCAAGATAAACTTCAATATCGGCCAGCTTCATCTCCGCAATAGGGACCTACGGGAAAGTGTCTCCTGGTTTGAAAACGCAATCAGGATAGACCCGTTCCTAGCAGTTGCTCACTTTCAGGCTGCCTCGATTTACATCCGCCTAGGGAGGCTTAAGGATGCCTACGAAGCATATACTCGGTGCCTCAATGTTAGCATACGTGGTAGCATCATAAGTGCGGGACCCGGTACCGGAGACGTCGATTATGACCAAGTCGGCCTCCAGTATCGACTTTTCCGCAGCGATATTGAGCAAAACCAACGTTTGTGTGAGTGTTGGATAAAGATGGAACTTTCTAGGGCTCAGCCGGTGACGAACGCTCGAAGAGAGCCCCTTGAAAAGCAGGAAGAGGGAAATATCATTAGTGTCCCCGAGGGACTAATTTTTAGAGTACCGGAGAAGATTGCTAGAGCTAGAAACACGAAACCAGCCGAGACAGCGGAGTGGAGATTTCGGGATGAGGCTAGGGTAGTGGCAGAAGTACCGAGCGATTCGGGGAAAATGGGAGCCTGGGGTTGACCAAGCTACTGGCGACTAGTAGTTGAATTTCATGGCGGAAAGCTTATAATAGATTGGCATTTGTTCACATAAGTGTGTGCGTTCAATTTTTCTTTTCCTTTTTTTTTCCTTTTTTTCCCCCCTTTTTTCGATATGACCAGTCCACTAGTCAGTGTACTGTGCGTACGTCATGCAGTGACCTAGGAGCAAGTAACGTAAGTACATGTATATAAAGTATCAAAAAACGTGGTAAAATCACTATAATAGGACTACTGAAAATAAATCGGCGTTGGAGGAAGAGTACATGTACCAATACATGTAGTGATCCCACTTTTCTTTTTGGTACTGTATGTACGTTGACAGTCAGGAAGATTTAAAACACCTTTGTATATGGAACGCCGGTCTAGGTAGCCTAAATGTATATCAATTAGGCTGTATGTTGCATTGAGCCCTATTGGTTTATAATTTAAGTTGCTCGAGCGCTGTCTGCGTGGTGTATTCAAATGTGTATAAAGACACGTGCAGCTGCCGCTAAAACTGAGCGTACGTGGCCTATTTAATCAAGTATGTACATGTAAGTCTACTTGAAATGTTGTATTTAATAAATACATGTATCTCAAGTACAAAAAGTCAATTATCCTATGAAAATCTGTTTTATTCGATTTGACGAACGCTGTCACTACAAGCTTTTGTTAACAACTATTAAGAGCAGTTCATTTGTATTCCACTATTTCATGATCTTCCCATAGTTACCCTCTCTACCCTTCTCCGCTCCTCCCTACACTAATATCAACATCTTTCACCATTAAACATATCGGAATTAAGTTAATTCTTTCAAAGACTAACAAGGTCTTTTCAGGAGATATTCAAATCAGATACACATTCCATTGCTGCCTCAATCCGAAGATCTCCCTCTTTCCGGGGATCAAAATCCTATTAAATCTCACAATAGGGAAATTTACATCGCGGAAGGTTTGGGTCCCAGTTTATATAGAGTTCTGAATTGACCAGGTTGTTGGTCAAACTTAGCACACTCCCCTTGCTATTCGATCTTTCTAATAGCTCGGAATCTTAGGCCCTAACCGTCCCAGGTACCGGTAAAGAACTTGATTAACTATCCTCAATCTATCAACTTCTATTCCACAATGTCGCTGCCATTACTCCACGATCACGCAAACTCAAAAGAGTACTGGGCAGAATGTCATCCAAATCAACTGTTCAGAATTCTCAAGGATAATTGCTGGCCTATGTACCCAGCTGTAGACTGGATGGAGAAGTTTGCCGAGGCTATGAGAGTTGGAAC
The DNA here is from genome assembly GCA_024713925.1 of Morchella sp. 2016-103. NCBI lineage: Eukaryota > Fungi > Ascomycota > Pezizomycetes > Pezizales > Morchellaceae > Morchella > Morchella sp. 2016-103. The sequence goes on along the minus strand of JAMGZF010000017.1, from coordinate 199,693 downwards.
CAAGGGTGCGGCGTACAAACGCAAGATTATCACTCATAAGGAGAATGATTCAAAAGCCGCCTTGACTCAAAAGCAAAAGGAAGACATTATCTCGATATGGGACTTACGGAGTGCGGCTTTTGAATGGGGTGCAGCGAGGGTAAAAGAAATATCAGGGGTCCGACCTTACGAACCATGCATGCACAGTGATATGGTCATGACTCTCAAAACATTTACTGGCAGTCTCAAAAAGGGTAACATACTTGATGCAGTAAAGGAATGGGAAGGTGAATATCTGAACATATATTCTGTATGTGTACAAAGTGAGGGAACTGCCTTGGTTTGGTGTTTCATCCACGATTCCAAAGAGAAAAAACTCCCCTCAGCATGGGTAGAGGAGCTCCACCGGTTTTCTCTTCGCTGGCCATACAAAATGGAAATTCAGCAAGCGTTGGATATGATGAAGATCATCACACAGGGCTCTATGGAAGAGGCTAAGTCTCTTACCAAGAATGACTTGGGGCAAGACTTTGACGACCGCAGGTTTTCCTTACGGTGTATGATGCTAGACCATTTTGATATCTCCTACCGATCGAAGATGAAAACGAACGAGTCACTGAAGGGCATCCGGTTCACTGGAATGGATTTAGCCAAGTTCTTAGACTTCAAGAATTCAATTCAAGGGATTGACTTTGGAGGTTCAATGCCGGTAATCGATAACTGGTTTCAATATTGCCGCGGGGTCCTTGATTTGGATAAGCACTGCTTAGGATATGCATGGGACTTTATCGCGTTCAGCGCATTTAGGCTTGATGGGGAGACTTTCATTTGGATATGGGATGATGATGAGAACTTCAATCATCAAAGGCTTGAAAAGAAAATAGCGACTATCAAACCTTTCAGAGTCAAGCTTCAAGAGTTGTTTAAAGAGAGATTTCCGGATGGCTTATACGATCACAACAATCTTGGTGCTAATGAAGGTATGAAAGTGATTCCATGCGAATTAATTTTAGTAATTACTGATCGTAGTCTAACTATATTAGAAACACCCAACTCTCCAAAGGAGAGTCAATCTCCACCGGAAGAAACTCAGAAGGCCTATGAAAATAGTGAATCAACGGCTCAGAACTGTCAAAAGAAAGAAGATCAACCCTGGGGTGATCTCTTGTCCAGGCTTGTTAAAGAAATGAGAGGTAAGAATGCGACTGGAGACTTTGAGGATATTTTTAAGGGGTGGATCGACGAAATGGTCAATGAAATCCTGTTATACGACGGTGGAGACTTGAGCAACCCTTCAGAACCCATGTTCGACTATGAGTTGGGCCCGTTTGAAATAGTCAAGGAGCAGCTGGGACTTGTGCTGAGTCGGTTCTCCGTAATCCTTAACATTGGGAAAGGAATCGATCTTCCACTTGGGCTGACAAAACGACTGGAAGAGGTGACCGTGCTACATAAAGAGAGACTATCAGCAGCACTAGAAGCACTGGACAAGATTTCCAAGCAGGGGGATATTGATATCCTTCTTGTTGTCCCTCAATCAATCAGAGCTTCCAATGCACGCCTTTCGTTGTTCAAAGTACTCGCAGAGATCATTTTTAAAGCTACAAAGTCGAAGAATTGGCTTTCTAGCGAGCCGAGAGTAGGTCCTGTTCTATCAGCAGCCGGGGGCGAAAAGCTCAAGGAGAGCTTAACGGCTGTTCAACCGGAGAAGATATCTAAACAAGACAAGTCGGGGCAGTCAACATTAACTAGCAAGCTAGTCAATTGCAAACCAACACAATCAGGTGAGCCAGGTCAACTAACGCAGTCAAAAACTGCGGTACAACCGAGTCAACCAGACAAACCTGTCCGACAAATACAACCAGATAAACCGGATAGCCCAAATACCATGGAAAACCCAAGTTCGTCGGACAAAACCGATCATGTCGATCGCGATCACACCTATCTTCTACATCAATCATCAGCATTGATTCTCAACGCACCCACAGTATCTGCTGGGGCGGGGATCTACAAAGAGTCTCCAAGCGCCAGCACTACAGTAACTACTGCAACTGTACCTCATGCGGTGGGGGGTTCCTTTCAAACGGTCATAAACTATACGAGGTATTTATAAGATATTTCATCTGATAATCTTCCTTCTCGGGTGACAGGTTTTGACTTGCTCATAGACAAACGGCCGAAGATATCCACGCATTAAACGAAGAGAATTACAATCTCCGGGCACTTATTACTGTGTTGATAGACGGAAATGCCCTATCACGGAGAAATCTCATGGAGAGAGGTCACCATGCAGTCCCATTTACCCAATTGAGAACTGACCCCACCATAGATAGATCATCCGTATTCTTAGAGAAAGGTCCTCAATACGAAGTAAGTTGAAGCTGTTTACCTTATCTGAAATGAAATTTGTGTTGACGATGGCCTCTTTAGGAGAAATTTATGGTAACAAAATCGAGCGAATCGCAACTAAAGATCGATGACGAGGAATATTATTCCTAGTCCGACCTACATGTAGTTTCAGTAACATTAAGCCTATGAGATACTTCAGGAGGCTGCTAAAGAGTGCGTAGAGCGTTATGTTGGTCATCTCCTCAGCGTTTTATCAAAAGTATGATGGTGCGTAGCCTTCCAAAGGCCTCCACAAGTACGAAAAGACGTCACTAGTTTGGATTGAGTTTACTACGATCCTACTTGTCTACGTTCCTACATTTATATGAAAGCCTTTTATTCGCTGTACTATTAGTGTATCGCCTTCGAGGAAGTTCGAGAGATGTTGTATCAGAGTGAAGCGATATATCAGCCCATACTCGATTGATACATTGAACCAGAGAACAGATATTTCTAGAATTTACCACTAGTAACCTTGAAAGGGAAAAGCTCGCGTGACCTGGCCTGTTATCGATACACCCCATGCTTGTAGAGAAGTATAGAACGTATACTAGCTTAGTAATTCTTTTATAATTTGTTTCACCAGGGTGTGGCTTTGGGTACATGTGTGTACTTTAATATAACGATTCATATGTTGCCTACATCGACCCGTGATACAAGCAGCTTCTAATATCCTCACATCAAGTCTTGCCATGATAATCTGGAAATATTAAAATACTGCATATAGTAGGTGTTGATCTTGGTATATACTACATGTTTATGTAAGAAATCTAAAGAAGTAACTGTAGTGATTGTGGATCTGGACAGGAACGTTACTTGAAGTAGAAGGTCATAGGTTCTCACTCGGTCATAGTAATCACTCGGAACGTCATGCTAAATCACTCGATTCTTGGCAACTAATAATTATGCACAAATTAGATAATTACTTAACAACATGTACGGAAGAATAGTGGATCTGACCTGAAAAGCGTTAGTATCAAAGTATATTAGGAAAGCTGACATAATACATACCGGGTGCGTAGCCTTCCGGCCCTTATACTGTATCAATGATTGTTTGGTTGGATCAATTGATGCGATGTCGGTTGGAGCGGTATATTTGATACTATAGGCTATATTTACTTACTGTAGTAGCTTACCTATACTAGGGGCTGAATTTCTTCATACCCCGGAAGACCTTTATTAAAACGTAGGGCCTTCAAGTAAATTACACATATTGTATGCCTAGGTAGTATTTCGGAGGTAGAGCGCCTACTTGTGTAAGACTATTATTATTAATTAAAATAAGCACTGAAGAACTCTAATAGGCCTAGTAGGATTTTTTACAGTATGAGCGGAGGGTAGGGCATGTTGCGCAACGTTTAGTAGGGTTTGTTGGGCCCATGGGTATGCGATAGCTGTATCCTAGTTTACATACATCTCGTTACAGGTACATACATGTCTTCGGAAATCAGCCTCGCAACCAAGCAAATGGCCTACAACAACTAAATTTTGAACGTACCACCCTTGAGCCCGTATTAAAACCCTGGACAATATAACTATCGAGGATCATAGAATTGAAATCCCTTGTCTTATTTCTCTTGGGGTTGTGGTGTGAGGCGATGTTGAAGTTGCATTCTCATACAAATTGAAGATTTCCAGTTATTTTTGAAAACCAATATAGTACATGTAGCTTAGAGCGCGGGGGATAACCCCGAGCTGTAAGAACATAGCTTTGAAATTTGAAGGGTACTTATATTCTTATTAATTTTTGGGAAAGATTTCACCAAACTAGGCAAGCATGCACACGTAGCTATACAAACCCAGACCAAATATCTTGGTCACATACTCATTTAGTAGAGAGACGAGGTTCTGAAAGCATATTCACTAAAACGGGAAAGGGGAATGTGTAAGACAGGTCTCCAGGCAAAGACCGGAATAACACCGCTGATATTTTAAGTGAAGGCTATTATAGCGCTACCTACTTTACATGTAATTGTAATATATGTTGTAGTTAACGTTAGGATTGAACTATCCGCTTTTTATATGACTGCGAATGAACGAAGCTATTTACCATCATATCACTACACCAATAAGAGGTAGCAACTTATTCCTCACTTATATTCCCACTTATTTCAATCTTTAAGTCTTGCAACGTTTGAGAATGGACATATACATGCATACTAGCTTCAGGTTCTGAAGACATCTATCTGTAAATGTATGGACTTTCACATGAATAAATGGTAGGATTCCAACAAACTCTGCGTCTCGACTGGTTCCCCGATCCTCCCGGATCCCTCGACTAATGCTTCCGCATTATCGTAGTCCATATTGTCAATAAATTGCCCGATCAACGGCTCCAAACCCCCCTCAATATCTTGATGGATGTCCTGACTTAGTCTTCTCTCGACAGCCCGTCCGCCAAGATACTTGTAGGTCTTCCTAAGGACTCTCTTGGCAACATTCTTGAGACCTGGTTCGCGAAGCAAGTAGTTGTGGATTCTGATAATCTCCTTCACCATCCTCCGCCAACACCTCTTAAATATCTGCCCAAACCTATCGCCCTCGGCCTTTGCGATACCGCCCCTAGAGTCGATCTGCTCAATATAAGGCTGAACGTTGATTTGCTCAATATTGTGCTTGATTGTATGCCCGACTGGCTTCGCAATAGTGCTTTCTGTCGTGTAGAACAAAACCTCCGCTGTCAAATTTTCCTCGGCCATAATGCCGAGGATCTGGACCCAATCATAGTTACAACTGCTGGTACCCACGCGAAAGTTGATTTCATCACCTTTCAATATAACTTTAATGCTGTAAATCCTTTTGGTCTCCGCCAGACAATACCTTCCGTAAAGGAAGTGGACAAAGTCGATAAAGGTCGGAGGGTCCTCACGTTCACAACGCACGAAAATTGGATCAACGAGATATTTGATACTGCTACCAATGTGGCGGGTTGCGAACCTATAGTTGTTGTCTTGAGGCCAGCTTTCCAGTTCATCCTGAATGGACTCCGAGTCGCCTGTATCCATCTTAGAGCTTTCCCCCGTATCATTAACTATGGGACGTATAATAGGAACAGGTCTTTTTCCTTCCCGAACACTCATTATTCGTTCTTCCTCGTGATCCGAGCCATCAATATCACTGTCGGTAAAGAAGGTGATTTCGTCTTGCTCCGCTGGGCTGCCTGGGCTGCTAGATGCGCCAGCTGCTTCCATTTTACCCCAGCTCGAAAAGGGGTCGCTCAATGGACGAGAATTCACTGGTGTTTCGGTTGCATCTTCATCAGGGAGACTCATATTCTGGCAGAACCTGGCAAGACCATTGGAAAGCAGGCCCTTACAACGAGGTGAAATAAACCACCAGAGGAATTTATTATCAGTTTCCTTTCTTTTGACACAGCTAACTCGCCCCTCGCTAGACAATGTGGCTTCACAATTAAAGGACCTCTTCGGATCCTGTTGGCCTTTAGGGGTGTTGTTAGCGGTACCTGTGAGTTGGTCTAATTAGCTACTTCTGGCTTTGGTATACTTTCGTATAATGAAAAAATGGAGATGGAATCTACATACCAATATCGAAGCTGCCAATGACTTTAACTGGCTCATGAATGTGACCACTGTAAAGTTCAATGGTGCTCATCTTAGGATCAACAATACGTTTATTGATAGGCGGAGCAGTGCTGATATCATTGCTGGGGGTCCCTAGGGTGGCCATGAACATCTGCAGGAGAATCTGAGGGTTGGAACAAGCTGAATATTCGCAAATTCTTTCCCAATTGGTAATAAAAAGCCGATAGGCCCTTCCAAGGCGATCCTCCGCGTATCCCTGGGGGAGAGATCCAAATTCATCAATTAATTCGATGTTCATTTCTTGGTTATAATCCAGAAAATCTCTTTGTCTATTCCAACGAGTTGATTTGATGTCGTTGAGCTTATGCGCTGTCATTGGGCCCTCATAATGAGACAATATTGCGTGTCTTTTACGCAAGATGAAATGAGTGGAAGCCTGGTCTCTAGTGATTTTCCCCCTAAACTCCAGATACTGGTAAAGGATAAAAAGGCATACAAATAAGTCCCAAAACGCAGGTTGTGAGCGCACATCCGCAACCAAGGGATTAGAAGGGTTATTAAGTTGATTGAAGAATCCACTTTCAAAGGCGTTTTTGAGTCTAATACAACGCCCAGTTGAGATAATAGCATCTTCAAAGCACTTATGGATCCTGACGTTGTAAATGATACGAAGTTAGCTTTCTAATTCTTATAATGGGGTAGGGGTGATATTACAAAGCATAGTCCCTTATGAGATCAACACCACTTCTCTTTTCAGAGGACCAATAAGTCAGTTTGACAAATGTGTCTATGTATGCATCGACCAACTCTTTCCACCTCGACCCATGTCCCTCGGGACCTTCGAGTGCAATAGCGTTTGGATCGGATTGCAAATGGTGTATTAATTGATTGATAAAACCATGCCACTCAATAGGATTGAGAAACCTCTGTCCAGTGTAAGTAGTAGGATGGCTAAAAAATGAGCCTGGGTGTGAGGTTTGTAACGAGGTATCATGTCTATGCTCTTGATTACGAGACATATTGAATTTGCTTTTATCAGAGGGATATTTCAGCTGGGCCTGGGTAATTGTGTATTGCAAAAGGTTCTTGATATGAGGATGAAAATACTCCTTTAGACAAATGAGGATGAATATTGATGTGGGGGTAAGAAGGGAGGTAAGGAGGTAGAGCCCTTCAGAACGTTTATTGTTAGGCGGAGGGGAATTATTGACGTGTGAACAACCAACTGGAGTCATGATGGTATTGAAATAATTTCCCTGGGCCCAGATTGTGTGCCAGTATGTCGAGGGGAGGAGAGATGTGAGAGGCATTTGGCACTAATAGTCAAACAGGGCCAGGTATGAAAAATTCAACTGTTGATAGACCTCAGTGACATATGCGAGGGCGACATCTGTAAGCTGCCTGTCAGGTCTAAGAAACCACAAAATTTTGACATGTGCATGCAGGTAGACCCGACCCACCTTTAGCCCATATACTCTTGGCCTATTGCGTAAAGCAGCCAGCTCACATTTGGCCTCTCTATTCCATATATATACATGTACATACACAAGAAGTAGATACATACAGAATGATATATAATCAAGAAGGGTATACTCGATCTCGTTGCGGGCTGTGGTTGGGGAGTATGGAGAGTGTATACAGTACCAAAAAAGCGGGTGTATCTACTACCTTATCTGCCAGAATACCATGACACTCCGGTATTGCTACAGCATTGCTATGGTATAATGGCCGAAATTCGGATTTAATTCGGAAGCTTTTCACGATATCGTATTGCTATGGCATAGTATCTATTACATCCCCTTTTTTAGTACTGTAGGTACATATAGACGTCCTCTATCATACATGCCTAGCTCCGACTACTTGTAGAGTAGCCTAAAGAGTCTATGTAATTAAGTGATGTCTAGTTCGCACACATACTTATGATATCTGTTCTATCCCGTGCAACTTCGCATGATCTAGCAATGATCTAATGATCTGAGAAGCATTTTTTAGTGGCATGATAGGTGATTCACGGCGGGGGAGGAATAAGCTGAGATAGGTCTTAGCCCCAAGTTTTATACTTTTATCCACCCACAGAGAACTGGGGTTTGAGCGGTAAGCGTTCTTAGCGCTGTAAATTTATAGATGATAGAAACAGATTTTACACCATTGCATCTTGTATGAGCTTGAGATATACCAAGATGGATCCCCCAAATCCAGGTCCAGATTCACAACTGCCTCAGCCTCCTAATAAAGATGTTTCATCCAATTCACTACAGCAGTTTTACCGCGTTCCTCTTGATGATCATGGCATAAAGTATGCAATAATGTGCGTGTACTTTGTTTTCTAATTTTGTTTAATGTCGTTGCTTACAACCTGAATAGAAGGCGTACTTCCGAAAGTGATAAAGGGCAAATTCATCTCGATATAATTTCTAGCCTTATTAACAAAATCAACGGACTAGACGATCCTCCCCGGCCCTACCCAAATATTGAAGAAATTCCGTTATGTCCATGTTGCAGATCCGACAGCGAGTCATTCTCGCAGAACAGGTTGCTTAGAGCAGCACTCAACCACCCGCAGCTCTACCAGTCGATGTCTAGACTCCCTAAAGCCGTCAGAATCCATCCTCTAACTCAGAAAACTACTACAACCCCTCCCCAAACAATTCATCATCCTCAACCTCAGCAAACAGCCGGTGATATTTCTCACGCAATACTTCCTCCCCAACCTCAGCAAGCCGCCGCGGACTTCCTGGCTAGACTCAACTCTACCAATGGCGCCAACGCTCATCATGGCCAACGCCTACTAGCCCCTCAAACCCCAAATACAGGGTTCACAGTCCTCCCCCATATTCCTCCGACTGGACCTCATAAGTGGCCACTGACAACTCCTGCTGACAACACCCCGCTCTCTCCACCCCGCGACCAGTATATAGGCCTCCCCAACCTATGTTTGGGCATCGAACAGTTCAACAAGGTGTTCAAGTCATTGGATGACCCTATTCCCTGGATCGACAGGATCCTTGAAGTAAACTCTTATATCGAGAAAAATAATCTTTGGAGAAAGAAGTTCCCGCCTCTAAACCCCGCCTTGTACTTAAAAAATTATAACCCAGAAGTTCGGCAGCCAACAAGTCTTGAAATATTGCAAGAATTCCAAAGACTTCAGACATCCAATTTTCATTTCGAAACGTATCGGAAACGTGTCGCTCAAAAGCGTACTCGCCTGAAAGGCCCTTTTCAGCAATATCCTATCACCCCGCAAGAGGTTTTTGAGCCAGACTTTATGCCCCCACTAGTGGGCTCTGAGGAAACCTCTCAGCAGCAGTCATTCCAGCAACATAATTTGCACAAACAAGCTCTCCAACATCATGCTATGCGGCGGCAAAATATCCAGCAACACCCTATTCAGCAGCATTCTACCCAGCAGAATGCTATCCAGCAGAATGCTATCCAGCATCAGGCCATCCATAAAAATACCATTCAAAAACATTCTATCCAGCAACATTCGATCCAACAAAATAATACTCAGCAACTTACTATTCCTCCCCGTCCTATTCCGCTACAGGCATATCAGCCACATGTTCAGCAATATGGTATCCAGCAACGTGCTATCCAGAAACATGCTATTCAGAAAAATTCTATTCGGAAATATGCTATTCGGCGGCATGCTTTTCAACAACATGAGATTCGGCAACATGCTATTCAGCAACAAGTTTTCCAACAGGGCACCCAGCAGACGGGCCCTTGGGAACAGGGCTTTCAACAGCAGGGTTTTCAGCAACAATTATCCCAGCAACAGGGTTCTTGGGAAAGCCCACTTCAGCAGAAAAACCTAGACTTACTACTACAGAGCTTTCAGCAGCCTTCTTCCCACGGACAGGCTATACATCATCAGGGGCTTCAGCCACAGCCATTACAACAGCAAGCTTTACATCAACATGCATCCGAGCAGCAGCAGGTACAACAGCAACAAATAATACAACAAGCCTCTCAACAGCAAGGTCCCCTGAAACCTCAGCACCAACATCCTATCTTCCAGCAACCCCTGTCCCCACCTCCGCGCCTATTGAATCTTAATCCTGTTCAGGACCCCCACGCCTCGATTAACGATCAAAACCATCATTCTAGGAGCGAGTTTGGAACTACCTCGGGTGGTAGCCGGTTGAGAAAAAAGAAGGCCGGGTTGAGCATCATTGAAGCCCGTTTGGCAAAGCAGAGGGAGGGTACCAGAAAGAGCTCAAGACTTGGAGGTGCTCGAGACGGCAATTAAGTCCGCCGGCCGAGTGCGAATACGTTTTCTGTGCGGATCATACAGCTTAGGAATAGATATATTTCTAAATTTCTAGGACAAATAGGTTTCAACTATACTTTTCAACTAGATAGATGCCATATATGTATTATTAAGTCTGACATTGTTTGCGAATCAGTGTCTGGGTCGGGAAATATTTTCTACTTACGGGAGTCATTTGTTTGATATATTTATCGATACTTAGGAATTTGCAGCCGATAAAACAGGCAGAATAGGGCGCAGAGCTAGAGGCGCATGAAAAATTTAGAACCACTAAGAAACGGTGGAAGAGTCAACTACAGATTTATTTACGAATCTTTAACTGTCATGGATCCATAGTGAGAGGAGATCCTGTGACTTGGTGATTCGAATCTTATTAACATCATTAAAACACAATTAAGTCCCTTGGTGACTCAAGTTTGATCGATGGAAGGTTGTACGAAAATAGTGTACCCTAAGGACAGTACTGGGAATAGTTGGTGAATAAGGAGTGGAGTAGAGGGGTAAAATTTAACATAACACAAATTGCCCATTTTGATTTCGTTAACCACAAGCGCAACCGCGCTATATATTGTACATACATGTATACGTAGCTGCGGTGAGGCCGGTCGTATACTCGTATTTCTCTGAACTGGGCTACTATCACATATGCCCAAAATCAGGGACTTTTCAGAGAACTACGAGTAGAGTATGGTCTAGGTTTGCATAAATTAGGTATATTATATATATACAAGTGCAGTGCGGCCTCCGGCCGCCCGCTGTGGTCAGTAAATGAGATACCCATTCCGACTTGGATATCTATCTGTTTGTCTACATAGATTTATATTAGCTAGGAGAGGAGTAACTATATATACTGTCCAATCTATTTAGGTTGATCTATCATAAAAGTGGTTGTCTTGTTTCTCGAGTTCTTGAGGGTTCAAGGGTGGTATATGAGCTTATATAGCAGTTATTTCTGGCTGTGAGTGTTTGCCCTTCCATGCATGTCACTAGCCATAACAGCTCCCTTCCCGGCGCTGCTCCCTCCCGGGAGTAGTTATTTGTCTGTTTACGGTATACTACTGCCCAACCCATTTACGTTGATCAATGGTCAAAACCTCATATCTTAGCTAGTTTCTATTTCTCAATAGAGTGCTCACAGTCCGGGTCGGGTGCCGCTGTGCAAGTTATTTGTCTGTTTATGGTATAGTATAGTATGCAGTTATAACCAATAAAAATGCTTCGTGATTACAACGAGGAAGCTTATACTATTTAGATAGTCTCGCCTGGTAAAAGAAGCCTGGAGCAAGATTAGCAACAGAATATTTAATGCGAATATGAACTTCGTTGGGGCCGGGGTAAAGAAGCAATAAAGGAAGTGGGTCCCTGGAGGTTGGTTAAGAATACTACATGTACATACTCTACATATATGCGTAATTGCTTACCTCCTAGTCTCGTGCCCATCCCTTATTTTAGTGTGGTTGGTGTTGTAGTATTTTATGGTCAAAAAGTCAAGTTCTAGGTGAACCTAGGGATGAACTCCCACCCTGTTTGAATTCATGACCTCCAGAGTTCAAATATTCCGTGGTCCTGTGGTGGTGATTTCACTCTGTTTTTTTCATCGACAATAAGTATGTATATAAGGGTTGTATTTTACTCCGCCTACACGTTATAATTCTAGTAGCGATGAATAGAATTCCAAGGGATAGAAATACGGTGTCGCTTTCACACCATGTGACCGATTATTACTTACATCAAATCAGGAGCCCATCCACGACAGATACGCCTTTACCACACGTCCACGTCTCAACTCCGAGGCAACAGATCATACGAATGGTCAATGTCGTCTGAATAAGTAGACCTTCCCCTCATATCCTAAAACAATCCTACCCTTCCTACCACTAAAATACTTCGTTTGAATAATACTAATATATCAAGTATCATATCGATACCGAGCTCAATTACTACTGGTTCAAGATTTCATCTACCTTGGTTGCCTCACATTCAAACCGCTGTACAATCATAAAGCTTATTAAATATATCCGCTTAAACACATCTTGTGTTGATATCATCTCATAAAGTATGAATAATCCCTCCAAGGAATTTTGTGGTATTATATCGCATACTTACGGTAGCAGTCTCGATATGCCCAACACAGATACCAATGATCCCGAAACTTTCGATGACGATAAGAATTTAGAGCCTCTGTACATCATTAACAAATGGCATCGGAATTCACGAAATGGGAGTCCTGAGCATTATGAATGGACAAGGGGGCTAACCTTACTTTACTATTTCCCCCTACTGGGCGCAGCTAGTCAACTTAAACTCCTGCATGTGGATTGTTGTCGAGCCTACTTCAGGGAATCTCGTCATGAGGCCTCTACTCCGGCTGACATAGCCAATCAGAGCGAGATACGCAGCCTCTTACATACCGCCTGTGACGATATGTACAAGTTTATCATAAAACGTCCGTTTTCAACTCTCTGGAGTAGATCAGAAGCAGAACAGAACCTTGTTCTTCTATGGGAGGTACAGGGTAAATGGCAATCATGGATTGCACAGATAGAGTGGGAATATAGAACCTCCAAGCGACGTATGAAAAGCTCGCAGTGTGGAGAGGTCATCCAAATGATATCAATTGGAGTTGAAGAAAACATAAATGGAGTTGGGACCCTGGAAGCTGCAAAATGGCTCGAAGATTGGATAGATATATTTTTCTATCATACAAGCCTCGACGATGACGTTTTTCTAGGTTCGCGCGCCTGGCAATATATAAATTCTTGCGGGAATGCCAATGTTGTGCCGGGTGTCGCTGGCCCGCCAGTACAATGGCAACACCAACTCAATGACTTTCGCTCACGTCATGCCCTAGAGCTTCATTTCATGGATATTGTCTCTTGTTTCGCAGACGGGGCGTTCGATCTGGAAGAGCGCCTCCAGTGTTTCCTTGATAGCGATAGGACTCAAGTTAATACAATTACCTCCCTGGTCTGCCTTTTAACTCATCACGAAATCGATCTCCTAGTGAGAAATCTTGCAAGGACCGATGAAAATGTTCCCGTCATGGGTGCCAAGGATAGGCAAGCACTACACAGATTTGTATCCGAGCATCGACAAAGAGTTCAGAGCCCTAGAAGCAAAGGCGCCTTGATGTTTTGGTACAACACCATGGTTTTGCCCTATAAGAAGTGGAATGTTCTTTTTGTCGGGTATCTTTGGGGTATTTTAACTTTTACCTCCACAATGACAAGCTGGAGGTTTACTATTTGCTACGACAAGACATCAACGGTGCCAGATGACACCAATATCGAAGTGTTGCAAGATATCCAGAGTTTTCTTCATGGCTTACAGGACTTTCTCTTGGACTTGAAACAGAGAGCTAAGCACAAGAAAAAGGGGCCGAAGGGTGGCTCAAAGCATCCGAGTAAGAAATCCTTACCTGTAGGAAAGGGGGAAGGTAAAGACGTAAAGGTTCAAGTTATTCCAGAAGAGGCAATCCAGAACGACGATAGCTTTGCAACAATATCTGGAGACACTCCAGTGAATGTTGATGTGGGAGGAGAGCACAAAACAGTTGATGCAATCTCAAGCGGGAAAAATTCCAACCTAAAAAAACTAGCTTCCGTTGCTGAGGAGAAGGGGTTTGAGGAAATAAAAAACGGAGATTGTATTAATGCCCTCGCGAGCGGCGCGACAGAAAATCCAGGGCCGTTCCATATGATACCAGTAAAGGCTAATAACAAAGTCAACAATACTCCTGACAACCCCATTAATGTGAGCGGGGTGGAACACATGCCCGCCCCTCCTAGCATTGAAGGTCATGTCAAGGGGACAGGGTCAGCTGCAGAGTTAGTCGGAGATGAAAATACCGAGGAGGAGAAACAAAGTTCTGAAGGGAATCTTTATCTGGTCTCTGGCACAAGAAAGATGGATAAGACATTCGCACTAGCGACTAACTATAAGTCTGTAAAAAGGGTAAAAAGCAGTGATAAGATGGAGAAAGATGGGAAGCACAAAAATTTACGGTTTTTGTCCGAGGAAAAAATGGGAGGAGAGTGGAATGAAGAGGTTGATGAAAAGGATAAGGAACATATAAACTCTTTAGGCGCAGAGCCTTCCCATTCAATGGAAGGCAGAAATCTAACCATAAACACCAAAGGAGATGAGAACCAGTGGCAGCTGCCATTGTTGGGTCATGAAGAAGCGGATAAGTCATTTCATGATCGCTGGGACGAGCTGGAAAAGGAGCTTATGGGAGGGACAAAATTAGAAGAGGGAGAGGGGGTCTTACAACAAGAGCAGATACTACAGTGTGCTAACACTATCTGCGGGGTACCGAGTTCCACTGCACCGATGACGGATGGGTCTCCCGCGATGGAATATAACTACGCGTACACCTCATTAGTTACTGATACTCTTAATCTCACCACCAACACTATAAGGCTAGAATTCTGTGCCGAAATAGATGCGAAAACGGACCATAAAGCGACTGGGCGGCCATCAAATACAGCCAAAAAGGAAGAAAGTGCTACAAAAGCAACCTCAACATCGAGCACAACACTTAAGCCTGCCACTGATATGGTAACTGAGACAAAACAAGTCATAAAGCGCCACAAGCCACTCCACAAAGCTACACCACCAAAGTGCAAAAGAAACGGTAATATCTTTGAAGCGTTAGCGGATGATTCTAGTGATGGCTTACTGCGTTCGTCAATGGAGGCAAACGAGAAGACACTTGTGGGGGAACCGCCAAAGAACCTAGAGTTTGTGGAAAGTAAAGGAGAACCACCGGGTGGTGCGGGCCTTATGGATTCTTCATTAGATCAAGGTGATTGGAAGCTAGTGACAAAGCAAGACAGATCTAAAATCAAGGAGAGGTCATCGGTAGAGACATCAGAAACTCCAGAAACACCTAATACGGTGCAAATGCCTGATAAACCAGCAGCTAAAAACCCCTCAAGGGTCGAGATACAGCGCGGGAGGATCGTGATACTGCCGATGGACAAAGGGTTCCCTTCTGAAAATGGTGAGCTGACCTCAAACACCAAGTGAGAAACCTGCACTCAAAGTACTTTATGCTGATATAAGTTATAGACTCTACCGCAGGTCTATGGTCTAGGGTTGGAGCACAAAATCTGGAAAAGGAAGGTCAACAGAGGGAAGTCCCTTCTACGCAAAACATGAAACCCCTCCTGGATAGAGCTTCACGTATCTTATTAAAAAAACCAACATCCAGCAGCGCCTCACAGGTGCCAAGAGATAATACAAAGCCTGAGGCCGAAAGATCGCAAATATTATCCACCATAATTCCCAAAAGCAACAAAATCTTGGAAGTTACGAATAAACGCACTAGATCTAACCAATTCAAAGAGGATCATGCTACTAAAAAGGGCTCATCGTGCTCTTTCTCCAGAGCAAATAACCCTCAAACAAATCTTAGTCCAAATACTGAAGCTCAAATTGATGATGGAAATGAAAAGAATGTTCTGGGTTTCTCCCCTCTTCCAACGAACGATTCTACAGCAGAACGCACTGAAAGGTTCGTGGCCCTAGTTCCTGGAAATGAGAAAAACCCATGGGGTTCTTTCCCCACCTTAAAAAAGAAAGCTACAACGGGGCCCGCCACAAAGGCTGGGGCCCAAGTTATTTATGGGAATGGGGGCAGCGCATGGGATGAATTTCCCCCCTTGGCAAAGAAATCTACGACGGAGCCAACTGAAAAACCTTTTAATGAAGCATTTACTGAAAATAAAAACGATCCATGGCGTTTAATTCCATTAGAAAAGAAAGTTACAATCTCAAGCCAGCCTGAGTCTGTTAAAAATACAGACATCAAAAGCACCCCACCGCTGGGAGATATGATCGAACAGCCGTCAAGTTTTCCGGGAGCCATCACAAAAGTGGCAGAAGCAGTCCCCGAAATACAACGGCAGCAAGGGTCAAATCAGGGCGGGAGGGCCATTGAAAGGCAATTAGAGCCCGAAGGCTTTCCGCGCGGGGGTAATGGTAACGCTAACCCCGATGCTAATATTGGAGGGAGACTACAACCAACATCGAAACGGCGCACAAAAGCCTCGGAGAAAAATAAAACCGCTCAGAAAGGAGCCGGGAATATGGATGTACAAGATGATAGAACTTTACATGGGCATTCAAGAGGGCCAGTTCCGTCACCAAAAAAGACCCCTAAAGTGAACAGCAAGTTTGAACATCAGGTAGAGCAAGGTGCGACTCCAGGTGATATCATTTGGGTCGAAAAAAGTCTCCTCCTGCCGATGAACCAGCAGCAAGAAACAGAAACTATGAATGTTCATCATTCAGAGGAACCTGAAGCTTTGGGGCGGAGGTTGAAAACTCATCCAAATGAGAAAGAGACGGTTTTCTTAAAAACGCAATCTATGCTAGTGGAGGAATTGGCTCGAAAGAATCAAGCAATTGAACTGTTGGAGCGTAATATATTTGCTAAGGATGAAATTCTCTCAACTTGCCATTCGAGGATCAGAGATCTAATACAGGATAGAGACGCACTGGTTTCAGAAGTATCTGCACTGCGTTCTTTCATTGATATTCTTACAAACGGAAGCGCAACAGATCGTGCTAAAGCTACCATAGAGGGTCATGAGAGCATACAACCTACGCCGCTGAAGTCTACAACTATGGACCCATTTAGTCACCCCCGCGAAAATAGACTTGTAAGACTCAAACTCAAGCTTCTGTTGTGCAATTCTAAACTTAAGTTCTCTCAGATGCTCCCAATCTCGTCGAGTGGCGCATACAGTCAACATGGCGTTAATGCCGTACCTAATGGAATCCTGCAACAAACAGAGAGACAGCCACTTACGAGCATTAACCCACCCCCCGTAAGACTCGCACCCACCAACCTCGTAAAACTTCACTAATAGCTCCCGCAATTATAGGATTCTACTTACGGGTATCCGGTCTCTAGTCTGAACAGCCCCAAATATCCTGCTACGGCCCCAAGACATTATGGTCACCACTTGGATCAACACACTAAAGTGACCGGACATATACAGTCATCCTACCCACTTAATATTATACATGATACTGCAAATAAACAAAATAAACCAACTGAGATCGGTCCCACCGCAACCGTACACGGATATATTCCAATACCCACCCAAATACCACCGCCTCCTTCGCGGAGCATGCCAGAATACGTTCAACACTACGACTCCCAGCATAATCCGCCACAAATTGGCCCTTTTCCTTCAGGTAATGGTTACCAACCTCCGCAAACGCGAAGCAACCAAATTCTCCCATCCAACCAACCCCCACCCAGGAAACCAGCAGGCCGAGCCCACCAACCAGAGATGCAACAGAATTATCTTCAACTGTTCCAAGAACCTACCCAATTACATAATTATGACCAACAGTCATATTCTAATCGACCACCCCCTAACATAAAAAGGTCCCAGGCTCCTGGTCTTTCTCAGGTAGATGCTGTAACAGCAAGGGCGTTGCATCATAATACAAAACCAACTCCTCCTAGGGAAGGTCCCCAGACCCACCAACACCGGAAGACCGAGGAAAAGATTGTACAAAACGGACCTATGTGTGCAGAAAGAACTTCTCAACATGATAGCGCCCTACACTCTCCAGTAATTGTGAATGGATCTGCCCAAGTGGTTCGTCCTAGACCAACGCGATGAAGCTCCATGACCCATAGTTCTAGTTTATTGACGAAACGTCGCCTGAGATGATAATCACTATGACTGATTTGTATACATAAACGTCATGTGTATACATGTTGTAAGAGTTGGAAGGCATAGAAGCGATGTTTACTTGAAGAAAGTAAATTATGAAGGCACTTATCCGTACATGTTACCACGAAAGCGTAGTCTCTCCTAGTGGCTTGAGATCATGTCCTATTTACTAGATGTGTATCATAAGAAATCAAAGGTTTTATCTACATTTGTAAAAACGGATGTATGTGAGTAAGTAAGTTTTTTTTTTCTTTTTTTTAATCATATCATTTCATTTCTAGGTACAAAACGTTGCATGCACGTGCAGTCAAAGACTATGGCATAATGTGAGTAAGTAAGTATATTGCGGTAAAACATCATGTTTGCCAAGATTACTCCACTAATATCTAAGCCCTTGTCCAAATGTAGGACTTGTAGTACTTCATCTACCCCCACCACCTACAGAATATACCCACCTATTTTCAAACCTTCCTAGCTAAGTATATTGCTTTGAATAAACCAACCCCTTATCTATTAGTCTAGCGAGTCTAATCATCACACATATCTACCCCGTTTACACATAGAGGGCACTTCACTTATACCTTTTCCGACGTACACGCATGTTCCAATGATCAATTGCAAGTTTATTATTTATAATACTGACAGGTCTCAGCTTCTAGTACTAGTCTGGCCGTTTACTTATCGCGTAACAATAAATTCAGCCGTCCCAGCCCTCAATCGCCTCTTCTATTTACTGCTAGCTGGACACTCATATGCAGGGTCTATTTGTGAGACATATATGTTAGTTTACTACTCCACACGATGATGATTACGAATTTGGCAAACGTACCACAGTACTCTGGGCATATACATGTCGGGCAGTTTATCTTGCAAGCGTTGGTGCATGGTCCGCAAGTAACCTGCCTTGGTTTGACTGACTCGGTGGTGCTAGTGGCATCACAGGCGTATTTAGGATCTGCTATTATCAGTATGAAACACTCTCAAAATTCTCTGTGTGAATTTACTACTAACCGCATTCCAGGGTACAGAAACAGTCTTCTGGCTTAACATCGGCACCACAACCGTAGAAGGTACAATCATTGTAGCATCCGCATGGGTTTGTGGCCGGGGCCGGGGCCGGGGCCGGGGCGGCAGTAGCTTCACGCTCCCCGAGAAGGGAACGTCTAGTAGTGCACGTGGAATATTCGGGATCTAGGTGAAGGAGAGGATTGTTAAATAAACAGATTCATGTTGGTTTGCATTTTCTTATTTACTCACCACAGACTTGTGGGCAGAAGCATGATCGTGGTGCCTGTGCGGCGCACTGTACAGTACAGCTATTTGCACACACATCACATTCCGGGGTGGGAATAGAAAACACGGTCGCGACCAAGGCGGAGAGCGCAACGAAAGCGAGAGTTTGGAACTTCATGATGCTATTGAGGGAGGTGTATGATCAGGATTAACGTCAAGAGAGAGACTGAAGCGTTCCAGGTGATCTGTGCCTATGAGGAGTGAAGCCGATACTATTGGGGGAGGAAGGCCCCTATTTATCTACTTCTCAAATTTTCCATCGCCACTTGTAACTAATCTAGTGTATCCCATTGAAAGATCATACTTTCATAGGTAGCGGAGTATAGAACTATGCACCTGCCAGCCAAGGTTCTAAGATATGCATTTACGAGTGCTTAGAATGGTTCCACTAGTACTAGCCAATAAGTACATGCATCTTACTCGGCAAGGATTTTTTAAAGTTAATACCTTGAAAATCTTACCCTAAAGCTGACAGCTCAGCCCTGGTCAAGATTTGCCTACCTCTACTAGTTCTACCGCATTCCAATCGTGCTATTTTATATATTGAGTATTAAAGTATCATTTGGTTGGTTGAGATGACCCACGCCTGACTTCCAGAGTACCTCAACATCCATGTTACAGGACCAGGACCTTAGTGATCCCAATTTGCCGTCCTCACCGGTGTCAACGCAGCGTAGCTGCAAGTAGCTTATGAAAGATAGTCTAGAAAACTCAAATTTCAGTGTATCCCTTAGTCTGTCAATGCTGACCCCCCTATAAGTATGTAAGATCTATTATTTGATAAGGGAGATAGCGGGAAAGCCACGCAAAATTTGCTTCTTCTGGGGGGTCAGCATTTTACTGACAGACTAATTAAAGGGATAACCTAGTGTGGCTGAGTCGTCACTTTGCCTCATGGTATTATTTTTGCCGGGAAATATTCTGAATGGTCCGACCGCACAACACACTGCCTGAGCTACGCCATGCAAATACCTATCCACACAACCCTTGAGCAAGCCAAGGGGTGCTGTTCGGGTTCGGCCAATTCGGATCAAAGCCTCCGAACTTATTGAATAGTAACGATACTATCAAACCTTATTGAGAAAAACAAATCATATAACTGGCCTCGCCTATCACACCCCGGCCCGATAGAGGTAAATTCTCTCTCCAGCAGGGTTTCCGAAAGAGTCTAACTAGATAACTTGTGTTTTCCTGGATCGGTGATATTTATAGGCACCAACTTCATTGGTCCTAAGCAGGCCATCTTCTCGCGATGGTATTAGAGCGATTAAGGTTCGTAAAGTCATCACCGTATTACCAGCACTCCCTAAGGCCAAGTTTTATATTTAAATCCCCGACTTCTATACCTCTCTTTTATGACGATAGACTCCTCCAGCCTCAAGGACGACAGGACCATAAGGGCGCGGCCGTTTGTTATTACTTACGTGCAATTAACATACTAGATTCGGATGGATAATTCTGGATGATTTCGGAATTCTAATCCTGAGCTTCGCCCCCAAATAATTCACATTAATCTAATCATTGTAATCATTGATTGCAGATGTCATGTCTTGGCGCCACATTCTATGCCTAGGTGCTTACTTTTGACAAGGTTGTAAATAACTACCTGGGCTTCAATACGAGATAGCTGAAGTCTATCTCTTTTTGCAAAGTCGTAGTCAAAACCCACCTGCTCCCAAGCCGCACAAGACCATCGCGTTGTCAGGTCTCGATATTATCCGCAAGGGTCTCAGCTCACGGCAATTGGAGCCCGGTACACCCATTCCAGAAGCCGTGTCATCATACGAGGCTACTCATGTTCTCTTTAGGTGTAGAGATACATACCTATTGTTTATTGGGTATTTGGGGCCGGGGCTCTATTTAATCTATTACTGCCTCTGAAGCGATCGTTGAAGCCACAACTAGGTAAAGATCAACCCGCAATAAGTCGTTGAGGGGAAAACCTGGTAACACAACATTATGTTCCTGGAATGGGTTTATCCGCATCAGTACTTCCCGTGTTACCGACGCCTGGGCTGCATACAGAAACTCTTACGAGGATGCGATGATCGTGATGCTGTTGGATAAATGCTCCTCGCGTAGAGTGCGGGATATTATCGACCTATATAGCTATATCTTAGCAAGGGTTCAATCAAATGATAGAATGACTGACAACACCTGGCAAGAAGGCTCCCTTGCGAAATGCCGAAATGCCGTAAAAATACGTCTATCCTGATTTCAGATATCCTCTCCCCGCACGAGACGCAACTGCAGTCTTTCGCTGCCTTTCCGATTGCCATAATCCGGCCGGCGCGGGGGAACGGGTGTCGAGTAATTAGTGACATTGGGGGCCAGAAGCTCTCTCCACCAAACTTAGCAGGTACAGGAAAGTCGGACTTTACTGCACTATCGAGCACTGGCAGGATTCGTTATAAGAAAAATCGTTGGATACGCCCCGGACCTTACTTAGTCAGTCGGCAATCTTTCCTCTGATCGCCATTGTTGTAAGGCTTCAAAATCACGATTCCGGTATTATGGTTGTTGGTTTCGCTTCAGGGATCCTTCAGAGGTACATGTAGGTACCAGGAAATACCATACCCTGGTAATAATTGAACCTGAGTGACCAGGTATGATTCTATGTGTCAAATAAACTCCTAGTGTAGAAATACACAAATGTTAGCTCTTCACCCCAAGAAACGTCAGAATAACCTATAGTTGACCAATTCAAGCTATTCTAGCGCAATTCAAATACCTTTTAAAGAAGCCCTAGGTTGTGAAAGATCTCAACCCAATTGCTACATGTATGTACTATATAAAGCACCGCATATACTTCACTTTTATAAAAGCATGTTCAACCTAGGCCTCCGGTCATGTGGATAGTTATATAAGGCCGTATAAGAATCGTCGTTGAAATAGAGTTTGTCCGACACTCTATTTTCTGTAGGAAAGCTTAGCCGATTTTCAGCGGAGCCGGGGCCATCGAGATCTATTCCTGCATGTCTCATTTTTAGATCTATGAAGCCTAGGTACGTATATATGGGGTTTTCATACCTTTTTAGCTACTTGGTTAGATACTGTGGGACAATAGTGATGCAAGCCACTGTAGGACAATCCGGCTACACGATTATCCGGGTTCAAATTAGCCATATCTTGTACTCTCTCGCTTTCCGGGCCAATGGCGTAATTTTGTAACCCCATTATGTGATAGTAAGGGAACTTGAATGTTGAGTGGCCCAACTCTTTGATGTTTCTGGCCGACGGGCACGCCTTGAATTTGCCGTTGGGTGTTTGTGAAAGAACATTAATGTTGATTAGATCTTATAATGTCTAGATCTAGTGGCTACATGCAAGTGAATATAATCTTGGTGTCCCGCAAGAGCCCCATAGGATATCGAATTAAAGGCGAGGATTGACCTTTGATTTTATAATCCGTTCCCCATCTAAGTATTTTAATTCAATGGACAATATCAGGTTTTGTGAACACTAAAACCTGACAATTTAGATATGTTACCTTCTTCTTCTTCTTCTTTCTCCCATTTAAGTAGGTTGTGACAAAATTTATATGCATGCTAGTTATGTCAAAGTTAGTTATTGCTCCAGTTATATAATTATGTTGAAATCGAGCATCCTATGCTCTTTATTAGTATCAGGTACGAAAGGGTTGAGCAGGGGAGGAAGGCCGGGTTATGACGAGTGAGCATGGGTGATACTTGCAAGGGCTGTAGTCAACGAACTCTCTTCTGTCTTTCCTTTTACACTGACATCTGTATCAAGCACAAATAAATCAAGAAACTATCATTGTTTTCAACAAATTACACTGTTCAGAATACGGTGAATATATTTCCCCACCGAAGTATCAATCGCAAGCTATTTGTGTGTTCACCCTACACGAGGAGGTTATCCTCACTACACCTAACATGTATCCACCTAATACTGTATTTTGACTCCGTGTATCAGGTAGTTAATTTGTTCTTTACTTTACGGTTAGCTCATCTAAGAACAGGTTACATGCAGCTTTCGTATGTTCCAGCATCCGGATATGCATCCAGTTTATCCACCGCAATGGTCCTGGTAGGTGTAAAGCATGGGAGATAGGAGGGGTTGTTAGGTGGGTGATTTGAGGTATTGAGGAGGTGTTTTTCTGATGTTTAAGAGGTAGATAAGAATACTCCAAGCAGACCAGCGAATCAACCCTTAATTTTCACATGCCTGTTTCTCAAAAAGATCCGTTCCTATCGCTGTAAAAAGGTTCATTAGCCCATCTCCAGTCATTTACGCACTCTATAGACTCTTTACTTGCTCACCTTTATGCTCCTTATCAAAGTAGGTTAAGATATATGCATAGCCATGGCCATCTATATCCCTCATTGATAAGGTTTTAGTTGAGGCTCGGACAGAGTAACGACCACCTTCCCTCGTCTTTTTCTGTCGATCTACTTCGTTAGCGATAGGAGTCTGTTCTTCGTAAATTAATTATGATATACCTTCTTATCATGATGAACCATCCTCAACTTCAACCCGACCAGATTCGTACCCTCGAAGCCTCATATATATTGAAAATATTCTAATAGACTAGAATTAATACTATTATACTAACGTCTGCTGAGGCGTCTATAAGGAGTGTCAATGAAATTATATCATGAACAGAGAGGTCCAATGACATGCTGCCGCCTAAATAGCCAAGACCTCTGAGAAGCTATTATTTCTTTGCTCACGGCCTTATAGCCGGTGCTCTCATTCTTTTCTCTCTTACTAAGCCCTTCGAATAATTAGACGCATAGAGCGTGAAACTGCTAGGCCATAAGTAAGTTTGCTTCACGAAATGCATTAAGCCCGGAACATGCTTTTGCCATGCATGAGCGTCCTCAGTGCTACTTCTCGTACCAAAGCCTGCCGGTATCTCGAAGCATCCGGATGACTATCATGGGGCCAGAACACCGATGAGCGAGATGATGAAGTAAGGTGATGGCAGCGTGGATGTGGTATATATGCTTGAGAGAATGTATGCCATATTTAAATCGTGATAAAAAGGTGTTAGTGCCCAACGAGCCCTACAACCTATCTCATGCCTGTTAATCTCCAAGTGTATAGTCGGTTGTAATATATGTACCAGGAAACCAGGTAGGCAAGACTTCAACAACTTGGGACGTACCTAGAGGTTTTTGAGGCTATGAGAATCGAATCGCCCGCCCTCCCCCAAAAGATATGCATAGTGTTAACATAGGCAGCCAATCAGTTGTACAATACAGCCGTGTTGCAATTGGCGCTACCCATTGTCTTGTCGCGGGTAGTTTTCTCCGTTGAATGCGACTATCTTAGTCGACCTTGCATGATGCCCTCATTTCAACCTCTGCTTTGGGGGCTGGCCTGTAATTTAGAGCTCTTAATGGTAACATACTGCTGGTTGTTGGGGTTAGAAATGTCCAAAGAATCGGATATTTAAGCGTATATAGGATCTTAAAGAAGGGGAATGTAGTGATTGTCCTATAGCTATATCTCTACGTAAAAATTTGCTTATATTTTTTAAGTTTAGAGCCGCAGCTGAGCTATGTACGTATGCTCTCTGGTTCTGCCTTACTAGTAATTCCCACAAACTTTTTCATACCCGCCTACTTTTCTTAGCCCAACTCGTTCCTCTCTAGATCTCAGTACCTCTGAATCCTCACCGAATTAGTACCTTCATCCCCAACCTCCACCTCACACAATCCTCTCACTACGATCACCAGGAAAATCCTTCTTTTCCCCTTGCCTACCCCTACGGCCCTCGACCCCCACCCTAATATTCTCGGCCCTCCTTTTCCGAGACCCCAAGAATAAGTGCTGGCCCACTACTTTATGCGCTTTGCAATTATTTTGCTAACCCACCCTCAGGAGATTCTGCACCAAAATACAACATACAGATCTCACACTAGTTAAATCCGTATTTCCGTCTATAATCCTGTACCCTTCCCCCAAAAGTCTTTTTCTTTTCGATGCTAAAAGATCTCTGATTCTGAATTCTTCTCAGCTAGTGAAATGGACCATGATCAACCTATGGTCGATGTTTTCGTCAAAGTTTACTTCACGATAATTATTGCTGCATTTATAGTCTTGAATATGTTCATGTGGCGCTTCCGCCACAGATTTCTGCTACTTTTTTTTTTTAGTTGACCTGTGTGAACAACAATTTAAAAATGGATACATGTACTTTACATGTAGTTTATGCTCGCTTTCATCTAGCTAGATCTCCTACACATGCAGCGACGTGAGAAGGTTTCATTTAGCTTTAACAATTCTGCTTGGGTTAAACTCGGGCCCACTCGGCGTTTTGATATTTCTACGCAGTCTGTAAATTCCACAAATGACAGTCTTGATTGATGTTGGTCGACTCCTGTTCTGTACAGGTTAACAAGCGTATTAGATATGGAGCGGTATGGAGCGGTAAACGTGTCAAAAGTAATTTCGCCAACGGTGGTATAAGCGCTGAATTTCAGTCCTTGTTCCAGTATAAATGCTGATCTTCAGTCATTATTCTGCATTATCATTAACACCAACAGTGTCACACCGGTGGTAAAATAGCTGCCACCGGTGGTAAAATGACCTGACACTGGTGGTGAAATTCCCCACCGGTGGACAATGTTCATATATACTGGCATTATATTGCCCCTTTTGGCCAAAAGGTCTGTGCTTTTATCCATTTTAAGGTATAAATGCTGGTATTATTTTCACCACCGGTGGTAAAATAATTTACCACCGTTGGTAAAATCACTTTTGACACCATAATTAGATCTTATCTTTATCGTTATCTCAATCATTAGTTATCAGATTGGATCAATTGAAATATTTAGTTACGACGGTCTAAACCTTATCTGATAAGAAACATGAAATTTACATCAGGAAAAAACCTAGCCCTCACACAAATTACGTTCGATTGTAAGACGTGATATGGCTGTACCTATAACCCGCTTTGTTATGAACGTTCTTAAGTCCCTTCTGTCCTAAAAACCAATGAGAATGAAACTGTTTTCTGAACCTGATATCACCGGCTAAGTATTTCTAAGAACTCCATGCTCCGATCATCAGGTACTTAACTCTACAGAGAAGGTTAGAGATTTCAGCTTCTTATACGCATAGTCTCCGCTTAACAAATAACTACTCTGACTACCAAACTCCCAGCTTTTCCCACGGCGGTATATACATGTATTTATAAACATCTTACATGAGCCGAAAGCTGGGAGATAGATCTGATATAATATAAGTCTGTTAGTAAAGGCGACCAGCTTTAGCCATTAGTCGTTCCAATGATACTTATGATACCAGACTGGCAGGTACAGGTCACATATCACGGAAAGCCAAAAACCAAGTTTCGTTTACACATACATCCATATAGGCTTCATAGAACGAGGTTTTTTTTTAAAGGATCATAATTGAATTCATGGACTTCAATATCCCACGGCTGCATAATTGTCACACCAGTAAATACATGTCTAAAACGAGCAGACGGTTGCTAATACCGCGCATAACCTAGCTCCCTAGCCTGTACGTGCAACGTTCTAGCGTCTAGGTCTCCTCTCCCCCACAAAAACCGCTTAGTTCTCCTGCCTTTCCTCTCCCCCCTCCCCCCCTTTACTTCTTCACCACCACTTCACCATCATCAACCATAAGTCTACTCAACCCATGATATCATAACTACCAAATAAATTCAATTCTTTGAAATAGGACATCAACTCTAGAGCTTCCACTATCTATCTCTCAGATACAACAATTATATCCCAGCTTCCTTCCAAGTTAATCATGGCCTTTATCAAAACCTTATATGAGAAGAGTAAAAGAATAGCCAAGAAGATTTTCCGCTTTGGCAGGAAAAGTAGTCGTGCGAAGTACGTCTCCTGGTTTCTCAACTTTTTCATTGTTCCCAACTGATTATTCCTTTCGTTGCAGAGGTGGGCCAGTTACAGCAGTCCATACACATGGTTGTAACCTTTTCCCTACAATTTTTAATCCCGACGATATCGAGCTGGAGGACATTACTTGTCCACCGAGCTCCGATGCCTCCTCCGAGGAAGATGGATCTCATATCGATCAAGATAGACTTTCAACCGGTATAGTCGAATGTGGTACCGACAGCCCTGGCCTCGATGGTATGTATTGATCCCCACTCTCTTGAGCTAGCGCTTAGAAGCTCTGCTGATCTCGTTTCCGTTGCTGCCAGTGAACCAAAGTGCTATCAGCTCGCCAAAAAATAGTGTTGAGAAGGAAAACGGCTTTGGAACCCCTAAGGCCTCCCGAAGTTCATGGATCACTGTCAGTGAACAAGTCTTTTTTGATTGGACCCCTTCGCCCACCAGCTCAATTCATGAAATTACCAATCAAGATTATCCTTTTATGAGGTGATACAATATCTAACAGCCTTTTGATGAAAAGTCACTTATCCTAGTAGTAAGTTGTCCTTCTAGCCTGATCTTAGGGCAGGCTAATGCGGCGAAAAGATTTTACTACTTGCCCTCTGCCTCCACGGTGTCAATAAGTATGTGCTATTGCATGACAGTTGGGTCTATGACGCAAGAACCACGAGTTTCCACTTAGTTTTTGAGTTACCAGAGACCATTTCCTTTCCCCTTAAAAACTTTTCACGGTATTTTTGCTTCATATCTAAAACCTTTGCCAGGTAATGAATTGCCAATGACCACCTTCGGTACTAGAATTTCTTCTGAACTACTTTTGACACAGCAGATAGTAACCAGATAGCACTTACTCACCTACACCGCTCAACATATACAAACCACGGCTAGATCTTTACAGAGCTTCTTTCTACAACCAACCCATATATGTGTACCATAGTATAAAATTTCGACACTCAAACAATGGACGAAAGGCAAACAATGGATGTACCAAATATTCCATTGGTATGCTAGGGACTGATTATTAAACTATTGTGACTACCTCCTGACTAATTAAAACTCTTCTAGTAGTTCAACGTCCGGTATTCTTATGTCGAAAAGGCGGAGCGTTGATCGATAATACAAAAATACTTGCTGTCATCACTATCGAAGCTTTGCGCGGCGGAAACCAAGGCCAACGGGTGAATGATTATATTAGGGATTGAACAGTATTAAGGTTTCATACTTTTGATATCAATTTACGGTCTTTCTTGTCGGCACCAGTAGTCTGGTTACATGTAACTCAGTTCGTCTTCGCCATGCGCCATATTGGTGCATCAGGAAGCTTCCGCTCGATCATCATTGCATACATACATACATGTATGCATACATGTATGTTTGGTGATATTGCCTACCAATATAAAGACTTTTGCACAAGTGGTTCTTGGCAATGAATAACTACGAAAATGTGGACTGGGGACAAATCCTTCACACTATTCATTTGAACTTAAAAGCATGCTAGTGACCAATTTATTCTAGACTTGAAAACTACATGTATTGTTTACCACTGCAAATTTCGTCAACTAGTGTATGCCCACATTAGGGTTAGGGGTTTACCCCCTGCCCTTGCCTTATCTTGACAACTCCATCTCACGAGACCTCCACATCACCCTGAATTAACGATTCCACCCGTGATCGCTTCACGCAAACCACCACAACATGCCGCGCCTACCCAAACTATGGATATTCATATCCCTCGTTGTATTCTATAGCGTCCGGCATATCCCCACTTTCTCGAAACTCAACTTCCCAGCATACTTCCTGTCGGCTCGCGGGGGGGAGACTAAGCATTGCTATGCGCGCGTGAGGACAAACTCAGAAGATGGAGAGGGTGTTAATACCTGCTTCACTGTAAAGAAAGGCATTGTTACAAAAATTTGGAACGATACGCCCGAGACAGGTACGACGCATCATACAGGATATGCATACCCGGGTTTGTGGGACGGG
The DNA here is from genome assembly GCA_024713925.1 of Morchella sp. 2016-103. Lineage (NCBI taxonomy): Eukaryota > Fungi > Ascomycota > Pezizomycetes > Pezizales > Morchellaceae > Morchella > Morchella sp. 2016-103. Next base: position 170,670 of record JAMGZF010000017.1, on the reverse strand, counting down.
CACGGGCATGTGCTGCAGTATGGGGAGATGCTGCACAGTGTCAAGCTATATGGCGCCGAGAGTATTGATGGTAAACCCCTCGCTTATTAATTTATTGATGCATCAGGGTTAATTACTAAGGCTTCTGCAGATGTTAAATTGAGGATCAAGAAATACCTGAAAACGCAACTTGATAACGATTATGGAACTCCCGAGAAGTGGATTAGGGGGGTTGGATGGGATCAGGCAAATTTTGGAGGCGCTATGCCAACTGCTGTAAATAAACTCAATACAACTCCCCTTATGAATATTATAGGCGTGATTACTTACTTTCTACTTGTGTGACCATAGAAAGATCTTGAAGATGACCCAGAATTGAAAGGGAAATATATCATGCTTGACCGCGTGGATGGACACTGTACCTGGGTTTCCGGTATGTCACGTTTTGTTCTTTCCATTGCAATTAACCATATTTTGAAGTCTTACTAAACGATATCAATCTATAGAGGCCGTACTAAAACTTCTCCCAAATCCACTGCCCAATGTCCCTGGTGGCGAGATTACAACCGATCCTGGCCTAGGCGTATTCTGTGATAATGCTATGGACCTTCCGCTAGGTCAATGGCCCAAGCCTACTGTAGAAGACAAAATGGAATATCTTGTTGGTGCCATGAAATCTTTGCACTCATATGGGATTGTAGGCGTTCACGATGCTGGTGTTGTTCCCGAAGATATTGAGTTGTACGATGAGTAAGTTGCCTCAATTCTGAGTGGGCCCAAGACCAGCATGATTGATAATCGGCAGGTTGGCAGATTACGGCCTTATGACATTGAGGATCTATGCAATGATCGAGTGTCCGGTTCGCAACACATTCTGCGGAAAACAAGTCAGAAAGATCAAACGTCACGATGGAATATTGAGTGTCCGTTCAGTCAAACTTTTTGCTGGTAAGCCTCTTAGCCCAAATAAAAACTATCTCTCCTGTTAATATTCTCCAGATGGTGCACTTGGGTCCTGGGGCGCCGCACTTCTCGAACCCTACAGTGACAAACCCGAAACCAGTGGTACCATGCTCATCGAGGAACGCGCTCTCGAGAAAGTTGTCAAAAAGGTTAGTACAGCCCGCCCCCACAGCTTCTCGAACCCTACTAACACTTTCAGTGGTACCAACACGACTACCAGGTGAACATTCATGCCATCGGTGACCGCGCCTGCCATGCTGCCATCCGTGCATTTTCTCTTGTCCTTGCTTCTTCATGTCCGCACGCCAGCTATGTCTCTTCCCCTGAGATCCTCCTCACCACACAAACCGCCTGCATGGCCCAAACACAGAAGAACCACCGTCGCCTCCGCATTGAGCATTCCCAGATTATTGCGCCCGCCGATCAGGCGCTCATGAAGGAACTTGGAATTATCGCCAGCATCCAGCCAACCCATGCAACCAGTGACGCCGCCTATGCGCTCGACCGTCTCGGTGCCCAGCGCCTCAACGAGAGCGCGTATCGTATGCGTACCTTCAAAGAACGTGGCATCCCGATGGTATTTGGCAGTGATTTCCCTGTTGAGCCGCCGAGCCCGTGGGAGGGCATTTACGCTGCGACGACAAGGCGCTCCCCTGCGGCCCCGGGAACATGGAGGGATGGTGGTTGGTATGAGGAGGAGACAGTCGATGTAGGTACTGCTTTCGAGGGGTTTACTAGGGGGCCTGCGTTTGCTAGCTTCATGGAGAAACATGGGGCTGGTGAGATCAAGGTCGGCGGATGGGCAGACTGGATCGTCTTGGAGAAGGATGTAGCTGCTGAAGCTGAGGAAGATCTGGAGGTTTTGAGGGGTGAAGGAATGTCCGGTGTGAGAGTTAAGGAGACGTGGGTATCCGGACGGAAGGTTTGGAGCGAGGAAAATGAGCATAGAGGTGTTGGGTGGTTTGGGTGGGCCACGAGGGTCGAGAGAGTTATGGGTGAGGTCGAGCGAGTCTTGGGGCAGCAGGGGCTATGAGCTATTCGAGATTGTTAGGTTTGGTCACCTACAAGCAACATATACAGCTTCTCTAGATATTTTGCATTCGCTCCTCACATGTCTTCTCGGTTATTAATTTCTTTTGTCTTATTTCCTTGTTTTCCTCGCCGTACATAAATCCGTAGTTAGAACGTAGAAACATGTTCCCTCAATCCGCATAAAAACCTGAACCGTGCCACCGTTTCCAATGGATTAGTGGCTGTAGTATAACTATTCCTGAGTCCTCTTGAATGACTCGACACAATCGAACACATCAAACCCCACTCACCCCACAGGTTTTCTATATTGACCAGTCCCCGGTAGAGCAGAGCGTATTCGTAGCTACATGTAATTTCAACTAAAAAGTGCTACTGACTCGACTCCAAGCCATTTTCGCCAGCACATCAGATGCAACAGCCCCCCGCTATCTCACCCCTAAACCCAAAGGCCTCAGACCTATAGCAAGAACCAAGTACAACCTCTCGGCACCGTCAAACTGGAATTTATGCTCTTCTTAGCATTAATGGGGGTACCGCCGCATGTAGTGCCGAGTGAAGAGAGTTACTGACAGTCCATAAGCATTGAGAGATTGGGCTACATGTAGTTAACCCCGCAGTTATACATCGCATAAGCTCACCGCACCTCAACACTACCGTCTCAAATTCCAACTCGTTCCAGCGTAAAATATGCCCCACCCCCTCTACCAATCAATTCAACCGCAAATATCGCCCATGGCCAAAATGATGCCGGTGTTATCGCCTCCCCCACCGTTCACCCCACGAAAAGTGACATCCGAGTGACATTCCATGTCTAAAGCACGCAAGAACCGCCAAAGGGCAATTGGAGGCAAGAAAAACCCTTTTCTGAGCAATTACTCCTCGCTTTTTCTTAAGGTAGGGGCAAAGTCACAAACGGTGCTTGGTGAGGTAAGAGATATGACCCGAGTTGTAATGCTTGAGATACCAGGGGACATAAGCAGAAAAATTTAATACACTGCGGCGTGAGCTTGGGTCTTGGCACCATGATCAGCAAACAGACACACCTACCACCTCTCCTACCTTTTCATTAATACTAAGACCACTGAAAACATCCAAAACCATAACGTATCCCGCACAAGCAGAGAACTGTCGCCAACTACATGTACGCACCCCGCGCTGAATCCTAGAAAGGGTGAGGAGTATCATACCTTATCACTCGATTATCTGCAAACATTAGCCCTCTACATCTACTGCGCTGCTCGCTGGGACTAGTTCTTTGAACTTATCCTTTTTCTGGGTGTGCTGGGGGTATACCGCGAAGGGGAGGGGTAGGTGCGGCGGTTAGGTATTGTGCCGCGGTGTGGGGGCGGTGGAGCGGAGCTCAGCCGTGTGGATCAATACGCGCGCAAATAAACGGCTACCGCCTATGTCAATATTCCAAAAAGGCCATCAAATACTGGCCCCGAGATCTTAAGAGGCGGCAGGGCCTATTGACAGGGCGCTTCACTCATGCATAGCTAGATCGACCCCCCGCTTTCAATTAGACAAAAACGATAGATCGCCGCGAGATAAATATCCTACTTATCTTTTCCATGCCCTAGATATTTCTCGACACTAGGAAGAATTATTGGTATTCGAATATGTGTGTAGAGAGGAGGCGGGGGGGGGTAGAGGGAAATATAATACAATATATAAATTGTCGCACCGGAGAGGGAGCTATATATATTAGCCATGGTGGACAAGAATCGAGGGATAGTAGAAGTGGTCATGATCATAGGTGCGGGATTCTACCTGTTTGACACGCGCAGCCTGGGTCAAATTAATGCGCCTATCTAGTCCTACACTCTACATAATAGGATCGATCAAACCCGGGGTTCTGCAGGACCATTTCTTATTACTGAGTCTACACCTACTTTCAAAAACGCCAACATATCTTCGAACCGCGCCTTACTACTCGATACTGGTGAATCACAATCTTAATAACTTAAATTTATTCCCAACAGATCGCGATCACTTTAATGTCCAAGTTTGTGGTCAATCGAAGAACAGACCACGCACATGTAGTACATACCCATAGACCTGGCTAGAAAGTCTAGAAAGGCAATGTATGATCTTGGTACAACTCAATTTCTAATCAAAATTTGTTTCAGTCGCGTATTATTTATACGTATCGCCGTTATTTTCATTACTGCACTCAAGGACGCCTATCTATCATCCGGTATCAACTTGAGCCCGTCCATACCGTTTCCCTCTAAATCTGTACAGGACCAAACAGCCACGAAGCCAAAAGAAACTCCGACTATACAAAAAGGAAACCAATATAAACAGTAGTTATGAAGATAAATTCTCAGGAAAGTTCTGCTTCAAGCTTCTTCTCCAGTTCCAGCCGTCTGATCTCCTCTATTCGAGCCCTCTCCCGCTCTACTATAACGCATCTTATCTCTTCATCCTCCTTCTCCAACCCTTTACCCAGATACCGTAAATCCAGTTTGGCCCGCATCGGTACCGATATATGTCTTTCCCCCCACTTTTCCATATCCCCAGTTTCGGGAGGTGTATCCCAGCCCTTGTAGCACCGATCTACCCCCCATTGTCCAGTCTCTTCCCTATCCAGTCTGGCCTGAATATCCGCCATCCTTTTTCGTTGTCGCCGTGCCTGCCGTAGGCACAGAAGCCCGATAACCAGTGACATAATGAGGAGCGGGGCAAGTACTGCAAGTGCTATTTTCCCCGTCGTGGAATTGGAGTGTGGGGTAGATTCCCCAAGGTTGGTAATATGATCTACGAGCGAAATATACCCTGTTAGCCATTTCGAAGCGTTGAGTCGACCTTGAGTGATGCACGATATGACTTACTCCTCCTCAGCAACCGTCCTGCAAACCCGCCGCTGTTCATCGCTGCTGCTACTGGCACCTCCATTTTAAACCAACATTTATTGTTATCAGCACGCTCGCTTGGCGGCTGTCGTCCTTTATAAAGCGCAAGCAGTACTTGTGATCAGACTTTGTGACTGGAAATAGATTCCGTCAAGAGGCTCTCTCAGATGACCATCTTCCGAGACAGGTGTTCGCCTAGCTTGGCCTTTTGAGGCTTGTGTTCCGCCTGCCAAGACGAGTGATTTAGGGTGTATCTCGGTAGCTCCCGTCAGCGCATCGGGATTTGGGTCAGCTTGGCTGTTGATGGTTTCCCTTTGTTGGATAGCTCTGGATCGAGGAATCTGGGGGGGGGACTTTTTGAGTAAGACACGAGGTGCCGGGTTACCGGGGCTGCTGCTGTCTGGTTTTTTTTTTTTGTGGGCGTGGCAGTAATTATGGGCATGTGATGTGGGTAGCTGCGTTGGTGAGGAGGAGGAGGAGAAGGAGAAGGCTAGACGTTTGCTGGCATCAAAAGCGTACATAAACACATGTAGGAAGTACATGTATGTGCCTACATCGGTGAGTTGCGTGCAGGATCATGTGGACAAAGGTTAATATAAAAAGGAGAGCAGGTTGCGTGAGGTATAAGCTCTATATCCCATCCTTTTCTTTTCACGAAGTTCTCCTTTTTTTTTTTGACTACATACAATCCCACTGTCACATCTGCACCAGTACATCCCCCCGGGATATAAATTCGTCAATTTTATGCCTTTACTAAAGGGTATTATTTCCAGGTTACCATCCCCCCCCCCCCCCTGGAACCTATGGCATTGAACGTCGGGACGGAGTCTTACACACTCGAATCACGATTGTGGTTCATGCCGTGATGGATTAGACTCTCTTAGATACATGTATGTTATAGTTGGGTCCCTGCCGCGAATTATGTACCCCGCTGGCCCGATGAATGACGTGCAGACATCTACTTGTATATTTCTGAACAGCTCATCAACACAGAGTTATATGAGTCCCGCTTCACCGCATATGGAAAGTCCATGCATTCTTATTGGCCAGTTCTAGCATCCGCGGTCTGGGAAGAAGGACTCACTGTTGAAAGCTGGTTGATAAAAATAGCTTATGTTCACAACTGCCAAATTAACAAACCTCTTCGAGGATAAATAGCTACAATACATACCTTCTAATTCTGCGGGTGGCCCGTGGGTACTATGTCCTCTTGTTTTTTGCTAACCAATACCTACCAGCCATTATATTGATTATATTTATTTAGAAGCAATGGTCTGACTTTAGCAAGTTAGGTTATCGCTGGGATGTCAGCATTTTATCGTCAGAGGATATGAATATATGGTTATCTTGGCGACAATATTTTCACCGACGTCACACTCAAACTGAGGTCTCAGGGGGTGCTGGATATAATTTGTGGAGTCGATACCCCAGGGAACAAGGGGGTTGCCAAGGAATTCTTGTTTGACATGGATTTGAGTTTCCATAGCTGTTTTTAGATGTATGGGAAAAACACAAGATGAGAAGTATATTGTAAGTACATGCACGTCATATGAGGCTTGGGATTACAATCCCAATTGGCGTTTTGACAGCGCGATGGAGCTGGAACTGAACTGACGGATCGGTTCAAACATTTGAATTTACCGACTTTCTTAAACAGAACTTAGTCTAACCCCCTCAGATTCCTGCAGAGTTGGACAACATGGAATCTTGGGATTTATAACTAAACCTCCGCAGCCGAACCCCCACAACATTAAATAATTTATACAACCTAAAGAAGTCCTACATAAGAAACGAATATTACCGAGCCGATCAGATCACACCAGTTGATTCCGGCCCATCTCCTAGTTCTCCCCGGACGAACTCTTCTTGACCGTAAACAGGATTGAGCTAGGAATCTCAACCTCTGTGATCTGTGGCGCGGCATTTCCTTCTAGCTCGATGCTCTTGTTATCTGCCTCACTGGCACGCATAGGAGCTTCAAGTTCCGCAACAAACGTGTTGTTATTGTTGTTATTGCTTACGCTCGTACCTACGCCTGCACCTGCACTCGTACCCATACCCGTGCTAGTACCTGGAACCTCATAACCCCCCCTCTCTGAAGCTGTTGGACCTGCTACCGAATACGTACTTGGCGCGAAACGACTATTTCTTGCACCCACGTTGGTGACAGCACTCGAAATAAACAAATTACTCTTCACGCCCGCGATTGGGCTCACGGCCATAGCCGGGCTCGAGTCCAATTCCATGCACCCCCCAACCATCGACGACCCGTCCAGCTCAGCGATAAACACCTTCCCCATCCCTCCCGGCCCTGGGTCTAGCTCTGAGACAGCCGTGTCTAACCGTACGTCGGCGTACCCCTTCTCGGCATCTGATTCGTTCTTTTTGATGGGGGGAAAAACAGGGTCCGGTGGCGGGGCGGCGGCGGCGGCGGCGGCAGAACGGCGTCGTCGTCTCCAGTAGAATATTCCGGCCCCCACCAGGATCACGACGATGGTGATTGCGACACCAATTAGAATATAACCGACGGAACTGGTCATGGGGCGTGGTTCCGGGTGGGGCGCTTTGGAGGCGGAGGCGGACGACGATGCCGATGCCCATGCGGTCGAGGACTCGATTGTTGTGGATAAAGGGGTGGAGGAGCTAACGTATGTTAGGATATATATCATCAGACGAAGTAAAAGAGGGGACTTACCTCTCCGACGATGAGGTTGAAACCGGACATGGCGAGTAGCCGTCGGTTCCACAGTTCCAATTATCTGATGTGGTTGTTGCGAGTAGTGCCATTATTAATGAATTATGAATATACCGTACCCTGAGTGAGTGAAGGGATGCGGTTTAAGGACGGGGGGGCGGCGGCGGGAACGTGTGTGAGAGGGAGGAGGAGGAGTAATGTCTAAATATTGTCAACGTCCTTCCTCCCACCCCCCTTTTGACTTAAAGGGAATGAAGATGTCTCATATAAGCATATCGGACCGGTAGTCTAGCATAGGGGTGGAAATGAGGTCTCGATGTCTCGGATATTGGGTAGGTGACAACTGGGCGCCCCAACCAAGTACCTAGCGTAGGTCCGTGTGTTTCGAAGGGTGGGTGAAGGGGGTGATTCATCATGTCTCACTCGTATTCGGGCTTAGACTGTTCTTGTAGTAGGTATTGTATTGTGAAAGAGAAATAATTCGGAGGATCTGCAGCTAATGAAAAAAAAAAGTATCGGGGATTATATTGGGATCTACAGGTTTGTGATGGGTTACCTACTAACTCTTATACGGGGTGGAATATTTACCGAAAGCTTGCCGCTGAATAGAGTGCTATCTGAGCGTTGAGTGCTCACACAAGTTAGTACGCTTATGTTGTAGCTATAAGTGATGCACCCTTATTACATGTGTGTACCTACATGTATCTAACGCTAAGTCTAGCACCGCAAATTCTTCCTCGCTTGAATAATGCCTTAATAGAGCAGAGCCCATTAAACACATCAACCAAGAACACACTCCCTAACAGCTCTCTCACCCACAGATCATCATGGAAGGCACGTATATTACAAGTGACGAATGCGATGGCTAACAGTACGTAACCAAGCCTCAACACAGCGTGCTGGATGCTCCTTAAGGAAAGAATGTATTTTACCACCCCTCGACCTAGTGCGGAGTCGGGGGGCGGAGGCGGGGTATTGTGTGGTTAGTGTCGGCGGTCTAGCTGTTTTGGGATAGGGAGAGGGGAGAGTAGGGAACTTCGGACTGGGGTGTGAAGATGAGGGATGGCAGATCGAATGGCACATGGGGTATTTTAGGTGCCCTCCGGTCAAGTTTACTGCACTGGCAATATCATGAGCCCAATCAAGTGCTAGAAACAACTGCAGGAGAGTTACCCGGCTGCTGCAAGAGGGCATCCCCGTGAAGGAACTACCATCCTCTACAACTATCGTCACCGCCTCCGTACTCGATTCAAAAGACCCGCATAATTCTTCTGAATAACTACAGTACAGCCGCGCTTCGAAGCAACTTGAGATTCTCCGGAGGGCGCTTCACTTTCAACCACCCCTTCCTCCAGTACTGGCAGACAAGAAACGGCAGCTGCTGCGCGGATCGATAACAACCAGACCTTGAAGCGATGGCCGGACACATGGCGAACCTGGCTGCGGGACTCGAGAGGAAACGGAACGTGCCTGCCCCTGGCCACGGGATCTGGATTTCAGAGACTGGCACGGTTGGCAGACATCATGGAGACTTGATGGCCGGGGCTAGGAGTCGCGAGGATATCCGCCCGTCAAGAGGCAGGGCGAGGGGCTGCCTCATGGCAATGAACGATAATCATATACGACAGCGAATACAACGCCGTCTTCCTGGCGGGTACCCGGGGACAAGGACGTTGAGGGGCTCCCTTGGCTCCTGGCTCTTGGCGACATCGACCGCCTGAGCTGTGAGTTTCTCTTTGGCACTGCCGTGTTATTGCGTGGTGGGAGATATCTGTCGTCGGCGGTGGGATTATCTAGGTGAGTATCAAGACGAGAGCCATCAGTTGAACGATACTGGGGAATATCTTTCCCCTCTTGCACATGCATGACGTGCCGAATCTTTATCAATAAAGGGAACGCCTCCGCGGGGTGGCTAATTAACGAGACCTTGGATTTTAGATTTTGTGCTACTGGCTAGTTAGGTGGGTCTTTGGTTTATTGGCGCTTTAATCAGATCTCGCTCATAATGGGTATGGCGCGCCACCCATCGCAAGAGATGGCCAATAGCATAGAGCGAGGAGGTGTTGCAGGTGGGTTTGTGGGCCTGGTGGTTTGATTGGTTGAAAAGTGGGGGTTGAATAGCTGTCGAGTAGCCAACTTGGACCCATGCCAGCTGGCGGTCCAAGCTGGAAATCTTTTGGGTTGGGAGTGGAGTTGTTGGTCGATCATGGTGTTGAGGCAGAGTTTGGGTTAATCTACTGGAGCCATGTATAGCAGAGTGGTCAGACCGGCTATTAAAGTTTATATAGCCGTATATATATCAAGACTTATCAAAACACACCTATCGCATAACTACCAAGTACACCCGTAACATTAAATTTCTCGAGCTCGTAAGTGATATCTGGCCGCACGGGTCTTATATAGGGAAAGCTTTTCGCGACCAACCCTATAGCCAGTCTGGGTATATGTAATACAGCATCTTTGTCTAAGCAAACCGTTGGTGACCGGCGGCCCACTAGCGATATCTCGCGCCGCCTGTCGTCTTGGCTTTCTGGAATATAACGACCTGCACATGGTAACCAGGCCGGAATCACGCGTGTTAATCTAGTACGGGGTAAACGCGCGGAGAGGTTAAGGGTAGTCATAGAATATCACTCGCTTGATGGTGAGGTATTGAGAGTATTTGGAGGAGGACGCGGGGGATTGTACTCTATCATGGGGAAAGATGCGCTAGAAGTCATGGGGTCTTTTATGTTTTAATTTCGAGCGGTTTGTGTCTCTTTTTGTTGTAGCTTTTTGAGCTGATAGGACAGGTTGAGGTCTTATGTGCATGTTTCTTACCAAGCTCACAACAGCAGCAAAGATCTCACGATCACAAGAGGATTGAAATCGGGCTCAACAGAAGGTTATTTTGTGGCTACATCAGTCCCAACTAATTAACAGAAATAAAGATGGAGAAACAAACAATTTCAGAAGACCCAACCCTCCTCTTTCCTTTTTGTATCGGCGACTAGGCATGATATGAAGCCCGCCAAAGATTCCGTATCCACACTACTGAAATAACGCTAGATGTTCACCACCATTCCCTTCAAAGCCTCCATTTGGCCGGTGGTGGGAGGTTAATGTCTAAAATAAAAATAGCCAACGCTTAAGGAAGTTTCCTGTCAAAAGATCGAGAGCTCTTTAGAGTTTGGAAGCCCATAGGCTGTCACATAGCCATCGCTGGTGGCTCTTCTTCTCTGGTATTGGGATATGGCGGCGGCAAGGGTTACAAAGAGGGATGGGGCTTTTGTCTGGGTCACGGGGGGTTGGCCGCGCGGTTGTTTTTGGGTTCTGGGTTCGTGGTTCAATGTTTCCATTTCTTGGTCAACGGCGGTTATAGTTAGGCTGCACTATGCATGGAGCAGTTATTCGTACTTGAGTTAATTTTGACTCGGAAGCAGGGAAGTATTCGGGAACAGCGGAAGGACAAGGTCGAAAATCGGCTCGTAGATGCGGAAAGTGTTTGTGTATAAGCTAAAAGTGGCGCATGCGGGCTAATGGGGGGTTGGAGAGAACAGTGGTGGAGAACCCATTGTAATTGGATGGGATAGTGGAATGTGCGTTTTAGTGAAGTGGCATCTCAAATGATGGCGCATTAATAGCTGGAAAATGCACTCTGTTGGTGGGGTTGTATGTTTGACCGACTAGCAGCTTCCGTCCGATTCTAGGCCCAACTTTAGTTTGAGAGGCTTGACAAAGTAAAATATTGTGGAAGTCGTTCTAAATGAAATCATGGAACTACTCTAGGTAGGTGGTTATTTACAACAATAGTGGCGTGATTGAAGGCCTATCCAGGGTGGAGTCAGTTGAGCGCCTAAATTCGTCCCTTCCAAAGGTCGAGCGCTCCTAGTACCTATAACATCATTTGCCCCCTTGCTCCCTAACTTCATCCCAAGCCTTCACAATCTCCTCCGGGGTAAACCTATGCATGAGTTTCTTTTTTACCTCCTCCACGACTGTGCTCTTGCCTGTTTTCGCGACATGGATAACCGGAACATCGAATTCCTACGAATTTCCGTTAATCTGTTAACCCACCTGCTCCGACTGGCGGAACCTACATAAATATCCTTCCACTGCTGTTGTCCTGGCTCCATGACGTCGATTTCGGCGAACTCAAAGGGCCGTAGCTTCCATGCGTCTGCTAGGTTCTGTCGCGCATTTGTGCATAAAGCACAGCTGGAGCGGGTGAAGAAGGTTATGTGAATTGGCAGGCGGGGGAGGACTTTCGACATGATCTAGATGGGAGGTTTAAGCGTTGCTCACACATGCATGGATGTGCTGTCGTTGGTTGGTTGTTTTGAGATCTTGGCTGTCACGCTACTAAGATATGATAAGATAAGATAAGATCTCCGTCGGCGAAAAAGTCACTCCACCCCTCAGGGCCCTCACACCAGTCCACTTTAAACTTTAGCTATCCCGTCGAGATGTGAATTTAGTGCGGCTTTTACTACCGCTGGTCCAGAGCTCCCTGTGCTGTCACGGCGGGATTGGCTGTGGTGCTGGGGAAGTGATGAGTTAGGATGTGGTGTGGTGGGGTAGCTGATTGTTATTGTTGGTTGTTTTGAACCCCTCGATGCAATCATGTGCCCTGCTTAGCAAACTGTTGAGTACATATACCCACCACCTGCTATTCTTCTCCTCCTCCTCCTACTCTACCCTCGAAAATATTCACTCTTCCTACTTACTCTTCTGTCGCCTGGAAAAAACATCCTACGTCGCGTCGGTATCACGATTTTGCTCACCAGCATTCTTAGCACCTTCCTCCTTACGTTGTCGTTGTTCAAGTGACGCCCGCCATTCAAGCTTGCAAGATTTACCCCACCACACCTATTCTCCAGTTCCATTTTTTGCCCCCGGCCGTTTCTCTAACCCCCTCACACCCTCGCACCTTGAATTAATTTCTTCAGTTTCAAATAAAAATATTATAATTTGGAATTTCTGTTTTTCTGCTCTGGTATTCGATTTCATTTCATTTTCTCGTTTCCTTTTGTTTCCTGTCTTTTTTGATTCGCAGTAGTGAGAAACGAACCATATCAAAGAATAATATACTAGAAGAAAGAAAGAAATATCTGTCTCACTTATTCTCCAAAAAAAAGTGCACTTCACATATATACTCACTCCTGTCTATCTCTTGGATCATGCAACTGAGACACACGTCGAGATTTAATAGCAAGACTTTTTCCGCTAACCCACCCCCCCTCATTAGCTGAAAATATGATGCCCTACGTATCAGTCCGTTGCTTGAACTGCAACAATATTGACGAGTTTCCCCGCATGGACTACGACGAAATTCCATACTGCTCGCAGGTCAGTGCTAACTCCCACTATCGTTCCTAACACTTATCTACCAGCTAACACTGAGGTCCATAGTGTGCCTCAACCACAAACCTCGTCCCTACTACACCCCCAACAAAGCCCCAGCCCGGACAACAGCAATGGTCTGACTCCACCACCGACGACCTCGCAAATCTCTTTTCGAGTAACCTCTCCCTCCTAGACCCACCAGCGACACCCCCGATGTCCCCACCCACAACCATCAACTACTCCGTCTCCCAGCACTACACCCACCCCACCTACTCCACCTTCCTTGCCCAACCACAACAGCAGCATCCAAAAACACACCAAGCTACAACTATCACCACAACCGCGGAGCAAAATACCTACATCCAATACCTCCTTCACTCCAACCTCGGCTCCTCAACCTCCCAGAACGACCTCGAAATCGCACTCGCGCACGGCATTATCGACCACACGACCTACACACATGCCCTCACTACGCACAACCAGCTTCTTCAGCAGCAGGCACAGCAGCAGCAGCAAGCACGGGCGCCGCAGGCACTCACCGAAGACTGCAGCGCTCATAGCATGCTCTCCGCGTCGGCGGCAACGAAGCAACGTGCAGACCCGGTATACAGGACGGCGGAGTTTTTTAATGATTATTATGGAGGTGTGGACCAGGACTTGTGTGAGGACGAGGATGAGATGGCGCCGTGCAGTATTTATTCGGCTGGCGGTGGAGGGAGGTTGAGGCCGTTTGACTTGTAGGTGGTTTGCTGACTAACTAGTTTGTGACCTTCCCTTTTTTTTTTATTGTTACTTTTCTTATGTGAGGATATCATATCTTACTTGGGTGGCTTTTGTGCTTTATGCTTTGAGTTTTGTGCTTTGTTTGGCTTGTTATACGTGGTATATAGGTCGTTATGTAGATGGAAATGGAAATGAATAGCCCCACCTGATATTTAGCTTACCCGAGTTCTCCGGGGTGATCCAGCAAAACTAGAACGCTTTTGATGTTAAAATACGCATATACCATAACGATAATTAGTTAATTAGCGGCGTTTTCATATGTTGTGGCATCTTTCAACTCTCTTTCCGGTCACGTGAGCGCATGATTAACCTAGCTAAGGTTCATGAGTAATCACTCGGGCTTCTGATTCTATACGTATGATACTTGATGCTGTGGAGTGTACTCGCAACTTCATGAACACAACCACTATTACATGCCATACAAAAATGTAGTCTTGGCGATTATTTATGTGTATGCAATATTAGTCGTGTTCAAAAACGCTATGAGGTTGCGAGTAGTGCAAAATCAAGTATTATATCTTGGCGCTGCGCAAAAGAGAATGTGCCCGTTCGGGGTTTGCTTGGTGGGGCTAAGGTTTAGTCATCAGGGGGTAATGACAGGAATGTCCTGATTCTTTACAAAGCTTAATATAATGCCGGCCCCCACCCCTTTGTCACGCCCCCCTCTCTCTCTCATCCCTCTCACACACCGGGAGAGACAGCCTTTTTTCTTTCTGGTAAGAGATGCGTGGATTTTTTATGCGTTTCTTGGTTAATTAGGTCGACGAGTGTTTATGTCGAGGGGCTAGCTAGCTCGGGGAAGTCTGGCTCTGGCTGGGTGTAAAGTCACCCCCCCCCCTCCCATGGCATAGCCCATTAAACGGGTACTAAGCTTCAAAATAAATATTATTACGCTTTATCGAGCGGCTCTATGCCTATCTGGAAGTCTTCGATCTAGGATGCTGGGATGTGGGTGTGTAGCTGTCGTCACGTGCGTACGTTATAGATATTAATACTGGCTTTTAGACGGATATATCTGTGGACTACTACTAGTATACTGCAGGGGTATGTTAAACAGGGACAAACACCAGGTTAGGCGTAGCCTTGATCTCAAATCTTGTGGGGGGGCTTGATGCGCTAGTTTAATATCGTAAGTCACATAATATCGGGGGAGCGACTGGAGGTATAAAAAGTACGAAAGAGAGATTAAATGACAGACTACACTAGTTAGATACATGTCCAGCTACATAAACCCACCCGCCAGCTTATTCTAAACGATAACAATCTAACAGATAGGAGACTATAACTATAATGTTCTAAGTCTATGTGTTACTTACATGTAGAGAACATCGTCACAGAGATCCATCATACACTCAGACCTACTATGAGCACCGCTACCAGAGATATCATCGGCTGACTCGTCTAGCTAAGAGTTCTTTGTTGTCGATATCCCCTCCTTTATCCAGTAGTAGCTTCACAATATTCCTCTTTCCGTGACGAACCGCTATCTGTAGGGCACTGCCGAGCATGCCACCGCATGTATTGACATCTGCTCCTCTGTCCAGCAGTAGCTTCACAATATTCTCGTTCCCCCCAATAGCCGCCGCCTGTAGGGCACCACCATCGCATGCATTGACATCTGCTCCTCTGTCCAGCAGTAGCTTCACAATATCCTCGTTCCCCCCAATAGCCGCCGACCTTAGGGCACCACCATAGCATGCATTGACATCTGCTCCTCTGTTCAGCAGTAGCTTCGCAATATTCTCGTCCCCCCTATAAGTCGCCGTCGTTAGGGCACCCCCATCGTATGCATTGACATCTGCTCCTCTGTCCAGCAGTAGCTTCACAATATCCTCGTTTTTCCCCAAAACCGCCGCCCGCAGGGCACCATCATCGTATGCATTGACATCTACTCCTCTGTCTAGCAGTAGCTTCACAATATTCTCGTCCCCCCTATAAGCCGCCGCCGCTAGGACACCACCACCGCATGCATTGACATCTGCGTCTCTGTCCAGCAGTAGCTTCACAATATCCTCGTTTTTCCCCAAAACCGCCGCCCGCAGGGCACCGCCATCGCATGCATTGACATCTGCTCCTCTGTCCAGCAGTAGCTTCACAATATTCTCGTTCCCCCCACTAGCCGCCGCCCTTAGGGCACCGTCGAACCCGCTACCGTGTACGTTCACATCTGCCCCCTTTTCTAGTAGTAGCTCTACAATTTTTATGTTCCTACTATAGGCTGCAGCGGCTAGGGCGGTATACCCCTCCAGCCTTTCAGGATCCGAGGCTTGACCGTTGATATCTACCCCTTTATCGAGAAGGAGCTCCAAAACCCAGTCATGTCCCGTCTCGCGTGCAATATACACAAGTGTATCTACCCATAACTGCCTCTCCTCAAGCCAAATGTTACAATCTTCCGACTCCCATAGACCACTAATCTCGCGGAATCCAAAGCATAGTGCTACTCTGATCGGGAGAGTCGGCAGGTGACGTACTCCACCCCAAGGGTGATGACAGTGTTCGGGTAGCGACGCGTGCGAACAAAGGGCTACGTGCTTTCTCCTCCACAAATCTAGTGTAACAGAATCTTTTAGGAATTTGGTAAGTAATTTAGAAAGATCATTGTTTGGCTGTTGAGGGAGAGAGTGCTGGGTGTGTTCCATCCAATGTTGTACGGCGTAATGGGCTACATATGACGTGTCCCACTTCGATATCTCATCGATTGCGGGATGATTATCCGGATCCATCATGTAAGAAAGACAAAACTTCGATGCCATGGTGTGCGCATTGACGATTCCGACACCCTTTTCTTCAAGAAATTCGCGTACTGACAAGTGCGCAACTTGTACGACGTTAGATTCCCGGTTAATCACGAGAAGGTTGTGACATATTTTAAATAACGTTTCCACGCTGAGATTATGATTACCCCCGGCGGATAGTGAGACTAAGGTAGTGAGGTCCTCGGGTGAAAGTTCTTCCGCCGAACAAAGAACCCACATTAAAGTGATTCTAGCTAGCTGTGGGCTGTTTCCCTTCTGAGATCGTATACGGTCATAAATATCTAAATATGTCTTCTCCAAAGATTCCGGGAGCGTGTTGAGCCCCACCTCTATATCTGCAGGGGTATCCATGGCGCATATGTGCTTGATCTGAAGGTCGGCCCACATAAACCTTGAATGAAGTGATTAGAATAACGCGCTTGAGGGTAGCTATGAGAATAGAAT
The DNA here is from genome assembly GCA_024713925.1 of Morchella sp. 2016-103. Lineage (NCBI taxonomy): Eukaryota > Fungi > Ascomycota > Pezizomycetes > Pezizales > Morchellaceae > Morchella > Morchella sp. 2016-103. The sequence continues at coordinate 153,835 of JAMGZF010000017.1, read as the reverse complement.
AGTAAGAAAATTGTATTCATACATTCCTCCAGATCGGGCGACCAGGCTAGTAACGATTTTCTCCATCAACCCATCAGTGATCCTGCCACGCAACAGATCTCCGTCATCTCTACAACGTTTGACCTCTTGTTGTATGAACCTTTCAATATCTCCTTCGTTATCTGTTGCTTCAATCCAAAAGTTTGGTACTTCTTTTAGACCGAGTACAATATCGTCATCGTTCCTACTAGAAACAAATATTTTTACAAGACTTGTAGATGATTCAACGATGGTCCTTAATGACTTGAAAAACCTCTTTCGCTTATTTGGGTCGCACTCGTCTAGGGCATCGATAATGATGGTTGTCTGGGGGTAAATATTGATAAGCGTTATGATGAGGTCGAGGCTTTCCGAGAATCCTAATGATCCCGAAGCGAACCCAGACTTTTTTCTAGCCTCATAAATAGTGACGACTTCCTTCTGTATTGATGACAAAGGTGGCAGACGGCATAGTTGCTTAACGAGAGCGTTCATGATGACTTCTGGATCGGTTGACCCTGAGGCATCGCGCTTGCAATAGAAGTAAGCAAGGGCCTCGCCGCTTCCGGATATCCTGGCACTGTCGATTACCCTTGATCTACAAAATCAGTTAGTTTGTTGTAATATAGATGGACTGGTTACGCTTACGTAAGTTTCGTTTTTCCAGCGCCAGCTGTGTAGAATTAATGTCAGAATATAAATCTTTGTAGAAACCCTTACTTGGGCAAGCATATTTTCGACGGACTTACGGATCCCTCGTAGCCAGAGAATTGTTGAAGCACTGGACTTCTGCCACTGAATAAACTCCTTTTTCCTCAGCAACCATTCACCGGTCCCAGCCACACGGCCAATGCAAGCGTTTGCATGATGCTTTTCATATTCAACATGGGATAGCCACATCAAGATTTTAGCTCTTTCTTCGTCTGATTTAACCGTATCCCGCTATTAGCTTTTGTTTGTTTGGGTCTCTGAGTATTTTCAAGGTGGGAGGCGGGAAGAAGTAGGTAGTAATACCATTCAGAAAATCGAGAAGTTCTCTGACATTGGACTCGACCCTAATAATTGGCATTTTAAATTCCTTTGCAAGTATTTTGAGCTCATCGGATATTTCTGGTAAAGAGTTGATTTGCAATATTAGCTTACTCGTAATATAGACTACTAGTGGGGTAGTATGCGGGATTTACTTCTTGTTGTTTCCTGATTTTTTTGACTAGTTACTCTATTATCTGCACAAAAAGATTGTAGTTAGAATTTGAATTAAAAACTATACAGGCGTAAAAAAAGAAAGAAAGAAAGAAAAGAAGACTCACATTCTGCTTCTGCCAGGGCGGCCACTTTGAGCAAGCTAGCCTCTTGTGTAGTGACATTATCAAGCAGGGAAGCCAGCTCCGTCTCGAAGATGCTGAATAAAATCCGAACTGTAGTTATAATCACATATGTATTTAGATCTTGTACCGAGTACGCCACCCTAAAGTCTAAGGATTCAGAAACCCCCATACCTCCAGTGTTCTTTAGATAGTACTGTTTAGCCCGGGCTAGGAATAGTAGCATATGTGCGTATAATTTAACTATTTCGTTCTCAAACTGGATAGATGATTCAGTTCCACTCCCGGTATATAACGTTTCGTATATCGCGCACCTCCCCATGAGGTTTGCGATGATTTCTAAGGCCACAAGTACTGCTCCCATGTTTTGGTTATCGTTTGTGGCAATCTATCTTTAGGTTAATACTACTTATAACTATGGCTTGAAAAGGTTGAAAGTATTCTTGCCTGTAGAATAAATCTAAATGCTCCCCACGGAAGTGCAGCATTTTTTTGGTCAAATGATATAACCACATCCCCGATAGACTTGAATTTGTTGACCCATACAATAATTTTGTCAGCAATATCGCGAAGGATGATAGTTTCGCCTTTCCAAGTATATCTCCACTGTTTTTGTCGACAGATGTCTCTTTTCTCTTCTGTTGCCGTTAGGACGGCTTTTAGAATGTCAAGTTTTTCGGTACTACCCAAGCTCAATAGCTGTTTGTCTTCTAGTGATAGCTTTGCCAAAGCCAACTCCCACGGCGATTCTGTTTTCCTGTTACTGTCAGCTTTATTTATCGGAGAATATGATGCCGGGTGATAGAGCATGTTGGTTGACTTACTTCGGAATGATTGGAATAGAAGGCGCAATATTCCTTGTAACTGGGATGGCCTGTGTGTTTCCTGCGGGTGTTTGTGTGGGGGCCTGGCTCTTAACGATTGGGCTTCCTGTACCTGGAGTGCTTATAGATACTGCTCTTGTAATCGAGTTGATTGATTGCTGTCCGCTCGTAGGACGGATTCCCGCGGCAGTATTAGTTCCTGCTGTGAGTCCAGAATTAGTGTTGTTCAGAGCTGTTGATATATCCATGGTACCTGTAGTATTTGCAGCCACGTCGGGGTTTTGATGTGGAGAGGTTTTTTCCGGGATATTATTCCTAACAGACAGGATAGAACTGCTGGACTTCTCTCCATTGCCTGAGACTTGAGTAGCAACCGGCGGGGCTTCCCTAACTTTCTTAGGCGATCGATGAAAGAGCCTAGAGAATGTGCGTCGCTTCATTTTGGCTGGCATGCTCAATGTCTGGTCTGAGGATTCGATTGTAATAAGGATACTTTTGTCAGCGTTTGAATCTATTAACTAAGAGTTGGTTACAAGCTTACCTAGCGGGGGGTTAGAAGATTCCCCAGAATCCATTTGTGAGGTTGATATATTGCTACAGCCAAAGCCTGCTATAAGAGTGATTCTATAAGGGCAATCTCTCTATAAGGGTACCACCCTCTGGCTCCCCCCGTTCGCCTGCTCCGTACCCTCTATATAAGGGTAATCTCGCTATAAGGATAATAAACTTCGTCTCGGGCGTGCCCTTCTAGAAAGCTTTTGCTGTATTGATTTTGTAACTTGATGCGCTTGGGTCTTTGTTAGTTGTGATGGAACTATAGTAAACGTACAGAGTAAAGAGTACTACGCATAGCAAGGCTTTATACCTTCCGGTTCTCAGCCTGATGGTAATTGAGGCTTATATATCATTGGCTCATAATAATTGAAACTCAGCCTCGAACACGTATTGAAATGTGGATAGGTTCCCGTTGCATCGCTTTCACTGGTGGAGAATTCGAGGCACTTATACAATGCGTATTATTCAAATCGGTAGTGGCGGGCTTTATGTAAAGCATAAACCATGGTATATTTGATAAACTTCGAAGTCTAGATCAAGTTAAGTAAGTAGGTTTAGAAGCATGTAAGCTCATTCCAAGATCTATCCCCAAAATATAATATCAGTACTATATCGATAGTGTTTCCCGGGTGCCTGTCGTGTATTGTACTAGACTCGAAACTTGAGATAAACAGAAAGGTGACTTTTAGGGCCCGTTCGGACCGGCACGGATTATATTGACGGATTATTCCAAAGTGCCGATTATCAACGAGTGGGTGAAATAGTTCAAATAAGCAGAACTTAAGGATAATCACATGCATATCAGTATATCGCAATGTCGCGATTGTCACAGTTGAGAAGCTCGGTGTAGTAGAAGAGAGGAAGAAAGAGAAAAATAATCACCTCTCGAGCTAATTATTTTCTTGGCAGATTATTTGAATAAGCAGAAGTTAGAGAATATAAATTATTCATTCCCCCGAACACCTCTACTCATTACAATAATCCAAAACTCTATAATCAGTCGGATTATCGTCAATAATCGCGATTATCAGACTGTCCGAACGGGCCCTTAGGTATGTAAGCAGGGGCGGGTGTTGTAGCAGGTACGCGATCCCTCAGAATCATAGCCTTTTGGTGTCGCCAGAGTGAACTCGCTATTGGCCTGAAAGAGGCACCACTGTCACCCGCGAGCGAGTGTACTCTACCGCAAGCATATTATTAGGCAAAAGACTCTAGTCTTTTTCCGGTAACTTGATTGGTGCCTATCCTCCCGTCAGCAAATCACACAAGTAGGAAAAGACCCTGGAGTTATTTGTGCAAAGGGCCTATTGCATAAGTAGGCATTTAGGCGCTCTACCCTACTCTAGATATACATAGAGCTTACATGGAGCATTATTGACATGGATACCTACTAGGCATAAGTACCAGGGATGAACTACATCAATCATCCAAAAAGCCACTTCCATAAGCTCAAAGGATGCCTCCGCTCAAGCGTCTATCTACGTTAATAGCACTAGCAACTCTCGTCACCTATGCCGCGGCACAAGACAGCACCTGCGCTCTCAGCGGTAACCCCGACCTTTACGGCCTCGGCATCCGTATCGGCTTCTACAGCCAGCTCGTCGCTACCTGCTTCGCAAACTCCTTCATCCCCTCCGAGACGCGCAACGCACAAACCGTCAACCTTTGGTTCCAGTTCAGTCTCTTCGTCGGGTTGATATTCCAAGCCGCTCGGGAGGGTACCGACTTCTATGCAGTCGAGAGTTATATCGTGGTGATACTCCTCTCCGGCGTCGCGTTCACAACCTTTTCGTACTTCTTTATCTACCTCGCAATCTCGCGCGAGGATGATGAGAACGGGGTTTTCGGGTGCGCCGTGTTCACATTCGTGTGTTTTATCATACTGCTAGCGGGGTTGTATATATATTCACTCTGGTTCTGGTGGCGGGGCATGGATAGAATGGGGGTGGGGGAATGCGCGACGTACGGGTTCTTTATGGCAAAGGTTGACTTATTTGGCTGGTTCCGCACGGTCAACAAGGTCTTTAATATATGGATGATGACTGCATGGGTCATGGCGTGCATATGCCTGATCGTGGTGGCTACCATGATTGCGGTTTCGGAGCCGCATCTACTCTCTTCAAGGAAGAAGGGGGAGAGCTTTTTGTTGTACTGGATTGATGTAATTCTAGAGCCATTCCAGGAACCAGAGTGGTCAATGAATGGGGATTTTCTGGTAACCATGAGGGGAGGATCTCAAGTTCAGGTGACGCAGGATGATCAAACAAGCCCGGCGGCTTCTGTTTCTGAACTGAGCAATCGGCCACAGCGCGCACCGATCAACGGGCCAGATTATAGGGAAGACAAGCGTCTTTCACCGGGAGAGACTGTGTTCTGGTACGTTGCTGGCTCGTTATTTGGGTTTGGGGGCATCGGAATCATCATCATCACCATAGAGTGTTCTCTGAGATGGAATCAAGTCAGTGGCGTCGGAGGCCTTGACTCCGTGGGGCAGCTCATCCCGTTTGTTGTGGGTATAGGGACCCTGTTGCAAATCTTCAAAAACATCTATCTCAAGGCGAGAAGGAATTGGAAGAAGCTCGAAAAAGGTTCCCTCAATACCTCCTACCCGCCTCCTATAGGCGAGCCAAGTGGGTGGTTACTGACGTCGGAAAATTAAAAGGATCGAGGTCTTTTAGGACATTATTCTTGGATTTCTTGGACCCACCCAGGGGTGTTGAAAATCATGGCAGTACAATTGAGCTTGATGGTGAGTTCGACATGTACAGCTTGGTCTTGAACTAGAAGCCGGGAGCTAAGCTGACGGTTTTAGCTATAACGCCTACGCAAAGCTTATCACCGGCAGGCCACAGCACTGGCACTAGTGTTACATCTAGTGCACGAGCCGGTAGCCCTGATCCCTAGGGACGTTAGGTTAGCATCTAAGCAACTTGTAATTCTAGTGTCACATACATGTATATATGGTATGCAGCTATGGCGAACAAACACTCCGCAATAAGAGTACAGAATCTACGGCGTACATGTATGTTCTATATCTATACATAGATGCATGTATGTAATTACATTCCGAGGGTCGGAGAAGCGGGCACTTCCCCTATTAAACTACATGTATCCATCAGTGTATTGTATACATGTCCATTATATGACTACAAGTAGCTACATACTTCTGCTGGATCGAGGAGATTACCTATTGTGTAGCAAATATTTGAGAAAACTTGACTTGCTAGACCGGGGGTTGATAAGTACAGACGTAGGTACATATATTCTTATATCTAGCATTTTTGGTTACCGTAACATGAGTTAAATTGATCAAACCAGATTGAACAATACCATAAATAAACGTAGCAGTAGGAGTTTATCCCCCACATATGAGTGTTTAATTAACTACATACCTGGTTTGACGCATGTGCACGTACCGTCATGATGAGAAACTATAATCATGTCTTGTAATATATATATAACGCATGCATTGATTCATTGACGTAAATTTATAGAGTACATACATGTAACCATTTGATTTTTCGTATCTACATGTAGGTCTGTTTATAGGACATGCACCAGATTATGTATGTAACCTTAAGCTTCTCCGTTGGTATTCATCTCGAATATCGAATAAATAGTGGTCTAAAAATTATTCCCGTTTTGTCTAGGAAGCCCTGAGACACACCCTACCCACCTTGGTGTAAAATCCTATGGGCCTTATTTCTACCAGAAGGTCATGCGGGGTTGCATAACGGGGCCCTGTATGTAGTACGTGCTTTGGGAGTGGGGGCGTGGAAATTTTGCAGCGGCGGTTAGAGACTCTGCAAGAAGGGTAAATATAGAATTCAGATCCCAGATCTTATTGGCACACGTTCTACGCCGCGACCAAGCGTCAAGTTCTATTGTTAGATGGAGGGAAGGTATAAGAACATGCTGCATGGTCACAAAATAATGTCAAATCTCAAAGCCACCTTTTCACGAAACCCAATTTCGACACTTATCGGACGTCAAGTGTGATGATACCCCCAGAGGCTAAAGTATAATCACAGGTATTTTAGTCCGAATGGAAGATATTTCACCAGTTTAGGATCTTTCACCTTGGGTTCGGGCGTCAGTGGTCAATTTTGGCACCCCACAATATTTAATTGTGACGTTTGGATTTTCTTATCAGCTAACTAAAAGAAAATATCATAGGGAGCCCAGCCTCGGTCCGTGAGCTCGTAGGCAATATCATCATGCGGAAGAATTGAATCTCACTTGCTTCATACGAATGAAAGAAACTCAACAGAAGAGACTAACGCCTCAGACTCCAGCGCCGCATAAAAAAATAATATTAGAAAGTTACTCATTCATCCACAAGGACCACAACAAAGCAAGGCCGGCTATCACCAAGGGCGAGGATAAAGACGAGGGCGGCGTTCTTAACCGCATTCCAGCACTTGCTATGCTTGCGTTTGTCGGAGTTCCGACCCCCTGTGCTCCTATTCCTGTTCCATTGAAACAAAAGTGGTTCCATACGGCAGGCTCAGCAAATCTTTCGGCCTCTTGAGCGGAGAATGTAATATCCATACACTAAATCAAACAAATGATCAGTCAACGGCTCTCACACCGCTCAACCGGGCAAGGTATAGGTACGTACATTATACAGCGCAGCGCCACTCGCCGTCAATTGGATAACCTGGATCGTGGCGTTCACACCATCTGCAACTTCACTAGCGATCCTCTTTGGTATCTTTACTTTTGGAATGCAGAAAGTAGAGTTCCCACCGGTTTGATTAAATAGTGGAACCATGGGGACATTGTACGGGTTGGAGTCGATGTTTTCGTCGATGTTATTACCGAGCGCGATGTTGATAGTTGTAAGCGCAAATACGTGAATTGGAACGAAGGATATGGCGCCGCCGGCTACGGGCCATGCGGAGCGGTTACCAGATGGAGGGGAACCTGAGAGGGAAGTGGATTAGAGTGGGTTAGGGAGATGGACGACGCGGCAATAAGCAGAAGGGGCTCAAACCTCCACCTGCTAACAGTCAGCGTAACATTTAAAAAAGATTCGGAAATATGAGAAAATGTCTTACACGGGAACCTAAACTGATCATGGTATACATAATTCCGTTGTGTGGGATATGTGACCTGGAAATGCGCATCGACACCGGCGGACAAGAACAATAATACACATGAGAAAAGGAGAACCCCCCATCCTGGAGTCAACGATGATGGCGGGACCATTTTTCTCGTGAGCTTCTTTAGCCAAGGGAGAATACTGCTCGGGTATCGGTTGGACTTTTACTGAGGGGTTCAACCTTGGACGGAGGTAAAGGCTGAAAATGAAATAAAAGAGGGGAGCAAGTCTAGAGGGTGGGAGACACATCAATCATATGTAGCATAAGGAAAAAACACACGGGGTGGGCATTACGGCGGAGACTGATCATAAATTAGTGGCAATTAGAGATCCAGAAAAGGTAGCCAGTGAGAAAAAGAAAAACAGCGAGAGACAAGCTTCTTCACAGCCAGAGTGCGATGGCTGGACCCAGAGGACTCCTCGTAACAAATCAAAAGCTTGTATGTAAGTTAAGCCCCCTGTTCAGGCTCCCGCATGCGGTGATCAGAGCTAGGAAGTGAACCAATGGCAAAGCTTGGAGAGAAAAAGCAATTTTCGTTCAAGGATTGTCCGGCGGAAGTGTATGTAATACACCTAGCTAACTGAACCCCTCTGATTACGTTTGCCCGCAAAGAAATATGAATTGTGCGTGCCTCTTCCTCTGGCTATTTTGCGGATTTCGAATTTCAACTGTGAAGCTTAAAGAATCTATTGCGGTACTGTTCGTGAAACTAATATATAGAGGAGTCCAAGTCTGATTCTGATCCTGGAGGTGTGGGTGTTTAATAGTGCGCTAGGAAAAGGGTGAACCAATAAAGTAAAGGAGCTCCCCGTTTGATATACCCATACCCAGATAACTCGGTAAATGGATCTCCTGGGTCCCTATTACATACATGTAGTCCCACAATTTGGAAAGTGGTTGATTTGAAATCGTGACGGATTAATTCCAGAAGGGTGAGTCTCGTTTTAGGATAGATGTTTTCCAACTCTTTTATATGCATGACGTCAGACCTATGTGAATATCCAGCCTTCTTGCTTGATCATTGTGTCAGCGAGTGATACCTTATGATTAAAACGAGTAACCTGGTCCGGATATAATAACTCGACCTAAATTAAAGAAAGCACGTTCCGGCAGTGATCTTTGCATCACGCTTGGAGATCAGTAGAGTTCTGGAGTCCTACAGAATCTCACCATATATATCACCCTCCACGATATCCTTCATTTGCGAAGTACGTATCCGGGGTAAGTTTGTAGACAATTGTAGTACAGGGTGCTGAGTATAGATGGTAGAGTACGACTAGCTTAGGAATCGATTAGCTCTGGAAACGATACTCCAGCGATTAATCCTACCGGCCCCAAACAGCCTTATCCCACACTCTAACAGGGTTGTTAAGGTTATCCTCTACTTTCCCGCGCGCCCGGATCCACAAGGCGGTGCCACTCGGCGACAGCTTGATTCACTGTATACTCTAGAGAGGATTCTGTCTGGTGATCGTAGAGGGGGAGGGAGCTTCTGGAGGCGATCACCTACGTAGGTGTACGTATAGTACATGTGCTTTTATTTATCAGCCATTTAACCACCGTTGCGTGCCAGGCACCTTAAGGTTCGTTGTAGTATGCAGTCATATCGGGAAGACATGAGTCGCGCGACCTGGTCTGATACGAGCTCTCGCCGCTGAAAAGGGCTCTACGTGACCGATTGAGAAGCCAGGGTGTATGATATGATCTAGCGATACATGTATTTATGTGATGAAGTCTCTCTATTGGCTTTTACCGTTAATGTCTAGCTGTGCGCCTCCTAATACGTGTCTAGGCTTTAATCTTTAGTTGAGTATCTACTTAATCCGTCATAGGCGTGTATCAGTTCAATATTACCAGTTGTCACTTGGGTCCTTCCCATCGTCAATACGGGGAGCGGTAAAATTAGATGCATGTATACTCCTTCTATGCTGTTAATCCATTATTTAATCTGATAAATAACTTAGCAACGTTAACTGACCCCCGTATTGTACGCTTGAGTTTACCTGCCCAATTTTAAATATCAACTCCTTAAGCTTCCATTCATTCCCAAGTTTCTGTTCGTTGCGATGGTCGCCGGCCAGCTACAATTGATACTAAAACCACTACGCCTACCCTCTAGTCCTATTCAAGTTTATCGGGAAAGATGTACTTGAGAAAACTAAAAGTCCTCGGCCGGGATCGTTGTCACTAGCTTGGGTGTTGGTCTGGCCAAGGACCCTTTCTCACATATCAAGTATGCCTTGATATATTAATTAAGCTAGATCACCTTTTCTAGAAGCACTATCTAGCGGCCCGAAGAGGGGGGGGGGGGGGCTGGCAGTTTTATTTAACTGGAGTATACTCGCGATCTCATAGCGTTTTTGAACACGACCAATATTGCATACGCCCAAAAAACCGCCAAGACTACATTTTTGTATGGCATGTAATAGCGGTTGTGTTCAGAAACGCTATGAAGTTGCGAGTACATCTAATTCGATATATATAGATGTGCATGAGCCTATGGCATATGTTGTGGAACGGGTTTGTGGGGCACTGCGGATCGGCGAGAGATGATAGTGATCATGAAGATTGCGCCTTAAGAGAGCATGCTGCATATGGAGTAGCTCCGAGGAGAAAAGGTGTATATATCCTGATCGTATTGAGTTTCTTATGCTCGTAATTTCATTGCGTTCCCGGTTTTAGCTGCGGCCAAGGCTACCTTTCTTGTATGGCATGCAATAGTGGTCGGGTCCGGAAACGTCATGAATTTGCAAGTAGTAAATCGAGGATCACAGGAGATACGTAGCCTATCTTTTCCTTATTTTTGATCACTACAAGCCCGACCATCTCCATGTATGTAGTTATTAGGAATTCGGGAGGCCATCAGCACATATACTTGTTGTTCGCAGGAGCTTTCTATCGTGATGCGTACCAGTTAATGTCCTCTGGGATCCACGGCTTCTGATTTGAAAACGTGTTTACTCTGTGTCTTGCCAGGCGTTGCATAGGCAATCACAACCAGCGAAATCTAGCAGAACCAGTAACAAGACTATCGGCCAGTTGACGTGGATAATGGGTATTCCGAGCATGCAGGCAACGAATTATGCTCTATGTGGCGAGGAGTCAAACCTTTGCAGTATGTTAACGGCTGTTAATGGTGACACCCCTCTAGGCAATCTATGCGATAAAGTGCGGATTATAGCTGATAATTAACCTTATCTCTAAGTATATATAGCAGCCAACCATTTTCGGGGATGAGATCTTAGTTGATAGCCTTTTTCCTCTTGGGTCCAATAATTAATATTACAATTATCCAGGCTAACTATACATTCCCCAACTCCCCCACCCCCCAAATCCTACTAAAATACAATAAAGGATATAATATAAAAAAAGGCCCTTAAATTGGGAAGATACTCCCTCGGAACCCAATCTCGCACTCGTTTCTGTCTCTACTCGTAAATCTAAAGCCCCTCTTTACCGCTGTCTCTAGAGCCGTCAAACCTCTTGAATCCCTGATTCCGATATCTGCACCTTCGTCCAACAACAAATTCAGTACTTCTGGAGAATCTTTGCCTGAATCATCTAAAGCTGCCACATGTAGCGCTGTTTTTCCCTTTTTATTCTGTACATCAATTCCGGCCCCATGCTCGAGCAAAAGTGTTATCGCATCGAACGCGCCTTCCAAGTCACACTGAGCTAGAACATGTAATGCGGTATTCCCCATATTGTCCTGGACAGTCACATCCGCACCATTCTCAATGAGCAGAGAGATTCCAGGCACCAGATCGCGATTGAAGACGCGATTTCCCTGTGCCGCCCAATGCAGCGCCGTCTTCCCTCGCTCGCACCGCCGGTCAATGTCGGCGCCTCGCCGCAATAGCAGCTCAGCGACAGCTAGATTACCGAACTGCACAGCAAAGTGCAGCGCAGTCTGCTTGGCCTGATAAGTACCCTGGTTGATCTCGACGCCATGGTCAAGAAAAACCATCACCATGCCTACGCGCCCGCTAAGAGCTGCGCAGTGGAATGCCGTTTGCCAGGCATGATCATACGCGTTGATATCAATGTCTGGGTGCGAGAGGAGGAACTGAATCATAGGCTCATTGTCGCCGAGGACGGCATGGTGAAGCGGCGTTTGGCCAAAAAAGTCTTGTATGTTGATGGGGGTGCCATTGGCAAGAAGGATTGAGGCGAGCTTTCGGAAGCCTTTTTCTGCGGCCCAATGGAGGGCAGAGATCCGGCGGAAGCTATGGTGCTTATGAGACTCTAGGAGAGCTGCGTCGAGGAGGGGCACCAGAGCTGTGAGGTGCGGGCAGCACTCTAGGAGGGATTTGAGGGAGAACTCATCGAGGCCTGAGGCGATGGCTTGGAGGATCTCGGTGGGGAGATTTGGGAATGGCATGACATTCGGGGGGCCTCTGCCAGTCTATATGTCGGAGGAATTGACAGAAAAGAGGTTGTATTTGCGGTGCCTTGCAGGCTTTCTAGTGGGGAAAACGCGATGGACGGGGGGAAGACGCGTGAGGAGGATCAAGCAGGGCAGCTGTAGGTAGGGATTGCTATGCATTCGCCAAGAAAACCCGGCCCCTGACCCCCTTATGCAGATCGAGTGTACCTGCATTGTGATCCGTGGGTTTACTATGATCGTTGAGCGGACCGAGAGCACCCTTGTTGGGAAGGAGCTGGAGTGGATTGTTCGGTGCAGTGGCTTCATGCACTGTACCTGCATATTTATCGATGGAACTTAATTAACTTTATTATATATTAATATAGTAAGTGCATAGATTTAGAGTATTTACTTACATGTGGTTATAATTTAGACTCGCAAGAAGTACTAGTACGTACGAACTCTATACGCGATATCAAACTGATGATCGATATCACCGACGTTTGTTTGGTGGTTCAGTTTTTTTGTTATATGTACTTACGGCGGTTCTGCGCCCACGCGGACACTTCGACCAGCTGGATCAGGGGCTCACACCTCCCCCCCACACCTCCCCCCTCCTCCTGTCGTGATAAGAAGCTTTAGAGGGAAAAAAAAGAAAAGCCCTCGTTTTTGGTAGATGGCGCGCAGATCCCCACGTGCGCATCACCCTGAGACAGAGTTTCCGTGTAAGGCACAGCCACCCAACCCTGAAGATTGTCCTGAAGTAATTCTACATGGCTGTTACCGAGATACTGGGAAGCGATAGAGCAAGATTGTGGAGTAGGAATAGGTACTCTGATTTCGTGCATTAACGGGTGCTTACCTCTACACTGGGTGTAACAGAAAGCTTGGACGAATACCTCGAGCCAACGATCGGAGGTTCCAGCGGGGAGATATAGGCCTGTCTGGTTCAGTAGACTGTACATGTAGCAATTGGTTGGTAGGCATCATAGCTCGGCCACTTTTAATATACGCACTTTTTTTTTTTTAAGTTATGGGCAGAGTTGCTTGAGCTAGATATATGGGGGTAATTGTAAATACATATACAACATTCAATCGATCCATCTTCAATTGATCCGTTTTAGTTGATCCGTTTTAATTTTCTACATACGCCAGCATGTCGCTATAGATGGGCGCAGTTTTATTCCATGGCACTCGGCAGGTGAGTCTGGTAGGATTCTTGCGAGGGGGTTTAAAGGAGCAAAGAATGTTACCACATCATGCGTTGAGAGGCTGTGGGCTACCTAGTGGTTGTGGGGGATGGATATGGGGTGGTCGTGGAGGAGAGGTTCCCCAGCCGCGCATGGGGGTGGGATCCCTACCCCTGGTGGACTAACCTTTTTTTTTTCTCTTTTAAGGGCCAATAGTAGGGCTACCGCAAAATCTCAGTTCATACAGACGGTTGCCAAGGGACAATTTTGCAGAGGAGCTGAAAAAATACCACCCTCCTTAAGGGAAGGGGTCTGACACTGTCTGAGGCTTTTATAGCCAACACCGCTCTTGACAACTGTCCGAGATTTTGCGGTATCAAGTCACGCAGGGCCCGCATGGTGGACAGAGCACTAGCAGCCGCATATATGGGGGGTTATGTATTACTTGTGACAACGTTACTCTTTTTTTCCCCACCTTCTCTTCTATAGAGTTAAATAATAACGATGTTAAAATATCATTCTTGGCAGCCCAAATAAGAGCAGAACTGGCAAATAATTCACATCATATCTAAATAGGTCTAGCTCGAAAATATATCCTTCTAGTCCTTAATATGCCTATAACACGATTATTCCTAATATTATCCGAATAAATATCCCCATAGCCACGCCCTAAACAATTGACCCCACAATAGACTAGAGCTGGACCTGCCCACACATTAGGCGTATAGGATCCCCGCCCAGCAAAAATACATGTAGTAAGCGTAACTTCCAATTTATATGAGCGTATAATTAGTTACATGTACTTGCTAGCAACACACCGCTATATAGTTAGACCTTCAAACCATCTTAGAACTTAAGTTGATATTAGATATATATACCAATATTAGGCCCTCAATTAAGCCAGCTTTCTATGGAAGATAGGCCGGCAGTGGCTTGTACATCACCTATAAATATACGAAGTTTGTACTGCCTTTTCTAGTTTTTTGTTATGTTTGAGACTAAGATTATTGGGTGACATTCGGCTGTTCTAGGTACCGCAATTCATGTCTTCCGGAGCGAACTAGCAAACGGTATATGTTAGACCTCCTAGGTAAGCTGATTTCCTGATTCGATTAGAACTGTAAAACGTTACATGTGGTGGTGAAACACAAAACCTTTGGATAGAATAATGCCGCCCCTTTCCTAATTGTTAATTTATGAAGCGTCTAGTTACAGATTTTCTGGGCGTTGAAGAGCTCTATACCTACTGCGAATATGGATGTGTACTCTGGCCAGGGGAAGTTAGATTTATACTATAGTACCGAATCAAATATTTCTAGGCGGGGCCTTATTACAACGATAGATCCACTACGGGATGCGGTGTCTAGAAACTTTGGCAGGATCAAATTAGGCGTGAGTCTTTATTGACAGTGACTTGACTGAAAGGAATAGGTCGATAGAAGCCTTTCCTCTCTCCCTGCTACCATACTATCTGCTGTCTCTTCCACCAGAGTCTCTTGAGGACGTTGTCGAAATTATGCCGATATCTGTGTTTGACTAGGGCACCGCTTACTTCATTTTTTCCCTCTAGCCTGCCGAGGCTCTTGTTGGCTACTCGTATGCTTTTCGGAGCATAGAGCCCCGTCGCCCCGAGCCTTTTCTGGAGCTAAAATCTTTAGATAGGATACTGGGAAGCAGAGGTTATTTCTTGTATAAGGTGTAGATCCTGTCTTATTAGTACAATTAGATTGCTATAAAAAAAACACCATTTTCTTTCGTACAGAGGGAGTCTGGATGTTTGCTTTGAACTAATGGCCTAGTGCTGTATATATATAACTCCCAGGAAACCTGTTATAGGTGATTTAGTATTGACAGCAGAAATGTTGGGAGCCCTTCTGCAGCCGTGGGTTGTGCGGTAGGAGCTCATGTGCGGGGAGTATATACGTTATGTGGGAATCAAGAGTGGTGCACCACCCCTTCGCTGACATCAACCGACTGGTAGTACTTTGAGGGCCCCAGAGCCACCAAGCCAGTCCTACTGTTAATCCGCCCCTAGGGTATTATTAGCGCGGTTAAGAGCGTGTAATCGAGCGTAATATCATTAGGACTTCAGACCCCTCCCCTTTTGGCTTGGGGGCCCTTTGAGAATCTCCCAAAGCTTTGCCTTTTACACTAGAAGATCTCGGCATTCAATTGTTCTGGCCCTTCTAGTCTCGCAGCTCGAGGTGAGTTGGCTGCAAGAGTATCACGTGGTTCTCCTCGGAATAAGACATCTCGAGATGCGCCTATCGTCTTGTGGTAGACATGGAGGAGCCCTAAATCAACCTGCTTTTCTGAGGTCCCAGTTATGGGGGGGGGGGTGTTTATGCGTTCAGGATGCTTCGCTGGGGATGTTCTGTGCGTGGAAGGGCCGGAGCCCTAGGGAACGTACGGGCAATAGTTTATAAAGCGAGCCTGGGCTGGATCGCCTCCTGTGGGGGAAAGCTTACGTACACGCATGCATCTATAAACCCTAATTGAGCTCCACCTAGCTCCACCTACATGTACTTACCCTGGTAAACGATCAACCTACATGTATCCTTCTTTGCTACATCATGTACCTTAGATTGCCCTTTTGATAAACTTTACCGGACTGCTAGGTTCAACAGCTGGAATAACTCGATTCTCCTCCAGATCCCGGAGGCTGCGGTTCTAGGTTTTGGGATCTGGGTCCCTCACTACTACTGACGTCTGGTGTCGAGTTGGTGCTCCTGGCATATGGCAGCATCAGGATCCCACCCCCATCGTCAATCGGGGTCTTCAAGCATTTCTGTTCTGTTTTTGAATCCGGGAATAAATATGACCGCCTTGCTTTCCGGTCACCTAAAACTATGATATGAAATCTGTTTGGTATTGTCATGGTGGGGTCTGAATTAAACAAAAAAAAATCATGGTGGGGGTCCCTGGAATATAAATCTCCGAGTGACATTTCATGATTTCACTGTTTTTCTTTCTTTTGGTTTAATTCACATTTCGAAGTAAACGACCCGGTGTGTCAGAAAAGAAACCCCAGACCCTTTTATTTTTGTTTATAAATAAAATGATAAAAAAAAAGAAACACCATGAAATACAGACAAACCTAGATATCCATCTCTTCGCCCTCCAGCCACTGCTTGGCTTGCACATACAACAGGTCGTGCTTCTGACCAGTGAGGCTGTCACCCTCATTCCTGTGTCCAGGCATGTCGAGCTTAACCTTCACGCCCATCGTCGCCTCCTGGCAGTAGGCCAAGTACCTGTAACCCTTGGGGAACGTCGCCAACTTCACATCATCAAGGCTCGGGATCTTCCTGGGGTCGACGGGGATCAACTTGTCCTTCTCATACCAGTGCCTGACGAAGCAAGCGCCCCACTTGCCCTCGCGCTTCTCAAAAAGGAAGAAGAAGCGGCAGTCGGACTCGGCGTCGACCTCGCACCCGTCGAGGAGGAAGCGCTGCGTGATGGTGGCCTTCATCTTGGTAACGGCGCGGTTACCCTGGATGTCGGTGGTGGTCCCGTGGATTCGGTGCATGATGAAGGCGCCACGGTCCATGCCGGCCTGGGAGGCGGAAATGAAGTCGGCGATGGGTGTGCGACCCGTCCAAGTGGTGTAGACGTAGGCATCGGGGTAGTGGAAGATGGACTTGAAGTTTTCCCATTCGCAGGCATCACTGTAGTGGTGGGGGGTGTTAGTGTGTGGGCTTATTCGTGCAGGATCGATCCTGCTTGTGCAGGCCTTACCGGTAGCATGGCCACCCCTCGGCGAGTTCACGGATCTTGTAGCGCTCAAGTGCTAGATCATCGGGGCCATTGTTGCGGACTGCGCCCTCGGGGCGGGTATTGGGAGGGAGTGAGTGGAAGTCTGGCATTGTGAGTGATGGGACCTTGGAGCTAGGAGGGAGTAAGTGCTTTGAGGATCTGTTGCAGGCGTGGAATGGATGAATTCATGTGAGCATCTCAATCGTGAGTTTCAGTTCATCCTTTATACAATGAATACTTCTTTTTTTTTTACAAGTCCATACTCTCATTGTTCTATACACAAGCTACTCATCAACAAGCCGGCAAGTCCGCAGCTCATCACCTTGTCAGAGCTCCCGACAATAATGTGGGGTAAACTGGAGAGAAACCCCTAACCCTAGCCGAGACAACGGCTATATATTTACCCGCGTACCATCAGACTGTGGTGGGTGAATTCACTTCCGAGACGACAGTACTGATGGGGGAGAGTGATACATGTATGATTATAGTTCCGACATAACCGGCATTGGTTCAATTACGACGTTGATCAATTGATGGTGATAATTAGCAAATGTTAACCAAGCACTGTGCGTTGCCTGAGTGCCGACAATAGGCGACTGAAACATACATACATTGATTATTAGGTGATTGCAAATGCCCTGACGGTTTGTGGCATAGTTCATATTTATTTACTAATGGGCTGTTATTTCATAATTCTGACACACCCCTGACTGATGAATACTGACTGAGCAAGTGATCGTCTTATTTCTCTTTTCCCCTCCCCCGCATTTTCTGTCTGTCTCTCGCTGCAGGAGTGGCCATTCTTAAAACTGGGGACATCGCATCGTCTTGAACATCAATCTCATCTTCTCTACATCTCAAGAACACCACCATCCATCTCCATCCTCATCACAGTCCATCAATTGACCTGATATCTCTCACTCTATCTAATTTAATCTACTCTCTATTCTAAATCCCACAGCCAAAATGGATCCCACCAAAGTGACCATCCCCCCCATGAAGGATCTCACTGATGAGAACATCACCGCCAACACCCATATCATCAACTCCCAAGGCCCCGACAAGCGCTTCCAATTCCTCATGCACAGTCTCGTCACGCATCTCCACGACTTTTCACGCGAAACCCGCCTCACTACCGACGAGTGGATGGCCGCCATCCACTTCCTCACAGCTTGTGGGAAGATGTGCTCCGACACCCGCCAGGAGTTCATCCTCCTCTCTGACACTCTCGGCCTCTCAATGCTTGTCGACTCAATGAATCACCCCAAGCCTCCCGGCGCCACCGAGGGAACCGTTCTCGGCCCATTCCACACGCACGACGCCCTCGAATTCGAGAACGGCGAGAGCATCTGCAGTGAGGGCAAGGGCGAGCCGATGCTGGTGCTCTGCACCCTGCGCGACACTGCCGGGAAGCCCGTGGTTGGCGCCAGCATTGATATCTGGGAGACGGACGAGACCGGCCACTACGATACGCAGTACGCGGACCGTGGCGGACCGGACTGCAGAGGTATCTTGCACAGTAACGAGGATGGATTCCACTTTAAGGGAATCAGGCCCGTCCCCTACCCCGTACCGACGGACGGACCCGTCGGTGATATGTTGAAGAAGTTGCAGAGGCACGCGTATAGGCCCAGTCACATGCACTTCAAGATTAACGCCCCCGGCTTTGATGAGCTCATCACGTAAGCTCCTCCTCCCCAGCTCCTAAGAACTAGCTAGCTAACATACATATCACAGCGCCCTCTACGTCCGCGGCGACCCCTACGAGACCTCCGATGCCGTCTTCGGCGTCAAGTCCTCCCTCATCATCGACCTCAAGAAGATTACCGACCCCGCCATGGCCGCCAAGTACGGCATGAAGCTCGGCGACTGGCTGCTCGTGCACGACTTCATCATCATCACAGACGAGGAGAGCGACCAGCTGCGCCGCAAGCAGGCGAAGGAAGCGCTTCAGAAGTTGGGCAGTGTGGCGGTCCTCAATGCCGATGGGCTACCAACTGCCGCCGAGCTCGACTGACTGTGTGGTAGCGATAGGGCAAAGCTTTGAGAGCTGAGCTCGTGGTGGGTGACTGGTTGAAACGCGCCCCCCCCCACTTTCCTTTTTTTCCTTTTGTATGTTTTGTGTTTTGTGAGTTTGGGATTTGAATTGGGAATTGCAACGGAATGGGTTTGATTTGTATATATCGCTGGGATGGTTTGTTTTACATGGACTTGAATTCAATGGTGCAATTAAAATGTTCCTTAATTGCGGTGACTCTCGGTTTGTTTGTACCTACACAGCAAATACACCCCACGATCGCGACATGACGTCATGTATCGCGGGCCACTTGGTGTATTTCGATCTTATTTATCCCCTCCACCAACAAACAGAGAATACCAAAAATTCCCTTACCGAGCTCGGTGTGCTTCAAAGTGTAGTTATGGATGATTACCACTCACGACCCCGCATATGCTGGAAGCTCCCTGAGTAAAGCGCCGGCCATGATTCGTGGAGGGATGTAGAATACACCTAACCCACACAACCCAGCTTGCGATCCAATTTCCAGGATCAGGGCTGTCAATGATCTGTCGAGTAGTTAATTTTGCATGTTACACAAATATAAGTATTTCTTTGACCACGTTATTTATTTATTTATTTATACTTCATATTCTTCACAGACAGAACATTTCTCATCGCTTGCTTGAAAAAGCACTGATTTTTTAGCCGGCCCGATATATCCCAAAGAACAAAAAAAAATCTATTTACATACATATACTCCAAAAGATAAAAAAATAAAAAACAAAAAAATACATGACTGTCTAGTGCTTGTCATTGCGCGCCTTCTCCAGGGCCTCCCTGACGACGGCATTCGCCCTATCGACCGGAAACTCCTCGAGCCTCTTCTCAGCCCACAACACCTGCTGCGCAATACCCTGGTGGATCATCGCCTCCGTCCCCGGGACCACAGCCCAGCCGTTACTCTCGCTCAGCCTGTAGAACTCGGTGACTGGGTGCGGGTGGTAGCACATCTCGTGGACATACCCCTTGACGCCGGCGCCGGCGCCCTCGACCTCCCTCTTGAGGAACTCCTCTGCGATGCTCCGCGCCAGGATCTCGCCAGGCTCCTTTGGCGGGAAGTCGGGCACGGTGCCGACGACGACCACGGGGGTCTCGAGCCGCCTTGCCTGCTCGAGGCTCGCGACGTGGGTCAGCCTGGCGGGACACCCGGCCCCCCTGAACGCGTCGATGATGGCCGTCACCTCCTCCGGGATGCGGTTGACGAGGTAGATCTCGGAGGCGCCGAGCCACTTCCAGCACGTGTAGACCGCGCTCCTGCAGGCGCCGCCGCCGCCGACAATCATCGCGGGCTTGCCCGCCGAGCGTGTGGCGACCTCGGGGTAGTTCTGGAGGAAGGCCTCGCGGATGCCGATGCAGTCTGTGTTTGTGCCGATGTAGCGCTTCCTGCCGGCGGCGTCGAGGCGGATGAAGATTGTGTTTATGGCGCCGATCATGCGGCCTTCCTCGGTGAGGTCGTCGACCTGGGAGGTGAAGTTGACCTTGTGCGGCATTGTGACGGCGGAGCCGATGCAGTTGGCGGCCTTGAGCTTGGGGAGGAAGTCATCGTGGTTTGTGGACTCGATGAGCGAGTAGTTCCAGTTTGTGTTGAGGGCTTCGAAGAGGGTGTTGTGGAGGAGGGGGGCGAGGGAGTGCGCGATGGGGTACCCGAAGAGATATGTCTTGAGGGGTTCTGAGAGGGAGGTGGGTGTGAGGGGTGAGGTGCCGTAGGCGTACGAGAGCTTGAGGGTATCAGCTTCGGCAGACATTTTAGTGGTAGTAGTAGTATCGGGGGGTGACTTTTTTTTTTTTTTTTTTTTCCCTCTGGTGTGTGGTGTTAGCGATGAACTGATGTGAAATTTTTCTTCCCCCCTCTCCTAGAAAGAAGCAATGAACATACGTTTTTGAGATCAAATCTGGTGATAATTACTCGTCTAATACCAACTCCGACGGGGGGTTTTAAGCATCTCCCTCTCCGCAGTCTTGCTTCTTCCACCTCGGCCAGACTCGGCGTTGTGTGGGGCTTCCCCCAAGACCAAAAACCAAGCCCCCAACCCACCATCTACACCCCCCATCAACAGTACACTACCCCCCCGCATGGATGCACGGGGCCAGTATTCAGGTACCGGACGGCATAAACCATTACCCGCGGAGTGCGGGGTACGCAGATCACTGCAGCGGATAATCTCATATCCACCGAACCGGGTGTGGTGGGTTAGGGTTGGCAATGCCAATGATCGGTTGAGGCCCGCCAAGACACCTGCTCTAGTGATGACGTGCACGGGTAGTGCGGATGGTTCCTCGCAGGTGTACCGTGTTAGCCGGCAGCGCGGTGCTCGGGTTCTTCGGTGGTTTGGTGGCTGGAGGCTTGTAGTGGTGTTGTCCCGTGGCTGATCGTTGCCAATAATGTAGTCTTTGGGCTTTCGTTGGCAGCGGGTGGCCGTACAGTACTGTATCAACATGGTGCTCCGGGTGTGCCGACCACCGAAACACACGGCAGATCCTCTTTCTCCTGTAGGTACACCTTCACGGTTAGTAAACTTATAGGTTGCCGCATATTCGAATAGCGAGTGATACCTGGTGACCCTCTGGCCGTGCATGCCCGTGCCTGGATGAAAGCCGAATGTACCTACATTACTTGATCATCTTCCCTCCCTTCTCTGCTGCGGCTTATAAGCACAACTAGCTTAACCACCGGTTAACCATGACCCGCAGAGGAGAAGGGCCAAGCTCGGAACTGGGGTTTCGTCGGTATCCTATATCTCAGTTAGCACTGCCGATCGCCCACAGCACTCTTGAAATGTGACTCTTTCAGCAGCCGGAGCTGTGGCTTCAGCGAGCGACGCTCTATGAAGAAAAAAAAGAATAAACCACCGGTCCAGATGGATTAGCGTGTCATCAGCATGTTTTCTAAACCCATAGTATGTGATATCGATATAGGACCTCGAACCCAAGTCTCCATTTTCATTTACCACTCTGTCTCTGATCCGCAAGACCCAGGCGCGCGTTCTCCAGGTCCGCCGGACTGATATAGCGCTAGCCCTTTCCCGTACACGTGAGTATATGGAGTCACTCTGTAGCTGAATTCTTGTGCCGGTCGCCAGTCACCACTCTAGTTTCCACCACGGCATGGGGCTTATAGCTCGACACGTACATTGTGATTGCCATGTCTGGGGGACACCAAGGGGGTTTCCATTGATCCACCGGGACTAGAGGTCTCTACTATGTAGTGTGCCCCATACCGTCTCCTCCCAAAGTCACGAGCTGGCCAGACATTGACACTCGCTAGTGTGGGATGGTGTCGGACAACTCTCCACCGCCCAAATGTATGTAGTCTGTTGGTTATTGTTCTGCTGTGCCCGGGTAGTAGGGCTAGTTGCGGGGGTTATCTACGTATGTACGTACTTACTAGGGGTTACCACATCGCGGCCGCGAGTCGTGAAAGCTTTGATCCTCTAGCTCTCTCTATGGTAGGTACAGAGTCTGGTAGAAGTATTGTGAAAGTGGGTTTTCCGTGACCCGGTAGTCCCATTAGCTCTTGAAAGGACTTTTACTGTGAGCACGGACCAAGAAACCCACTCTTTTAGTGTTGACTTTCGCAATAATTCTACCAGACTCTGTACATACTTGTATACATGTACTCTACATGTACCAATTCCCGCCGGTTTGACCTTGCCAAGGAAAGGATCTTTCCGCTCATAAACTACAACGACACAGACAAAAGCATCGTGGCGTGGCCTAGTGGTAATACACTGGGCTTCGTCATATGACCACCACAGGTTCGAACCCTGGTGGGAGCAGTGATAAGAATGCCCAATATAGGAGCGACGCTCTTGAGGGATGATACTTGGATTATACTTACTCACATAAGTCTTTTGTTGCCGGCTTTTTTTATCGTTTAATTGCGGGCCTCTATGCATTCTTCCTCATTTATATCTTTTGGGTGGAGTTTCGGTATTATCATGTGTCGTGCTTACATGTAGTTAAATACCCCAGCTGCAGTCGTGCCCGGCCAATCATATTACAGAAACTTTCAAAGCGGATGTAGTCCAGTACATAATAGACTTATGTAGCGATGTGTACTCCAAAGGACTGCTGGATGGAGATTGCGCTTATCTTATCGGTCGGGCTTTGGTCTACTGATGGGTGGAATTAATGTCAGCACGGCCGGATGAAATGGGTAGGACGGGCGCCGGTTACCAATTAGTTGGCGGCTTCTTGCGTGTACTTGCTGTTCCGGGCGGTACATCGTTGGTGCTGTCTCTATGCATTGTAGGGCCGGGTTCAGGAGGGTGATTACATACATACTAGACTGGCTGCGTGTAGGCCGGCGCCACTTACTGGGTGCTATAATGTACTTAAGCACGCACAACACTTTAAAGCCACAGTTAGCCAACGGCGATACAGAACCTCCTGCCCATCCCTATTTAGGCGTGGCTGTCACTGCAGCATTCTATGCACAGCCCAAACTAAACACCACCTACGAAACACCGACTGTGTCTGGGAACAGACTATACAGAACGTGTAGTACATCAATCCTGCCAGCTAGCCATCAAGGTAGGTGTCCACGATACTATTCCGCCCAGGATCAGCGGTTTAAAAAGATCCAGTCACGGGCCATCACTCGATCCTGTACTCCACCTACCGCCCACTACCACCTACCACAGCAACTGCATCTACCAAGACACCGCCACGCACCACCAATCCCCCATGGCCAGGATATAAGCCCCCCAGAGCGGTGACCGACCATGCGCCTGTCACGTAGCCATGCAGTCACAGATTATCACTCGCATCGTCTCATCCTGCGCCCACACTTGGGAGTGGTGGTTTGGTGTGCGGTAGAGACTGTGGTGGTATTGTGCGAGAGGTGGTGGTGTAGTGGGGCTTTGGTAATTCGTTGTAATACTTCTTGGAGGAGAAACGGCTGAGAAGTTGGTTCGAGGTCCTTCTGGGCTTTTGGCTGTAGCTATACGGATAGTTTGGTGGTAGTCTGATATCACATCACAATCACAGTCACAAAATCCTCAGAAAGACAAAAACCCTTTTCATAACTAACATACAAATAAAAATAACCCCCCAACAAAAGAAAACACACCCAACACCCTACAACTCCACCCTCGCCGCCTCCCCAGCCCACGCCCTCCTAATAACCTCTCTAATCTCACCCCTCTCCACCTTCCTCGGATTCGGATACGGCTTCGCCACGGCCAGCTCCGCCGCCCTATCCACATCCTCCTCCCTCATCCCATACGCGCTCAGCGCCCTCTCCACCCCCATCTCCTCCAACAACACATTCAACCCCCTGACCGCATCGCCTCCACTCCCCGGCAGCACCCCCGCCAGCGCCTCCAACACCCCGCTCGGCAGCGCCGGCGCATTATACGCCAGCGCATGCGGCAGCACGATCGTGTGCACCTCCGCATGCGGGAGGTTGAAGCTCCCGCCCAGCGTGTGACAGAGCTTATGGTGCAGCGCCATGCCCACACTCCCCAGACACAGCCCGCACAGCCAAGCGCCGTAGAGGGCGTCGGAGCGGACGGCGACATCGCGCGGACCCGCCTTGAGGCGGGGGAGCGCCGCAGCCAGCGCACGCACGCCCTCCAGCGCCAGCAGCGTGACGATCGGGTTTGCGGCCGTGCTGTAGAGGGCCTCGACGGCGTGGGCGATGGCGTTGACGCCGCTGGTGGCGCTCATCGCCAGCGGGAGCGTCAGCGTCAGCTCGACGTCGTAGATGACGGTTCCCGGGAGGATGCGCGGGTCCGTGCGCGTTGTCTTGGCGCCGTTGGCCGTCTCGCCGAGGATCGGCGTCATCTCGGAGCCGGCGTAGGTGGTGGGGATGCAGATGTGGGGGAGGCCCGTGCGGATGGAGATGGCCTTGCCCAGGCCGATGGTGGAGCCGCCGCCGATGGAGATGAGGGAGTCTGCGGAGGTGGCGGCGGCGACGGAGAGGGCCTCGTCCGTGATGTGCGTTGGGGTGTGCATGGTTGCCTTTGCGAAGGTGCCGGCCGGGGAGGCGAGCAGGGCGGCGACGGAGGCGGCGTGGGTGGTCTGTTGCGGCGTGCACAGGATTAGCGGGGTGGTGAGGTTCTGGCGGGAGAGCTCGGCGGGCAGCTGGGAGAGCGTGCCGGCGCCGAAGATGACGCGGGAGGGGTTGGCCGTGTAGGTGAAGGGCTGCATTCTGGCGGGGAGTATACGGTGGCGGGGGAGATGGGTGGTGAGGGTTCTGGAGCGGAGGATTGGAGGGGAGGGGGAATCAAGATGGGGTTTTGTTGGTGCTGTGGTCTCTGTCACGGCCGCTTATATGTTTACCCGAGTTCTGATCATTGGCCTCGACCGAGCTTACCAAGTGTGTGTAATGTGATGTAATCAACACAACTGCAGATCCCGACGTCTGCATTACCGCGGTAAAGACCCGTCGATTATAAATTATTACTACCCACATATAACACTACAACATGCATCTCTGCCAGTTAGTAAAGATTACGATGCTTTTAGAGATGGTGATTAATTACTTAACTTACACTGTCTCGGCATGGACAACCCAACAAAGGATGTCAATGCGGCGCTCCCAACGTGGTAACGGGCTCGCAAGAAACCCTAACCCAGTGTTACCGGGTAACGAATGCACCGAGTGAGCGACCATGGCCCACCACAATGCATGGAGAAAAGTCTGTGTCCCATATATCTGCCCTTGCTGTAGAGTGATTTGGCATGGCCAATCCCTGTTTTTAAACACCCGAGCCCAAGTTTTGGGGTTTCACACCAAGGACGGACTATCGCCGAGACCTACAGATGTAAATATTTAGATTCAGACCTGCAGAGGCTGTTGGCTGCTCGGCTGGGTATGGTTGGGGACACCTGGAGACAGAGGGTGCGACATTGGTCCCAGCTGAAGATCACCTTCCTAATCTAGTAATTACTTGGCATGACTTCGCTCAAAAATGCCAAGATAGCGCATTTATGCCAAGATATCGGTCATGAACCAATGGTGAATTCCCAATTGGGTAATTATTGGCCTGGAAAGGTAGTTATGGGCGACATTCGATCACCCTCTCACCAAAAACCCAACTTTTAGAAATTCAATAGCTCAATAACCACAACACATAAAATTAATCAGGCTCTGTTACAGTGTTATTCACCTCTTACTCTATCACCCTACAGAACTGTTTTAATTTTAATGTGTTGTGGTGGTTAGCCATTAAGTCTCAAAGTTCGGCAACTTTGACACTCCGGTTCAAGGTGTCCCCAACCATACGAGCCTCTAATACCACTGGTCTTACGTACATACAAGTGCACTTCCCCACGTTCCCCACCCAGACATGCACAGTGTAACGCCGCCCACGTGCAAAGAACCCTAGCCCACCACTCGATCATTGGACACTCGCTACTGAAGGGCACCTCCACACGTTTCTGCAAGATGCACTTGCCGGCTGCCAGTCCAGCTGCGATTGGAGGCCTGTTTCTATTGGGTGGCTATATACACCAGCTGTGCTAGTGGAGCGTGGGAAACCCTAACCCACTGTTGCAAATGTAATTGTGGCTTTGAGTAAAGTAGACAACGTGGGCTGGTTGGTGAACACTCGAGTCCTCCAATCACATTATATTATAGCAGTACGGGGACCAACCACGAGCTGCAGAGGGGGGATATCCTTTACGGGGCTCCATTACCAGTAACAGGCACATCCAAAACATCTAATCAGATCTAATCAATCAGAACATAATATTTACAAAAAAAAGAAAAAACGCCAATAACCCAACCCAACCAGACCGACTAGATCTGAATCTCCTTCAGCGAGTCGCTGACCGCAAAGGCCGCGCCGGTCTTACTCCTGATCTCGTCGACCGTCACGCCCCTTGCGGCCTCGACCAGCGTCAGTCCGCCGGTGAAGTCGACGTCGAAGACGGCGAGGTCCGTGATGATGCGCGAGACGCATTGCTTGCCCGTTAATGGGAATTGGCACTCTGTGGGTCTTGTTAGTATTTTGTGGGCGTGTGGGGAGTGGCGGGGGTCAGTTACCTTCGAGGATCTTTGGGCGTCCCTTCTTGTCGACGTGCTCCATCAGCACAACGACTCTCGTGGCCGCAGGGTTGGCGACAAGGTCCATGGCTCCTCCCATGCCCTTGATCTTTCCGGGCAGACCCCAATTGGCCAGATCACCCTTCGCCGACACCTGCAGGGCCCCCAACATGGTCAGGCCCATGCGCCCCCCTCTGATCATGCCGAAGGACTCCTCGCTGCCAAAGGTCGACGCCCCAGGGCTCAACGTGACCGTCTCCTTCCCGGCATTGATGAGGTCCGGGTCCGCCTGCTCCCTCGTCGGGTATGGCCCCATCCCGAGCAGCCCGTTCTCAGACTGCAAGTGGACGTGCACGCCCTCCGGCAAGAAGCTCGGCGCCAGCGTCGGCATCCCGATACCCAAATTGACCACATCGCCGTCGCAGAACTCCTGCGCCGCCCGCCTGACGATTGTCTCGCGCCGCTTGGCCGCCTCCCCGCCCCCGCTCTTCATCTCCTTCTCAATGTCCTCGGGCGTCTTTGCCAGCGTCAGCAGCTCAATGTTCTTTGGCGCGGTGCTCTGCACAACCTGCTTGACGTACACGCCGGGGACGTGGACATCGTCCGGATGGATCTCGCCCGGCTGCACGATATTCTCCGCCTCAACGACCGTATGCTTCGCCGCGCGCGCCATGGCAGCGTTGAAGTTGCGCGCCGACAGCCGGAACCGTATGTTGCCGAGGGTATCGACCGTGTGCGCCTTGACGAAGGCCACATCGCCCACGATAGCCTCCTCGAGGATGAACCTGCGCCCCTGAAACTCCCTCACCTCCCTGGGCCGACTCGTGATCTCGACCTCGCCGCTGCCATCGCTCTTGTACCGGACCGGCAGCTTCCCCTCCTCGATCCACGTGCCGACGCCCGCGGGCGTGTAGAAGGCCGGGACCCCGGCGCCCGCGGCCGCCAGCCGCCCGGCAATGTTGCCCTGCGGCGTCAGCTCAACGTCCAGGCTGCCGTCGAGATACATGCGCTCAAAGATCTTGTTGGAGCCAATGTAGGAGGCGATCATCTTGCGGACCTGGCCGGACTCGAGCAGCTGCGAGAGCCCGTGGCCGGGCGTGCCGGCGTTGTTGGACACGGCGGTGAGCGAGCGGATGCTGGGCGTGGAGAGAACCTGGTGGATGAGCGTGTCTGTTGCTCACTATCAGCCCCCGTATAAACAGCCCAAGCAAATGAATGGTGAGGGGGAAAAAAACACACCGGGAACACCGCAGACCCCAAAACCACCACACAGCAGCGTATCCCCGGACTTGAGACTCTTGACGGCCTCCTCGGGCGTGACGACCTTGGACCTGTACTCCTGCATGAGGCGCGCCCCTCGACCGCTCGAGAAGCACCTCTGCTGCCGCGCCACGGCGCTCAGCACCCGGAGCCGTGACGGTGTTGCCATTTTTCTGTCTGTCTGTCTGTCTGTAGGATATATGGAAATAAAAAAGGTTGCAGTAAAGAGAGCCGAATACAAATAGATACAAATAAGATTGATAGGAGACAAGGGCACTTCTTCACGCTTTTGTAACCCCCCGGAATGACACCTGTCCCCAGACACAGACCCAGGCCCTGACAGACCGGCACCGGCATTCACTCAGTCTTCTGTCAGACCTCCGGTGTGGAGGGACGTAGGGTTAGGTTAACTGCATGTAGTATCAGTGCCGGGTGCATATGCGGAGTCTCGGCACCCCTACCGCGGATAAACATTCACCCTATTCCCAGTCACGTGCAAGGAATACTGCGGCGGGGCGGGGTTGAGTTGACGTATTGTGGGGGATCCGGGCGGGGGTTCGGTCTTGGATGGATGTAGGTAGGTACAGACAGATATGTGTTTGTTTTGATTGTTTGTTTTATGGAGATGAGATGAGATGAGACGAGATGAAGCGCAGTCCTTTTTTTATGAGATTGAGAATGAGAATGAGATTCGTTTTTTTGTTTCTAGGTATGGGTATTCCAGCCCCCACCTCCAAAACCCGCACGAACGTACGCACAGTGCTAGATACAAATTGAAAACAAGTATAAAAAAAACCCCCCCAATCCCCAATTCCATTCCCTACAAAGCAGCAGCCTTGTCCGCCTTCTCCCTCTTCTCCCTCTCCTTCTCCAGACAGAACCCCACCGCCGCCGTGTACCCATAAGTGCCGAGGCCAACGATACACGCCGTCGCCTTCTCCGACAGGTACGAGTGGTGCCTGAAGGCCTCGCGCGCATGCACGTTGCTGACGTGCACCTCGACGAAGGGGATGTCCACGCCCACGAGGGCGTCGCGCAGCGCGACCGACGTGTGCGTGAGGCCGCCCGCATTGATGATGATCCAGTCCACCTTCTCGTCGCGCGCGGCGTGGATGCGGTCAATGAGCCCGCCCTCGTGGTTGGACTGGTATGCGGAGAGTTGTGCGCCGGCGGTGGTGG
Source organism: Morchella sp. 2016-103 (assembly GCA_024713925.1). NCBI lineage: Eukaryota > Fungi > Ascomycota > Pezizomycetes > Pezizales > Morchellaceae > Morchella > Morchella sp. 2016-103. Next base: position 124,205 of record JAMGZF010000017.1, on the reverse strand, counting down.
CTTGCGCGGTGGCGAGCCGCTCAACGTCGGGGAGGGTGGTGTAGCCGTAGATGTGGGGTTCGCGGGTGCCGAGGAGGTTGAGGTTGGGGCCGTTGATGAGGAGGATTTTGGAGGCCATTGTGGGTGGGTGTTTGTGTGGTGGGAGGGGTAATGATGATATTGGTGGTAATGATGGTTGTTGGTGGTGGTGATGAGGGGCCAATAGTAGAGGTAGGCTTTACCCACTTTTGTACTGTTGCTTCCTTCGGTAGAGAGCAGCCGAACGCAACGGCTACTACTACTACCGCGAAGTACTACATAGTAATTAAGCTGTAACTGATGTCCTTGCCACTAGGTGAAGGTTCAGAAACTATTAAAGGTTGTAATCATCTGCATACATCGCGCTCCATTCTCCCGTAAAATAAGCTCGGCATGTAGTGCGCACCCGGGGGGTGAGGGGAGGGGGGGGGGGGAGTTAATTGGGAGGCGACCCCGATCATTTCCTGCCGTCTAAAAGTTCTTCCGTCCCTCCACAACGCTTTAGACCTACGCAACTAACTACATGAGTTAGTTAATTTTGTAAGTTTGTAATCTTCAATGTATGTAGTAAGGTAACCTAGTACGATCGTCCCCCCCCCCCTCTCCCGGAGAAGAGTACAAAAACACGGTCAGGACCAAAAGAATTTTGAAAATAAAATCATCTCTACTCACCTACACCCGCTTACATCGACCCCATACCACCACACTCTCCTCACGAAAGTAAAAAAAAAAAAAAAAAAAATGTTGCCCCCAACCTACATAACCTCAACCAAGCTGTCTGATGCCCTCCCTCTCGGTATTGCGTCCATGAACCTTGGCCGCGCCGCCTTCCACGAGCTCGAGCCCAAGCTTGCGGCCGCTGCCGCCGCCGGCTTCAAGGGTATCGAGGCCTTCTACGAGGACATCAAGATTCCCGCTCGCCGCGCCCTCGCCGCCAACCCAAACACCACATTCCAGGAGCAGCTCGAGATTTCTGCGCAAAACTTCCGCAACCTATGCGACAAGTACAACCTGACCATCTTTGTGTTCCAGCCCTTCAAGAACTACGACGGACTGCTGTCGCAGAAACGCCACGACGAGAAGATCGAGAAGCTCAAGCACTGGTTCAAGCTCGCAAAGATCCTGCGCACGGATACCATTCAGGTCCCGTCCATGTTCCACACGGACCCGACGGTGGCGACGGGTGATCACACGAAGATCGTGGCCGACTTGACCGAGTTGGCCGACTTGGGCATCAAGGAGAACCCGCCGATCAGGTTTGCATACGAGTTGATGGCATGGGGTGCACATGTCGACAGGTGGCAGCAAGCATGGAAGATCACGAAGGAGGTCAACCGTGACAACTTTGGCATGTGTCTCGACACCTACCAGATCCTTGCCAACGTCTGGGCTGACTGCACGTCCGAGAGCGGTATCAGGCCCAACGCTGAGAAGATCCTCCAGGATGACATTGACGAGTTCCTGCGCACCGTGCCGCTCGATAAGGTCTACTATGTCCAGCTTGCTGACGCGGCAAGGATGTCGCCGCCGCTGTCCACCACGCACGACTGGTATGACCCTAAGCAGAAGTGGACCATGACCTGGTCGAGGAACGCGAGGTTGTTCCCCTTCGAGGAGGACAAAGGCGGTTACCTCCCAGTGTTGAAGATGCTCGAGACCTGGGTGCTTGAATGGGGATACAGGGGATGGGTTTCGATGGAGCTGTTCAACAGAAGTATGATGGACCCATCGCCATCAGTGCCAAAGGAGCACGCGGAGCGTGGAGTGGCATCGTGGAACAAGTGTATCAAGGCGTTAAAGTTGGATGAGAGGGAGGCTTAGAGAGCTTTCTGCCCCCTCCCCCCCCTTTCTTTATTATTATTCCTGTTGCTCCTCTTTTCGTGTAAAGGGTCTTTTTTTCTTCGTTTCATTCTTCTCTTTGGTCATGGGTTTTCATTTGTTGTACTCTTTGGAGCTGGAAATATAACGTCATTTTTGGGTGTAAAGCCTTTGATCCGTGATAGCCGTCATCGTCTTGCACGCAGAGATATTTCTAGAAATTAGCCAATCCCTCATCCAACACCCGAATGGGGTGGGGTGGTGGTGGTGGTTATGGTGGTGGATGGGAGATGAAAGGTATCTCACCGAATGATGCGAGTGATGCTGTGTGGCATGCATCAACCGAGTGATTTACTATGATCCATATTCTCAAATATGCCGGGATATGATAGATGGGATATTTATGTAGATGATGAGGGAGGAAGGGTGTGGATAAAAGAATTGACAAGATCGATGATGGCGGTGATGGGTGATGAGGGGAGGGTGAGAGGGGTATACGGTGGTCTATATATCAAGTAGTACATACTATGTACGTACGTGTGGATGTTTCAACGCACGTACCCAAATGTACTTGCTAACTCTAGAACATGGCATGGCATATTCCCTTCTTCTACCAGCTAAGAATCATCTCACGACTCAGCTCATGATGATATGATACATTTAGATGTATGTAGAACTGGCCATCGACAGCCATCGGCATAATTATAACATCGACCCTGATACCTCTGCTCCTGATTCAATTGTCTCGATCATGATCAGTTCGATCTAGTCTATGATGCAGTGTCATCACTACATGTACCATCCCCCCTTCATCATATCCTGCACGGTATGGTTTAAAATAAATTCCCACAACAGCTTCTTCTTCCTACTCCACTCCTTGCTTTAAGCTAATTCATATTCTAATTTGGAGTGTTGATTATGTCTGACTGATCGTATAGAGCCTGCGTTTCACCAAATTATTAAAACAGAATAATCTACAAAGACAAGCTACTTGACAATTACATATTTTCAGAGACTACACTACATATCTATTTATTGATAATCGTGCTCGCATCCGCCGCCTTCCTCAGTGCCTCCCACGCCTTCTCGTACGGAATATTCTCTACCAGCTCTGGTCCCGCCCACAACGTATACTGCCTCTCGACCTGCCACCCAATGATATTGATCCCCTCCACGGTCTTCCACCCCGCCCCCTCCGCCTTCTTCAACAGCCTCGTCCTCCTCGGATTGAAGCACATGTCCAAAAACACGCCCCTGCTCTCCACCGGCGTCTCCGCAAACACGCACCCCACGATCCTCGCCGTCTCCAGCTCACTCTCCGCCCTCGGCTCAAAATCCGGCACGGTGCCAACCACATATGCCGGCGCCTCTCCGGCCGCCACAATTCCCTGCATCTGCGCCAGGCTCTTGACATGTACGATGAGCGGGCCCGTCTCGCCATATGCCCTCGCATCGGCCTGGAGGTCCACGACCTCCTGGTCGTCGCGGTTGGTCACATATATAGTTGTGCACTTGAGGTGGGCGAAAAGGGCGTATACGGCGGCCCGGCTTGCGCCGCCGGCGCCAACGACCATGGCCGGCCTGCCGACGCCGTGGACGGACGCGGTGCGCAGACACTCGAGGATTCCGATCCAGTCGGTGTTTGAGCCGACCAGCTTGCCGTCGGCGTCCAGGTAGACGTTGTTGCATGAGCCAAGGGTTGTGCAGAGCTCGTCGAGCCGGTCGAGGTGCGGCATGATGGTCTTCTTGTACGGCATTGTGACGACGCCGGCGGCGAAGTCGGGTTGGCGGAAAACGGCCATGAGGTCTTCGACGGTGGGGGTGTCGAGGAGCTTGAAGGTCCAGGGGAGGCCGAGGTGGTCCGCGATGGTCTGGTGAACGGCGGGGGAGATGGAGTGGCGGACCCCCTGGCCGGCGAGGTAGTAGTATTTCTGGTCGGTCATTTTGGGGGGATGGGATATAGAGGATAGGAGATGGTGGAGATGTTGGAGGTGGAATTAGAGAGGACGGATTAGTGAGTATAAAAGCTACAGGAGTGAGTCAGGACAAGTTCTCTCACGCCGACAACGCCGGTGTTCTGGAGCAAGTGGTATAACAGAAGAACCGAAATGCACCGGTAGCTTGATCATGATCACCGTATGGCCTGCTCCACTGGGCTACTGATATTGGTGGGGATGAAGGTGTACATCAACTTTTTGATGCACTACATGTTGATGCTTGTAGAATCGATTGTTTGACCACAACTAATGAAAACACATGTAGACATCTTCACAGCAAGTAAATACTGATAAGCCATTACTTTACCGCCAGTCCGTATAAAAATATCAGGCTGATTTTGCCCCCGATGTCTGATTTTAGTATGATATGAGCTGTAGATGCAGAATCAACCTCAATCTTTCCTGATTGGGCGATAACTCTGATATTTGCTGTCTCTTCAGATCTCAATCAGGCTCAATTAGAGGTCTTTCTTTAGCTAATCTTTAACGGAGGAGTCATATGATCAAAAAACCTCAGCGGGAATGAGGGTTAGGGTTGGGGACTTGGAGATATATCACGTCCTTCCTTCTACACCTTCCCTACATCTTCACCTCTACACCTTCATCTCTACACCTTCATCTCTACAACTTCATCTCTACGCCTTCATCTCTATGCCTTCACCTCTACTGCAATTGAGCATCCTATCATTGTCCAGATACTGGCATGGGCTAATCGGTGAAGCAGGCAGTGAATCAGGCAGCGAATCAAGCAGTGAATCTCTACGGCTTCATCAATGCCCCCCTAATCAAGCATCGTCATCATTAGGATATGAGCTAATTGGTGAATTAGGCACCCAATCCAGTGAATTCAGCACCCAATCCAGCGAATCCAGTGAATCTGGCGAATCCAGCGAATCCAAACGAGTGCGCCGGCGGAATCAAGCACTGTACCATAATGTACTGTACAGAACATACAATAAAGCAGGCAAGCAGGCAAGCCGCTGTAGTAATAATTTTAGATATATGTATATAGTATTATATCGTGGAATAAAAGAGTTTAATCTGTTCCCTATGCAGAACAAGTGTGAATACTGGACTACCTGCGTATTTGGGTTTTTCAGTGTAAAATCAGTATTATATAGGACTTCTCGCAGATATCATATGATAAAAATATCAGACTGATCCAAAAGTTAGCTTCAACGAGGCATGATAAAAAATATCATATGAAATGCCAAATCAGCCATATATCCTGTTTAACTAAACCTTATATCAAGCTGATAATAATATGTGGACTGGCGGTAAAGTAACTATCTCACAGTTATAGCTATTTACAGTAAAGTTCAGTACAGTCAAACAATCCCCTTCTTTCACTCATTCCCATTAGAGTACAGACATCCACCTGGAGCTACAAACCGTCCCAGCTATACACTACACTATACTACAATACACTATACTAGCCGCTCTATCCAGCCAGCCAGCCAGCCATCTACCTAAGCTCAATGCCCCAAGGCTTATCCCCCCCTTTTCCCCACCCCCGCAACCCACTCCCCAGATTTCCCACCTCCGGATCCCACTTCCCCACGAAAAGGGGATAAGCTCTTATCCGCTCCGTGCACGTTCCACGGCAAGAGTCATTCCGAGGATAAGAAAATACAGCAAGAAAAGGGTCTGACCGCTCGTTAAGAGACCTGCTTGCTTTTTCTCCATGCGGGGAATCAGCCTCAGACTCTCTTCTAGCCGAGAGAGACACACAGGTCACAGGGGAAGGAGGGGGGGGGGGGACCGGAGAGCGTTGGCTCGGCTAAGCGATTCCGGGGAAGAACAAACACCCACTCGATGATCCGGAGTAGAAATTACGCGCTCTATGGGTTAGGGTTTTTGAGCTAAGCCCATGATGTTGCAATTAATAGAGGGGAAGGGGATTTTTATATGCTGTATCCCCAAGTGTGGTATAATACATGTAGGTGAGAAGTATTGTTATTATTGTTATCGTTATAATATACTAGGAGAAGAAGAGTTTGGAGTTTATGCTTACATGTAGTTACAGAGTCAAGTTGGTTAGGGAATAAAGTAATTTATAGTGACGCCATTATCAGACATTTCAATCATTTCCACCACCACCAACCACCAACCACCAACCACCAACCACCACCACCACACCAGCCATGATCTCAAGACTCCCCCCTACCGCCACCGATATCATCACCGCGAACCACGCCGCCGGTAAAAGGACCTACGTCCTCGCCCTCACACACTCCACCACGAGCACGCTTCTCCCGCTCTTCCCACGCCTCTCCTACCACACCGACGTCCTCGAGCTGCGCGCCGACCTCCTCGTCGACCCTGCCGCCAGCGAGACTAACCCATCATCATGCGCCTATCTACGCGCGCAGCTACAGCAGCTACAGGCGGTCACGGGCCTGCCAATCATGTTCACGATACGCACTCTCAGCCAGGGTGGGCGGTGGCCCGACACGGCGCACGAGGCTGCGCTGGAGGCCATGCTCATGGCCATCGCTGAGGGGTGTGCGTACGTGGACGTGGAGATTGAGTGGCCGCCGGCCATGGTCGATGAGGTCGTGGCCGCGGCGCACAAGAGGGAGTGTAAGGTTGTGGGCAGCTTCCACGATTGGACTGGGAGCATCAGGTGGGGGAACCAGCTGCTCAAGGAGAAGTTTGAAGCGTGTGACCGCTTTGGAGGTGAGTTTTTTTTTGGGGGGGGGGCTTGTAGATGGAAATGATCGCTAATGCAGGATATTGGCAGATATTCCAAAATTGAGCATCATGGCGACGAGCATCTACGACTCCCACGAGCAGGCGCTCTTCCTCCGCGACCACGCATCACACCCAAAGCCGATCCTCGCCGTGGCCATGGGCGCCGCCGGCCAACTCTCCCGCTCCCTCTCCCCCATCAGCATGATCACGCACTCGTGCCTCCCCTCCTCCGCCCCCGGCCAACTGACGCTGATCCAAGTCCACACGGCGCAGCACCTCGCCGGCCTCCTGCCAAAGCGAGAATTCTACATCTTCGGCAACAACATCGCGCACTCCCTCTCCCCGGCGCTGCACAACACGGGCTTCGCCGAGCTCGGCCTCCCGCACAACTACTCCATCCACGAGACCCCGAGCGTCGACGCCGCCATCGCAGACCTCATGCAGCAGCCCACATTCGGCGGCGCAAGCGTCACATTCCCGCACAAGCTCCAGATCGGCCGCCTCCTGCAGCAGACCTCCGAGTCCGCGCGCCTCGTCGGCGCCATAAACACCGTGGTGGTGACGACAGACCCGGTAACGGGCGCGCGCGCCCTCCGCGGCGACAACACGGACTGGCTCGGCATCAAGTCGTGCATAGAGGCGAACTGGCCCACCCCTGGAGGCATCACCGCCTCCGCCGCCGTGATCATTGGCGCGGGCGGGGCGTCGCGCGCCGCCTGCTACGCCGTGCAGCAGCTCGGCGTGCAGGTGGTCCACCTGATCAACCGCACGCGCAGCAAGTCCGAGTCGCTCGCGGCGGACTTCCCGGCGCTGCGCTTCGAGCACTACGGCAGCATGGCGGAGTACCCTGCGGAGGGCGGGGTGACGCCAGCGCCCAGCATCGTGCTGGGGTGTGTCCCCGCGGATGACTTTGTCGAGGGGGATATACCCGTGCAGTTCTTCTCCGCCGCCGGCGAGGGGGTGCTGGTGGAGATGGCGTACCGGCCGTTGGTGACGGCGCTGATGAAGGTTGCCGGACGGTTCGGGGGGTGGAGGACATGTAGGGGTACCGATGTGCTCAAGGAGCAGTCATACCACCAGTTTGAGATGTGGACGGGGAGGAGGGCGCCGAAGGAGGTGATGGCCGCTGCGGTGGACGCGGTGTTGGCAGAGAAGTAGGAAGTTGTGGGTATTTTTTTTAATATTTACATATGTATATAATCTAGTTAGAAAAGGATCATGGGCGGGTATCCTGCCTTCTTTCCCCCCTTCTTTTCCTCTTTCTTTTCTTTTCTTTTTTCTTTCCCCCCCTCCTCCCTTCCTCCTCTTAGTTTTTCCTTTATACACAGAGGCAGCGCCGGCAATCGTGGATATCTGGAGAGAGAAAATAAAAATTCAAAGCAGACACCAATTAAACAGATCTAGATTGCAAACAAACGTATATATATGTAGATAGATCCACAACCTATAGTTATAATACAAGCCTTCCAGCGAGTGATAATGCACCGGACACACCAAGAAGGACTGAGCTTTATAGATATCGAGGTATAGAACACAAAGACCCTCTTTTAAGTGCTTACAGAATTTCGTAAATCACATTTCTTTCCTTTTCTTTTTCTTAAAAAAGCCGTGAATTTCTATAAGACCGAAACTGGTTAATTTGCAATTAGGCTTATAGAAATATCCGTTAATTCAGGCGCACGCGTTAATTATAGAGAGTGTACTATCCATTAATTCACACGATATTGGTACATAGCTACGCCTGGCCGGTACTGCCTCTATCGTCCGTCCTACCTGCCCAATTAATGGATATAACCCGACAGCTCCCCCAACCCAATTAACTTAATCTAACATACCATTCCTTCCTTCTGGATAGATCTCACGATCGACAGTAGACCCAAAACTAAACCCATGTTTTCAGTCTCTTCCTTCCAGTGTGGCACCGAAACCTCACGATCAGGGCCAGCGCCATGGTTGGTATCAGAATCATCAACATTAACGGCCAAGGGCGCATGGAACCCTAACCTTACCTACATACGCACATCGATCATTACCGATACCACGTTTCTGGGAGGGGAGGGGGGCAGTGCGAACAGAATTGAACCCAGGAGAGGGATATACACGACGTCTATGTATGCCCAGCTATGTGGACATGTGTTTTTTTTTTTTTGTCTGGGCAAATAAAAAATGCTTGTGCGGACCGACAGGTACCAGAGACAACCGTTGTGATGATACAATAGGCACTGATAGGTACGGGAGTGTAAACAGTAAATGATCGGATGGGATAGCTAGTATTTAATTACTCCATTGAGCAGTAGAAACGGTTTCTACATTGGTTATATTAAATCCTCGTTTCTGCCGTCCACCACTGGGTAAGTAGATAGTGTATTATGTAGAAGTGCTGCTACTAGTACTGCAGTACTGGTGAGCCGAGTTGTTGCAAGAATGGCACCACCACCGCCCAAAACACTTTATGAATGGCATGATCTATGGCATGACACGATTTTCTTTCCTCCTTCCTCGACCGTTCACTTTGTAGACCAAGAAGAATTTAAAAACTACCAAGAAGCCCCCAACTATTTCTCTTTTCTGAGCGGGAAAGATATATGACACCAAAGCTTCAATTGCAAGTCGACTGAGCATGCTGATCTGGATTTTTTAGTTTGATAATCAGATCATTTGTCTTTATTTTTCATTTTATTTTTTACCGTTGCCTTAAAGCTTTGCCTTTGCTTCGGTTCTTGAGTTGTTACTGCTCTGTAATTACTAGCAAGAAATGTTATTGCCCTCTCTCTCTCTCTCTCTCTCTTTCCCTCTTCCACCCGCCTCCTCCCTATTGCTCTCTCGATCTCTCACCGAGCTCGAGATGGATGTTCAACGGGAAAAGATAACTCCTATGCCATCCATCGAATCCGGAACCGTTTATTAGAAATCATGAAACAATTAGTTTCTTCAGCCGGCTTAATTCATATCGTCCATCCTTGCTGCCACGGTCAGAAAAGCAAGCATCGCTTTTTAGTTCGGTCGCATCTTGTCGTGCAGGGGTGGTGGGCAGGGTCATCCAGGAAATCTCGGTCTCTTGTGCGGTTCACCCATCCACAACCACCAAGGTCACAAATAAGCCCACCAAAAAAAAAAACGGGTAAAGCCCTGGACATCTCGATACCGGTCAGCACCAGCCCAGTTACGAGTACAGACTCTAGGACCTCGAACATGGTTACATGAAGGTAAGACTTGTCATTCAGAACTGCCGCCAAATTTGGATGGAGATCTTGGCCTTTTCCCCGCATAATGTCCTATCCGGGCTTCCTTTCCCCGGACCAGGGCCGGTTTTCCCCACAACGCCCAGAGCGCGAGCGTCAAGTGGTGGTGGCCACCAAAGGGCTGGTAGGGATATGGTGTTGCGCACCGTTCCTATCTGGCTACCCGCGGTGGGGTTAGTGTTCTCCCCGACAAAATAAGTTGAAAAATGTCCAAGTGCCCGGCGGCCGTATATATTACTCCCATCGTTTCCCACCTCCCACAACCTCATCATTCCTCCCAACAATCATCACTCAGTCCTGACTTCACTACAACAGTCAAGTCATCACTCCCTGATACTGTTGGAATCGAATCTTCACCCCTTCTTCAATTATCACAACCAAATCGCCCAATATGCGCAACCCATTCGCCATGAAGGACGAGACGTCCAACCCGGCCCCTCCAGAGGTTTACAACTGGAGGATCTACGCGCTCGCCGTCTCAGCAGCTATGGGTTCCGCCATGTTTGGTTATGATTCCGCCTTCATTGGTGGGACCATGTCACTTCCAGCCTTCCAGTCCCGCTTCGGCTTGGACGAAGCAAGTGGTGAGGAACTTGCAAATTTGAAAGCAAACATTGTTTCTACTTTCCAGGCTGGATGTTTCTTTGGCGCAATCGCGTGTTACTCAGTTACCGAGAAGTTTGGAAGAAAATTCACTTTGATGCCTTGTGGTGTTATTTTCTGCATTGGTGCTATCTTGCAATTGGTTTCAAACGGTCATCTTGGTTTGATTTACGCTGGTCGTGCTCTTACTGGTATGTACATGCACACATCTGCATTATGAATTCTCGGCGCTCCGATCAATGTTTCTGACATTTCCCCAGGTCTTGGTGTCGGTGCTTCTTCACTCTTGGTCCCCATTTACATTTCCGAGTGTTCTCCTCCTGCCATCCGTGGACGCTTGATCGGTATTTTCGAAATCTTGCTGCAACTGGCTCTTGTCATCGGATTCTGGGTCAACTATGGAGTTTCCATCCACGAGGCTAATGATGATGACCGTCAATGGCACATTCCTTTCGCTGTGCAGCTCGTCCCTGGCTCCCTCCTCGTTATCCTTATGTGGTTCCAGCCCGAGTCCCCCCGGTGGCTCGTCAAGGCCGGAAGAACCGAGGAAGCTGTCAAGAACCTTTGTAGCATCCGTAACCTCCCTGCCGACCATCAGTACATCGTCTGGGAAATCGACACAGTCAACCAGCAGATCGAGCACGAGAACGCCCTTGGGGCCAATAGGTCGGTTATTTCAAAGTTGAAGGAGGCTTTCCTCCCCGGCAACCGCAACCGTCTTTTCATTGGAATGGCCCTCATGATGTTCCAAAACTTGTCCGGTATCAACGCGCTCAACTATTACTCTCCCACCATCTTCACGAGCATTGGATTCACTGGTACTAGCGTTGGACTTCTTGCCACCGGTGTTTTCGGTATTGTCAAGGCCGTTGCTACTATTATCTTCATGTTCTTTGGTGTGGATATTCTGGGACGACGTAGGTCGCTTCTTGGGGGATCTGTCGGTGCTCTCATTGCCATGTTATACCTTGCTGGATTCTCCAAGATGTCCGGATCATTTGAGGGAACTGCCCAGCGTGATGCCGGCGCTTACGTTGCCATTGTCATGATCTACATCTTTGCCATATGCTACGCTCTTTCATGGAACGGTGTCCCATGGATTTTCTGGTATGTCTCCTCTCCAATATTTCTCTTTAGCCTCGATAAAGATACCATACTAACTGGTTTCCCTTTAGCGCTGAGGTTTTCCCTACCGGCATCCGTTCAGTCTGCCTTGTTTTCACCACCTGCACCCAGTGGCTTGGACAGTTCGTCATTGTGTACTCCACCCCATACATGATGGAGGACATCACCTACGGCACCTTCCTTTTCTTCGGTTGCTCCCTCATTGCCGGCATGATCTTTGCATGGTGCTTCCTCCCCGAGACCAAGGGTCTCTCACTCGAAGATATGGACATCTTGTTCAGCCTCAAGGGCCTTGCTACCAACCTCCGCCCAGAGACCGACCGTATCATTGCCGCCAACCGCGAGGATCTCCGCACTGGCGAGATCTCGGACGGAAGCCTTGAGAAGCAGGGTTCTAAGCATGTGGAGGTGGTCTAAATTGGCATGTCCTTCTGGCTTTTTTGAGTAAACGGATATAATGTGTTTGTTTATTGCACCTGAAAAATGGTCCTTCATGATTCTTGTTTGGAAGATGAAAATATCTCTTCCGCTTGTTGTAATTAAATGCGCCATCTATCTCTATGGCCTATGATCCATGTACTTTCTGTATCTTTGATGATGAACGACGAGTTTTGTATTTATGTTCATATGTTCATATGTGGGGATTTGGGGTTTGGCTTGGGGAGCAGGTTTTTTTTTTTTTTTTTCTTAGTATGTATTTATTTATCCATGTTTGGAACCGAAAAACTTACATGTACTCATGCCTACGAAGTTTGTAGAAATGTAAATGTTATGAAACACATTCTTCCTGGCCTCGTTCCCCCTATTTTGACTCATTGGAAACTGAAAAAAAAAATCGTAGTAGTACCACATGTAGTAGTGGCAAGGCTAGAGTTAGCGCGCTGGTGGCAGAAACCAGTCTAAGCCTCAAGGGTTCCCATGTAGGAAGAATCCATACCAATTAGAGCTAGGGCCCTCGGATCTTGTTTTCACAAACGATACCAGATCCACATGGTAAGCATGGCAACGACCGAGATCTCAACAACCATGTGGCCAGCCTTGAGAAGGTGGTGGTGGTGGTGGGCGAAAAGCTTGGCCGGAAACACAATTTACCCTAATCGGATAAGTGATAAGGAGGACTGTGGTCCGCGTGGGCCCGGAACACAAGCCGAGCGGGAGAACTATTTTGCTTATTATTTTTTATTAATATTCATCTGTGGTGCATATCAAAAAAAAAAAAAGTTAGATGTGAGTTAATTAGGAGGAGGCCGACGTATGTGTTTGATATACGAATTACGATTCTAGACGCACATTATCAAATGTATGCAGCAGAGATGAATGATATACAGTCGCAACTCGATATGCAGGATCTCATACTCCAGATCCCTTGCTGTCCCGTACGAATTCCTCTGAGATTTTTATTTTTTTTACTGCAAAATCAATTTGCTATCCCGGATCTTCTGCTATCGAGTTGCGACTGTAATTGTAAGATGCAGTGTGAAAAGGGCCGGGTCGGTTTGCAATATGCTTGTCTAATCTTCATTTTCACGGCAATATCTAGCCGGGAGTGTTTCCTGCTCCCAACACTCTACCCGCCGACATCTAAATATAATAGATATCTACAATAAAAAATAAGGAAGATCGACAGCGGATGAAATCTCGATAGGGGCATACCTTGATATTCTCCCTGTCAAGCGTAAAATAAGCCTTCTATCGCTGCAGTCAAGAACAAAACAGACGGGATGAGCCTGCGCAACCGTGGGTTCCGAATGTTTTTTTTCTCTCAGCAGAATTGATGATGCACATGTGTCGATCTCGCTGATGAAAACGTCACCCCGGATCTTATTTTCTCCGTTTGTGCCTTCGTACAGTCGTTCACGGGTTGAAGACGGGGGATTTCCACGAGTAAGAAATATTAAGAAGGAGCTTGGGCGTTCCTCACTTATAGTCATAATCCCTGTCCGTCAACACTCAGTGTCCATCTTCACCCCGTGAACGACTGTACCCATACTTTCCTGACGTTTGGAAAAATGATCGCTTTTGCATGGAGTGGCGCGCGCATGCAGTGGCTGATGATGTGGTCGAGGAGGGTATTAGATTACCCGATTGTTTCACGGCATACCCCGCATTTATGGGTGAGCCCTGTCAATTTAGGTCACAAAAGGGTCAATTCTGATCATCTCTGCGATCAGCCAAATTCCACCTAACCCATAACCCTGCAGATTAATACTCACTCCCTCACCATATTACTCGAATTCTCACTCGCTCATCGCTTCCAAAAATATTGAGGTAAAGATTGTCTAACAGCTCCCTTATCTTTATGAAAATACCTCAGTGCTGGCGAGTGAGATCTTGTGATTACCTCTGGATGACAGCTATCCAGTCCTTTCTCATGCTTCTGCATGCTAGTATATATTTCTGTGCCGTTCCCACGCCTATCACAGCCAGGTTCATCTGGCAATCAAGCTTGTTGAAATGACTTTGTGGTAATTAGATATTATTTGGCCGAGGATATTGGTGGACATTGTCGGAGTTAGAGCAACCCTCGGAAGGGCTCGTAGACTTTAGGCGCAAGAATTTGAGCACACCACTAATAGTCTAGACCCTGATTGGTCATAATATCACTTTGGTAGGCGAAGGGATTGTTAGAATGCCTCACTGTACTACTATACCCTTATTAGTGATACTAATTTCCGGGTGACCTTGGAGAAAAACAAGAGGCAAGTTATATAAAGTGGCGGATTGATTTACATGCACGAGAGGGTGGGCTCGAGTTGACGCCCCTGCAGCAGGGACGCTTCCGTCATAATCGCCTGAGAAAGCCCGGTATGTTACATGTACCTCTGTTGCCACGTATTTTAAAGGAATCACCTATAGTTTACGGAAGTTACACGTAGCTCCCCTTGTCGTTGCTATATCCACGACAGTTTCTAGTTAGATTGTATTCACATACCGGAGATTCTAATGAGAGATCCCAAGAGGTCAGAATATCCATTTCAGTAGACTCACAGACCTTACTAGCACATGATTAAACCACAACTGATGACTCGTGTATGGGATAGCTTTGTTTCTGAGTTATGGGGTTCAACAGTAGTGATCCGGTTGTAGGGCTAGTTATCTCGCTCGGGCGTTTGATAACTCTGTTGACGATGACTTAAATTCTCGATTGTGAGTGTGTTCGGCATGCGGCGGTTAAGGCCTGGGTCACATACATGAATGTAGGAATCCACGAATCAGAGGACGTCTGTTCCGGCTCGCAATGGGAAAAGCCCGGGGATGGGATCGAGACTCTCCTTACTATTGGTGGAGGCCCACCTGTGAAGTTGAACCGATTGGGCTGGTACGCGCAGTGAGTATGAGTACTTGCCAGGAGGGCTCAGTAGGTCTAGCCATCTTGAATGGAGTAGTCCTTGTCGCATAGGTGATAAAGGAAGGGACAACCGAAACTTGACACTGGTGAGAAATTAATAGGGTACCAGCCCTTCAAGTTGGTCAACACCAAGAAAAAGGGCTGATTCTGATCACAAAAGCCAATGGATAAATATCGACATGGTTGAATGATGGATCTAGATAATTGATCAATGTGTTTATCGTCAGTATAGCGATAGTGATTATTATGAATATGAGAATAATGCCGGTGATGCTGATGTGGGTGTCTGAAAGAAACAAGGCTTGGAAACACAGGATGGTACCGTAAGTACAAAAGCACTCAGGGGCAAATCAAAGAAAAGGCCACTTGTCAGCGGTCCCCTGACTTGTGCGTGTCTAAAATATCTCATGCTTACACGTAGTGACTCGATGTACACCTTGTACATGTACATATGTACACCCATGTACTCCTATTGCCGCTACTTGATCGCAATCTTAGACGGTATTTTCGGCCTTGGCAGCATTAATCTCGCCATGTGAATGCAGCACCCGAGCCGTTTCCGCTCAAAGATTATCTTCAATGTGTACTAGAGCATATGATGTAGGTGCAAGTACATCCAAGTACGCTATCTTACCATCTCCCTGTAGCTGCTCTCTCCTGATAAAGATGTATATATCCGCGCTCAATTCCTACTCTGCTCTGCGGAGGGTAAAGTACTAATACCAAAGCTCCTTAATTATAAGAGTTAGTTAACTTTAAGAGATACCTAAAAATATATTACTTAATGGATAGATCAATGAAGCCCTAGCTAGTACTATAGGGTTAGGTATATATCTGACCGAGTGATGATTCATGTTCGATGCCAGAAGCTGTCTTAGCTCCGTGATCGACTGTGGCTATATATTGGCTTATGATACCTAGTTCAATTGGCTACGCAGCCCAAAGGGCCAGTTGGGGCCGACATTAACAACCGCCCTCGAGCCTTTCCCCCCGAAACCCTACCCTGCCCATACGCCCATGTGACGTTACTTCTAGTAATTTTGACTAAGTCGATAAATAAATATAAATGAGAGTTGTCCCGTTGGGTTGGGCACCAAAAAAACAGATATACACATTATCTTATCTAGATTTATAAAGTATAAATACAAGTATTTAAAATAAATAATCTAGATCCATAGTGTGGCCCATGAGTACGGGCCGGGCGTGTTGTAGACCTCATTTCGATGTATTACTAAAGTGTTGCTATGATATAATGGCTGGGGTGTCAAAACCACGCAACATAGAAAATATTCTGCCCAAATAATATCTAGGTACACCTATACTAGACGGTACACAAACATGACTAGACTAACAACTAATTTCAGGAACGGAACGTATAGTGATGTCCTCGAAAATCAGAGTACACCAATCACCCTTCCTATTCATGATTACGAGTAACTAGGGTAAGAGAACCGCTGCCGACAAACCTGTTCCCCTACCAACAGAACATGTTTCTGATCGACAACAACGGCAGGGTTTGAACCTACGCTCCTGAAGGAATCAGATAACGGAATATCACAAATTCAAGTCTGGCGTTTTTACAGGGGTGTTGGTTTCGTCCCAGCCTTTTTTGCGAATCATGTGTGATCACTCGTATCTTCCACGACTTACGATTGATTTGTTGATTGATTGATAACTTCATATATGTGTGTGTATGTTATACATAATTCACAACTAACCTAGTTTATACGTCACCTATTACCTTAATCGCCATAGCCAGCGTATACCTGCACATCGAGACCAAACTTTGGAGAACCCACTGCCAATAGGACGAGACTTAATTGACGCGGCTGGGTATAATACAAGAGAGAGGTCTTATATACCTCTAAGTGGTAGTTACATATGTGTACCGGACAAATAGTACGCACATGGCAGTGGTTGACTCCTAGGTACGGAAGCAGCCATTTTATAACAAACTATTATAATTAACACAGCAATACCAACTGCAAGGGAACACACGCATACATATACATACACGCACGTTGTATTTATAGAGCGAAAGTTTTAGCCTAGACTTAGTTTATTCTAGTGAGAGACTATTTCTTGTATTTGGTGCCACGTAACCACCACCGATCGCGAAAGTACCCTACCTCCTGAGAGTGGGAGGAAACATCTTGCCACAGCCTTCGGGTACACGCATGTATCAATCAATCAATCAACCACCACCGAAATGTCAACCGGCAATTTTTTTTCGACACTTGCACCCCTAGGGCTAGAGGTAGCGCTAAATAATGTCAGGAGCCTTGAAAAAGATTCCGAGGTTAACTCCAAGGTAGTCTCGACATTAGTCGTACCTTTTAGCCAGTCTTGTCTCGCCCGGTTCCCTAGTCTTAAGACCTGTATTCGAAATATTTTGTCTGTAGGCATACTAGTTCCCCCCCTACACAATGGCAATAACAGAAGAGTATTAAGTGTGATTGAACTTATGGTTAATTTATGTGAATTAACGACAATAACGATTCCGGACTCAGTCATGGATTATCACTCGAGAGTCTATTATACCCAGTTTTTTTTTTTTTTTTTGTTTACATCATTGATCGTATCCAGCCCTAAGGCTATGACAATATCAAACCCCCAGAACTACCCCGCCAACCCCTGGCCACGCCCAATAAAGGGTATTCAGCAGGCTAGCAACTTCCACCGCCAACTACAAAACAAACGCACAAAAAAAAGAAACACCTTCTCAACCTCCTCAACACTAACCAACTCGGCGCGCTCTCTGTCTCGAGCCTCATCATTCGCCGTGCAAGTAACTCCCCGAAAAACAAAAACACACACAAAACACAACACAACTCAACAACATATAACAATTTCAAACGTCGCTCTTCTTCCCTCCTTCCCATACAAATCCGTCTCGTCTATCGCCCTTTGCTGATACCGGAGTAACCGAATTTCAAATTCTGTCGCTTCAAATTTAGAATGCCCAATCCGCTCTCTTGCATCTCCTAGTATTGTCTCGCACGCGTACCTCGATATTACCGGAAGAATAAAAAATGCCGTCTTGTCGCTGTGCATAAACCATGCCCATTCCTTTAATGTATACTGTTCCCCTTTATTCTTCTCGTTCCAGGCCGTCATTGCTTGTCTCATGTATACCAGTCGCACACTGTCCGATGGTATTGCTGTAACTTCTATCCACTTGACGGCTGGCGCTGACTTCGGGTGAGAGGGGACCGATGTCTTGCATCTCTCTGGGGGGGTTTGGGTTGTCTCTTGTCTCTGATAGGCGCGTGGTCCTGTAGGCACTGGGGCTTGAGGTATCGGTGGCGTTGGTGGCGTCTGTGGCGGTGGCGTTGGTGG
Organism: Morchella sp. 2016-103; assembly: GCA_024713925.1. Lineage (NCBI taxonomy): Eukaryota > Fungi > Ascomycota > Pezizomycetes > Pezizales > Morchellaceae > Morchella > Morchella sp. 2016-103. The sequence goes on along the minus strand of JAMGZF010000017.1, from coordinate 106,020 downwards.
CGCAGTCTCTTCTTCCTTTCTTTCTTCGGCTTCCTCCTTCTGATAATCCGACACACTTTCCGACCCGTTATATTTCTCCTCTTTCTCTTCTTTTTCATCGATGGGGGCGGGGGCCTCTTTTTCCTTGTCTCTTTCCAAAACAGATTGATTTAAAATAGGTATTTCTACCTCGGCTCGTGGTCTCGTCTCTGTGGGCACCTTTGGCGGGGGGCCTTGTTGTAGTCTTTTCCAGAGGTCATGAACTTGCTGCTTCAGTTCATTATTTTTCTTCGCTAAACTACTCACATTTCGCCTTAATCTCGTAATTTGCTCGATATGCTGGGTTTGCAAATCCGCGTGGGTGGCCATGGGTTTCTGGATACTCATTGCTTTGTTTTCTCTCCAGTTGATTGACTTGTGCGCCTTGTTTATCTTTTATTTCGTCGCTGTACTCTTGGTGAAGCCTAAGAGTTTTGTAAATGAGGTTTTCTGATTAGCAGAAAACTCGAAGCGGGGTATTTCCTGGTGTTGGGGGAAATATGTGTCGACTCCTGATTGGTCGGTTCGTCCTGCACATTGGTTGTTAAGGGAGAGCTCTATACCCAGTTGTAATGTGGGTACATGTTGCTCCTGAGTATAGTCAATGTGCTTAGGACTTTATATCCGGCACACGTATATGTTACTGTCTTATAGGTCCATATAAGACACTTCCTTTGTACCCAATGTTAAAGAAGTAATGAAGCCTACTATATACATCAGCAAACTACTATTTGTGTATGGAGTCTCCCAGCAGTCTCCTGGGTCTCCTGAGAGTCTCCTGAGACTCTCAGGAGACCCGGGAGAGAGTTGGGAGACTGCATACACAAGTAGTAGTTTGCTGATGCAATGGTAATATGTTTTCCCTTCACTACTACATCTTACTCTTTATTTCAAAAACTAGAAATGGACACTATATGGAAGCTACTAAAATAACACTTGAAAGATTGCAGGAATGATAATATAAGAGATTAGATGGAATAGGAAAGATATAGTTTTGACACAATTCTGAAAGTCGAGTGATCACTTATGATTAAAAATATCTAAAATTCTAGACTCACATTTAGTGGTATGCCGAGGTTGGGGGTATGCCAAACAGGGGTTATTTAGTGGTAGTGATATGACATCACTTGCAAACGAGGTTGGGGTTCAACGGTCTTCAACCCTTTAGCGAGCTATTCAACTTGGAGAGCAGATATGTCGTCCAATAAGTCTTCATCAAGTCTGAGTAGTCCTAATACCTTGTCTTCTGAAAGGGAGGAGCAGTATGATTTTCATCACTCAAGTCCTGAAGGTTCCAGCTTCAGCTTGACATCCCGTATTCATTCAGCAACATCAGCAAACTACTACTTGTGTATGTAGTCTCCCAACAGTCTCCTGGGTCTCCTGAGAGTCTCCTGAGACTTCTCGATATTTTTTGAGTCTCCTGAGGCTCAGGAGACCTCAGGAGACAAATGAAGTCTTGCTGATGAATGGCAGCGCATTATCGTACAACACAAGACTATGAACGAGATCCTGTGAATGCAAAAAAGCCTTCTGTCAATAAAATTGCATTTGAACATGGACTTGTTGAGTCAACACTTCGTCGCCATCTAAAAAACCCGTCTATGACAGATAGACATATGCAACAGCAATCGATGCAGATATTCACACAAGAGGAGGAAAAAGCAATTACAGATCGTGCAATGTTTATAGCAGATTGGAACTGTGGTCTAGAAAAGCAAGACCTATATAATTTAGCGAATCACATTCTCAAAAATAAAAGCGACAATCCAGACCGGGAGTTAGAAAATCAATGGATTTACAGATTTTTAAAACGCAACCCCGACTGTGAATATATATTCAACAAGCCTTTAGCCCGTGATAAAGCTAATGCGACCAACTGAGACATCATTGAAAATTATTTTTCATTAGTAAGTATATATACTAAAGTTTGTTTTAATTTGTTATTTATATTAATAATTTATTTAGCTTAAGTCTATATGGGAAAAATATCACATCAGTGGTCATAATATATGGGATTATGACGAAAAAGGATTCATTTTGGGTAAAGGGAAAAGAAGAAAAAGAATATGTTGCCGTGGAAATAGATCAAAATATTTCAAGGAGGACGGAGCCCATTTGTCTTGTATGGTTACTAAAGCCATTTCAGCGAAAGGCAAAACAATTACTCCATTAATAATTTTCAAAGGTAGTCAGCATACTGCAGGGTGGTATAGAACTGACAAAATCGAGAATTTTTGGTACGGTTATTAGAAAAGAGGTTATACAAATAAGCGGTTAATCTACGAATATTTACTACTTATCTTGGAACTGGGGTCTCGACCAGAGTATGTTTCATCAGCAAACTACTACTTGTGAATGCAATCTCCCAACAGTCTCCCGGGTCTACTGAGAGTCTCCTGAGGTTCCTGGCTATTTTTTGAGTCTCCTGAGGCCCAGGAGACATCAGGAGACAAATGAAGTCTTGCTGATGTTTCTGTTCATTTTTTTTTTATTTAAAACCTAATATACATCAGCAAGACTTCATTTGTCTCCTGATGTCTCCTGGGCCTCAGGAGACTCAAAAAATATCCAGGAACCTCAGGAGACTCTCAGGAGACCCGGGAGACTGTTGGGAGACTGCATGCACAAGTAGTAGTTTGCTGATGTATTAATTGGAAATTTTATGTAGGAACCCAGAAGATTGGAGATTATTGATTTTTGACGGCTTTGATTCCCACCTCGAACTACAAGTAATTGAGTTATGTTGGCAATATAAGATAATTCCTTATTGTCTTCCAGTACATACATCACATATTATTCAACCGTTAGACGTCGGAATATTTTCTCCCCTTCAATCTTACTATGGACAGGAAGTCAATAAGATACGTAACAGGACAATATCGAATGAATTATTTCCCAAAAGCTAGACAAAAGGCCTTTACAGAAAAGAATATTAAAGCAGCTTCCCGTGCAACTAGTATATATCCATTTGATCCCAACGCTGTCCTTAGTCAAATACCTGTCAGACCTTATATTTCTAAAAACTCCAAGTCCGCAATCAATTCTGGACCCCAACCTACAAGCACAACATATTGAATTGCCTCTTCAACCAGGTACTCCGGAAGGATTAGGTGCAGCTGCAGATTATTCCTGGACAGTAGCAGTATCAACTACCCCTACAGCGCTCCGCAATTTGGTTCAAGAGGGTTTCCAGATCAACCGTAGTATAAGTCTCCATAGCAGCAAGAACCGAGCCATTTTCCTCAAACTGCACCAAGTAGTGCAACAGATGTGGGCCAATAAACAGATGTTAGAGAGAGGAAAACAACATCTTTGGGAAGTAATCCAGGAAAGGGAAAAGCAGAGAAGGCCTGATAAGCGAAAACTCAATAGTGATGGAGGATTAATTGTGACACTTGGAAGCGCACTTGAGGCAAAGAGGCGGGAAAAAGGCATCAAACAATAGCAGAAGGAAGTCAAATCCAGATGGCATGGGATCTCAATCGCAGTCTTCACTTTTTACTTGATTTGTAGTTATTGCTATCAATTTAGTTATTCTTGTTCGGGATTCTCCCAACTTTGGCATACCCCCAAATGCGAGTCTACTTCGAGCCTATTTTTATATAACGTATAATAGATATCAAAAGAGTCAATTAGATGAATACAGCCGCCAAGTTAGCGTTATATGCTTTAAAGAACTTTCTCACTAGAACTATGTTCAACGCTCAACTGTTGGCAGTTCCAGGGTTTTCTGTTTGTTATTCACGAGAATAGACGGATCGTTCTCAGTCATATTTATACCCGCATCCTTCGAGCTACTAGCTCTAGCGTACTAGAGTAAGAGGCTATATAATCTAGACTGCCCAGTGACTAATCGAATATTGTAATATAAGCACTAAACGGGTGTAGACGGATGTTGACTGTCAAGTAACCTATTCGTGATCGATGTTGGTCTAGCTAGTACTAGTACTAAAGTTTCACTGGACGAAAATCTTATATTTAGGTCAGCTTTTCTGATGATGGGGTAACCATGGACTTCTATCTAGTCCCTTCTTTTACGGGCTTCTTTAGACCCAGTCTAGCCCAAAATTATGAGCTCAAGACGAATACCGAGTGGGGGTAGATGACTAATAGGTACACAACCTTTTTAATTCCCCCTTATATTATTAATTCTATATTTATACCACCCCTACAGTGGCCCAGGAAAAGGAGTACCCTTCCGGAAAAAGTTCTCGTAGATTGTCGGTAGCCCAATTCTTTCATTACCCAAGCCAATCACAGGTAGATCATTGGGCCAACCTGAGCGCAGAGTTTCGAGTCCAGCCAAATCTGCTATTTTCGAGCCATGGTGCTTGGACACGTCATTATAACTCATGAACCTTCAGAACATCTACCAGCTTGGCTAGCAACTATACTATGGGCACAATAAGTAGAACCGGAGACCCTCGCGCTAGTTAATTCCCCACACTCTAGGTTCATCGTTGATGCAAGTCTAGGTTCTATATATATGCTGGATATAAATTCATCCACGCCCACTCCATATTTCTCTATTGGTGTGACCCTTAGGAATCTATCAACCAGTTAGAGGTGCTTCAACAGATAATTCGAAGATCAAACGGGAAGCGTTACCTCTTCTGAAAGAGTTGATCGATCATCACCCTAATTAATTCAGGCCGTTTAGAGAAGGGGAGAAAATGGGCTCAAATATATCATTAGAGTCTCTACTAGGTTGTTGGATTTTGAAGGCTGATCATGATACTGGAACACTTAAATAAACTGTTATAAATTCCTGTAAGGAATATTTAAACTAGTATATATTAAGTATATAGTAGATATTTGTGTAATTTAATGGGCGCTTTAAACTCATATATGCTTTAACTTGTAAGGAATAGTGGCTCTGATTACGCAAATAGGTCTATAGAGTGACGGAGATTATCTCGGGCAAGGACCATTTGACTTGACGTTGAGCATTTGATAACACGAATTCTACATTTACCGATATACATCAGCAAACTACTACTTGTGTATGCAGTCTCCCAACAGTCTCCCGGGTCTCATGAGAGTCTCCGGAGGCTCCTGGATATTTTTTGAGTCTCCTGAGGCTCAGGAGACATCAGGAGACTATCACGGCATATTAAGGACTGCTATGGAAGGAAGGATATTGAGGAACTGGTTTGGGTTTTTCTATGGATTTCCATTACACGGGGTATGAGTCATCGTGTTACAGGGATGTGGACTAGTATATATAGTTGGATAGGGGTATTTCCTTTGTTGCTTTCTTCTCTCTTTCTTTCCTACTTCGTCTTCCTGTTATCAACCCTGCTATATAGGGTCTTTAGTATCGCTTTGTCTCTAAGGAATATACAATCATCTATACACTTCGCTTCGTTTGGCATATCGACAGGAACAACGTGACCTCTCCGATTAACCATAGTCTCTTCGTCTTCGTCCTCGTTCTCGTCTTCGTCCTCGTCTTCGTTTCCGTCTTCGTCCTCGTCTTCGTACCTGGCCTCGTCCCTCAACTCGCTTCGGTTGTGAACCTTGGCCTTCTGTTTGGTTGTCTCCGTTTCGCTCTGTAACAGAGACAAATGAAGTCTTGCTGATGTATGTACGTACATTCTTGTAGTACATACTGTATAACGCCTGATATGATGTTATGGATCCAATCGGACCTGACAGATCACGGGCCTCCCGACACACGAAGGGTACAGGAGGGGTCAGCACGCTGACAGGGACGATGGCAGGCTTGTTAGGCGATCTCGTCTAGAGATCGGGGATTAGTATGATGATCGGTGCGGTGGTTTGGTGCGGGGTTTTCCTTTGTCGGCGTTAATGTTTTTATATTTCCTAATCGCATCTTATCCGCGGTATTCGACATGGATTACTGTTGGGGTTAGATGTATGTTGTTTAACCTGCTCTTCCTTTGGGCTTGAGGTGCGTCTAGGCTGGGCCGCCGATACACCATGCTACCTTCCAGATAGACGTTGCTGATGGTTTATTGGGCCTTTGTCTTCGGTTTAACCACTTGCGTCCCGAAGACCGTTGTATAGTTTTTCTTTATGCTTCTTTTTCTTTTTTTTCTTTTTTTTCTTATGATGTAATATCCTCGGATTGGCCATTTGAGCTCCCGAGGATCGCTGTTACTTGTATTTTTCTGTGTTTCCTTTCTTCGCTTCTTGTGAGGGAAGGTCGGATGTGCGCCAAGTAGGGAGGACTATAAAGGGCCGCGGACACACCATGCTGTCTTCCTTTCCTCTCTACGCAACGTCTTCTACCTGAACTCTAGTTTATACTTCAATACATACTTCTTTTACGCTACTAGAGTTCCTCTTCACTTGGCCTCGCCTGCTGCCTCTGCGCCGGGGTAGAGTGGCGCCTTATCGTCTGGATCGCTGCCTTTATAAATCTGTTATATATCTTCTTCTCTGCCCGGGCGCTGCTCTTCTCCTCTCCTCGCCGATCGTGTCAACTCAGCGTCTCGTTGTGATCAGCTCACCAAGGCGCAGAAACTGCAGGTAACGTGCTAGCTAGCAAGAGGTGATTACACCCAACACATAGGTTGAGCATTCCCTATGCTGTATACGTAGCTAGTAGCAAGAGATATCAGAGACTGGAGCCACGATCGCCCTCTTCCCTAACCTGGCGGCGTTCGTATCGCGCGAATCGCGCCAGCCTAACGCCTGCCTCTGGATACAATAAGCAGCAGCTTAACTTCCTTGCGAGATATGATTTGGACAAGGGTCTATATTTATGCACCCTGAAATATAATATTATTCAACACTGAGGTCTTTTATACCCCAGGTCTTATGATTCGTTCCCCAGGGGACTCCTGGAACCTGACCAGTTGTGAGATTGGTTTCTGAAGATTGCATTCCTAATCGAGCAGAATTAACTGCTATGACCTATCTTACCTAAAAAAATAGGGTAGTAATATTGTCCTAAATAGGAAATAATGGGTCTGACATTCGTTTGGCCCTCCACCAAAATCCCAACTTTCAGAAATTCGATAGCTCTAGGGTACCGAAGATTTTGGATGTATCATCCTCGTCAGTAGATACCGTTTTTATCCCTATATTGAGATATGATATGCTTTCTAAAAGGGTGTCATCAATCCAGTAGAGAGGATATACTATTCTTATTATTGGGTACTACCCTTCAATTTGCTAGATATCTCATTCTCTAGTGATAATTACATATCTATCTAATGGATGCAAATATTAACATATTTCTAAACTAAAAAGTAGTGGATGGGAAGGGAACTGAACCTTAGCTACTAAGCTATTATGATAAGGGTTTTCACCATTAAGCCATAGATTTATATAAATACATAAGAAATTCCGCTAATATCAACCTTCTTAATTCATATTATAGGGCAAATTTTATTGTTGAATTTGACTAAGTCCATAACTCCTAGTGACATAAAATACTATACTCAGTGGTAAATTCGGAAATATGATAGTTATCTTCTCTAAAGGATAAAGATATCTATCCATTATCTAGCATATTTACATATCCATTATTTGGGATATCCTTTTATCCCATAGCACATATCTTGTAAAAAATATAATTTATATGATATCTAATAATATGGATATGATGTCTCTTGGGAGAGATAATTCATGGCTTAACATGTGATATCCTCCTATAAGAAATATTTATCCAAATTTGTCCAAATGCCTCAAAGTTATCCTGCCTGTCATAAGTTATCCTGAAGGGCCGGATTGCATATCCCGTTTGTTAAAAGAAATGGTACCGTAGGGTAGCTCCACCGCAGCAAAAGACAAAACCATTCTGACTCTATTGGATTTTAGAGAAGAAGGGGAACTATCGCTAAATAGAGAGGAAAATAATTTAGGGTGTGGTTGGGGAAAATTATCAGCAGTTGAAGTTGACCGCCGAAATTGATAAACCTCTGAATCTAAATATTGAGCTCTTGGCGATAGTTTTTGGTGTGAGAATCCCGCCAAGAACTCAAAACAGGGATTGGCCAAACCACCATGCACAACTACTTCTTTTTAACTCGCACACCATCAAATCACTATGGGCGGGTGCACTGTCATGGTGTTTGGGTTGGAGAACATGCCAAAGTGTTATCAGTGGTGGTATCCAGATATAAAAGACCTTTGCCATTTTTTTAAACATATGAAAAATTTAAAAAGACTGTACTCGCACCAACTCCTCTAAACCGTATACAAAGAAAGCAAAATCTAAAAAGAACGTCCCTCAAAACCGAATCCGATAGTACTAATAACCGACGTCATGCACAAAATCAAACCTTTCCCTAAGCGACAGTACCCGATTCAGAACGGATGGTTGACACGCGGGAAATTTCTGGGTCGCTTTCCTCGGCGGGTGTGGGTCGTATGGATGCCATGCATTGAGCAACAAAGGCGAACCACAGGACCTGGTTGACATCAAATGAAACTGCGGGTGGAAGAGGGGCCAGGACGGGTGATGACTAAGAAATTATTCAAATGAGCCCTAACCCCAACTCCAGAATGCCCTGAGTATTATGACGGACTTACAACTCTCCTGGGACGCTTCCAATATATGTATCCAAGTATAAGACCTAGAATAGCAAGAAATACGCCGGCTAAACTCGTGGTGATAGTGATTACGTTGTCAACGCTCCTGTCCCCTCGAGCATGGAGCGTGTGAAGAGTGTATCTTGATAATTTGGCGGACACAGCATGGGCAAAGGTAAAGTTTGGTACTACGGTTGCCGCAGTACCAGTGCTCGTAGTTGTGTTTATCGGACGAAAATGTTCCATGGTATTAAGTATGTAGTTGATAAGTTTTGTGTTCGAGGTTGGTAGCTAGTCACGTCAACTAGCTGAAGAATTTCAAATGACCGACTGTATAGGTTAATTGGGAGCTCTAATGATGAAAGATTGTTATGTGTGTTAGTAGTCTATATCCCTTAAGCTTGATCTGAAGGCCATCCTCTTTTTTTTTTTTTTTTTTTAAATCAAGCTAGTTTATTTCTGGGCTAAAACTAATTGCGTGCAGTCATAGACTATGGCATAAAAACCCTTCCCCTAACAAAAACAAACAAACATCCCCAGCAAAACACAAAATCAAAATTCCAAAAAAAAACAAAAGAAAGTTCCTTGCGTCGTATAGAAGAAAACAAAACACTAAATATAACACGGGGGGGGAGGGAGAGGTCTAACAAGTACATTATGTAGGCCTCCCGGGTTCACTCCCCTGGCCTACTACGGCCGGATGCCTGATATCAGGGCTTTTGGTAGAGTAATGACAATTAAAAGTAGGGTTCGAAGGTAGAGATAGGAGGTGGCTTATCTAGGCCGTTTCCATTGGAGTGAGGGGATTAACATTCGCGAAAAGAGAAACTCGCGGAGGGGGGGGTGCGGGCAAATTGGTAGGTTTAATAAGAGCTAGCCTAGTAGGACAGGCTGGGTTGAAGGCGCGGTGGGGACCTTTGCAGTTGACGCACTTGGCTGGGGAGACTTCACAGCAGTTCTCCATAGGCCATTTTGCTCCTGGGCATGAGAGGACAGGGCAGCGGTGGTCGTTCACATCAGCAAACTACTACTTGTGTATGCAGTCTCCCAACAGTCTCCCGGGTCTCCTGAGAGTCTCCTGAGGCTCCTGGATATTTTTTGAGTCTCCTGAGGCTCAGGAGACCTCAGGAGACAAATGAAGTCTTGCTGATGCAGGTCGTGGTTGAGGGTGCAGATTGCACAAGCGGACTCATTCTTGCAGAGTTGGGTGGGGTGGCCGAACTGGCAGCAGTTGCGGCATTGGGTTTTAGGGGTGGCCGGGATCATGGTAGAGCAGCGGCGGGGGCGGGAGAAGAGGCGAACGGTGGAGTTAAACTTTGGGGCGTCATCGGCCGAGACCGTGATGACGACCGAGGAGGTAGCTTTGGCGTTGCGGGTGTCTGAAGGCCATCCTCTTATATATATATATATATACTTGCTCGCGATCGATTTTTTGTTCTGTCTGATTCCTCATTCAGTTTGGAGTTGGGGCGAAGGCTGCGACACACACTTCCGTTTCGTATAGCTCGGGGAGATTTCGACCAAGCTGCAACTCTGCCGCTTCAGAATGCATGAACCACCGAATTAAGTGCCGATATGAAGCTACAGTCCGAATTAAGTGCAGATATGTACATATTGCCAAGGCTTTTGGAAGCAGTCCGACATCAGCAAGACTTCATTTATCTCCTGAGGTCTCCTGAGCCTCAGGAGACTCAAAAAATATTAAGGAGCCTCAGGAGGCTCTCAGGAGACCCGGGAGACTGTTGGGAGACTACATACACAAGTACTAGTTTGCTGATGGACCCCCATGCATGGCCAACCAACCATAAGTCCTTCCCAGCAGATCTTGTTTGCCTAGACTCCAACGATGATGGGAGAAGAAGCATGATAAGAGTCCTATTGGCCAGGAGTCACCACCTAAACTCCGGTCTGGACCCCGCTGTAACTAAGAAAGCAGCAATTTAATCTTGGCATCTTACTCTTAAGGTTCATCCAATCCAATGGGGTACATACATGTAGTATACCTACCCCAGTTGTTGATGAGAAATTAGCATCAGTTACCACAAATGGCTAGGAATAGCTGAAAGAGGGATGTCACGAATTTGAGGATTACATCCGTCCAAGGGATAGTATCGCTTTAAGTTTAAACATTAACGTAAAAAATCTAAACGACCGTGTAATCGAGACACCAATTAACTCCCTACACCATGCAAAACAAAAGAAACCAACACCGAAAAGAAAGCTCGATCCCCAGTTAACCAACTATAGATCACAAAACCAAGCGAAGCCCAAAACATAAATTCCCTATCCTTAGACCCTAAGCTGGACAATGTGCAAGCTTGGTGGTATCCAGTTCAGCCTGAATGCCGGTTGAGAGCTCCATAGGAGCGGGCTCTAGGTCGGCGGCGGCGCTATGACCAGGTGCTGCGCTTAGCAAGAGAAACCACCACACATACATATGACGGGCATCCGTTATGTTTGGAGGTGGGCAAGGAACAAAGATGCCAGGGCCCGATGGATTAGGCGATATCTAGAAGCATTATATCGTAAGCCTAACCTTACGCCTAACTACCTGTATCCGATATTCAGTTATAGTTTGCGTACTCACAGCCTTCCTGGGACATTTCCAGTATATGTACCCCAGGACAAGACCAATTATGGCGATAAATACGCCGGCCAGACTAGTGGTGATGATGTATTTTTTCTGCTCAATGCTCACTTCCCCCTGCCAGTGCGTCATCCATGTTGCCCTCCAATCCACTTACCAAGTCTTGGCGCCTTTCGATACAAAAACAGGCAAATGGCACCTCTTATAACTTTTCCACCAGACAAGATACCAAAAATCTGTGAAATCAAACTCTCTATCGTACATATACCTACAATTTGATTTCACAGTACAGTGACAACCAACTTGATAAACGCTTCTGGCTTCACGCAATATGTTATGGATATACGCGCGTGCGAGTATATCATATCCCATAAGAAGTTGTGAGGATGGATAGTAATACAGGTGGTAAGTCTTCCCAAGTACTACGTAGTTTACGTCGATTGTGTATTTTAGATATTTAGATTTTTTTTCAAGAAAAAAAGCAACGGCTACAAATGGAAAGAGAACAACGAATGCGCCAAGTCCATAAGCCCCCAATAACACCAAAAAAAAAAAAAAAAAAGGGCATATCCGTGTATTATAAAATCAAAAGAAGGTCTGTCGCTGAGTATATAGAGCCTTAGCAAGGAGGAGATATTGTGAACCTATAATGCAGTGGATGTTAGTTTGTGAGTCCGAAGAGTTTATGTTTTGTTTTACCTTGTTACTAGCTTATTAGGCCCTTGTGGTATCGGTAGGCCCAACCCCACGCTCTTCCTCGTCAATCGTCGAGTGCTGGGTTGGTACTGCAAGCCCGTTACCAGTTGCAATATCGCTTAGCGCATTCCCGACACCTAGGTTTTGGTTGCCGGTATTGGCAGGGAAGGCCGTGTGGGACAGGTAGAACGTGCATAGGTGTAAGAAGACGCGATTGACATCGATCGTTACTAGATTTGACGGGAGTGTAGCCACAGCGTTGTGTGGGATGGGAGCGACGTTGTGGACGGCGGCAGTAGCTGCATTTGATGACTAAACATTATATATTAAATTTGTGTCAACCGTGAAGCTAGCCACTGTGGCAGACATGTGGCTGAACTTTCGAGGTACGTACATACAAGGAAAGATAGACTGACATTGTTTGTGCTTCGAATTCGTTTCCAGTATTTATATCCTTGAACTAGGCCGATAATTGCAATAAATACACCAGCTATACTGGAAACGATTGTGACCACATCGGCACTGATGCTTCTTGCTTCACTACGGGTATGAAGAACATGGTGACTATAGTGTGGGATATTGTGTGAAAATGCGGAAGCGGTGAGAGAAGGTTCGGTTGAATGATTAGGGGACATTAATGCTAAAGCTCAAAAGCTTGATGGTACGCTCGGGGCCGGGGTTTGGTATCGTTATCGAGAGGTTGCCCTTATATAGTTATACTTATAAGAGTTACTGGTGCTGAAGGCCTGGCAAAAATGAGCGAGAAGTGCTACGGTATTGAGGTGATTGCCCTAGTTGCAAAAGGTACTGCTATAATAAGCTTCCGCTGTAGTCGGCTTTGGTCTGGTGTGCGCGTCAAAAATTAAAATACAATATGTGCGGGACTCGGGCATGTTATTATACAAAGCAGAATGTATGCACATTAGATGTTCTATCATAGCTACATGTAATCTATCGCTCTAACGGGTAATAACTTGACCTATATGGTTGGCTGCAAGCCTTTCCCACATATTCGTTTTATAGGACAGTTGTGGAACCTGAGACACATGTCGAGCGCATTGGACCAACAGAACCATCCACACTGCATATTAAATATATTTCTACCATCGGTTAACACGGCTTTATCGTTTTTCATGTTATATTCTTAATCCTGTTAATGGATAATAATCTTATGATTAACCTCTTGATTAACGGTCCTGAGAGATGATGGGCGCCAAGCGACGGTGGACTGCACTTAAACTGACTAGAAGTGCAAATATACTTGCATTTTTTGTTCTTATGCTGGTACCAGTACACTGCAGCTGCAGGGTTCCAAGAAGTCGATGTGCCTATTAAATCAGAGTCTTTTGGCCATCAACCAATACTTATTCCCAAGACTTCCAAGACATGTACCCAGGGTGTTGGAAAGTGGCACATTTCAACTAGACAACCACCCAATACTTTATCACAACACAACAAAATCGCACAGAACCCCTCTACCATACATAAGTACTAATCATACACTTGATGAGGAGTATGTGCACACTCATATTTACCTTGAAATAGGCTGGTATGGAAATTGATTCTCGTGTGGCTATGAAACCACCGAATATGCATCACTTTCCGACACCCTGGGTACAGCCCCTGGCAGGGTTGTTGTAGGAGTGTGACAAGAGTTCTATTTGCTGGGCCAGCCACCTAAACCCTGTTTTTTGTACTATAGGATATGATATAATATTTTCGACTGCAAGACCTCAAGATGCGCATGGAGATATCTTGGGAATTAATAATATTTTGTCCGTTGCCCTTCGCACCCATGGCTAAAAGTCTCTATTGTTTTGACGGTGTCATTTGGGATTATCTCTTAAGCTTGCAGTAAATGCTGCTTCCAGAAAGAAGCAAAGGTTAGTAGCGTTTACTCACAGATCTTGTTATCTTTCTTATCAAATAATTAATCTCCCATACAAACTCCGGCTCTCTATATATTATGGGGGCCAGCATTGCCAGCTTAGGTATCTATTTCCCGGTAACAAGAATGTGTAACACTTCCGACCAGTAGAGTACAGTCTTTCACCGTCTTTTGACGAATGCTGCCAGTTGACAAACAGGGATCGCAAGAAACAGCCAACCTGCGAGATCTCCAGTCCTTCTATTGGCCTAAAGTCCCCTGTTTGTCAACTGGTGGTAATCGACAAGCGACGGTGGACGACTGTACCTATCTGGCGGGTGTGTAAAGTAAAGTAAGACCTTTGGAGAATTGCTCACGCGTTAAGGTGCCCTATCCGGGAAGTGATTGACCAAAATAGAGCAGCAACGTGCGAATTTCACTGCATCTAAGTTCTCCAAAGACTAGGCGATCTACTTTAATTACCCTCACCCGAAATTGAGCTCACATGATATTTATGCATGAGAGAGATTCTCCAAAGGTCTTACACATCCGCCAGATAGCTCGAAAAGACATAAAACCTTAGAGGGAATTGGTTGCGCTGCAGCAGGGGTCTTCTCTCCCAAACCTGCCTAAGTACTGCCTCTGGTTGGCTCATACCCCTGCTGCAGCGCAACGAGTTTTCTCAAATACTACGGTAGAGTGTCCGGTCTAAACACAGCCCTAGTCTTGTATAATGAGTCGCGGCTTCTTGAAAGCGAACGGCATTACAACGTCTTAGCCCTAGCCCCGCGTACCGTCCCCCCGCCCGCCCCCCCCCCCCCATTCTTCTCTACTCATTGCTAATGTTTAGAGATCTATTGGCTTCATTCAATGGTGAGGGGATCAGGCGTAAGCTTATGGGTTTGTGAGGTTCTTATTCAGCATTTCCTTTTATATAGTAGATACCGAGTACCGGGGCAAAAGATCTCGGTCGTTCTAGTCTATGTATGAGTTCTCTATATGGGTATATATACCTACGCTATGATGTTTTCTGATAGTGGGGTCTAAACGAGACTGCATATTTCTGTCTATATTACAATTGTTCGAAAGCACTGGAAAGTACAATTAGATGAGTGCTTATTTGTATGTATAGCTGTAAATACAACAAATGTATCAACAACGTCAACGGCCGAATATAATAAAGGGAACTACTAGGTAGGAATAGATAGATCGAGGATACGAGTATATGTAGGGAATCTCGAGGGTAGATCCTTATCGATGTTAGTCATCAAATTCATACTAATCTTTCCCAGTCCCTGTGGTACACGAGTCAAAAAGATAACTTATTGTCTATAGAGGATGAAAATCTCGGGTCCTTTCCCATACTAATGTATCCTAAAACCTAGGATGCTTTATACCTCCAGTTGCGTAACTCGTGCACTTTCACGGGTTTTCGGGATAGGCATATCCCCACCCCCCAATAAGATATCATCGTTGTATGGTAAGCTATCATATAGGGAGGTATAAACTATCATGCAGGTCGGCAGGACGGCGGAGACAGCAGGGGCGGCAGGGGCGGCAGGGCGGCGGAGACAGCAGGGCGGCAGGATGGTAGGGCAGTAAGCTAAACCACTAACATAATCATCATTATTATCAACACCACCATTATCATTATCATCAGCAAACTACTACTTGTGTATGCAGTCTCCCAACAGTCTCCCGGGTCTCCTGAAAGTCTCCTGAGGCTCCTTGATATTTTTTGAGTCTCCTGAGGCTCAGGAGACATCAGGAGACAAATGAAGTCTTGCTGATGATCGCGATCGCTACTACCATCAACTTCATCAGCAAACTACTACTTTTGTATGCAGTCTCCCAACAGTCTCCCGGGTCTCCTGAGAGTCTCCTGAGACTTAGGAGACATCAGGAGACAAATAAAGTCTTGCTGATGTTCTTACCTTCACCATCATGAATGCCAACTATCAAGATCATTAGAACACTAGTAGATAAACCCCAACCTGTTTTGCTCAGATTCATGTGCAAATAATTCTTGTAGTTATTGTGTTCCCTAACTCTGGCAAGCCCAATGATGGAAGAGATGATCTGAAGGTGCTATTGATGTGGGCGGTGATGCATATAGTGATTTAGTGATGATAGAGTGATGAAGCTGAAAAAGTTCGTGATGGCTCGGCAGAGCGCGGCAGCTAGGCGCGGCTAGGGATAACCCCACATATATATTGTCCTATCAGGATATATATATATCGTCCTATCAGGATATATATATATTGTCCTATCAGGATATATATACATCAGCAAACTACTACTTGTGTATGCAGTCTCCCAACAGTCTCCTGGGTCTCCTGAGAGTCTCCTGAGACTCCTGGATATTTTTTGAGTCTCCTGAGGCTTAGGAGATATCAGGAGACAAATGAAGTCTTGCTGATGTATATCGTCCTATCAGGATATATATATATCGTCCTTTTAGGATATATATCATCCTATCAGGATACCCATCCCCCCGACAAACACCTATCCTAATAGGACTTGATATATATCCTGACAGGACGATATATATCGGTCTATATCCAGTGTGAAAGATAACTTCACCTTTTGAGCCCAAAACATGCAGAATTACCATTTCCTATCCCCGTACCCAGGATAGATTACCGTGTCACCATACAAATCGATGTACCACAGGGCAGTTCCAAGAGCTTTCCCTCGACAGTTGCCGTCGAATTTACGGGTACCGGAGCAAGTTAAGAGTTCTAGCTTCCCACCAAGTAGGGATGGTGGTATTATATATATCAGGGCATAGCTTAAAGTCACGGGCTCTCGATCGGGTCTAGGGCTTTCTAAACTACCGAAGATTTACATAAGGGGTTTCAATCCAATAGCGGATGAAGAACACTATGGGGTAAAGCAGTGCCCGTATCCCCTCCCGTGCGTGGGGGGGTGGGGGGGTGGTTTTAGACATGCAGTGAGTCAGCTACAAGAAACCGCCTTCATCTTGAAACCTGTACATGTGTTTACATATATGGAAGTACCGGGTGTTCACCTTTATAATTAGTCTGAAGAACTCTGCTTAAAAATGCAGGGATTTTAATGGGAGCAACCAATTACCATCAATCACACCGGCCTTAGCGCACCAGATTTGTATGGGGGGCAAAAGTCTGAAGAACTTTCATATATCTCCACTCAAAAATCTAAATATTTTGCTAGAAATACAAAATAATAACTGCAGAATAGCGCTGACTCCCAGCTTCCTCTAGATAAGACTTTGAGCTCATAAGCCCTTGTGGAGAACATTTTTTGTGGAGTTGGGTGCAAACAACAGTCAAATTGCAGTCTCAGAGGTTGCGTTGCAAAATATGGGCCTGGGGGCAGCCTATTCAAGTACCTTTTCTGGCGCCAAGTATCATTTTCTGCAGCTTCAACCAATATACGCCAAAAAAATGTTCTTTAGACTAACCCATAACCCCCGGTGAATGTAGTTCAATAAATCTATGGATGTTCTGGGCTATAAAACACTCAATTATTAAGCTTGTTGATGCTAATTATAGCGGGGTGGCGAGGATGTACCGCAAAATCTCAGTTTATTCGGACGGTTGCTAAGAGTGGCGTTGGCTGTAAAGGGCTCTAATCTCTTCCTTAATAGGTGATATTTTTCAGCTCCTCTGCAAAATTGTCCTCTTGGCAACCGTCCGAATAAACTGAGATTTTGCGGTAGATAAGAGAAGATAGATTCTGTGCAGTACATGAAATGAACAGAGGCAAAGAGTGGTAGTAGGAGGCTCAGAGGCAACCTGAAGATATGTCGGACTCTTTACATTAGTGTTGATTCAAAACTCAACCGGCTAATAAGCATCTGTTGCGATAGATCCAGCACAAAACACAATCGACATGACTACATGTATGTATACTGTCAAGTGAGTACAGAATATATTTTGATCCATCTCAAGTGATTTCTATGCCCAACATCTTTCCCCTTTTCAAGGTGCTGTCGAACTGTATAACTCAACCTTGCGGGCTGTACTGTTCATATATACTCTCCATCGTACTGAAGCGGGGCAGATTCCGATCAACATAGCCCATCCGGCCCCAAGATAGGTGCACCAGGCCCCATATGGATTGACATCAGCTGCCGGCATAAGGGGCAGTATAAAAGGTATGCTCCTATTTGACATGAGGGAACTAGTTTTTATAAGAAAGAAGCTCTCATGCTTGTGTTTGGCTACAGAAACGGCGTTTCCGAAGGCTCCTCTCCCGAAAGGTGTTGTGGTTGGTTGTGTTGTCATGTACCTATACGATTTGTGAAACTCAAGACAAGGCTGCGAATTTGAACGAGGCTACAATAAATAAGTATTGCTGTTGCCTGAATCATGTATACTATGTATCAAAGATAGAAAAAAACCTTCTGCTTACCGGAGCCATGGAACAAGGCTCCGAGAGAAAAAAATATTGAGAAGAACATTCCTCAATCTTCGAAACTTACACGACTCATGACATCTATGTCTACACGTATGTCAACTGACGTGGTTTCTAGCGGTATATAGTTGAGTTCAATACGGATAGGGGCTATGCTGTATGTTCTCTCCACGGGCCTCCGGCCCGTTCTAATAGCGCGAGGCCAGTTTTGCTTCAACTCCTCTAAATCCGTTGGACAATAGTATCCCAACACGGCCCGGAACCGGGTAATTCATGTAGGCTTTGAAACACCATGCAAGCCTCCTTAAGTGCCAGCTCATGATATGCCGCAGAATTCGACTGTTGGTCCCATGTAATTACGTAGTCGAAGCGATCATGTGGATGAGTGGTCACCGATCTCTGCCTTCCGTATTGGTATTTGAGTATTCGATCGATAGAGAAGAACATAGATAGCTAGAGACTTACACACGTGTTACCAAGCTTGTCGACGTGAAAGGTTTGGAGGTGTTGGAGGTTGCTTCGTATTGCATGTGCTATCACTCGGAGATCAGGGTGCTAAGCCTTTTCGTTATTGTTTATAATTCATATTTCATACAGCATTTTCGTTATTTATACCTAGTCGGAAATTACTGATATTGGAATATAGCTACAATAGAGCGATATATGTATAGGAGTTAATCTGTGCGGAGCCAATAGGAAGTTGGAAAACTGAATATGATGGAAACCCTTTTAAACGTCGTAGGCTTCTCTAATATATCGGCGTTGCTATAATTAGAGTCACTTTGGTCATCTCTAAGAAGAGTAATATACGTGCACAAACTACATGTATTTCATAAATTACCCCATTCCAAAGTCGGCACGTTTAGCTACCCAAACCAGCAGCAGAACCAAAGTCGAAAACTTTCAACTTCCGTTGTTGAAGCAACATGAGGTACCTGGGGCGAGGGTTAAAAAAGTTTCAGAATTTCAAACTTAAATCTGAGGTGTGTGTATGATGTTTCTGCAAGTCATAATTCGGATTTGTATGGCATTCATATACAAATCCTTGCATGGTGACGGGCATTAAAATTATGAAAACCTATGTCCAAGCTAGTATCATAACTCGATTCGTCTATCAATTGCTGCTAGAGGAACAACTGGATCTGTTAGTAAAGCCGCACCAGACCCGCTATTTCTTGGGGAGGGGGGGCAGCACCCATCGACAGACGGAGGTCCAGTTTCATCGGAATCTGGCCCTGTTGTCTATTTAAGCATAAGTTCTGTGTGGGTGCATGGCAAAGATTGATTAATTTAGAATCTTGGGAATTATATATTAACTCACCCTATGCATAAGGGAGATGGACAATTAGATCACGTGTGCATACATCCATCCACATTCTCCGTAATTAAAGGAATGTAGGAAAGCTTAATTTAAATACCCAAGTCCATGGTTCCATCTGAAACTCGTACAGCGATGGGGAAAATTATTGTACTCGGGCGTAGGGGAAGGAACCAGAAAATGCAATAGGGTTATTTGTATGGCAGATCTGCAGAGCTCTGACACTCCACTCAAATAATCCCTGTATTGTCACTTGCATTTTCTGGTTCTTATTCCTGTACGCGAGTAGAAGTATGGTAAGAGTCCTATTGGCCAGGGCACCTAAACCCTGGTCTTAGACCCCTGTTTCTACAATAATTTTCCCCATCGCTGTAGATGTACTTGCGGTGAAATTAAGTATTGTCTCTCGCGATAGCATGGTTGCCAGCGCGGTTGGGACAGTACCCATACTTAATTTCACCCCAAGTATGTAGTAGTACCAACGCGGTTAGGCATTAGTCATGGCCTTGGCAATCGAATGAATGCGGGGTGCGTACGCCACACGTCTGTTAAAGCTCCAAGAAATCAATTCAGATGTGGCTTACGCCTAACGCGCTGACAAACTAGCCAGATCAGATGTCTCAAACCTGGCTGACAGACGAAGGGATAACGTATATAACTCGATCGAAGGACGGTAGGTGCCCACTAAGGTTTAAAAACCGAAGAACCGCCGTTGAAAGTACCACTACTGGAACTGACTGTGGGGCCCAGGGTCTACAAACTACCAGTACCACAGCACATACATACCGTCCTCCTGTGTTCAGGGGGTCTTACCGACTCTTACGCTGTAGCTGGTGGTCCCGCTTCCAATTAAAAACTGAGTAGACATCCACCTAAGTAACAACGATATACAATCAAGAAGTCATTTCCAACGCCAAACATGGGTAAATTCTAGTTTAGTCGATCGGATAAGATAAACTCCGTCTATGTGCTTCGGGTGTAGGGGTAAGAAGACACCCTTCACACAAACTTGGCAGCTTGGTGTCTTCTCGCTTACCCCCTCACGTCCCGAAGTACATACAAAGTCTGGTAGAATTATTGCGAAAGTCAATACTAAAAGAGTGGGTTTCTTGGTCCGTGCTCGCAAGAGTCCTTTCAAGAGCCAATGGGACTATTGGGTCACGGAAAACCCACTTTCACAATAATTCTACCAGACTCTGTACTATCGTTGTCAGTTTGGGTGGACTTAGCTGGTCATTTGTTTCTACGCCGCCGCGGCGCTACCATAAAATCAAGAAAAATTAATTTTACAGCAGAGAGTGGGCGTTCAAAGGGAAGGTATGTAGTAGAAGAAATCTAAATCGTTAATAGGTTGTCAAAGTGTTTACTTAATAACTATCGTAACTTGCGTTGTTTGTTCTGCTAACGCTCAACCATATCTGGCGCCGGGAAGCATTGAAAACTACATGTACCAAGATGCAAAGCTCGGCAACAAAAGAGAATAGTGTCATTTCTAGTACAAGTGCATACAAAAGAACAAAAGAGATATAAAGAATGTAATCCTCATCATCCGTATTCCCATACTTATTCGCCTCCGGATCTCCTCCTACTCCCCATTTAAACAAAAGAAAGAAAAGAAAGTCCAACAACAAGTACACCGTAAACTCCGTCTTGGGCCAATTTAAAGAGTACATCTAGATCTATAGAGCTTAGTACTAATGTCTTGAAGCATTCTCACCCAATTCAGGTGTTCCCTCCTCTTGTACAACTACAACTGATTCAAGTTCAACTGCGCTATCCGCCTTTATTGCTAGCCTCGGTCCCAGGCCCGAGATTTGGTGTGCTACCATCTCAGAGCCTGGTGAAATTGAGGTGAGCGTTGCGCGCGCGCAACACAGCGCACCCAAAACCATAGTAAAATGGAGACTTTCTGTGCTTATAACTCAACAACCAGGGCTCGCGCAGAAAATTCAAATAGTAGGAACGAATAACTGCTGCTTAGAGAATTATCTGAGAGAAAACCGCATGTTTTCGCGGGGTTTTTATTTTCGTGGTAGTTGCGCTCGCTTCAATTTCACCAGGCTCTGAGATGGTAGCACACCAAATCTCGGGCCTGGGACCGAGGCTACTTTATTGCATCGTTGCCGGGTCGTGAAATGTGATTAGCTATACGTATGCACGCGAGGATGACACAAATTGTGCTAGCAGAGATGGGTCGCCGCGCCCGCTGGTCCCCGGAAAGGGTTGCTGACTAAGGTAATAATTAATGTTAGGAAAGTTCAACTCACGTGACAGAGTAAATGGTTAACGTTCTAAAGCAGTACAGTCGAATGTCTCTATAAAGGTATACTGAATCAAGGCCAAAAGCTGATACCATTATAGTGAGGTTCGACTGTAGCGCAAGTAGCATTTCCAAACTAGTACCACACCTCCATTTGTTCCCAGGAACTGGAGTATATGTATCTCCGGTGATACTGGCAGCAAGCAGCGCAGTCGGTAGGTGACATGGTGGGCACAAGATTAGCTCAGTGCATACCTCTTTCTTGTATTGTTTCCAGCATCTATATCCCTGAATTACCACTCCGATAATTGCGACCAATACTGCAATTATGCTCATTGTAGCGGTGATCACATCAACGCTCCGGCTTCTCTCATCTCTAGTGTGTAGTGTATGAAGTAAATTCTGCCCACGGAGGCCGGCAGGAATACTTTGTACAGCGCCAGCAGATAAGGGATCCCCCGAGATCATGGGTGCCGCCGTATACGTGTACTGGTTTATTGTATGGGAGATGTTGTTACTTTTGCCGTTCGAGTAATGTGGATATGGATTGAGAGGTAGTTGGACGTCGTTGTAGGGGAAGATCTTATATGTAGTGAATTAAAGTATATATGCTAGTTTAGGCTCGTAACTGAATCGAGACTCCGAAGATCATACATGTATACATGTATATACCAAAGGCTCGGCGTCTTGACGACGACAGTGGTGCTGCCGCTGCTGCAGCTGATAGATGAACCCCTGTTGCAGCGCAACGAATTTTCTCTCTGTCACCCCCTGCTTGCTAGCATGCTGCTGCTTGCTGCTGGCTGCTTGCCGCTGCTGCTGCTTGCTGCTCGCCTATCCAACCCTCCCCCCTCACTCACGCCCCCTCTTCCCCATCTATCCACCCCACCCCCCACCATCATCTTTGCTGCTTGCAGTGTTTGCCCCAAAGGCGACCCGCTGTGGTTGCTCTTCTTGGTTTTTTATGTAGGCCCAATTACCTACATGTATTTAGACCGGAGGGAACTCCGGTAGCACGCTAAGGATCCTACACTGTGGCTAATTGGGGCCCCCCCAAGAAAAAGCGAATCTGGTGTGGCTTTAATAACAGATCTCGTTGTTCCTCCATACAAATATAATCCCTCTATTATAGGACAGAAGGGATAGGCCATTGTGCAAAGAGAGAGGTCCATGGCTCTAAGTCCGGTGCTGCCCTCCCAGTATAGTAGTCCGTTGCCAGCACTGATCTATAACCCGTATACCTCCGAAGCCCGCCACCTAGGACTGGGTCAGAAAGGCAAGCAACGAATTGACGGGTACCCTCCGTAGATGAATAATGAAATACCATTTCCTATAAGGATCTTTTTTTTCTAGCACCTGGCCATGGGCTCGCGCTATGGCCTAGTAAATGAATCATGTAAAACCACCGGTTTATGGAATAGAGAGGTTTCGCGAGAAAACATTAAATTCGGCTCGCGACCGAAAGCATGATCGGTTTCACGACGGACTACCAACAAAGTAGGACACCTTCGGCTCCATAATGCCTCACTTATCCTTCTTTCTTTCTATAGCTCAAAGCAACGAGCTCTCACTTTCGATTAATGGACTTTGGGAGTGTTCCGGTCCCAATCAGGAAGATTTCCAGTGAGTCCTTCATGATTCTCTAATCACATCCCATCCCGGTTAATTGCGAAACCTCTCCAACCATGGGGTTGGACGACTTTACAAAACCCTAACCCTATGAGGAAAAGATTTACTATCCGGAGTTGTACTTATATATTATGTTAATTAATAGAAAAGCTCTTTGGTAAAAGCGTAGGTAAAATCATCTGTTGATATATTTATATTAAACATTACATATAAATTGTGGAGTGGTACCGTCAGTTCTCAAGAGAGCAGCCCGGGCCCAAAGGTCAGATCTAAGCCGTCTGATTGGTTGTTTGTCTCTGGCCACCTATTGCTCTATCCTTTTGCATTGAACCCGGGCTCTTATTTCGAGACTTAACGGTAAATGCATCATTTACTTCATTTACCGAATTCTTATGTACGGGAAATGACATCTGTCGGGATATTAGGTCGGTGACTCAACATGACCCTAAATTTAAGGCCACTGATACTGGTCCTCTAGAGTCTACAGATCAGCTAGGGAGCAGGACCACGAACATCGAGCTCTATACAAACCCGCTCATGAGCTGCGCTGCCAACGTTCAACAGAGAGAGCCAATTTAAATTTTTGCGGCAACACAGCACGTAGGTATAGCGGCTAGCTACCCCTGCCCACCTCGCGGCCGCGAGTTGCTGAATTTGGATATCAAGTCCCACCCCCGATGCGGTTGTACATAATGGGGGCCATGATCGCCGCCCTGTAATTAAATTATATAGTGCCTAGGGCTTTCTAATTAACCCCGTACTTTGATATTCTTACTCATAGTTGAATTACTCATAGTTGAATTATTTCTAAGTACTGTATTATGAAGAATCCTCAGTGATATATATATATATATTTATAATTGATTAGTGGATCCGATGACTTCTCGTCGAAATTCTAGAACTTAGGACTCGCTTGGTAGTAAGATAAAATGGGGGCGGGGCCGGGGCACTGGGGCGTTGAGACTTCGTTGTCGCTGAGTGGCATTGATCTCCTCTCGATCTCATGCTGATTTACTTGAAGCTGGGGCCGCGTATCGGGCTGTGAAGGAAGGGGCGCGTCGGTAATAAGGGACCTCATATGATATGAATTATAGGCATGTTCTTACGCCAACACACCGGGGGGCTCCTCCTAGAGAGTTGCTATTGCAATGTCGCTATAGTACTAGATGGGTCCGAATATGTGTCGTCCCTGAGCCTCCCATCGTTGCTGCTAGGCTAGACTATATAGTTATTTCGCCTAACCGGCCCTTGACATATACCAAGAAACTACTAGGTTGAAACCGGGCGAAAGTTCGGCCGGTCTCTGGTTTGCCTCTAATCACTTGAAGGATAAACGCTCTGAGTCATATGTTATCACTCGATACACTAGCCTTTTGCCAAGACACTAGTGATACTTTCGGACAGTTAGTAGTCGACTTTTTAAGTGGCTCTTCTCGGTCTCCGCCAATTATCACTAACTTTTCGGGTGAAGAGTGTCAAGATCAGCGAGATCCACAAATAGTAGATCTGTTTAAGCTTTTCAAACCGACTGGCTAGCTGTTGCCTGATAAGTGTGGGTACATGTCATTTGTTTCAACTTCCCTAACAGTAAATTGGCACGTGACAGTGGCCCGATTGAACGACTTTGGCTCCATATTTTAAGTCTTGGCGGTGGTTACGGCCTGGGGTGTTACAGGGGAGCTCCTAGTCTCATTCCCAGACCCAATCGGTATTTCTAATTTTGACCTACTGGTGTGGACTAATATAACACCAACCACATCCCAACTATAAAGTAGGTACATGCATGTCCATATAGTAACTCCCACTTACTGACCGTCCAAAGTCTCTGCTTACTGGCGCTCCCATTTATACGTATCCCCCGGATGTACGAAAGAATTGGCGAAATCTCTCTCATGCATTAGAGCAGCTTGGCACGTCATGTGATATCAAATAGCGACAGCGGGCGCTACAACTCAATGAACGATCACTGAGATTTGGCTGATAGCAATGGTTATTCAGCGTCTAGTAATGCCCCTTGAGGGGTGTATTGATCTAATTCACTAGGTTCCAACTATTATACATGTCCCGCTTTGTATCTCAAGCTTTTCCACACACCGACCCTCAATTTTAACCTTGAAGTCTGCGGTTTGTATTAGTAGGTTTCTTTTGCCGAATTTCTAATGAACACTGTATGATTTACCTGTTATGCCATTTTAGAAAGCAAGTACTGTTGGAAGGACCACACAGCGCAACTAAAGGTGTACATTTAGTACATTCATGTTGGGTTAATCTAGGACGGCGCCGGCCAGCAATACTTGCCTCAACCTTCCGGAATTCATAGCGGCATATTGCACACTCTCGGCGCTTCAATAATTTCTCCAATTTATGACTTTCTACATTAATAATATTTCGGTTTTTAGCATCGAGCTCTGTATTTTTGTTGAAATAGATTTGCTGTGTTTTTCGGAGCTTTATTTCAAGTTGACTGGAAGATTGTGAATGATATTTATATCTTCGGCAAGTATTGTATCTATTTTTACACTCGACAGATATTGGTTGAGGTTTCCTCCGTTGTGGTTTGTTTTTTTGACATAGCTGCTTGTATAAAGCCCGCCGGAATAATTCTGCTGAATATGATCGGCCTACTAAGGAATGACTTCGTATATCCTCTGGTCTCAATTGGCGTGTATCAAGAAAGCGATTAAACTCATCTGTCCGTGTTTTACAGAATAGAATATATGCGTTTGAAATTGAAATATCCAAAAAAGCATAAAAGAATGGAATCCAATTCCTTCTTGCAGGTTTGTGGGTTGTATATTGAGCTCTTCTTTGGTCCGCTAGGTCAACACCATTCATATGGTTGTTGTAATCGTCAATAAAGGTTGGTATATAAAATGACTTGCGTTCTTTGTCACCAAATGCTCATCTAGCTACAACTGCATTTGTACTGGTGTTTCTGGATTTGCGTCGTTCTCGTAATGTAACCTCTCCCCATTGGTGTACAGTTGTTAACATACGAACAATGTTGTTATCAAGCCAACGTACACATAAAACTCCATACATTGGTTCACCAACAACGAAACCATCCATTGTATTCCACTGCATCAGCAAACTACCATTTGTGTCTGGAGTCTCCCAACTGTCTCCTGTGTCTCCTAAGAGTCTCCTGAGACCCTTGGATATTTTTTGAGTCTCCTGAGGCTCAGGATACATCAGGAGACAAATGAAGTCTTGCTGATGTGAGTGAGTGATGTATCGTGTTTTAACTCTGTGGGATACTCAGCACTATTAATTCGTGTCGTACCGCATGCGCCTATTCCAAGCTGCCGTAATTCTCTGAAAAGCGGAACGCTAGAAAACCCATTGTCGGTATATAGCACATAATCGTACTTTTGAGTGTTTAGGCAACGACAGAGCTGAACAAGAGCAGAAGATGTAGGTGATAAATCAGGATCACGTTCTAGTTCAGCGATAGACTCAGTCCGTGAAGTGAATAACCAGTTGAGTGTATAACCACTATCACATAGTGCTAACATTTTATACCCAACTGGAATTGGCTTGCTAGGTATCCTGACAGTATGTCGGCTCCTCCCTAAACAACGTATCATCATCTCATCGATTGAAATATGTGTATTCGGTAGAAAAAACTGTTGAGAGCATTTTCGTAGATGTGAACTAAGTGGTTCCATTTTTTTCCACCAGTCTTTGTAGTTGAGATTGGTGGTATCGTCAGGCATTGAAATGTGTAGGAAACGGCGGATTTGGTACTACCGCATACAACTCATTACACTTCCTTTTTTACCCACCGGGACCAACCCTAAAGTCCAATATTTCCTTACAGAAGGAGCTCGTACTACCCCCATAAGTATACTCAAAGCAAGAAAAACCCGAAATTCCGGCAAGTTGATATGATTCATTGAACCCTTCAGATCTCCGTAGGCATTTGTGGCAGCAGTGAGCTTACTACAAATTTCGTCGTTCCAAAAGAGGTTGAAGAATGAAATAGGCCCATCTTCTATTTTCACTCCTTCCGGAAGGGCAACCTCGCTGGAGTGCTCTATATATCGTAATGGAATGAAGGTTTCCGGCTGTTTCAATTCGGGTAAAGGTGGAATAATCCTTTGTCTCTTATTTGTGTGTAAGCTGGAACTTGAGGACTGTTGAGGTTTATTGGGATTGATTTCCCCTAGTGCTCTACGGGCTCGTTTGGTTGACATAGTAGTAGTACGGATTATTGATATTGAAAAGTGGTGGTATCGAGAACTAGCATTCTCAGCTCAGGCTGGTGCGTTGTCGTGGGGTTGATGATCACATGATTAAATACTTATTATTGGCCTGGGGACTCGCTCTAATGCATGAGAGAGATTTCGCCAATTCTTTCGTACATCCGGGAGATAGCTATATATATAGGTATTAGTTCGTGTCGTGGCGGAGGCCAATCATGTAAGTACATGTATGTATATACCCTGGGGGTCCTCAAAGTGAGAAAGAACCACAATTTTGCAGCTATTGGCCACCGCGCCTAAAGTTGGGAAATGATTTCTTCAGATCGAATTGCATCAGGTAGAGCTATGTAATAAGCAGTACATGAAAACAAAAATGCAAAGGTGGGCTGGGTCTAGCTTTGATGGTGGTCGCGGCACCAGAGTACTGAGCTCGTTGCATCACTTTAAGGACCCCCGGGGTACATATTGTGACAAAGGGGAACAAAATTATTCAATAATTCAACGCCTCTATATCAAATCTCATGCCAGTCTATTCCGAAACCAATACGAGATTATATCATGTTGCTTGTTGTACCTCGTGGCTACCGCTGGAGTCATCCGGAAAGGTATGTTCGGTTGCAGTTTTGGACGGGTTAAATTATGTTAATTTCGATAGACGATCGGATCAGAAGTTTGTTTCGGTAAATCGATCAATCTTCTGGGTACATGACGAGATCATGTCGTCCCTTGATTACTGGATCGTATCAGAGCGCAGCGGGGCTAAGCATGGAGCCATGGAACTTAAGCTTGGGACCTATCGCAGGGTTTAAAGTAGTAATATATTACATTTACCGAGGCGTATTAATATTTATCATTGATAATGATCTAGTTCTTATCACTATTTAGAAGCTACTGTTGGCCAGACGGAAGGCCGGTGATGATAGATAGGCTTGAGAATTTACTAAGCTGGATTTTCTTCTATAGCTAGCGAGTAGATACATATCTATAGCGCCTTAACTAAAAATCGTTCAGGACCTAACGGAAGGGCATTCACCAGAAGAAACAATATATAAGGACAAACCACCACTTATGGCTTTCGCGTCATGATGTATCACTCGTATACTCTCAATATAGAACGAGATATAACCTATGGTGTGTGGATAATTTCTGATAAAAAATGAAAATGTATATATAAATATATAAAAAATAACAGAAATTATACCTTGAGCCATGGAATGAAATAAAAATCAACAAAGAAAAGCTTCCCTCAACAAAGCACCACGAAAGCCGAGCCACACAATTTTGGCGTCAATCTAGATCTAAACACATAAATAAGAAAAAGCACTAGAAAATGCCTACACATACGATCGGTATTTCAAATCCGAACAAAATTTATCCCCTCCAAGAAATGCGACAATGATGGTATAGGATACGAAGGGAGTGAGTGTGAATTCGATGGAAAGAAAAGTAACACAAAATAAAACTAAGAAACTGGTAGTCTGTAGATATATGCAAGTTTCAGCATCGGTCTCATAGCGCTGGGTTTGACTTGGTTATATCATAGCTATCCGATATCCACGATCGGCCACGGCTTTTTTTTTTACATCTGATTCTGATCGAACTATCTCAAAATCTTGAAAGAACCAACTGTTCTATGCTACCTTGGGGTAACTGGTTGGTCAACATCCTCAAAATCATCAGCATCGAGAGTAGATACACGGGCAACACCCCTGTGCTCAGCTTCAGGGCCGGTATTAGAGGGTATCATGTTTAAATTGATGGCTGTGAGCATGATCGTAGGGCTACGGAGTGGTAAATCAAGTCCGGGCGCCTGATTGACCATGATGGGTGATGTGGATGACTATTTGTATGGACTATTTATTAGCCAGATGATAATTAGAGGTATTAATTAATCCCCGGGCAATCCAAGCGCCTTGGGTTCCTTAATTAACCCATCCTTGGACTTTTCCTACATTTCTCATGTGATGCCTCCAAAGCTTATAGCCTTGTATTATACCAATTGTTGCGATCAAAACGCTGATAATGCCCGTCGTGATGGTAATGATATCAGTACTCACACTACTTTCCGCTCTGGCAAAGAGTATGTGTGGATAATAACCGCCTTCTATAGACCTATCCAAAGCTCGATGGATATACATTAAGGTGGTATCACGGGGTAGTGGGGTAGATCTGCGGCACCTTGGCAAGTCAAGTTAACAAATTAGGAGCTATAGATTTTAGAGATTTCTGGCCACTCCTACTGAATTCTTCCGCCGACAAAGTTGAATGAGTCTCCCAAGAGTTTTAGTATATAGATATGGACTATCACCCTTCGCGTGATAGGTAGGGTGTGACGACAAAATTTACTAGTGGTACTGATATGCCAGTATAGTTGGTGTAGAGAGCTATCGATAAATGGGTTTTTTGACAGATAAAGCTGGAAAGTGATTCGGGGTTGCAGGAGAATGTTTAGTTGCGATAAGCTCTTTATATATAGATCTAATAGCCTGGCAGTGCGCCTGGATACTAGAGTGGATAAATGTATGTAAAAGTGAGGAATAATCACTAGGATGTAGTTTCAGGCGAGTATGATTTGCATGAATCAGCTAGGTGCACGGCACTAGCGACAATCAGAGAAGCTGTCAGTTCTCTATTCACCACTGCCTCAACAAATGGATACACGGAGCTAGTGCCGGTATCAGTGGCACAAATGGTAGCCAGTTCGTTTGAGCTAAAATGCTCTTGGGATCTCCTTATTCTTCATTCCTCTAGATCTATACTAGTGTTAGCCTTTCCGAGACAACAGCTAGCCGCTGCTCAGAAGGCTGGAGAGCAAAGCTTCTCTTACCACACCCTAGTAGCTCTATCCTGCATTAAATTTTATCGATATTAAATGTCTGATCCCTGACGTTAACGTTTCCTTTTTCTTTTTTCTCGTAGTTTCGCCCCTTTAAGGCCATGGCCACATGTACGATTCAACTATAATTGTAGGCGATAGCTAGGTTGTAACTCAGTTTCTAGAACCATCAGAATGATTTAAGCATCCGGCAGCACTCCTCTTCCTTCCCAGAGACCAACACATTGAGTTGGTACGAATTCTCTCTAGACATTGGTCGCGCGCGCGGTACTCGGTTGAGTAAGCGCTGATGGTGTAGAGTAAAGAGTAAAGGCAGACACAACCTACGTATGTGTTCGATACGTGTCCGTATATACGTATGCAGACAACGACAACGGTTTTATATAACAACAAAATACTTACACGCATCAGAATATGTGTTATGTATATACGCCTACAGTCGATACCCAATTACAATCACTAACTTAACCAAAGTACGTTTGTTGCTATCGCAAAAGCTCGTCCTCTCTTGACTGATTGGTTGAATAGCTCAATGAGGGGTTAATTTTGGTTCACCAATAGGTACGGGTACTAGGCGAGAACTACTGAAAAAAAAGCCTGGGGACAAAACTTGCATTGTCCGGTACTATTTACCTGCCCCGAGTATACGGTATGTTATATTGGGTATATCTATCAAAGGGTGGTTTGAGAACCTTGAACTATTCCAAGAGGGGGCGGGCGTGTGTGTGTGTGTGTGTGTAGATATAACGGTGCTGGTATCCCACATACATCATGGGTCTCCCACACACGAACCATAAAGTCTTCTAGAATATTCTTGGCACGTTTCGTGTATAATTTTTCTGGTCGGAAGTAACGGTTTATTCACCTTGGAACACTAGAGTACCGGTGCGAAGGGCTATATACCAACATGCGCACAAACTTGGGTCTTTGCCACCGCCGCTGGCCGCTGACTTTTCCAATCACCTCCTCCGCAATTGCTCTTCTAGGTTTGCATGGCCTACAATACATGCACTTTAGAGTGAGTGGAGCGGTGCGCCTATCAAAACCTAGTTGAGGTACAGCCTTATGTCCTGTTTAAGTGTTGTCCAACGCGTACGGCACAACGAAACAAATGTATAGACGTTTAAGCTGCTCTTGGGATAACTACAGTCCGTGGGTTGAGTCAAGGATACCGGTTAATTTAAACCAGCATCATAAATGGAATACCATATCAATACCGTATCAATACCGTATTCCCACAGAATAGCTAGCGTGGTGGCTAAGGTAAGGAAGTGAATTTCCATCCGTTTCCGATACTGTAGGTTGATATTGGCTGAAAAGGGAGGTCATGATGCAAGGGATAGGATACACGCGGCCAAGCAGGATGTCTGCTCTAATGAGTTTCATACTAGTATTCCATTGCCCGGACTTTTAACTTACCCTGCGGAAAAGCACTTTATCCAGAGGTCTTTTATGCCATAGTTTATACTTTATGCAATGTTTTGTACCTTAAACAAATACACTTGATTCAAAAAAATAAAAAAAAATAAAACATTTTATCCAGCTCTTGAAAGTGTTAAGCACAGAGGCTAGCAACACTTCCTACAAAACTCACCGTCTGCAAAATTCAAGCCTCCCCTGCGTAGCTCAGTTAGGGAGCAGATACGTCCGGTATGTATAGAGCCTAGAGGGTCTAGCGAGGCTTAGTGTTTTTACTGGAAAATTGATGCAGATCTCTCTAGTTTAATTTACGAAATTCTACCTCGCTATACCCTCCGCCTCGCCCGGCCGTCCGCTGCTCTATATATGCTCCTCAATCAAGCCCCGAGGCCAGGTGGCTAGCTCTACATCAAGGTCTGGAGCCCCTAAAGGGTATTTATCACTAATTCGGCCGAGAAATAAATTCCCGCGTCGAGATCTGCATGCCTCAGATCCACCTGCTATGAGGATGTATTAATGAATTCTTTTCCCATAGAAACGTTCTCAAAAGGATATTTTTGGCTCATTGCCTACTCCATTTAGTAGCTTTTTACTCCATTCTCCCAGCATATATATACCGCCGGTAAAGGTATTATATTGATAAATGTATATATAGTGAAAGGTATATTTATTTCGGCACCTGCCTAGTATATTTGGACAACACGTTTATACTACAAGATCCAAAACCTATCGCAAGAGCCCTTAGCCTAACCTACGTACCAAACCCCTAGTTTCAACATGCTGTATTTTGTATATATCTTTCGACTCATGGACAGTGTTGGATCAAGGCGCATGTACAGCGATAAGTAGGTAAGAAGTGATGGAACGCCCTGAGAGTACAAACACCAAATGTTGCGGCGTTTTACCAAAATAGGCATCACTGCGTTCTATTACTTATTAGCTACCGCTGTACACACTGAACAATGGTTCGCTTCCCCACGCCTCCCCACACACCATAACGTAACACCCAATCCACTAACACGACCCACCTCCCCCACAAAACCGCCGCGCAAAACGTGTCCCACTCCCAATTCCTTTGCGTAGCTTACAAATACGGATGCCCAAAGGTACGAGACAGCCTAATAGGTAGACAAACCCAGCCGACCAGGCTATACAAGCTATCGCATACTGAACCACCGACAGCGGGTCTCCACACCTTAACCACAGCCGAGTGATATCCTGTGAAGGTGTTGTTTCATATCTAGACATTACCTCAACCCGCGATCCTAGAGCTAGCCACTGCGGGGGCAGATTTAGTCCCTCCATCCTCCGAGATGGCATAGTCCTAGGCAGGACTTGCACGTACCGCTCTTACATAAGCGTGGAACAAACGCATCACAGCCACCCACATTACCCCCCCCCCCTGTATGGAGCACCAACCAACCGACCGGCCCCCTGCGGGTGCATGCAGCATGAAGGACAAATAATCGTCAACCCTCATCACAAGATATCACTCGCCACGCAACATAACTACCCTACCCCCACTACACCCCTAACAAAAAACCGACTGAAAACCCCCCCCGCTCCTGACCCAAACAGGTTAGTTCAACAATACTTTGTCTGGTCACTACCCATGGTAACAACCGTCACGGTGTTCTCACAGCAGCCACCCCCGTACAGCCACAACCCGCCCCCGCGGCTCTCTATACGCATCATATGCGATCGATATCGCGCCTACGCATCCCAGACCCGCGCTCGCTAAGCGGCACTAGTCAGGATCAATAGACACCCCTCTGGCTGCTGTTGCATGTTTGCGTGGTAGCTAGTCGGTACAGTGCTGTCGAAACATCACCGAGTGATACCCCATGACGCACCCACCCCCACCCCCCACCACCCCTGGAGGAATGGAAATTAAAAGCCCCCCTTGTACGTCATCCGATTTCTGGCGACACCACTGTCCGGGTTGTGTATATTACGCACATCGCATCATATCACACCATATCCATATTCATATCCATATCCATATCCAACGCTGCTTATATATCTTACAACTCCCTCCCACCTTCAAGACTCCCGACAGACAAAGAAGACAAACAAACACAAAAGCCAAAATGAACACATAGCCAAAAAGAAAAAAAAAACTGGTATATATATACATGCCCCCCCCCCTGCTCCAAAGCTAAACTACCTACTACCTAACCACCCAGTCCAACTCCCCCTCACTCGCCGGCCCCCCCAGAGCCTGCGCCTTCGAATACGCCTCCTCCACCGCCTCCCTCATCACCTTCCTGGGCGCCTGCCGCCCCAGAAACATCTCAAACTGCGCATAGCCCTGCTCGGGCAGCACCTCGAGCCCGTCGACGCCGATCCAGCCCTTATGCGCCAGCGCGCGCACCTGGTGCAGCAGCGGCGTGATGCGCGGCTTATACGCGAGCTGTTGTTGCAGGTTCACCTTCGTCAGATCATCGGCGCGCGGCAAGAACAGGATGTGGAAAATGCATACCTCGACGCAGACGCCGCCCGTGGGGCTGGCCAGCCACTCCGAGGGCAGCGTAAAGTTTGCCGGCGGCGCGCCCTGGATGCTGTGTGCGGGGATGCAGCTGACCACGATGCTCGGCAGGAAAAACTCCTCGGGCCAGCGGTTGTCGAGGCTGGGGAGCACGCGCACGGTGCTCTTGCCGCTGGCGTTGTTGGTGGGCGAGGATGCGCCGGAGGGCGAGTTGCAGGGTGGCACGGCGAGGCTGCTGCTGCGTGATCGGTTGTTGAAGTAATGGGCGAGGTCGGCGGCGCGGTTGGCGGAGCGGCCGTAGATGAAGATGTTTTCGACGCCGAGCTTCTGCAGCGCGTAGACGGCGGCGCGGGCCATTCCGCCGGCCCCGACGACGAGCGCGCTGGTGCGTGCGGTGATGGCATTGACGGGCGTGAGGTAGCGGAGTGTGCACGTGCGGATGCCGATCCAGTCTGTGTTGTCGCCGTGGAGGCTTGGCTGGGAGCCGTCGCCGTGGTCCGAGCGGATGGGGACTATCGTATTGACGGCCCCGATTGCGCGGGCGTGGTCGGAGATGCTGTGGAGCAGGGGGATGATCTCGAGCTTGAAGGGCAGGGTGATGGAGGCGCCGCCAAAGTTTGGGTCCTGCACGATGTGGAGGAGCTCGTTGATGGTGGCGGCCTGCTGCACGCGGTAGTTGTGGGGGAGCCCGTATGCCTCGTAGGCGGCATTGTGCATTGCCGGCGAGAGCGAGTGCGTGATGGCCGATCCGAAGATGCAGAACTGTCGCCGCGGCAGCATCGAGCAGGCATGGATCGCGATGAGGGCCTCCCGCGGCGTGATGGCGTCCTCCCCCTCCACCGGGGACTGCTGCTGCTGCTGCTGTTTCTTCTGCTTCCGATACTCGTTGATTAGCGGGTGCGTGACGGGGGATAGTACCCGGTTCATGAAGCGTGACATCCTCCCCAACTTGCCGGTGTTGAATACTATCAGGGGTGGCAGCTGCTGCTGCTGCGCGGGGCTGTTTCTGCTGCGTTCGGCACTTGCGGCGTCTCTTCTCCGCTTGACCCCCCATCCAAAGGCGATCGCAGCAAAGTTATCATCTAGGCTTGCGGCCTTTTGGCTCAGTCGGGCAATGTCGCAGCCAAGTTGTGCTGCGCGGTCGTAGGCCTTCATTCGCTCGGGGCTGTCCCAGCCAATGTTTGACTTTTCGTGGTACGAGCCAATGATCTTTGTTGCGCCTTTGGAGGCGACGAGCTCCCTGATCCGCTGGTCGCTGTACTGGAGATCCACGACGAGGTATTCTGCCCCCAGGCGGAGACCGTGGTAGAGAAGGCTGAAGTAGTCGTCCTCGCTCTTTGCGTCCGTGGGGCGAGCGGGGAAGGATCCGTCCTGGTTGACGGTTCCAACATGGTAGATGATGGGGAGACTCGACTGCCTGCGGACATGGGCGAACTGCTTGCTGACGAACCTGAGATTCGACAGAATGTCCCTCTCGTTCGACCCCGCGGGCATCCCAGAGTGTAGCAGGTAGTCAACCCTCAGATCAAACGCCTCGACCGTCGCCCCGAGGTCATCCAGGTCGATCCGTCCCCAGTCGATAGGCCCAAACGACGCATGCGGCGGCAGCACAAGCGCATAGGTGTACAAGCGGTCCTCCAGTGCCGTCGACGCAGCCGCCGAGGCGGGATGCGGGCTGTTGCGGTCCCAGACGATGAGCGGCGCCATCTCCTGCTGAAAGGCAAAGTTGAGCAGTCGCAAAAAGTCCTGCTCGAGCTTCTTGAGCGTGGGCGACGAGGGGGGCGACTTGCCGTGCTTTGCCAGCTGCTGCTGCTGCTTGTCCCACAGGTTGTAGAACTCAAAGTTTGAGCACACGGTGTAGACGGGCTCGCGCCTCGCCGCGAGTCTCCGGAGGGTCTGCGCCGAGGGTGTTGCCGCTGCGCTGCCGGGGGCGAGTAGCTGCTGCACCTGAGTTGTGGCTTGCTGGGGGGTCGACCCTGATGGGGATTGGGGGCTGATGTAGGCCTCGACCTCCTTCTCGCGGCGGACCACATGGATGACGGGATGCCTCTCCATCCAGTTTCGCAGCAGGGCCCTGGAGCTGGCCTTTTCGACGCATCCGCTGGAGCAGACGATGACGGCGCCCGTGTCGTAGTCGCGCAGGATGTCTGCGAGGATCTGGGCCTCCTTGTTGCGGTATGCTGGCCACCCGTGGGCGGTGGCGTACTGGCCGGCGGCCATCCCCGTGACCTGGATAAAGTGCATATCCGCGTCGATGAGGCGGCGGCGGAGGGTCGAGGAGACTATGACGCCGATTGTGGTCTTTCCGACGCATCGCAGGCCGATGAGGGCGATTGAGGCATTGGTGGGGAAGCTCTTTGGACGGGTGGCTGGCATGGGCGGGGGGATCTGTGGGCGGGGGAGGGGGGTGCTGTGTGGAGATGAGGATGAGGGGGGGGGAGGGAGAGAGGGGCCAAGAGGAGAGCGTGGACGTTGGGTATCGAGGTCTGCCACCTCTGAAAGTTTACGTTTCATTGGGTGGGTTGTAGCAGGTTGGTGTGATTGAGGAGCAGTGGGGATTGTGGGTGGTGGTGTTGATATCATGGGGTGTTGTTGTTGATGTTGGTCCATACCTCCTGGGGGTCCTCGGTGACTGCTGTGTGCTGTCTGGGTGAGTGAGTGGTGATTGTGAGGGTGGGCAGCGGCATGAGCGGGCTTGCGGCAGCTGTGTTAGGATGGTGGTGGTGGTGTGGATGTAGGCGTGAATGTGGTGGTGGTGGTGTATGACATGGGGGGTGACATGGGGAGGGGAGGGGAGGGGAGAGAGGAGGTGGGGAGAGAAGGGGGGAGAGAAGGGGGGGGAGAGACGAGAGAGAGGGGGGGAAAGAGGAAAGGCGAGGCGTGGGGGGTGGGAAGAGTGATGGGGGGGAGAGAACAGATATCAGTGCATGCAGCTAAGCTAAGGAGGAGAGCGGCGAGAATCTACAATCCCATTAGGTACAGCGTATACCGATACCGTGTATACTGATGTATGCATACAATGTATACCGTCCTGGTGTTGTATCTCTTGGTGTATGCATTGCACAGTCTTCGGTCCACCGCATGGGCCCTTCCCTCAAAAAGAAAATAACATCCAAACATCTCCTCGGGTAAACGAATAACCGGCGGATGCACAAACTCCCGACCCCAGCAACGTTGCACACCGAAAATAGCCGTGACGAGCTATCCCTGTATAGTATTATGTAATCGGAATGCAACGGTGTGGGAGGTCAACAACAAATGGAGAGAGAGAGAGAGAGAGCTCTGTTCTCTACTCAGTCAGCATCACTATAACTACATACATACTCTGCCCCATACACACCCCCCCCACATGTAGTGAAAGAAGCTTCATGCGCCCAGATATTGATTGCTGTGATGTACTTGTGTATCAAATACCGAACAGACAGCAGTATGAGCTCTCGGCACCTCAGACCGTGGCTACAACGGCATCCCCCTATAACCAGGTACGGTTCTTTCTTGTGTTATTGAAAGCATAATTGTTACGTTTGAATACATTGCAAGTGCGGGAGAGGGAATTGAAATACTCCCTCTCTACTCTGTACCATCTAGATCTACATGTATCTAAGCATATTAAACCTATTACATCTGGAAACCCGTAAAGTGTCCTCTAGCTCTGTCTCAGATCGGTCCTCTTCTTTTCTTTTTCTGTTTTTTTTCCCTCTCTCTTCCCCACCCAATCAATCAGTGGCCTCAAGTCCAGGGCTCCTCTCTCTCTCTCGACTCTGATATCCAGACTTGTACCTCCATTCCACCCATCTAGCTACCCCAGTCCCTTTCTCTCCTTCCCTCCCCCCCGTAAGCGTAATGTTCCAAGGCTTCCCCACAACTTTCCCCGCAAAAACCAGCCTGCTGCCCTGCAAAGCGTTAGAGCAATTCCCAGCATTCGAGTAGACCTTTAATCCGTTTCTGTCTGTGTCTGTCTGTCTGTCTTCATCACCATCACCACTACTACCCCCCCCCCCCCCCCATTGACGGAATATCAAGGGCAATATCAAAGACAACATCTACAATACTTCATATTACTTTATTATACAATACATACAGTACATACAATACATACAATACGTGAACAAAGATAGAGGACCTAGCAGACATACAGCCTCCCAATACCCCCGTCTATGCCCCCGTCCCTACCACACCCCCCAACATGAGCGCCCCACCACCGAGCACAACCACCGCCGACCCTCCCCCCCCAAAACGCATGCGCGTCTCCCGAGCCTGCGAGCAATGCCGCTCCCGCAAGGCCAAGTGCGACGGCAAGACGCCCACCTGCTCCCCCTGCGCCACCCTCTCCCAGACATGCACGTACGGCGCGCAGCCCCGGAAGCGCGGTCTCCCGCCCGGAAGCGTCAGCGCGCTCGAACGCACCGTCAGGCTGCTGCAGCGGGTGCTGGGCCTGCTGGTCGACAGCGTCGACGGCGGGGAGGCGGCGCTGCTCGCACTGGTCAGGGCTAGGGGCCCCGCGCTGTTTGATGAGGGGGAGGAAGGCAAGCGGTTGGCGGGGCTGTGGAAGGAGGGGGTGGTCATGAAGGAGCTGGAGGGCATCAGGGAGAGGGTTGCGGGCGCTGGGACGGCAGGGACGGGGACGGCTACAGCTGCAGCTGCAGCGACGGGGGGCGACGAGAGGTCGCCGGATACGGGGAGGAGTGGGGGGCAACAGGAGGTTCAGCTGGGGGGTGAGCATGATGGCTTTCGGGATGCCATGAGAGCTATGGCCGCCAGTATCCCGGAGCAGACAGGGGGGGATGCACCCCGGCGGGTATCAATAGCTGCGGCGGTGACAGCCACGAACGGGGATGCCGCCACCACCAATATCACAAACGTCACCACCACCACCACCACCACCACCACTACAAATACCGCAGAGATGGATTGGGTGAATGAGTCTCAGAGTCTACAAGCAGATTCTAATGCTGAACGAGATAAAGACAGGCCCAGAGACTCCTTCTCCATCCCCCAGCACACGCCCTCCACAGATCATGCCTCCTCCACCGCCTCCTCATATCCCACGAGGATGCGGCCACCGCCGGTAGCAACTCCCCCGCTCTATACACCACTCGATGCCGCCCCCTCCGATGACCATCACTTCACCGCAGACCACGACCCAATCCTACCAACACCTACACACTCCTCCTCCTTCCGCCCTCTCTCCTACCCGCCCGACAGTCCCCCCATCCGTGACCTGCACACAACTACCACCACCGCCACCTCCGACCACCACCACCCACCGCTCCCACAAAACTCCCGAACCCTCCTCGACCTCTACTTTGCCTACACGCACGTCTGGTTCCCAATCCTCGACAAATACGACCTCATCCGCCTCTTCCACGTCGTAAACACCGCCAGCTCGACCAAGCGCAAAGCCAGCATCCCCAAACCCTCCATCGACACCGCCGCCCCAAAGCGTGCCCTCCTCTACGCCGTCCTGTCCCTGGCATCGATCCAGCACGACGCCCTCACCCACGCAACCCCATACGGATACGCCCCGACCACCCCCACCGCCGCAACGCTGTACATGGCCGCGCAGAGCATCCTCTTCGCTCCTGGTGCGGACACGACCCTCGAGCACGTCCAGGCCCTGCTGCTCCTGGCCCTCATCAACCTCCTGCACAACCACATGCCATCGGCATACCTCCTCATCGGGCACGCCGGGCGACTCGCAACCACGATATCACTCCCGACCGCGCACGGCCGCTTCGACATCCGCACATGGACCGGCTATCTAGTCCTCGAGACGCTGGTCAGCTCCCTGACCACCCACCCGCCGCACATCCACCTCCCCTCCTGGGCGCGTCCCATCGACGAAGACGGCTGGGAGGAATGGGACGTGTGGAAGGAGCACCCCTCCGCCGTCGCCAGCGCCTCCACCGCCGGAAGGGAGGACACCGGGGACCCTGCGCACATCCTCAGCACCTTCAACGCGCTGAGCGCGCTCTCGCGCATCGTGGCGGACCCAGCGCACACGCTACCGGAGCTACACGCGTGGTGCCGCGACCTGCCCGCGCACTGCAGCTTCGACGTGCTCAACCCGCTGGAGGTTGAGCTGCCAGCGCTGGTGCCCTGCGTGCCGCACGTGTGCGTGCTGCACCTGTTCTACGCGCATGCCATCCTCGGCCGGCACGCCAACGGCGCGGCCACGGCGAGCATCGTGGCGATCCTGGAGGCGTTCGCGGGCGCAAGGGCCACGGCTGTGGCGCCGCCGCTGTTTGCGGGGTTTGCGAAGAGGGCGGAGGTGGGCTGGGTGGGGAGGTTTGGGGTGGCGGGGGTGCTGAGTGGAGGCGGGATGGTGAAGGCTGTGACGCCGGGGAGGGGGGGGGAGGCAGGGGAGGGTGAGGCGGGAAGGAGGGGCGTGCAGAGGGTGTTGGAGGAGAGGGCGTTCGTGGGGTATTCGGCGGCGGGGGCGCAGACGCAGACGCAGACGCCGCCGACGGTGCAGGTGCAGGGGGCGGGGTGGGGAGCTTGTTGAGTCCTAGGGGGGGTGGGGGGGAGGAGGAGTATGGTGGTGGTGGCGGGGGAGGGAGCGCGGCGAGTTTGGGCTTCAGTCAGCCCAGTCCGGATGGGTTCGATGAGGAGATGGGAATGCTGGAGTGTCTGCCTTGGTGAGTCCGCCTCCTTCCTTGATCCTGGGTGCGTGGGTATGGTCCCATGAATGGGCTCTGGGTGTGGTTCTGGTAATCAAAGACTGGTGATGCCGAAGGATCAATTGTGGTTTTCTCTCGTTGGATACTGGAGTATACTATCATTGATCCTTGGGCATTTCCAGTATAATTATCATTACCACTCCCAGTCGCGGTACCAGCGCCCACCACTCCCACAACTAGTACTCCACCCTCTCGTCCTCCCCCCCCACAAACTAACCCCCACAGGACACAAGCCGGCATCCCCGAATTCATCGCCAACCTCGGCTACGTCGGCAGCTTCTCCCCCTCCACCTTCCAACTCGAGCAGTCGCAAGCCCCGCTGCAGATCCTCGGCCTGCGCCAGGACTCAGACGCAACGTACAGCGGCGCCGCCCCCGAGGACACGGAGATGGGCGCACCCGCTGGCCGCCGCGGGCTCAACACGGTGCTGGAGCAGTGGCTCGGCGACGTGTTGGGCGCTGGGGGCGCTGGCGGTGGCGCACAGGGGAGGTGGTGATGGAAGGGGGGTAATGGGGATTAGGTTTTTTTTTATTTTTATTACTATTATTTTTATGTTTGGCTTTGGTTTGGGTCTTTTTGTTTGTTTATTTCGGGGGGGCTAGATATTTATTTTTCTTCTTTGTGTTTGGACACGGGGGGGGGGGGGGACATGACTGATGATGCATGATGCGGGCTGTAATTACACACTACACACTAAGACCGACCTCTCCGTCCGAATCCGTAATACCTTCGAACTCTCAATAGCCATGCAGTTTCCGTGGGTAATGATCGGAACGCCACAATCCAGACGTGTGGTAGAAGCATGTTCACGCAGCGCTAGACTGTTCCTGTCGCCGCCCGCCTTTCCCCGGTGGCAGACATGCACCGTCACTCGGTGTGTAACCCTAACCCTGGTTCTCGCCCCACCCCCTGTACTGTAGTAGAGGGGCTAGAGTTGTGTGGGGGATGGATTTATTTGGTAAGGGTGTAGCAATATTTGTTTGTAAAGCCACAGAAAGTTTACCTTTTCTGGCCATGGGGGGAAGGTGTTTTACTGGCGGGTAGCTAGGGGGGTCGTGGCTGCGGATTGCGGTGGTGGTTGTAGCCCACCCTCTGGGGTTGCGGGGCGTGGAACGGAATATCACGGAGTATTGGGTACGGCGCGCAGCAGGTGATCACCACACGGCAAGCTAATGGAATGGTCTTGGCCTGCTCCTTGTAGATACACATGTTTTGGAGAAGCAAGGCTAGCTATGCTCAACACGCCTGGCTTTATGGGGATATAGTAATTTGTTTTGGTCTTTATGGTGCGGTGGGGAGTCTTAGAGTGGGCGCTTCTGGGCTCTGGGCACTAGATGTTGGGAGGGCTTTGCTTGGGGGCGGGGGCGCGGTGGTTGACTCATTGCTGTCGGGGGGCGGGGCGGTGAGTCGGTGGTTGGGGGGTGTGGGTGTGGTGGAAAGATAGAGAGCTAAAATCGTACCACTGTTAGTAAAAAGAGGTTAGGAAAGATTGGTGCTTTGGTAAGTATCAAGGAGGGGGGTTAGATATATAATCTTCATAGAAGATATGCAGAGGCCCGAATCTTACCACCATAGAGAGTCTAAAGCCGAGAACACCAGGTTTTGGAAACGAGGAGATTTGGAGCTAGAAGAATACGAGATCCTGTAGTTCCTTTTGGGGGGAGGTAGGTTAATGACAATAGCAAGTCGTTCAATTCTTAGACCTTCTCTTCGGCCGGCGGTCGATGATGGTGGATAAAGCAGAGTGCCATGGTAATGGTGGTAGGAAGGTAGAATCGAATAGCATTGTCACCACACATACGTACATATATACCTCCCAGCCACACTTCCTTGATATCAGTCTTGTAGGAGGATGAGTCAGGAAGGCGGTGCTAGGCACGCGTCGTACGCTACATGGCTCAGGTAGTATTGATGTCTAGATCCCTTGTGGATAAGCATTATTAACTGGGGCTAAGGTTGGATCTTGCCATGCCTCATCTGTGTGCAGCCCCATCACTTCGTTCCCACTTCGGTCTCCCAACCTGTAGATGAGTATTTTCTCAATGTCGTCAGCCCCCAGCAGGCAACGCAGGTATCGATACCATATATCGGGATTAATTTGACAGACACGCTCGTCGAGGTAGCACCATTAATGTATAATGATAGCCATGCAAATTAGGTGTTGTTGGTAATTTTATTAATTGTGTGGGAGTCCTATATATAGTCGATGTCACCCTCAAGACAAAATCTCTCCAAGACCCCCCATTGTCTACGCGGCCCGGATATCACTCATCCGTCTGCTCCCGCACCTTATTCTTTCTTTTACGTCTTATCAATCCCCAGGCTATCTTGTAATTGTGAGAGATTTAAAGATATGGGAGGTGGGGATAGTTGATTTGCTCAAAATGTTAGGACAGATATCCGCGGGCAAGGTTCTTCAACCGTGGTGGTAGTGACAGTAGTACTCGCCTATTATCAAAATATTCGAAATTTTCCTCTAGCAAGTCAAGGTCTAAACGATAGGCATAGTTATAAGCAAGTATTTGGCTAGACGACGTCGCCATGAACCTCCTGAGAAAAACTAGCGGTGGGGTTTATATATGTATTTATACTTTACTATGTAGATTGTATGTGTGGGGCTAGCGGTACGAGATTTTGAGCACCTTTATCGACTACGAGGTTACTACGACTAGCTTCAAATTTGCAAAAGCGGAGTTCGTATACGTCGTGTTTTGTAGGACTTGACAAAATGTGAGTTACAGGAGACTCTTTAAATAAATATTGTTTACACCCACCGACAAATTATATAAATTATCTCCGTTACGTATCACATTATTTACATCCTTCATTTTATACCTATATCTTCTACCCCGGCACATTCGATAAAGGGAGTACTCAGTATAACGCTCGACCCCTTCTAGTAGAACGGGGCGAGGGAAGAGGATCGACTTGGGATACGCTCGGGATTTCGGGGATGTATTACAACGAGGAGAGGAGCAGGATTAGATCTATAGGAAAGATGCCAGGTATTAGTAGTATCTCAGAAACTGAAGAAGACGTCCTGTGAACAGAACCGAACAAGAGCAAAGATAAGATGGCAG
The DNA here is from genome assembly GCA_024713925.1 of Morchella sp. 2016-103. Classification (NCBI taxonomy): domain Eukaryota; kingdom Fungi; phylum Ascomycota; class Pezizomycetes; order Pezizales; family Morchellaceae; genus Morchella; species Morchella sp. 2016-103. Next base: position 62,028 of record JAMGZF010000017.1, on the reverse strand, counting down.
GATCTGTTCGTAGCGAGACGTAAGATTGTAGAAACCAGGACCAGAGACAGGGAGTTGGTAGGGGCTTTGACAATGAGGTATCAGTAAGCGGGTGCTAGTAAGTGGGCGTATTACCGCGGGTGCATCCCCGTCAGCCTCTACTACAGCCTGGATACGCTCAGGCATGCTATCTACAAACCTTTGAAGATCCTCTACCAATCTCATCCTCCGAAGAGGGCTCTTAATCTGACGTGTTCCTACAATAGGTGTGATAGTAATCTCCAAATGCCGGATTAATTTGGCACTGTTGACTAATTCACGATCCTTGATGACTCTAACAGAAAGGATCCGGGGTCAAAATGGATACAGGTCATGGCGTAACGGGTCTGAGTTTGCGGACAGTTCAGTTCAGTTTGGTATTGTAGTAGCGTATACAACGTACGTACAGACTATCTTTGGAATTTTAAGAGTGGTGATTTATGTATCAGCTTAGATTGGCGGTATAGTAAATAGGATAGAAACTACTTGTGGGTTATTAGTGTTAGAGATGGGGGATATGTACATGTTGCGGAGCAGTTCAGGAAAATCAAAATATTATATCAAGAAGCTTCCTACAAGTATTCGATCTATCATAAATAATTTGTATGTTATATATATGATAGCGCATACACCCAAGTAAAACCCCCAAATAGTAATGGAAACTCAATTAGGTATAATACATCAACAAAAAATAGGTCTCCCTATGACGAAACACCCTCCGCTTAGATGGAGATATCCAAAATCTCTATCTGGGTCATGCGCCTCAAAATTTAAAGAATTGTATTTGACTTATCTAGGCTTATCTAAACTTCAAATCTAACCTTATTCCAATAGTGACTGCTTGTCTAGAATGTATATTGTATATTGTATATATAGAATCTAATCTGTCGGAATGATAACATAATATTCTGTAACTAGCCGGGAGAGGTTCGTGATCTAGATTCCACTGCTACACTGTAATACGCTACACTGTAATATATATGTACTCGATGTTGGCACCCCGGCGGCATACTAGTAGCTTGGTGTGTGGTGTACTGTGGCCATAAGGCCGAGAGACCACGTGCACCTATGCCCGACAGCCGTAAACTATTATAAGCCCTTAAGGCTCGATAAATAAAACATCATCTGAGACCTCAATTAAAAAGTGTGCAAATCGGCACAACATCCGCCATGATGACTTTACATGATAACTTTACTAACTATTAGTGAAAAGAAAAAAAACGGTTCAGAAGACGGACCAAACCCATGTCACCTAGTAGCAACTTAATCTACATACTACCATATCAGCCACAAACTGAGATTTAGATATATATCAGCAAGATTTCACCTGTTTCCTGAGGCTTTCTGGGCCTGGAGATTCAGGATACCGTCAGAGGGATCAAGAGACATCAGCAAACTACTACTTGTGTATTCAGTCTTCCAACAGTCTCCCGGGTCTTCTAAGAGTCTCTTGAGGTTCCTGATGATTTTTTGAATCTCCTGAGGGTTAGGAGACATCAGGAGACAAATGAAGTCTTGCTGATGGACTCCAGTCACAAATAGTAAAGCTTGTTGATGTATATCATGTTCAAGCCTCTTCGAAGTGAGCAATGAATCTGAAATGCATCGTTTGATGCATTTCCTTATGTGATAGACATCAGCAAACTACTACTTGTGTATGCAGTCTCCCAACAGTCTCCCGGGTCTCCTGAGAGTCTCCTGAGGCTCCTGGATATTTTTTGAGTCTCCTGAGGCTCAGGAGACCCCAGGAGACAAATGAAGTCTTGCTGATGGAGACTGAAATGACCCTACTATAACACGGTGACAAGAAATAAGCAAATAATTGGATTGGCTTGAATTTGAGTCTTGTGAATTGACTTAGCGTAATATTGCAAGGCCAAACTCAAGTTTTATTGACTTGGCCTAGGGCGCTAATGTCACATTCATTATTTTACTGCCGAATGAAACACATGCTGAATGCAAAACTAACCGTTTTAGTGGCTAAGCTCAAGTTTTTGATTGTTTATATTCAAAATTTAGTGGGATAAAGATAGAACGAGAAAGGATAGTAAATATGAATAGCATTTTATAAAGTCAAAAATAAACTAATTATATAAATAAGTTCACAAAAAATGATAAATAAACTAATGAAATAAAGATTTTTTTTACAGAACAATTTGTATCAATAAACTAGTGTACTGATTTATTAACTATCAGATGTAAAAGATGATTGAATTCAATAAGAGTTGTTTTGGAATTCTTACCAATAATAGTTGATTATGATATAAGTGGTTCAATCTTAAAGGTTATGTCATTAGAACTTTCTTTCCGAAAATTATCGAGGCAACAGCATAGTCCCTATATATGGAGCATTTTTTAAATAGTAAATCAATATAATAAAAAGAATAAGCATATAATAAAATACTGAAGACTTTGTTAAAAAATAAAAAAAATAAAAAAAATTACTCATTTTGATTACAAATTATTACTAATTCCCGTTATTATTTTGGTACATGAGAATCATCAGCAAGATTTCACCTATCTCTTGAGATTTTCTGAGTCTCAGGAGACTCGGAAAACTCCCATCACAAATGGTAAAGCTTGCCGATGTATTGCTAATATATATAGCGGGAGTTTGTAGTTATTACTAATATATATAATATAAACTCTAGAATCATTTCCCAATTTGTAAATGAGAAAAATATATAATAAAATTTTTACTCATCTTGGTAAAATATCATCTCATAGCTTTTGTTTTACGCAATAATAATAAGGTTAGCATCTTTCTTTAGTATGTTCTAACCGGATCTCAATTAAAACTAATCTCAAATGAGTCAAAGCGAAGATTGTGTAACAAAATCATATTCTTTGCAAGGATACCCTTGTATCATAATTCTGTTATGACTCAACGATTTGACGATCTTACTAAAACCGAGCAATAGTGGTTGCCTGAAAACATAATATAGCCTGTTATAAAAATACGCTCAATCCCCCCGCTCTGAATTTTTCATACAACACAATCCTGTATCCACACTTTTCCGCAATTGAATTCTCTAGAAAATATAATTGCAATTTCCGCTCCTAAAAGAAACCGCAAATATCTATATATCTACAAGTATTTTTCGAACAAAAATACTATGACTTCCTCAACACCATCTCCTTCAATCTCAATCAATCAACCTTCCATCATTGAAATCCTTTCCCTACTTGCCGCATATTTTTCGCTCCTTATTGCAATCATGACCTACATTGAAACATATAAACATTACCACCGGTCTCAAAATGTTTGTTGATCCCCTTTTAAACACTGAATTTATACTTCAATGCTAACTGTTTTTAGGCTCCTTCCACTATCAATAATCACTATCAAACACAAATCAACTTTATTGCCAATGGAAACCCAACCAATGGAGAAGTTAATACACCAAACAATTCAATAACTGATATGGTTTAATTTTATTCTACTTATCTATGCCTCCTTTGTATTTTCTTTTACCAATTCTTCCACCTGATATGAGGGCCGGATAGGTCTCGCTATTTCATTTTATACTATTACTATTTTGTTTGCCTGAAGCTAGGGAAAAGGGGGGTTTCCGCTCAATTATTATTGTTTGACCGTTTATTTTGTAGGCGAGGATTTTGTACGAAAAGGTGAAATGTATCAACTAGGAGGGAATCACTTAAACATTTGCGATGATAACCAATCGAGAATCTTGTAGAGGTCTAGTCCGAGCCGAGCCGAGCGAGCGCTGCACCCAACGAGCGCTCGCCGAAAATGTAAATACATGTAGGGTAACATTGCTTGGGGGCATGTCGAAAACGCCCGCTGCGCCGTCTTGTCCCCTCGATCCCCATAGCGTGGCTAGTACCAAGCTTTCCAATTCGCACCATCCGACCCACGGCCAGGGGTTTAGCAACTATGGCACCAACTATACCTCTCAACCAGAAGCACTACAGTACCTATTGATTCTTCATCGCACCCCCTGCCCCCTCCTGCACCCCTCCATCCCGGTACCACACCCCGCCCCGGAAGATGCAGCCGTGCCCTTCGGGTGGAATCTTGGCGAGTCGCGAAGGCTGGTCTTCGGAGTATTTGGAACCGGCGGGGGGCCCCCGGGAGGGGGGGGGGGGGGAAGGAGAACATTGGGATCGTAATAATAGGAGTTAAGGGGGATTAATGGGTAGGAGAATTGGAAGCGAGATTTCAGGGCTCAACTAATTCGTTAGAGGTAGAGTTGAGCTAATTGTAAGCTTAGTTGGTATGGAGAATATTCGAATAATCCGTCCGAGCACAGACTTAGTTAACGGTGTAAATCAGAATCAGAATCAGAAGGCCGTAAAGGCACAGAGGATAAAAAGCTCAATATTATCGTTATACTTAGCCACTTCAATAACCTCAGCAGCCCCTGAGGAAAAACCAAGGCTTTCTCTTCGTGTAAACATCATCAATACCGAAACAGTGATAATTCCCCACAAACGCCACTGATCATCCCCCCCTGCACTTCCCCCGCAGTCTCGGAACACGGCAAGCAGTGCCGGGCAGGTTCAATTGGCACCGAGGGATCCGGGATCGAATTGTAGTTGTTCCTGCAGATATTACCGTTCGTAACCTTGGTACTAACCGCACTATACTAGTAACTACCCTTCTTGGCTGTTGAGAATATATCACACTGCCCCCCAGGATCATACCTTGCAATATATCGACAGCCCTTCATCAACCCCAGACAATCATATTCACCCCCCACAACCACTACCACAACTTCGCCATCATGTCGTCCGAGCTGATCGCGATGAACAGCAGGGGAAATTCGAAGGTGTATAAGAGCACCTTGAAACCCCCTTCCCCTTCAGAACTCCGACTTGACTACCTAACTTCCCCATCGATTGCATCCTACCAACATCTGCGCTAACACAGCGCCCATTCATTCTTTCAACATGCTTCTTAAATCGCTCTTTGGCGCTGCGGCGCTCTTCTGCTCCTCTGCTCTTGCTGCCTTTGGCGTTACCGACTCTGGAACTCAGCTCACGGTTGACACCAACGGAGGTCTTGTCTTCAAGGTCAACAAGAGTACTGGTGATATCATCTCTCTGGTCTACAATGGCGTCGAGTGCCAGGACTCATCCAAGTTTTCACACATTAGCTCTGGACTTGGAAGTGACAATGTTGTGGCTACAACTTCGGGGAACTACATAAAGATAACTGTCACCACTGACACGTTGATCCACTACTATATTGCTAAGGTATGTCTTTCCAAGATTCTTCTATAGGCTTAGAACTAACCCCCTTCAGTCTGGCGACCCAATTGTCTACATGGCAACCTATATTACCGCTGAACCTACTGTGGGTGAGCTACGCTTTATCGCCCGTCTCAAGAAGAGCGCCCTCCCCAACGGTGTCACTGCCTCTGATGTCGAGGGCGGAACCGCCATCGAAGGCTCTGATGTCTTCCTTGTCAATGGCCAGACCCGCTCCAAGTTTTACTCCAGCAAGCGCTTCATCGAGGACCAAGTCCACTGCGTTACCGGCTCTAGCATTGCCGCCTGCATGGTCATCCCTGGCTACTCATATGAGAGCTCCTCCGGCGGCCCATTCTTCCGTGACATTGACAATCAGGGATCAGCCCAACAAGAACTCTACTTCTACATGAACTCCGGCCACGTCCAGACCGAGGCCTACCGCATGGGTCTGCACGGTCCATACGGTCTCGTCTTCACAACTGGTAGCACCGCGTCCTCAACCCTCGACTTCAGCTTCTTCTCATCCCTCTCCATCACCGGTTTCGTCGCCGCCAGCGGCCGCGGCTACGTCTCTGGTACCGTCTCGGGCGTCACCTCCGACGGTGTTGTCCACTGGAAAAACTCTGCCGCTCAATACTGGGTCGCCAGCACTGGGTCCTTCACCTCCCCTGCCATGAAGCCAGGTACCTATGACATGATCCTCTACAGCGGCGAGTACCAGGTTGCGTCCACCACCGTCACCGTCACAGCTGGATCAACAACCAGCAAGTCCATCACCGCCACTGCAGGCACCGCGTCCGTCGTCTTCCGCATCGGTGCTGTCGACGGCCGCCCAACGGGCTTCAAGAATGCCGCGAACCAGCTGGTCATGCACCCATCGGACTCTCGTATGTCCTCTTGGTCGCCCGTTACCTTTGCGTGGGGGACTAGCACAACTGCCGACTTCCCAATGGCACAGATCAAAACCGTTAACGACCCCACTACTATTACGGTGACTTTGACTGCTGCTCAGGCCGCCGCTGCTAGAACACTCAAGATCTACACCACCCTTTCCTTCGCCGGTGGTAGGCCCAGTGTAGTCTTCAATAGTTACACCGCTACCACCCCCGCGGCACCAACAAAGATTGACAGTAGAGGGTTCACGAGAGGTGCGTACAGGGGTTACGGGGAGGTATATTCGTTCCCGATTGCGGCATCGAACTTGATTGCTGGTGTCAACACGATCCAGATTAGCTGTGCTAGTGGGAGCTCGGGAGACACATACTTGAACCCTAACTTTATCTATGACTCGATAGAGTTCTTTTAGATGGATGTATAAGCGTGTATTAGTAGGAGTAGTTGAGAGGTTTAGTTGCATAGTAATTTACAAATCTTTTTAGTACAAAAATTCGGTGTGGTTGTGTGAATCGCAAGTTGTGTCTGCAACCGAACCCTAACCCACATGGCTACGCTGTTAAGTCAATTTGCATGCTGGGGTTTTGCCTAGATCCATTCCCTCCAAACTATGCTATCATTCGATGTCCCAAATAATAGCCAATACCAGTCGCCAGAAGCTACGAAATGAACATTGGGATATAGAAGTCACTTTCGGAAGTGTCGTGATTAGTATTTTGGTAGCGGTAGGCCCAGATTCTTGGCAGTTCAGTTCGGAACACCGGCGAGGCTGGGTTAAGGGGAGGGGAAGTGCAAGTACCTACATGCTAGGGTGGCGGTCCACGAAGTCGTCCATAGCTGCCAACTGAAGCTAGTATTGCTACGACCCCAGATATTTCTCACAAAGCTTCATTTGCTATATATACATTTAGTAGAACGGCCAGGTTTCAATACTGAAATTATCAAAGCCTAGCTGATTTTCCACACTTCACTCTCGATAGAGTTTAGAGCGAATATAATAGTGTCAGTAAAATATTCCCTACAAGGCTACCACCTGGTTGTGTATTTTTGAAAATGGCGAGTTGTTTCATAATTAACGCCACGAAAAATGTAACCCACCCGTCAACAGTTGATAGGCGCCACAGCAGTGAGGACATACGCGCGTCTACCAATTGGGAACTGGTACTACTCGATCTACATTCACACCAATGCAATGCACTTTCACGTTTCGCACTTCTGCAGCTGCCTAGCAAGCTGATCTGGCACGTTACACAATCGTCACCCAAGGCTTCAGCCGACTGATATAATGCCAGTAACCCCTACAAATTTAAACTCCGAGCTTTCAACACACCTCTTCAATCAGAAAGTTCGGCTTTGAGATCTAGAAACCATAATGGAAAAACCCATTACACCGCCCTTCAGTCAGACTTATGTTGAGCAAAGTCCCCGGGACACGCACCGAACTGATCATGAGAACGCGAACGCCAACCACAACCTAACCCCTGTCCCTTGTAAGTATCTCCCCACCCCCCCACCCCCTTTTTTTTTCCAATTTATCTGGTGACCATTGACTAACATCTGTTATAGCACCCAAGCCCGAGCATAAACCTCGACAATGGCATTGGATTAAAGACTCACATTGGGTGAACAGGGACTCCCCACGTGCACTTGGCTGTCGTCAAGGCGACAGTCGTTATCTGAAGCATGATGCCGAGCATGTCAGGGACGACCTCAGTCAGCAAAGGATAAACGATATACATATTCATCTGTGGTGGGTCGGTCGCCAAGGGAACATACGACCTTTGCATCACCAGAAGGCCATGTTTCGGGATATCGTCGTTACCGAAAGACCGTATTTACACATGGTGTGGTTCGAGAGTAATATCTTTCTCAAGCCCCTCCCAGAGTATCTCCTTGATAAGAATTTCTTTGAGAGAATCATATGCGCCGACAAAGTACCTTGTGCTCCTCCGACCGTTAGCACATGCTCCCACGGACAGAAGTGCGCAGACAGAGACCTTTATAGATTGGCCTGCGGTTTTCTGTACAGCTATTCAAAACTAATTGTGCACAAGAGTGATCACAAAATTGCGATTGATGAGGGGTTATTGCCGGATTATATGACTTGGGAAAGGTGGTGTGAGTTTGCGAATGAGATACAGGATTCTGTGGACTTTCGAAAGATTAATAGGAGGTATCGATACGGGGAATTAAGACTCACGAGGTTGAACCATGTTTACAGGTTCTGTAGGGGAGAAGTGAGAGGGTTTTATAGTTTGGATAGAGGGTACAACAGCTTCTTCAGGCGGAACTTTGGGTGGCTGGTGGGGTTGTTTGCCTTCTTGACGATCATCTTGACCGCCATGCAGGTTGTGCTGGCGACCGATACGGGTAAGGCCGCAGGACAAGGACTGTTTGAAGAAGTCAGTTACGTATTTGGGGTAGTCTCTATAGTGATACCGGTTGTGGGGACTGGGGCGGGCTTGGCGTTATTTTTTATTTTATTCTGGTGGAATGTCGTGCACACTTTGATCCATAGAAAGAAGATACAAACTACAAGAAAGGCGGAAGAGGGTGACTTGGAGAAAGCGGCAAGGGAGTAATTCTTACCCCTTTCCTTGGGCTATTGCATATTGAGGAGTTGGATATTTATTTCATTTTAAAAGTTTGGTCAATTTTGGGTACCTTAAAGTTATAATACGAAACTTGTATATTTGGACCTGTCAGGATTATTAAACGATTAATTGTTGTCTGTCAAGGCAGAATTACGGAGCGTCTGCAGGCCAGCCAGGCCCGCCACCTCCATCGGTAAAGACTAGTGAAATGTAGATATTCTGATTTTATTTGGGCAAAATCCTCGCAAGATTATATCTTGATTAAGTCCTTGTAGACCTGGAGATTCCTTTTCGGGAGCCACTCTAAACCTTATCCTCTTAGAGCTTTAAGCTAAGAACTGGAGCAACCCACTCATGTCCACGAGGACTGGCTAATTTGAATACTTATGTATATGGTGCCGCGCTCCTTAAAGCGACACAAACTGCATCCCTTATAACTTTTAACCAGACAAGATATCAAAATCCACGAGGCCAAATTGTAGGTATAGGTACGATAAAGATTTTTGCTTCATAGATTTTTGATATCTCGCCTTGTTGAAAAGTTATATAACCAATGTAATTTTGATACTTTTGCATGTGAAAAGCGCCAAGACTTAGCGAAGTGGTACCAGCCATATAATGGCTGGAATATAAGTCTCTTATTGGTTCAATAGCAACGGGAGTGGCCCAGCTTGGTGACAGAGGGTGCTTCATTGGTCTGTCAATGCTGATCGACCCCTAATAATAGGGGAATCAAATTTGTATTGAAGATCTATTATTTGATAAGGGAGATAACGGGATCTGTTAGTAAAGCCACACAAAATTTTCTTCTTCTGGGGTCAGCATTTTACTGAGAGCTAAGGGGATACGCGCCGTCAAGGATATTCACGTGACTCACACTGTGGGGTTTTATTGGAGGATATCGTGATGAACCTTTGGAGAGAGCGGTCAGGTGAAAATCCTTGGCAAAGACGGACGAGTACTGGCACTTCTTCGGAGATTAAGGTATTCGACCATTTGAAATACCGAAAGCCCTTACCGAGTACCCTGAACCACCCGTGATAGCATGGCTACACACAGCGTTTCTCTGATCACACCAACCTCATGTAGAAGTAGATAGCTCAAGTACATGTATGTATGTAGTCGATGCCGATCCTTATTTCTTGCCGATCCTTTTTTTTGCGACAAGGGGCTGGCTTAAACTCAGGTACCAATTGCAAAAGACATGGAATCATACTGTAACAAAGGTCAATCATGCTACATCCGGCACGCTATCCTCAACCCATCCTTTTTCGTCTATTTGCAATTTGGCTTAAACTCTCTATTGAGAAGGCCAGCAGTAATTCTATGTGACGATGAGTAAGTATAGATGATAGATGAGAGATCGGAGGGGGTAGGGCGATGTGCATGTGAAAGCACAACACCTCCCATTATACCATATTACATATACTTTGCAGCAGGAGTTTACATAATGGTCGATCGTCACCGCGACTCACAACACCAAACCTCTGCGCCCAAGCCCCAGTACGGATCATACACCTCTCTTAGATTTAAATCACACAAGATACCGTGCCCAATCAAGTTATGCTAGGATTTTAAAGCCCATTCAAAGAAAGTTTTTAATCCAATTGGAAGGCCGGATTTAGTTGACACCGTGATCAGTTGAATCGAACTGACTAAGGTATAAATTATAAAGTAGGCTAGCATATATATAGCTAGCACAGAGTTTTTAAAGAGAAAACTATAGACTTCGGATTAAACAAATGCCTATTAAGCCCCAATCCAATAGAGCTAAATCGCAACTTTTAGCCGTCTTGACCAATAGGTAAGTGGTATTCCAACCCAGCCCGATTCGTTATTCCTGAGATCCTGTGGTACACACTATGGCGATCGAGCGGTCCGTCCACGGAATCTTTCGGTCTCTTCAACGACACCTAGGAGGCATAGCTAACTTACAATTAAGCGCCGCGACTGCATCACGAGTTGTTAAGCCCGCCGGTGTTTACGCTGTTTCGTTTCGTTTCGTTTAAGACTCCCACTGATCTTGGATTCTGCCGACTCAGTTTCGCTGTTTGGTTTAATTTCGCAAAAATGTGCCAGTATGTTTAGTCTGCTGCACCGGCTGGGTTCTTTAGTGTTGCGCAAGCCTCTGCTCAAGTCGCAGGAGCCGGAAGCTGAAGCCAAAGATAATTACAACATGCACCTGCTAATAAAAAACTAAATACCACTTTACCTACTCGGGTGAAAACTGCGCAGTGGAGCCTGGAAGATGTTGGCCTTCTGCTGGAACAGTAGGGCCACAATATATCTCACTATGAGAATATCAAAAGAAAACTGTGTTTGTACATTTTGAGTACAAAACCATATTCCTTGAGGAAGACCTGCGCTTTTCCCCCACAACGCATGCGCACACGGCGCACATTTATTTAACCCATATGTTAGTTTCTTAATTAGATGAATATTTGTTTGTTTCCACTGATTACTCACGAGTATTATTTAATTTGTTTTAATGTCATGATTATCCATTAAAATCCGAATCGGTTGCATTAATTCATCATACACTCTATGAGGACTGTGTACGGAGAAGTAGCGATTAATGCTCTAACTGAAATCATGAGTGGTCACTCGGCGACCGGCTGTTTTAAGTGGCAACATCATATGTAATCACTCGATCATCGGTTGATTCATGCGCTATCACTCGACCCATAAGTGATCTCTTCCCTGACCTCCCTATCAACACTTCCCTTATATCAACATTGGTGACTGACATTCCCCCCCAACAACGTTAATGGCCGGAGCGTATATTTGACAACTAGGACCTTTATCGCTCTAGTAGTCGTAAGATAGGCTAACCTAGGGACGAATGCTGGGAATTTTTACCAAAGACTTTCATGAGTATTTAGTGGGGATATAATTGACTTAGGTCCGTAAATTATATATATTGGCCACTGTAATTGCAACTTTAATTACATTGATACAATGAATCTGGAAGTGTTAATAATCTCTGGAGTACCCTTCTTACTTGCTAACCGAGTTTATATTTTAGTACATGCAGGCCTTACTAGTATTTCCCCTCACACCGGATTTTAGCTTAGCGATGGTCTCTATCGGGTCCATTTACGAGTCATCCAAGTCTATCCGTGGATTTGAGGTGTAGGAAATTTACGCGCAAATAGTTTTGGTCGAAGAAAAAAACACCATTAAATACATGTGACCACTCAGCCACATCTGAAAGGTCTTGGCACCCTACTGTGTTGGTCCGATCGTGGCGCATACTCAACTTAAGTGTTGACATGACAGATATGACCGCAATGGCGACATCGTAGTTTTCACTATTTCTCGAGTATAAATCAGAAAGGGCCGCTCGTGGGTTTGGACTGGGACTTGTACAGTCGTTAATTCACGGGGTGGCGGCGGTCCCCCTGTAATTGCGAGCGGGGATTTTAGGCTACACCAGGTTCAATTTGAACAATGTATTTTACCGCCCGTTCGCATATCCATATGAGGGTTATAGCATGCTTACATACGTCCGAATTAACCATTATTTGATATTAATTCTGGTATTTTCTATAAAGTCCTTAAAATGCTATGGTTTCGGTCAGAGTTATATATATTCAGCATTAGTATATGTGATAATGCCTATATAGGGGTTATTTTATTCAGCAAAAAATCTGGATGCGCAGGTAGGCCAGTATTCATGCTTCTTCTGGTATAGGTGAATTTCACAAATCAAACTCTTGATTATTTCTCTATTTAATATGTACATTTACTCTCTACTAGCAACCTTTCCTACCTGCTTACCTGCCTACCTGCCTGTCTGCTATACCTGACTGCAGTACCTACTTGGTTCGCTACTAGATTGGGGGATGGATTCGCTGGATTGGGTGCTGGATTCGCTGGATTCGCTGGATTGAGCCCTGAATTCGCTAGATTCGTTGCCTAATTCACCGATTAGCTTATGTTTGGATGATGACGATGATTTAGTAGGACTGGGGTACTAAGAAGGAGACTATCATCATGGCACGGTATCCATGAAGTGGGGGTGGGGTGCAGATGACGTGATGAAGCTGTGGAGATAGAGGTGTAGGGATGAAGCCGTAGAGATGAAGCCGTAAAGATGATGATGATGGTGTAGAGATGATGGTGTAGAGGTGGAGGTGTAGTAGGAGGTGTATAGACAGAAGGCATGTTTGATATCTGCTAAGTCCTAACCCTAACCCTCAAAAGCTTACGGATTTCCCTAATGCCTATTTTTACATACATGCCTCTATCCAAAAGACTATTAATTGAGCCCTATTCGTCCCTAATTATGTGTCAAATATCAGTATAATCTCTAAACTAGGCTCAATTAAGCCCTATTTTGATAAAAGGGTTATGGCAGGCTTTTTTAGGCTCCGGGGCATGAAACCGGCCTTGTTTGGATATGCGGATGGGCGATACAGTAGGTTGTAGACACCACCAAGCAGCTCAGGGTCCGCCTTCAGGCCGTGAACGGGTTTTTTTTGGGTGTGGCTGAAATAGCGGGGGGCTGCTGCGGTGGGCCGGCCCGTGCCGCCAGTGTCTAACTCAAAATGTATACTTGGCATTTCTGGTAAAAGGAAATACATGTATATATGTAGTCTCCGTAAAAACAACGGGAGCGAAGTAATCCCACAAGAATTATGGTACTACATGTAACTACTATCTTGACGGGGATGAGAGAATAAACTAATAGCATTTTCAGCTGTTGACAGTGTTTTGAACACAAAATCCGGGTGCCATGATGCATTCCTTATATCCTTATATACATGTATGTTGGGAGTCGACTATATATAGCATGACCAAATCTAACTTAACATGTAGACCTAGCTTGGAGTGTGTTTACACAAAGAGGAACTTGAACATGTACTTATGTCCAATTTTAATATTCAACTCTATTCAAGACGCATGTGCTGGGCTTGACAACGCCTCTCGAGTACAAAGTCTTGATGAGTGGGTTTCTTGGTCCATGCTCACTATAAAAGCCTTTTAGGGGCCGGTGGGGCTTTCTACCGCACTTATCTCAGAGTATTCTATACCCACTTTTAGGTCACACATTGCGCCATTATGTACCTTACTTAGATATAGTCTTGTTCCATGCCCATCGAGTAGACTGAGAGAAGTGGAAATCAATTAAAAAAAGGTTCAAGCTTCGCTTTTGGGTCCTCTCTCTAGCTGTAGTATTTGAGTGTAACTCAATGGTCACATCCTGCTACCAACAGGAGTACACAATACCACAGCACCACACCAACCATGCCACTACGCCGCTATCCCGCATCTATGAGTTGCATCAGAGTTATTGCGTCACGGCACATTGATATTGCAGCTCTTCTTGTTTGGAAAAGGTCTCATAATGATCCTACTTTTCCCTGCCACCCATGGATCCACTTGTCGACATTTTAATGAAGTATCAATCAATCAATCAATGAATCCACTTGTTAATCACATTGTATCACTCGCGCCAAGTAATCTCCACCTCTGTATTGAAGGCAAGCGGCAACGCTCCTGACTGAACTACATATGCCCTCTAATGGTCTACCTTTGAGCGGAAACATCTGATAATATGTAGAATCGCCCTTGAATAAACGCCCGCTAGTGTAACGTTCCATTGTCGAAACTAGTTGATGGTTAAACTAAATTTACCCATTTGAATTCGTGGAATTTTTTGGTTACCGCTTGGCATGGTCATGGTCATGACGGGAATATATAATTTGGTGTATATATCTGTAGTTCTGTCCCAATATATAGTCTGCAATGTGTCTAAGAGTAGTGTCTTAGATACATCTCATTGAGTCATTACCCTAGGTGGCGCGGTGGGCTTATTGATCTAGCTATTGCCTTATAGTTAAATAAGGCCGCGTCCTATTCAAAGTCCTAATTAAATGCGGAAAGTGCTATATGTAGAGGTGGGAGTGAGAGTCTGTGAATCAAGTGGTCTCCCAAGGAGCAGGCTTATATACTACTGGCGGGCTTCTACATTCAACAACCACCTCTGGTTTGTCGGCCCTGTTCCTGTCTACTGAGTGTCTACCACAATTCAATCCCATAGTGCCCACTGCTTCATAGAAGAGTTGGTCCGATACCACAGGTTCGTAAAGGTCGGAAGAAATATTTTCGCTGCGCATTAATTAACTGGACTTGAACGCGTACGGAAGAGGAGACACGGCGCATATCATGGAAACTTTTATTTTCTACCTGCCATGAAATGCCTCTCTCTTTTGTTAGAAATGAAACGAAATCTGCCTCAATCCCTCTATAGAGAAAGAACTAGATGGCACTAATTCTGTGGTGGTCGTATGAGGAAAGACAGCCGTTTCTATCTCATCTACTGTATACACAAGTCCAACACTTTTGTATTACAAAGCACAGCCTCAGACCTAATGTAACGCCCCACACACTCAAGAAAGATTAGACCAACATAATTGCAGACCGTAGCACCTGAGGTAGAACTCTGATACTTCCCCATGAGCGCAGCCGCACTTGTCACCCTATCGAAAGCCGGTATCTCTTTGGATTCTGAGTTGATCGCGACGTGATCGAATAGACTGAGCGATGCCGATTGCCAACCATGGGAGGGAGCGGTGAGTAGGTACGTTATCTCTCTACTCGAATCAAACGCGTGCCAGCTCCTGGCAGGGCCGTTACCCACAGACTTGGATAACTTGAGAACCAAGTAGTTCCCAACTAAGCCGTTTGCAGTACATTGAGAACTCTGGGAAATATCGTCTGCGTCTAAGCGTACGCCTATTTGTGACATCAGGGTAAACGGTGCCCATCGGAAAGGCCGTAAGGACAGCTTGGGGCCGCCAAGAAAGATAATATTGTATGGGAGGTGTTTAACTAGTTTGAGGAACATCATCTTTCTGACCTCAGTGTTGACCTTGAGAAGCCGCTTGACGTCTATACCTAAAACCGTTCCCAGCGCGATTGTCTCATCATCACACTTGGTTGTGCTTCTCCAGGCCAAAGCCCGTGCTATATGTCCAAGATTCAGTTTTTGGCCCTCGGGCTCGCGTAGACGGTATATCTCCTTTCCTAGTGCCTCCCAGACCACCCGAACAGTCTCTGGTATTTTAGTTGGAGGGATTCTGAATGGCATCAAGCCGTCGGAAGCTTCAAAGAAGAGTCTTTGTGCCAAAATACTCTCCTGATATGTCCACAGCCTCTGGCACCATGCGGACGTGTAGATTGCTAACAGAAAATCCTCCGCGTCAATTGCCTTCGGAGTCTCTCTGATTGTCCGGTCAATGACCACCACAGCGGTGGCCTCGCGGTATGTTCGATTGAGGGAAATTATCGCATGTTTCCGCCATATGTGTACCTCTGGGATGCACAAAGAATCAATCCACAATGCCGCCCCGGACCCCAAAGCTCCCTCAGCCAAGCCAGACAGGCGCAGTGCCTGACATGTCGGTATTCCCTTTTCGCTAGTACTCCCCAACCCATCGACCCAAACATGCGAGAATGCTACATATGGATTGCTAGGCGAACTTGCAGACACCTCTAAATGGGTTTCAATGCCGTCATGTACTACACGGATGACCGGGATGCCACCTTGTAGAAATATCTGAATCATATCGTCCAAACACGGTACGATGAAGTCACAGGCACAATGCGGGTTGACATGCTCGGTTGCGTATGTGCTGGTGTTCACGTTATTCCTGGAGCATGCATTCTCGGTACAAGAGGTGTGGTAAGGTGAAGGATACACCTTTTGCGTGGAGTCGATCCAATCCATCACAGACTCACAGGTGGTGGCTTCGAGCATGCTAATTATGAATGGGCACCACTGACGAAGGTGGAGGCGGAGTCTTCGCGCTCTAGCGGCTCCTTCAGGGGATTTCCATATGAGTCCAGGATAGGCAGTATCGCATAAACGGAATGTTCGACGTCTTGCGCAGTCAATTGCTTCTGCAAGGCGGTTGATAGCAGGTATTGTTGCGCAGATCATGTCGCTAAATTCGGGATATTTCACTTGGATCTTTCTCGTGATAGGACAGTCCTCAGGCGGCATTTGAAAACGGCTAAGGCGAGCTACCCAGCTGTGTGCTTCAACCAGAGCATCAATAACGCCTCGGTTCCATTGCTTTTGCTTCGAAGGGTCCTTGAGCATTATCCGTGCCTGTGTGTCCCAAGTGCGAAAATAGATTCCAAGGCGCAAGCTAAACAACTTAGGTGTTGAACGTGTGTTTTCTATTATAAAGTTTTTCAGGGGGACACGCTTCCGCAAAGCATCTTCGAGGAGCCCAAGGTAGAGCCAGCTTTGAAGGAGAGCTGCCACTGACCCGGAAATTTCATTGCTGCTAAGCCCGTTCAGTGAGGGGTGGGCGGCACCCAAATCACCGAGCCATACGCGATTCATATCCCAGCCCCGTTCTGAAGGATAGTTATGGAAACAGGTAAGAGGGGCAGACTCATGGTGGAAATTTAACCATTCCGTTGTCGGTTCGACTAAACCGAAGTTCTTTCGATCGGCTTTGTCGTGGTAGGATAGGTGCTCCATGGGGGGGGGGGGTGATGTCGGGGAAACTGTTGGCACAGAATTAAGGAAGCGGGGGCGGGGAGACCCTCCTTACATATGATGGCCACTTTCAAACTTGCGGTAAGGTAGCCACACTTTCTGCACCGCCTGTCGGACCTGTGCTACATACATATATACTTGGCGTCAAGGATCATAGAGCGTGGGTGATTCAAGAGAGGTTAGACAGATTATGGGTTGGAGTTTCGTATAGGGGGGTAGGTGCTTATATACGGGTTTGTAACGTTTGCCTTTGGTAGGTTGTTTACTATGTTAGAGGTCCCAGGCCGGGGTTTATCACGTTTCTAGATAATTTGGTCGGTATAAAGGGTTTAATATGAAAAACTGGAACCTCGAGCCTTCTTAATGAACTATATATATATAAGACTGATAATATGGCGCGGTAAATGTGTCAAAAGTAATTCTACCAACGGTAGTAAATTATTTAATCACCGGTGGTGAAAATAATACCGACCTTTATCGTTTTAAATGGATGGAGGCACAGACCTTTTGGCTGAAAGGGGCTATAGAATACCAATATTAGCCTACCGGTGGAGAATTTCACACAGGTATTTCACCACCGGTGGGAAACATTCATAAGTGTTGGCATTAATCTACTAATGAAGTATAGTGCAGCATAAAAACTGGAACTCAATGCTTATGCTGGGACAAGAACCGAAATTCAGTACATATACCACAGTGGTGGTAAATAATTTAGCAAAGGTTGGTAAAATTACTTTTGGCACATTTATGTACGTGCCAGACTAAAGCTCTATCGGGAGGAACTATACGAAATGCTAGTGAATGATGAAGAACTATGATGGAGAGTTACAAGCTAAAGTAGAGGGGAGCTCTTCAATTGCAACGGTCAATACTCACGTATTAATTAAGTCCTGAGAATTCTTGGTAGCAATGGCCTCACAAAATTTCTCAGGGCTTAGTTAACGCGCGGGTACATAGCCGCGATATCAAGCAATAAGGATAACAGCTCGTATCAACAAACTAAAAGGACAAACACAGGTTCAAAGATGACCTTTACTGGATAACCCCAACATATTATGTACCAACAACGGTTATTTATTCATTGAAATGGTTCTTCACATGCAAATCAAAGCATTGAAGAGCATATCTACAGATCGATTTGAATTAATCCATTAGTTATGTTTAGAGTCGATGGTGATCATGCTGGAAGGGACAATAATCCAAAGGTAGAGTCATGCTGGTATGGTTACTAATTGAAAACGTCCAGGAAGTCTTGAATAGTTATGGTTAGTATTCAATACTAAGATAAAGGGCAAACTAAAGAGGAGCAGAAACCTCCGATTGTTGAGATTTTTGAATCGCGCCTGCAACTAAAGATCGTCGCACTGCACAAACCGCAAGATAACGGAAGATACCTACCCAAACTCCCTGTAGCCTTGCCCTGATACTCTCCCCCTTCATCTGTAACAAGTCCCTACATAGGATAGACGACGGAGAGACGACGGAGGGTGCGGGTCCGGGGAAGGAATCAAGGGTGTCTAACATACCCTGACAGCATGTGCCCATAATAAAGCAAGTGGAGTTCAGCCCCCGGTCATGTGACTATCAAAGACCTCTTATGGGACACTGCCGGAATTAAAACCTAGAATGAGCTTATATAAGAAATAGAGACACCGAATGCAAGGCAGAAGGAAAACGAAGTTGAAGAAGGGAAAAAGATACAATGAGGTCGATGAGAAAGCCTTGAGAAGGAAATAAAAGTGAGAGATTGAACTAGTTGAACACTACAGACTGTTTTCTTGCTGTGCTTCGTTTGATTTTGTTAGTTTTATGTTTTTGTTTTTCTCTCTTGGGGGATTTTACTTTTCTCTGCGTCTATCAAGGGCGAGGTACTATTTCGTCATAATCTTCGTCTTCTATGTGCGTATGTATGGAGTATAAATACATATATATATGGATACGGGGTCAACTTCATGGAATATCACTCACCGTTTACTAATCGTTTTGGACAGTTTCGGAATCTGCAAGCTTAAGGCGCACCAACCCAATAGTTAGGTTGGACATGCGGGGTACATGCTAGCTTATTAGATGTGCGTCTTCCACGAGTTGGCGGACAGTCATCGCGGCCGCATTCTCACAACCTGAATTTCCGAGGTCCAAATTCGCCCAAGCCGTAAGTTGTCGCATCCACTATGTTACCTCTTGTTAAAAAATCTAACGTGGCGCCCGCTCGCAAGGCACCCCTTTTTCAAGACACCATTTGGCTCGGTGGAAAGCATGACGGGTATCCTCTCGTGCCCCTGCAAGAGTACATCCAAGTCCAACGGGGAAACGGCGGGCCTCCGACACGTGCCCTCGAGATGGTGGCAGAGACCCAGTGCCACCTGACCTTCGGACTATTGGAAACAGCGCTGGAAATCAAGATAGGGTAGAGCACCATGCTGCGACGCAATGACCGCGGCGAGACCGTAATGACCAGCAAAAGCCTGGGCGAGCTGTTATTTGACTGTCGGCATCGAATTTTGCAGCTTGGGTGCGGAGAGGAATGCAAGCAATAGGCTATTCGGATGCAGACGACACTGAGGCGCGCAAGAGCCCTACTATCGCTGGAGGTTACCCATTCGCCCAGTGCCATGGTTTACCTGTCACAGACCCAGGCCTACCTGGTGGACACAATTTTCTGTCTTATTGCGTCCATTAGAGAGGTATTGACAATAGCATTACATCGGTTTCCTCGAAGCATTCTTCCTCTTGAGGGGATGTGCTGGACGTTCATTAACAATCGTGCTAACGGCATCTGTCTAAGTATGATCTCGAATGGATGGTGTCCATTCATAATTGAAATCATGAGTGACAGCATACGCGTGAGAGGTTACATGAGCACCTGCATACCATATACTCGGGAGACCCCTCGGAACACGAGAAGTGTATAGACGGATCGTGCCTTCGGAACACAATAGATGCCAGTAATTATACTGCCAAACACACCACACTGACATGCGGATGCGAGCACTCCAACCCAGCGTTAGAGAATATCATTGGCTCCCTGTCAAATGGTAAAATTCCAATCATTCCAATCTCGACAACTCCGGACGGCGAGTTCGGAACGATCAGATCCGAAAATAGCTCCTCGCAGGCACCATATGTAGCCATATCCCATGTCTGGGCTGACGGGCTCGGGAGCCTTTGGGCGCCTCTGTGGGTACGGGGGAGTGTGTCGCCACCTGCACGCCCACTAGGCTAGTTTCCGAATACGACGGGCTCATCTTTCCTGAAATACAAACTGATCAGCAGTTGCATTGGTTTTTCCGCAATATCACGAAGGGTCGATTCTACAAAAGTACAGATCTTGCGGGAGATCCCTCGGTCACGGCGTACTCTTTCAATGGTATCCTGGTGCACCAATTGCCGATACCTACGAGCTGACAAAAGTGGCAGTAGTTCTCATAGACGTTTTTGGGAGAGATGGTAAAGACGAAGAGGATCGGGTGGTTTGTGAATTCAAAAAGACATTGGTTCTGATACAGGTAAGTGAGGAGCAGGTGAAAAGGGAAAAACCTGCTAAGGTAGTGCTGGCGAAATCAGAATGGATGAAGTTGGGAGTCACGTGAGCACGAGATGTTATAGGATTTCTATTGATGAGAGAAGCGAGTAATGAAAATATCGTTATATAATGTTGATCATCAGGGTCTGCGAGAATCTTGTGAACCCCACATTAGACCAGTCGACAATCTTTCACAACAGAAATATCCTAGGCACTCTCGGTCAGTATAAGGATCCCGCGGCTATCAGAAGCCGGATTATGTGAATGATTGGTCCATGGTGGGAAAATCGGTGAGGATCTGGCTACTAGAACTTGGAGCTGGTTTTATTTATGCAGAGATCATGTTTGAAAATAGAGCTAGCTTCCCCCCCCCCCCCCATGCAAAGCTGTCCGCCAATCAGATAATGAAAATGTAGGACTGGGTCAATCTGCGCAAGCAAGGTCCGTATTTTACATATCCTTCAATATCTTTCTTGTCACTCGAGTTGAATTTGCGGGCTTTTCACACTGACAGTTTACATTTTATGAACACACCTACTTCCTTAGTGCGCTAAAACCAAATCCTTACTCAAAATCTCGGCTTGCTAATGGGCGACTGCGTATATTCTAACACCTATCTAAAAGCACATGATGAGCAGGTTATCAACCGCTCGAGTCCATTGGATAAGTTAATTAAACCCCGATAGTGAGCTTTTTTGTAGTTTGAATCCTGACGGGGTGTAATGTAGGGTATATTCCAATCGCGATTTTCCTTCCTGGCTTGGGGATTGATTAGGTCCCTACTTAGTAGTGCAGGTTTCCCCAGAACTGGCTGATAAATCCAATATCCGATGTTATGATCGGCCGAGTGTGATTAGAAAGTAAAAGCACCACCTTCTTAGATGTTTGTTGGCCCAGTATTCAAGAGATGGGGCAACTCACAAGGACAAGGTTTGGAAGCCACATTTTAAGAAATAAGCTAGGTTGGGGGCCGGGGGGGGGGAGAAAAAGAAAATGCTATCCAGAGGACCATTGCGATCGACATCTATGATTCGCACCTGGCAGGGAGCATGTGTCACGACATCCAAGCCTTGTTTGAAACCTTATTTGGGGGAAAGTTTGACATTTGAATCTCTGGTTCTACAACATGATTTCTCGTCACCATAGCCAATCCGGATCCTTATCCAACTAGTAGTTCGCCGAATCACTAGGCGGCCAAGGATACTCTACGATACACGCGAAACCCCTCAGCCATCCGACTATCTACGGAGGCTTCATTCTTTCGCACGGCAGATCAAAGACCTCTAGGACCACTCAGCCCCTCCAGGCAGTACCCCCGAAAGGCTCGTTGTCAATTAATACACCACCGCGAGTTCCTAGGCCAGGCAAGCGGCGGGGCGGGGGGTGGTCGATGCCCATATGATCCACGCTGGGGTTAGAGACACCTAGAGTAGGTAGATAGGTACCTACACCGCCTCCGACAATCTCATCAGCCTGGTACAGCTGTGTGCATCGCCGTTCCTACGAAAGCGGTAGCGATAATCCCTGGTGGGCGATACGACGGCATGCACGGACCACGAGATCAATAGGGAATGGTGTTCTGTGGTAGATTTCAAGGAACACGATCCTTCGATGCACGACCAATAGAGATCGACGCACACGATAGAAAAAATTTCCTTCAAGTGTCCACGTGGCAATATCAGAGCTCATACCCACTAAGAGTTACCAGACTAAGGCTGTTCAGTGCCAATGTCCGCAGCTAAGAGTCAGGGTTCTAGATCTGATCACTGTCGTTCGCGGGGTGGTGATGCATACTGGGTATTGACGGACCCCACCAAAGAGAAACAGCCAAGGCCTAGTTTATTTTCGAAATGCCCCTGTCTGTCAACACCCAGTGTCCGTCCATACCCAGTGAGTGACAGTAGCAACGCTTCTCTATGGGAGAGGGATGCTTATCATAACCCACTGTAGAGTACTAAGTTAGTGTTTAGAGCATGGGTTGAACTTCCAACCTCTAAGATGTGAGGATGAGATAATCGGTGGATCATATGTACCTAAAATGTCTTAGTGCCCCTATATATAAGATCAAATATCAATAGATTAGATTGGCATTTTGAACCAAACTGCGGCCGTGACCGGGGCAGTGGGCAGTGAGTGACACCGACACAAGAACGAGGCATGAAAAAAAAATGTTCCGAGTCTATTTTTCTTTTTTCTCGTAAAGGAAGGAGAATAGGACTAACGCAAAATCTCAGTTCGTTCGGACGGTTGCCAAGAGTGGTGTTGGCTGTAAAAGGCTCTGATCTCTTCCTTTAAGTGGTGATATTTTTCAGCTCCTCTGCAAAATTGTCCCGGTATTCCGCCGAATATCTATCGATTGGTAAACTACTATGGACAACTTGTAAATCCTTAATCTACCTACACTGTCCCTGTACCTACATACTCACTTACATGTAGGTACCATGTGTGTGTGGCTTAGATCATCACTCTGCAGTACCGCAGTAATCCGTCTTAGCGGACGATTACTTGTCGTCGAAGTTGCCTTTTACAGCAAGATTAGAGAGGCGTTTGTAAGACAAATGACCAGAACAAGTAACTTCAACGTTAATATGTGTGTCCACTGAGACGAATTAATGCGGTAATACGATATTGGAGAATTAAGGTCTTGGCATTATGCTCAAGCTCCACAATGCAGAAATCATTAACCAACTTCAAGTGGCTCGAAAATTTTGTCACTGAGTAGGTTCTGGAGCCGCCTTGTGCTGCAATATATATCGAGGCTTGGGTTTGGAAAACGGTCCGGCGGCGTAGCGGGGGGGTGCTGGCGGCGTGGACCGTGGGGATGGCTCATGTTTAGCTGTGCCGGCTGTTTAGGATAGGTTTGCCTCTTTGGAGTTACTGGAGAGCAGAAACGTTTTGGTAACTGTTACAGAGAGTAGAACCCTAACCCTGAGCAGATACATCAACGACACTCTAGGACCAGACACACTCTTCGTATATAGGGCTAAGTGGGGGGTACGAGTGATTCTACATGGATTCAGTAGAGAGCTGAGCGGCTAAGAACGGACGGTACCCTTTCATGTAGTCATATCGAGAACTAATACTTTTCCTGCCGAAAGCATTCACCAGGAACGTTGTTTTTCTTTATTATTTTATTATTGCTTTCTGGTTCTCAACTTATAAAGAGTAAGTAAGTAGTCATAACTCCCAAGTTCAATATATTTCCCAGAGCACTTGTAAAGCTAAGATTCTTTTGCAGGTTATATATTATCTTCAATTTTGATTCAACTCATCTACTAAGATCACAAAGTGAAAAACTCCAAGATTCCTAATAATTGCAACTCCTCCAAAAATTCAAAACCAGTCGTGAGGCAGCCAAACAAAACAAAGAAAAGAAGGGAATATAAGTAAGAAAAACCAAGGACTAGAAAACCTCAACACACAGAGATAGGAAAGAATATCTCAATCTAACTCGAGCGAGGGGTGGACGTAAATTAAGCCCGCTTCTTGCTCGACTCGTCTGCCGCCTTTGCCCTCTCCTCTGCCTGCCTCCAATACTCCTCTTCATCGGCCCTCAGGTTACTCCCAGGAAAGAACGTATCGAGGAGCGATCTACCAACATACGGATACTTCTCCTCAGCGTCCATCAGCGTTTTCATAACCTTATCGCCCACAATCGCCTCCTTAAACTCCAAATGGATCCCAAAAGCTCCTGGCGTCCGCGGCGCCGCACAAACAATCACATTCTGTATCATCCCGATGACGCCCACGGCCAACAAGAACCACGGATTCTCCTTCAATCCCGACACGGCGATCAGCAACACGACCCACAGCGCCGCCAGGGTAGCCGACAACACACGTGTCTCGGGCCTATCGACGGCCTTCCCGCCCGCCAGGTCCTCCAGGTCCAACCCGAACTCATTCCCGAGCACCACAAACACGTGGTTCGTCCCATTTCCGGCCGTCAGCGATACAGTCTTTTTCGAGTTCCGCCGACACGACCACTTCTCTGCCTTCCACTGGGGAAGTGCCCCTGACGCAAACGCCAACACGATACCGCAGGCGGTCGTGAGAAGAATCGACCAGTCCCTCCACAGCCCCCAGGGAATCGCCGCAATCCCAAGCTGCACGATCGCGCACAGGATACCCGTGTAGTAGACCCAGTCGTTATGCGGCTTCCCAGCTGTCCTCTCCTTGCTCGGCTCGTAGACTGCTATCGAAAGCGCAACCCTCGGCTTCTGCTCTCTCTTTGGGTCCTCCTCTGGGAGTGTGGTCCGTCGTGTTACCTCTTGGGTGAGGAAACCATCCTCCGCCTTGGCGATTCGGGGGTCACGCCAGAACTCGTAGTCGCGGATGATGCGGCCAAGGATCCACGAGTTGTTTTGTCGATTGTAGCGACTGCGCGAGTTGACGACGAATCCCGGTGCGTCTGGGAAGGGGAGGAGCTTGTTGACCCCGACAGCTGCTAGCAGGGCCGAGACGGCATAGGTGACCCATCCGAAGGAGAAGGCTACGGGGGTTATGGGACTGCCGGAGAGTTGTGCAAGGGCTCGTTGGATCACATCACCACCGACGAGGAGAAGGACCGACATAACATCGCCAGGACGGGCGAACTGCTCACGGAAGGCATCTTGAGGGCGGGGAAGAGTCGAGGGAGGTGTAGTATTGAGGGTTAGTGATGTTGGAGAGGGAGTGTAAAGTGTAGTCATGGCTCTAAGTTCGAGGGTTTGTGATAATGATGGAGGTGGTGGTGGTGGGAGGTACATTTTTGGGGGGGTGGGGGAATCTTCTTATGTTACTGCAATCGCCAACAAGCGTGGGGGGCACGAGACTAGCTGCCAGTGTATGGGTATGGATGGATATGGTATGAAGTCACGATGAGGTGAAGTTAGGGTGGCCTCATGCGGGGCTGAATACAGTACTAGGATGTCACAGAAAATAATGGCAATGATTGGGTGAGATAAACTATAGCTATCGATAAAGAATGAAGATGTGCACTGGCCACAAATGCACTTGAGGTGGTACGTGTAGTCTAGTTGTCTCTCGTATCAAGTCCGCGCCTCCGCGTAGACAGAGAGAGATAGTCACACCCATGATTTAGTTATGATACATATTCTCTCATTACTATGAACATAGTACCGTGTTCGTATTGTGTTCTTTGTATTTAATTGGCATAAGTTTATCAGCTAACAGATCACTGTCGTTACTATACATCCATCACGAGTGATCATGAGGATAAGCGCTTTAAATTAAGAATTGTTTCACAAAATTAACAGTTATCTATATATTTTGTGTCTAACACCTATCTCACGGAATTCGCGAATTTAACAGGACTCAATGTCTGTGAGGTTCGAGTGATTGGCTTGGCAGTACTCAGAAAAGAGGGCTGAAGGGCGGTGCAATTCACGCGATGGAGAGCTACGGGGGTGGGACCTTACATGTATCGGAGTCACAGATCTCTCGCTCATGGGGTTTATTCCTAGTTGAGAGGGCCCGGGGGACAATTTTGCAGAGGAGCTGAAAAATGTCACCACTTAAAGGAAGAGATCAGAGCCTTTTACAGCCAACACCACTCTTGGCAACCGTCCGAACGAACTGAGATTTTGCGATCTATCTGGTTGCCAAATTAAAAGCCACTACTACTAACCTTTGCTTTTTCAGCCAGCTCAATGGTTTTCTCTCGTTGCTTTCTATGCCTTCAGGGGATCACTGTCTAAGCTACGCCTACCTACGGAGCTAACTAGGGTACATGTAGGTAAATACATAGAGTAGAAAACCATACAAATAAAACAGCTGGGTAGCCTTGGATAACATAACCGGCCTGCATGCATCGCCGCGCCGGCTGTCCATGTGGTAACAACACGATAATCCCTCATTTCCGAATCACCATAGGACGTGTATGGACGTCCTCAAACAATTTCTGTAATAGTCTGGCGGTCAACATCATATGATATCCCCCAGGAAAATTGGTCTGCCGAGTCCCTGCGCAGCCACATTCGATTGCAGGGTCTTGGCAACAGGTCGCACGGATTGCAGTGCTAACCCTAATATAAATGGAGGTAGGTAAGGTTGATTTAAAGTTTGGTGGGTGGGATCCTGGACATGAAGCATTCGGTTTGTTACCCCCGAAACAGGCAAATTTAGTGTGGCTTTACTACAGCCGCAGCTCGATATGCCGGATTGCCAAGATTCTAAGGATTTCGTACGGGATAGCAGAAGATCCGGGATAGCAAATTGATTTTGTAGTAAAAAAATAAAAATCCCAGAGGATTTCGTACGGGACAGCAAGGGATCCGGAGTATTAAGAACCGGCATATCGAGTTACGACTATACTACACAACAAATCATGTTATCTCCTCTCTTAATATCAAATGCTAGATCTCCCGTAGAAATTTATTTAGTTCTAGGATAGCGATCATCAACGGATAAACCACTCTTATGCTTATTTCAATGTCTCCATAGGCTGTAGATCTAGACAGTAAGGCTTCCTGTATATCACCACATAATATGTCTCCTTTGTACCATGTCATGTCGGTTCAGATCCCAAGGTGTGTGTCGATTTATGGCAAATGACTTAAGTACTAAAGACGTTGAGGAACGAAGACCTTGCAGTAACCATGACTCAGGCTTGTAAACTATTCGTATCATCTGACTGTTATCCCCTAGCCTATGTTGAGGCTTGTAAATTCGAGGCCCCCACATTTAGCTGGTTCCGGCCCCACCAGGTTTGAGGTTGTTGACAAGGTGCGCAGCTTTTATCAACCTGTATCGAGTGGGTTTTTGGTGGGTCTTGCTATAATTCGATTATTTCAAAACACATAGGGTGTACCAGGTACTCTCCCGCCCTAATAAATAATCAGCGGATTCATTATTTAGTAGAGATATCATCTACTAACGTATCGAATGATGAATAGATATACTTACTTTTAACGCCTGATCGGAAATCAGGCTCATAGGAATATCCGGTCGGGCTTTGAAAGTATGAATTTACGAACGATTATGTGCAATAAAGAGTAACTACCGCATGATCGTTGATCCAACGAGGCTGCGAATGACTCCCTGTACAGCGGTGGGTTATAAGTCATGGGGCGTTTACAGGCAAAATTGTGGCCTGGCCGTCCAATGATTTATTACCCACCGCTGTACCCTAGAGAATTCTCGTAAATACGAAGGAGTTCCCACAAAAATTCAACGGTAAAAAACTTCGTATAAGATCACCGATTTAGGAAAATGGCTATGAAAGTGCTATTGAAAGGGTCATCAGCAAAGCCTCAAGGAATATATCCACAAACCCCACAGAGTGTAATTCTTGAATTCCGCGAATCTTGAACTTGGCAGGTGTAGTCGTTTTCTTTGTGCTATGAAATATTTACATCACGGATCACGTTATAGAAGTATGCAGCATAAATAAATAAATAAATAATGATTACGTTATAGAAGAGGGGGGTTGCAATTTTTCTTTTTCTTTCTTTTACCTTTGCAAATAGCCCTTAACTAATGAATGGGACACAAAATGGATCGCTAAACTCACTAAGAGATGTATTAGAAAATTTACTATCATATGTGTGTGGGAAGCAATAGTTCATTAGATACGTGCTGGAAACATGGCTAGGCTTTGTAAGACTAATCATAAGATTGATACTGATGTATTATATTATATTAGGACGGATTTCATGGGTTGTGGTGAACAAATGCCGGACCTTCTGAAGCGACGCCCAACTGGGGGCTTACCAATCAGGCGCAGCTTCCCCCGCTTCCCACTGGTAATGATCAATTGTTTCCGAACATACTATGCATATAGCCCATGCCATAACACTACTCTACGTCAACAACCAAATCACGAACTGCCGGAGCTATTTATATTAGAGAGCACAGACAGGCGGTGTTTTAAGGTACCAGTGTCGGTGCACTTTGCGGCGGTGGTTTACATAAGTAGCTAGGTGGGTACTATTTGAAGAGCGGCAGACAGGGATTTGGAGGTTAGTCCGCTCCTAACATGATACAGTGCTGATGACCCCCCAGTCTAGCTAGGAACAATGGACCACCTCCCCGTCCCTTCAAACCCTATACATCCCGCTCTCGAGGTCCCTTACATCTGCAATGCCACCTACACATACGATAACCTCGATTTTTCGGGCTACCCGCAACGTGCCGGGGTCGATATTGAGGAGTGGCGGAGAGGCGACTGTAAGGGAAAGTCCCTGGACGAAATTGCACCGTTTCTGCAGGCCTGGCTTTTCTTTGGGATGCTGGTGGAGATCTTTGGTATTGCGGATATCAAAGTTGACATAGCAGACTTCATCGTGCAGCGCAACGGGAAAACCTTCGTCTCAACAGCTAGACTGCATAAATATATGTGGTATTGGGTGGCTAGTGAAGCCCGTCCGGGGTGGCATATGACTTCGGACCATCCGCCGAGAACGGAGGCATGTCTGAAGTTGATCAACTCGGTCGTGAACGACCTGGGCCGGATAAAGCTGGGGTATGGACGGCCATGTTGAATTAAATATGTACCTAGAAAAAGGAGCAGAATTCTGACCTTATCTAGGACTGAATGTGAGGACCACTCGACAGGGAATACTGTTCTACTCTCGATTATAATCGTGGCGGAACAACTGGATAGAGCTAGGCAGGCGGTCTTTTATATTCCGCAGATACAGAATTTTAAGTGGGAGCTGAGCGAGTTTGGAAGGTCGCTTTTGACCAACGCGGGCTGGTGTCTGGGCGAGATATATATGCTCAATATTGATCTGGTCTCCGTTCTCTTTTATATCAGCTCATTTGATCGCCATATATTAAAGAAGGATCACTCGGCCTGTTCGTCTGTGCTATGCGTGGCAAACCAGATTGACGAAAGCATCTACCAAACAAAACATGTGGACGAGTATTGCAATTGCGAACACATCTCCGCCGAAGAGACAGGCCGTTATCCAATAACAGCCATTCTCAAGGAAGGTGGAATCCCAGTTATATCGCTCGCACCACCAAACAAGACATCACCGATCGAAACGGTAGTCGTCGAACGAGCCCACAATTCAAAGACGTATGTTGCAATATCACATGTATGGTCCGATGGAATGGGTAACCCCAGGCAGAACTCTTTGCCAATATGCCAGTTTCGCCACCTGCAAAGAATGGTGGACGCATTGTATGACCCCGGAGCACGGCCGGTTTCGTTCTGGGTAGACACAATATGTGTCCCGCTTCATCCGGAAACCAGAAAAGCGGCGATCAGGAGAATGGCAAAGACATATGAAGATTCAGACAAGGTCCTTGTGCTCGATGCCTCACTTCGGCATATCAGCGTTGACTCCTCCCCGGACGAGCTCCTGATGAGAATCAGATGCACTCCATGGACCCAACGCCTCTGGACCTTACAGGAAGGGATGCTGGCTAAAGAGCTTTATTTCCAGTTCATGGAAGGCGCGATCGACCCTGAGCCCCTCTATGATACATTTGGCAAACGCAACACGCCGGTGAAACTAGGCATAAAGTACTTCGGGAAACCCGATTTTTCGTTGGATGACCCGCTCGCCGTAAAAATTTACAGGGCTCTTGCCTCTGACATGGACGAATATATTACCGACGAGGCCGGAACAGAAGCTGCGCTTCAGACTCTAGCTCGGTTCCCCGATTGCCCAAATATGGACGATGACACCTTGTTGTTCCGACTGGGTACTAATGGCGAGTGCAGCTCCCTCCACCCAATCTTCTTCTCGGGAATGTTCCACTACCGGAGGCTGCGGGACAGAATGCCCAGCGTTCTGGGCAGTGTCATACGTGCATTGGTAGGGCGTCTATCGAGTCGGATGGAAGATGAGACCATCTGTCTTGCGACACTACTCGATATTGATCCCGGCGGGGTGTTGGGACTTCCGGGCAGAGGTCACGAGCGCATGAAAACTCTCTTGAACTCTATAGATGTGTTCCCGCCTGCAATCATCTTTTCAGACCTTCACCGGATAGAAGAAGAAGGCTATCGGTGGGCACCAACATCCTTCATGACTAGAGGGGCTAGCCATCGTTCCATACTGCAAGTCGGCTTCGGGGCCCGGCTGACCGTCGCAGGACTTCAGATCACAAACTACTTTGGTTACCTGCTTCCAGACGGGGTGGAGATATACGCTACGGGGAGCTTCCTTATTCAAGATCCGACTGTCCCATATAAAACTCGCATTAGTCCCCGGAAATGGCCAGATGGTCGGAAGGTCAATGAGGTGATCCGGAGACCCGCGATTATACTGGAGAACACAGTGAAATATCCTTTCTCGCGCGGCGCCCTCGTGTCCATCTGTACAGAAGAGGATGGGATATTCTTTGTGAGATATGAGTTTAGCGTTCTGGTTGAGCAGTACCACGAATCCTCGGACGAGACGGTACATAGAGTCAAAGGAATACTCAGTTCCCAAAAATGGTGTTTGAGGTAAGGAATCAGGGTTGAAGCTACTCTAGCCGGTATGTTGATATTCGCTATCCGTTGATCTCAATATTGTATGAGTTATCAATCAATCAATTATACCATGATTTCGATAGTTGGACTAGTCAAACCAGTGAGATAGGTCAATCTCGATAATAAATTCATGAATCGCGTATCTCTTCGAATCGTGAGTCAACTCGCGGTTGATATACACACGCTGACTGAGCAAGATATAGCTATAGGGAGTAGCATTATCTGCGAGGGATTGAAGAGTGATAATATAAGACGGGCTAGGACGATATAAACCCAATCAACACCTGTGGGATTGTTCCCCAGAGTATTTCTAGGCCTACTTCCCCCAAGGTGACTGCAACGGAAATAGACTCCTAACGGTTGAATATTTAATAATAGTATTATGACGTAGCTAAGGCGTCAGGAATGTAATGAGTCTGGACCGTCAAAGAAAATCTTGATCTGGCAATCGCCACGTTATCACTATTTTACTAGGTTTCCTGTTTCATGTTACTAGTAAATGAAATTAGATATTTCGCTTCATTGACCTCCCTTGGAAACGGTTCATTCCCTAACAGTGATTTGGTTCGAACTGCACCGACCCCCCATTTCCAGGTCCAAGCCAGCGGTGGGATTAGTAGGCGGATTTTGCCCCCGGTTGCAGAACAATTCTGTTTTATATTTTATTTATCTCATGTGGCCAAAGGCTGTTACGGTCCCCCATTCTACTTGGGGAGGAAGGAACTTCTACCCAAATCAAAGCAAACCGCGGCACCTTAAATCACATTTTATTGCAAAGCACGCGCATCGAAAACTGCCTCATTTTGTATCATTCCCATTACAACAACCCAAGAATCAGCTTACGGAGGTCGAAAAAACATCTGGTCAGTTTATGCCTTACCATCAATTATTGCTCAGACATCCTTGGCCCGGACCAGTGATTACGGCGTCATATACTGTTATGCGGTGACCTGGGTGCCTGGAAGACACTATATAACCACACACCTTCATCGTTAAGACTAATCTGCAGTACGAAGGCTAACACTCTCATCCATCCCATACAAATCCCTGGCCCTGCATCACGAGAGCTGATATCTGCCCTGCATTTCAACATGGCTAAGCCCTTATCCATACTACAAAATTCGGATTACTCAGTAATGACCTTTCAGGGTTGTCAGTGCCAGGGGGGCTCATCTGCCACGATATTCAACACTCAATGGTGGGGGTTTCAGCATTCTGGCTTTTTCCGAACGAGAATACCAGATTGTGCTACCAATTTGCCAGTTGCGGAGGATTGTTGCACTGACTAACAGACTGGTGCCTGGGGGGGCGTTTTGGATCGACTCCCTTTGCGTGCCGAATCGCCGGATGTGAGAAAGCTTGCAATTGGTTTGATGGGAGACACCTATCGAAATGTAGCAAAGGTCCTGGTGATAGATTCTGGTGTCCGTCAATGCCCAATCAATGCAACTGTGGAGTAGATACTGCTGAGAATTGTGGCATCAGGCTGGATGCAGCGGCTATGGACATTTCGAGAAGCAGTACTTGCAAAAGCTTTAATCTTTGAGCTCTCGACAGTATCTTGCCCGCCCGCCGCTGATCTGTTTCTCGGGACGGAATTCTGGGTTAAACGTGTTCAAAGTGACCTGGTCAGCGCCTTGTACCGACTTTCAAAGGGTGGCTCAGAATTAGGATTCCACGATATTGTCAACGCACTACGAGGGCAAACAACAAGTAGGGCGGAAAATGAGACACTCGCGGTAGCCAGCTTGCTCCATGTCGACGCCTTCAAACTTGCAAATCTACCCCCCGATGAAAGAACCATAACCCTTTTGTCCGATATTCAGCCCCTCCCTAGTACGATCATCTTTATGCGCTGTAACAAACAGCTTAAGCCAGGCTTTCGTTGGGCAGCAGAGACACTCATGACCCCAAGAGCATCTGTGTGCACGGCCACTTCTCTTGACGCACGCTGTACGCCCGATGGACCTATTGCTCAATATCAGGCTCTCATCTTCGAAACAGTTACGCTAGAACATGGAAAAGATTGGTTCAGCAATGAAAAGTCGACCGACAGCTCTGGGACCCTCGGCCGGCCCTAGGTACACTTCGCTGCAATGTGCTTCTTCTGAAGCAACGGGTTGGAGCTGAACAGACTGAGCCCTGAGCTGTAGACATGGTCAACGTAGGCTCTTCAACCCAAGTTACAGAGGGTCAGTTTAGACCGCAATCTGCGTATAAAAAGTTAATATGTATCAACATCATGAACATAAAGGCTGGTAGTTTCTTCGTGGTGGCACAGTCTGGACAGCTTAAGGTGTGTTTAACGTGATATTACTCGATCGGTAAATAATTCCTTTCACGGGTACATCATATTTAGAATCTAACCTAATTATTCCACAGACTTGTACGCGGGTGTCAATCCCCACGATCTAAATGAGACCTCATATATGAATTATAAAAACGGGGCTGGAAGTCTCGAGTTGTTGATGGACAGGCTCTTTCACTCTTATGTATGCCGAGAAGCGTCAAGATTCATTGCCTAGGTGATTTTACTACGCAAAGAAATAGAACAGACGTAACTCCCGGAAGGTTAGGCACCGCTCATTTATTCATCACTTAAGGCTAAATAAAAATATGGCTTATACACCCTCGATACAGCAGTCACCAAAACACTCAAAAGAAAACTAGCAATCCCTTGAGTGACGAAATTAAAGGGACAAGGATTGAGCTATGTAGGCAACCTGAACAGCTGTTCACACCCATTCGCTCGCAGATACAACGGATGTTCAACCAATGGATACCCCACTCATGGTAAGGCTCTGCAGTATCCACACAACTGAAGTGACCTATCCCATGGTCCGCCGATGCTGACCCCCCTATTACAGAGGAATTATATTTATATGAGGGATTCATTATTTAATAAGAGAGATAACAAGATCTACTAGTAAAGCCACACTGAATTTACTTCTTCTGGGGGGTGGGGGGTCAGCATTTTACTGACGGACTATGGGTAAAGGTAGAAATGTGGCTCAAAGTCATGTGGCGGTTCGAGGGTAGCAATACATGTAGTTATACCAGGTCTCGCACCAGGATTGACTGAGCTTCAGGGTTCGACCCTATGTTCTCATTTAGTTAGGGTTAGGGTTAGCCTCGAACAGTGGGCCCGGTCGAAAGAAGGGCAAAGGAACTTTATCGCATGAGATGAAATCAGTGATCCTGTCTCCGGAGCGGCGCGGCGCGGTTTATGTCCGTAGTTCGATCCTTTGCAAGAAAGGATTTCCTCGTCTAGAGGCGCTAGACTGTACAAATGTCACAACCTGGCAAGGTACTATATAGGAGGTCGCTGATTACTCTTTAATAGCCCGGTAAATGAATCATGTAAATGTGTAAAAATCCTGATGGGAAGGGTTAATTTTGTGTGCAAAGGAATCAGTAAATGTGTAATTAGGGAAATTGGACGACTTTACATACACATTTCCCAACTACCAAAGAACCCTAGTACTAGAAATAAAAAAATATTTAAAATATGTACTACATCAGAATCTGAACCAGACTATTTGACATTTTGAGATTGCTTATAACCACTATACCATCATTTTGATACAAATTAATTACTTTAACGCCCGATCGGATATTCCTATGGGCCTGATTTCAGCCTTAAAAAAGGCTTAGTGAAAAGTTAGTCTAATAAAGACCTTATTCAAGAATTTTTAGGAGTGATTTGAGGAATATATAAGGTCTTTATTAGACTAACTTTTGACTAAGGCTTATAGGAATATCCGATCGGGCGTTAAAGTAAATCAAGATGTATTTTTGCAAAAAAATATCATTTTTTTACGATTTTACAAACGATATCACAGGTCAAGTCGTTTGCAAAAGTGTATCATATTTCAAAAGTGTATGTAAGATTGTCTGTAAAGTCGTAAACTGAAAGCTAACAGCATCTGCCAAAGTGAAGGAATATTGTTTTTCCTGGAATTAAACTCCAAATCTTGTGCGCAACTGTACGAGCCGATAGGTGATCTATGATGGCCGAGGGATATCAAGGGGTCAATCCTGCACCTTGAGGGACTTGTGAAATTAGCCTACTTTTGTGGGTTCTCTGGCAGATCCTAGTTCAATGGTAAGGAAAAGCCTTTTTTATAGTAGGGAGAAAGTGTAGTATACATACCTAATACCCTTGCGCATGAACAAAAGGGGAGAGCGGACAATGCTTCGCTGCAACCATAATGTTGTCATTTCCCTCCCCTGGACACTCGTCTCATTAGATAGCTAGGGGGCGTTGACCAAGCCCCCATACCTCGAAATTTACAGAAATAATCATATCATTCAATATTTCAGATTCCCTCCGCAGGACGGTCCGAGTATAACCTACCTAATTCAAGCTACTAAGCTATGTTTGTCAATGAGACATATAGGAGCCTAGGATGGAGTAGCTCTGAATTTTTAGTGAGTATATTTAACTAGCCCCATAGGTAGATACACTGCGGTGTAGGACTCGCTTTAGGTTATTTACCCTCGTGCTAGGCATCATATATTGTATAGCTACTAAGTGATCCCCCATGCTACGAAAATATGTGTCGATGGTAAGACTGAAGATTGAAGGGCATATGTACTAGGCTACCCTCAGGATAAGCATGTTGCTTCATTGTCTGATAGATACCGGTGGTATTCGCAGATCTAGAATTTTGCTATACACCTTAAGGCAGGATCCCCTCACATCTCTTTGTGCGCTCATTGTATAAGTAATCACTTCTCTATCTTTTAGTAGCATGTCACGTCCGACTTCTACATAGCTGTTTTATCCCCTAAGAGATAGGTATATGTATTAAATGTGAGGTGTGTGGTCACTCTGGGTCGGAAATGAATCTAAAATGGAAACCTTCGCGAACCGCCCATGGAACAAGCAACCTGACTCATTTGCTAGAGACACTTTGCTGGACAGGTTATCAGTCGATTCATTTCTATGTCTGGTGGGGCCAGCGCTCAGGGTTCTTTGTTTAACTTTACCTTTTCGCTCTCTGGACAGGATTTATAGGAGGATAAGTCACAAAAAGTAACTCATTATCCAGTATAAAATCGTCCTACCCTACCGGATGGCTTGTTCTGTCATGATGAGATCCTGACTTGTTTGCTCCTGGGATATATTTAATTTTAAAAGTCAATCAAAGGAATTAGGAACGATTTGATATAAAAAGTTGGTTGCTTCTCAACACTGTTGATCAGTCCAGTGTGGCCCACGATGGCGAAGCGCTTCGTGCCTCCCCTCGAAGCAAACGCCTCGAGGTGGTACCCGCTTTACCCGTGTATGAGCCGAAAAACCTCGATACATGGTGTGTTTCTCGACTCGAGTTGACTCAAAATATATACTCGCCATAGCAGAGATACACGTGTATTATAGATCCCGAGTGACCCAACTAGATTAGCACTGTTGAGAGCCCACTGCCAAGACCTCGTTCGAGGAAAATCGAGGCAGCTCAAGGCATAGGCGTACCGCCATTACTCGAAAAATTGGCTATGCATATGAGATCAAAATTGCTATAAGCAGACTTGATCTACACCCTCCAACCAATCGTGAAGGAGGTAATCCCTGGCCGGAGATAGCCAATTTTTTGAGTTTTTGCGGTATATGGCTCGAGTAAACCAAAAAGAGATCTCATAAGAGGGAGAGGCAACTTGATACACTCTGCCCTCTTCGCCTCGACGCGCTTCGTGGACCACACTGGTTGAGTCAACAACTAATTCATCTATAGGCTGGTGTATTCTGAGGAGAATCTCCCCTGTTACCGCGGTAGGACCCAACCCCACAAGCACGTAGTTGACACTTTCTGCCGACCTTCTGCGCTCTTGTTCTCTGTTTATTATTCTTGGCTCTGTTAAAGCACAGTCGCGTTTGGAGCAATGACGGAACTGGTGATATGATGAGAAGGGCCTAGGAGGGCCCTACAGTGGCGCGTAGGATGAAAACAAGCTTCATGGCTAGCCCGGGTCCGCTCCCGAAGTATTATTACCATTCGCTTTGATATATTCTGGTATTGACTGGCTGCTAGCAGCTCTGTTATTGCTATGATTGGTTTGAATCTGCTTATGTCTGGCTGTGGGCCGGGTGGTTCGTATAGAAATATTCGACAGCTTTAGGTGTCTATTGACCTCTTGCCTGACCTTAATAACTTCTTTCGTCGCGCGACCCGCTTAGTAGCCTGCCCCGGATCCGTTGTTTGGTACTGATACATGCCAAGGAGTAATTCCATCCGCGAGCAGAAGAAAGCTCAATTCATGCGCAATAAAACGTGAGGTCGTCGCTTGGTGCAATATTCATGTGAGCTCATCGGAGCTGATCGCCATTCCCCCCGAGACTGCGCCACTTTGACCTCTTGGGGCTAAGTTACAATTTCTTGGTCAGGGTTAGGGTTAGATAACTGCTGCCGCCTCTTCATGAGGTGAGTGGGGTAAGCTGTACTAATTGAAATCATCGCTATCTGCGTCTTTCATCAATCAATATCAGGTGCGGTCGGAAGGTAAAGTGGCATAGCGCTACATAGTGAAACAAGACCGCTGACAGCAACTTAAGCAAAGAAACAGAGATCTAGAGCCCTACCTTTTACCTCCTTCGCGGTCACCATTGCCTTATCTCGTCCTTTTCCTACCAGACCCAACTGAGCACCACCAATATCACCCTGCCCATGTCTTCTGCTCTTGTACTTCCCAGCACCTGGCACATCCCAGAGCTCGTAGGCCCGTCCTACCCGCGCCCCGAGATCCCATGTCTTTGCAAGGCAAGAGACTACGACAAAAAGGGTATGATCGGGTTCCCTACCCGGAAAGGTTGGACTATCGATGACCAGAGGGGTCCCGTACGGCTCGACGGTACTGAAAGCTCCCCAGAGCGGGTCGCAGAGTTTCTACAAGCGTGGCTATTCTTTGGAATGCTTCACGACATACTTCTGATTTCGGGGGTGGATGTGGACCTGAGCATGTTCACTCGGTATCAAGGGATTGATTCTGTCATCACCACAGCACCCCTACGCCAGCTATTTGGTGATATGATTGACCGCGGAGAGGACCGAAGTAGGGCAGCACATAAAGAGATTGAAATGTCAAAGGTATTTCGTGAGGTCAAATGGTTTTTCGTCAGATTCATGGACACAGTGTCTCCGACAAAGTGGCGTATAAGAGACGCCTTACCATTAGATACTGCTATGTCGATCTTGATACTCGGTGAAACCCTCTTGAACGCGGCAATTATCACCCTGCGAAGCGCCGAAGGATCCGTGTTGAGGAATGAAAAATCGGGATTCTTTCATGCAAACAATCCACTAGAAGAGCGTATGCTAAGCAGAGGATGGTGTATGAATACAATTAAGATGCTACATGGCAGTCTGGACCACACTGGATTATATGTTGCGAGTTTGCTCCGCTTTTCCAGCATAACCTACAGACGATCACACCAACCATGTACTGTGGACAGCTGCGAATCAAATCTCGTAAACGAAGCTACTTATGAGACAAGTCACACTGAGGCTTGTCGTGCTCAAGATACATCTAGATGTCCCCATATATCGGTCGATGTTCTAAAGTTATGCTCCATATTGCGTCAAGGAGGCACACCTGTCGTCAAGATCATCCCCTGTGGGCCGGGCGGCGAGGGTGTCGGGTTAGAAGTGGTTGAATCTTCCTCGTATATTGCAATATCTCACGTATGGGCACAAGGCCTTGGAAATGTCAGAGCAAACTCTCTCCCGCGTTGCCAGTTATTGCACTTGAGGGCAGTGACCCGCGGGCTGGTGTTCACACCGTCAGCTGAAAAGCACCGATCGGAACAACCTGCGATATGGATGGATACCTTGTGTATTCCTATAGACCCCGATCTCAAAGAGGATAGAAAAACAGCAATTGTGGGCCTGGCAAAGACCTTCAAAGAGGCCAGCCAAGTGCTTGTCCTCGACGCTGATATGCAGATTTGCCCCAAGGATGCTGGCCGACTTGAGAGGGGAACCCGTCTCCTGTGCTCTGGGTGGATGAGGAGACTCTGGACGTACCAGGAAGCAGTGATTTCGGAAGAAGGCACCTACTGCGGGAAATTGCAAATTCAATTCTCCGATGGGGCTCTGCCCTTCCACTCGATGGGACAGAGGCAGGATTTTCGGACTCTCTGTCACACACAAAGCGCCATCACCGAGCTCTATCAGAGCCTTCCGCTAGTTGGAGATTCCGCTTTGATGTTTAGAATACTTGCCCGAGCACTCCGGTATCGGTCAACAAGTAGAGTGGAAGATGAGTCGATATGCCTTGCATCAGTCCTAGGCCACGATCTTAAGGAGTTGTCACAGACCAAATGCCCCAAGCAGAGAATGGCATTGTTCTACTCGTACATCCCTGAGATTCCAGCAGATATCCTCTTTCTAGAGAAGGATAACTTAGAGATCGATGGTTATCGCTGGGCCCCCAAGTCATTCTTGCAGCAAGCCAGATCGTTGAGCAGCCTAGGGGTATACCAGAGAGATTTCACCACCCGGGATGCGCAAGGGCTTCATGTCACGCACCCTGGCTTTCGTATAACAGAGGTCACACTCCCTACCACTCTCGGGAGACACTTCTACATCAAGCGTTCTCACCAATCACAGCCGGAGGGCGAGCTACTTTGCCCCGTCCCAAGCATCACCAGCAAGACTACATTACGTGAGGTTCTCCTACATCATGAGAACCGGATTGAGTTTGACAACCTGATCCACGTCACTGAGCGACTGGCGGTTATCCAGAGCCCTAGCACACGCCAACTTAGCGTTTTGGTCACCATTGTTCGGGAGGAAGAGGGTACGATATATTGTCGACAGCTCCGCATGGTCCACTCAGATGCCATGCCTAAGATACCAGAGATTAGAGGCTCTATTATTGTGCAGCGTCTTCCCCCGGAACAGCGCTGGTGTGTTGGCTAGATTTCTTGACGTCGCATGTATAGCTCCTGTTCATGTTCTTAATCCCTTGGCAATATTGATTAGCAGAGTGGGGGAGGGGCACTCGGTGCGTTCAACAGCTGCTATTATCCTCCTTTTAGTGTTTAGGGTGCATAAGCTTCTACCTAGTTTTTCTCTCCTTCCTCATTTAGTTATAGATAGGATTCAAAATGAACAGAATAGTTTGTGGGTACTATGATATTAAGCCAGAATTAGAGTGAAATGCACAATATTTTGGAGGTCTTTATCCCTCAAGCACTCGATATTGACCTCCTATAATGGAGACTCGGAATTTGTATGAGGGATCGGTTGTTTGATAACACGATCTAATAGCAACTTTCGCTTTTTCCTGGGGGGGGGGTCAGCATCTACTAACAGGTTACGGGATAGCTCTCCAACCAGCCAGCGGCGACCCATGCCATTAAGCGCGAGAGCTTCGTTGGGCCCCGGAGATTTCGATAATGACTGTGGATTTTGTGGAGGCGAGGCATTGTCGAGTTCTTTGTTGGCTGGTACCTTGGGTAAGTAGAGGGGCTATTGCTTAGCTACCACCCTCCCTCCCTGATGACGAATGGTCTTTCTGTTCATTCCCTATGGAGGATAATCGGTTCTTGCACTACACCCATTATAAGCCGTGGGTGTGAGCGGAAAGGGCGGGGAGCGATTAAGAGAAGCGGATAGTGTAGAAGACAATGTAGGCGGTCAAGGGAGCTTAATCCGAGCTACCTTGTGTTTGCGAATCGCCTGGAGTGCCCGCTCATTGGGAGGACGAACCACATCAGTGATGAAACGAGCTGCAAAACTGTGAACCATTGGAACCGTCTCGGGGCCCGGGCCGTGATGCAAATTCAGTCAGCGATGAGTTTGCACCTATGCTACGGCGTAGGGGAATTCCGAAAACTCACATCTCGGACGACCTCAAATTAACCATTCTCTGTGAAGACATCTCCCATGCCGATAAGTACATCTATGGATCCCTTTATTGATCTAATGGTAACAAAACTCAGGGGTTCATGGTTAGCGTAACCCCCGCGCAAACCCCCTCTCCCGCTGCCAACTCCACCGGCTCCGGTGGCAGGTCTCAGTATCATCTGAGCATCAGCATGTCTCATTATGAAAGGACACTCTCCGCATCCCCGCCAGTGGCGGCCTCTTTGGGCGTACCTTTCCAGAGGCAGCATTCACTCCCATCCTTGACCGAGAGCTAGAGAGGATCAATCTTCACGTGCCCCGACCCTTGACTGCGGGATCCGGATGATCTGTAGAGATTGATATAGCGGCTCTGGATGTTCCAAGAGGCAGTGTGTGCGATGGAGTATCCCTTTGACGTTAACTGTCGGAAGATATCCAACTTGTAGACGGAGCGCTGAACCATGAGACCCTTAACTTCTTCGCTGGGCACCGTGGGCTTGGGGGCGGCTGTTTTCAAGTCAATAAGAGTAAACTTATTTAGACCCACTTCTGTCATAGAGCCGTCCTCGAGCTCCACCACCTATTTAGCTCCTTTAACGCACTCTAAACTTTTTCCTCCAGCTTGAGCGTCCCCTGTACACAGTCGCCAGTCGCACCACCTCCAAGATGGAGGAAAAACCATTGGATCCTCACCATGATCATGGAAATCCATGCACAAACTATCACGCACCAACCTACAACGCCCCTAGGGTGGCAACAACCCTACTCTACATGATTATGAGGAAGCCCGTCCCCGACGCCATGTTTTACCGAGCCAATGGAGGGCTTCCGCAGGTACCCTTCCGCTGAGCCTCGGCCTCGCTTCTCGTTAATGTAGTTTTATTTTCAGTCGGTCCATGTCATTCGGGCATCTATGGACGTGACGGACTTAATATAATTTATCCTGGTACTCTATCTCCTGGGGCGGCGTGGTGATTGGCTCGGGTGTCCTCCGGGACGAGAAGAGTGGGGGGTACCCTACGCCGTAAGAGTCGGAGTCGGAGAAGTTGAAGTTGGAGTTTGATTCCAGATAGAAATAGATGTACTTAAGAGTAGATTAGGTTTCATCAATAAACTCAACATACTACTGGAACATACTCCAAGAAGTTGCACAAACCCGTTGCCTATTGACTTGCAACTGTTCCTTCGGCAATTGAGTTAGATATCGCTTTAAGGATGTCTGGCTCCCAGCACGCATGGTATGAATAGAAACATTATCCTCCCATATACCAAGTGCTCGCTGTTACCCATGTGATTCATAACCGATCGTGAAAAACGGCGGGTTAGTAGCATTGGAATTTTTTTAACACCTCGTGGTATTTGATTTTGTTGAATGGAGTTTCAAGTTAGGGTGGGGTTCATGATAAATAATTAACCAATACCCCCACGCAGTCCATAACCGCCGACAAGTTGGACATTTGCCAACTAAAGCAGCCAATCATTGGCACGTTAGCTCACACTAAATTTTCAAACCCCGCGGTGTCGAAGTGCATTTAAGGGCAATAATATACAGCAACGATTGAGAGGATAGCCTATGAACTAGAGACCGAGGTTGATAAGGTGAAGCTCTATCATAGTAGATCTGGGCGTTTGGTGGCACTACTGAGCTATAAGATGAAGGATCTAAACATGAGGCTCATATTAAGACTCAAAACTTAACATATACACCTGTAAAATTAGTGTCTTTAGCTGTCTTCTCTTTTTAAAGACCCGTTAGAGAACAAGAAAAACTGAGTATCCAAGGGCTAAAGCCTTACAAAAGACCTTTGAATCCACGAGACGATGCTCCCCCCACCGTAAATCCCGCTTGGGACTGTTGCTGAAAGAGCCCTTAATCTCGCTAACCATGTCGAGCAGGTGGATATCTTAGCCAGGGCTAACCCAGGGTTAGGGTTAGGTACTAGCATCCTAACTCTTCTCTATCCTACTATGTCTACTCATCTACTGGTACAAGACGCTCAAGATCTAGAACACTTCCCAGAATCAAGCGGTTAAGATGAAAATATATCTTATGAGAATCAGAGAAAGAGACGCTTTACATCGAACAGATGCCGTATGCGACAACCAGCGACAACCACATCGTAATATCATGTGTCTAGGGTGATCCATAAGATTCGTCAAGTCCTGAATTGCTAAATTTACCGCGAACCCTGACCTACGTCAATTCGGTGTTGACAACTTGGAAAGTCTGAGCGTGTCAGACCACGACTACTCCCGTAAGCTCAGGCGTTCTCTAGCATGTCTTGTATCCTCTATAACAACATGTACCGCGGATGTAGTCCTGGAGGTAGCCGACTTTAGACTGGTCGCATCGCCTTATGGAAAGCTGATTGCTTTAATCAAAGAAGGCTTTCTCTGCCCTGGTGCTGGGGGATTCATGTTGGTTAGCACGGGCCATACTAAGCCTCACGGTCTTCAGGTCGCAGTTAAGGCTTAGTCGAGTGGCTTCTGTCCTATTGGTCCTATTGTTGGGAGAACCTTACTGAAGCCGCTAACCCCAAGCCCACCGGGAGCGGAAGTAAACCTCATCCCTTAGTTACCTCATGTCCGGGCTACTCATCGAGCCCAGGTACGGGCATATATGAAAAAGCCATAGTTTCAAATCCGGCTCACACTACACACCCTCGCTGTTCACTACTCTGTCGGGGTACCTCCGACTTTGGGTAACCTGCGGCGGGTATCAAGTGTACCCGGGGGGAGGGGGGCAAACGGGTATCTTTGGGGGGGGAATACAATTCATGTTCTGCCTGTTAGTAAGGTGGGCGGGTTGGGTATCCAACTTTCTCAAAAATGATTCTGATGACCATAGAATTGATATCAAATTGAAAGGTCTATTTAAGACGTAGGTTGAGATTCTGGAAGAAACGGCAGGGCAGCCTTGTAATGTGTGTTGCTTCCGAACTCAGTCAAGTATTGTGCCTAGGACTTTATACCGGTGCACATATGTGTCTCCCTCGTATACAAAGTAAGGAGTTTATTATATATTTCTTGACATGCTCGCGCGTTAATGAAGTCTTGGGAGCCCGTTGCTACCAAGAATTCTCAGGACCTAACTAGATTTCCCGGAAGCAGCACATATTAACCGGGTGATACCCCATGTCTCGGAGGTCTGCGCGCAAGTGTCACCACAAAGGTTCTCTACATACACCCCCAGTTGTCTTAGCACCACGCTGTGGCACGGGCAAGGTGACTGAAGACGCAACTTAAATGCATGGACTACAAGACAGAACAGGTCGTCGCTAGAGACAAGATGAATATTCAGATTGAATCTCCTAAATGTGTAGCTACTTTTTTTTCGTATACGTTTGCCAGCCCCCCTACCCCTCTTACCCACCAACCCACGACGGACACAACAAGCTCCGCGGCAAAATCGTCCAACACGACCCTCCCTTAAGATACATGTCCGTCAAATTAGGACGCCAGTCTCTCCCTTCACTTCACTATATCCAACTGGCTCGAATGCATCGTTCCAGGCCCCGCGTCCCACAATTGGAATCTTCAGTCTTCGCCTCAACTCTCCCGTACAGACATCCCTCACTGGCACCCCTGGCTTAATCCACTACATCTGCACGTCAGCAATCTCTTCCCGACTCGACTCGCCTCTAATTGTTTTTCATGGTTACATACCTCGCTCTGAACCGTTTCCTTTCGGAGATACCCCATGACGGATATTCCATCTAAAGTTTTCGAGCTCTCTTTCACCATCCCCAATGCCCAGTCCACTGCGGCCTTCTGGGTATCTCCTGCTGGAGGAAGGTATTGACCGGTAGGGTCTGGTGGGGGAGACTCGTCCGGCTCGTGCCTGAAGGCCCACAGGTCTATATGCAGGTGGCGGAGGTTCTTGAAGTAACC
Source organism: Morchella sp. 2016-103 (assembly GCA_024713925.1). Classification (NCBI taxonomy): domain Eukaryota; kingdom Fungi; phylum Ascomycota; class Pezizomycetes; order Pezizales; family Morchellaceae; genus Morchella; species Morchella sp. 2016-103. Next base: position 17,096 of record JAMGZF010000017.1, on the reverse strand, counting down.
GAGTGCCGCAATTGTGGAGTGCTGTCATGTGTAAGTTGAAGAAGCCCCGCAATTATCTGCAAGCATCTACATGCATAGTGGATGGCGCCAATGAACTCACTAAATGATCATGCTTAACCCCAATCCGAATGTCCTTCAGCTCCTTACAACTCACTGCTATCACCACCAAATCCTCCTCCTCCAACGATAGTCCCAGTCTCATCCCATCTTCGACGAAGAAATCTGAAATCGTACAGGTTAGTGCCTTCAATCCATGACATTTGCTCGCGATGGCTTGCGTCAACAGGTGTTTCTCATCCGTCGGCCCACGCGCTTTCCAAACTAAGTGTAGTTCCTCCAACCTGTTTGTCAGCTCCAGTACTTCAGAAGCCTCCCAGATCCCGTGTTGGATACTAAGCTTCCGCAGTCCAGCAAGCCCCCCTGCCTCTCTCAGTGGTATATAGGCGCTCTGAGGTGTACGCTCGCTGTCGACGAGCTGGAGAGTCTCCAGACGATCAAAAGGGATGGCCACACCTAGCTGCCGGATCATTTCGGAATCCCAACCGACAATGCTGAGAGTTCTGACCTTGCGCATTGGTGGAAACCACCTATGCCTCTGGTTTCCGGAATGTGCTAGCGCAAGGTGTTCTAGAGTGGCGGAGTGGGCGGATAGCAAGGCGGTAAGTGCTCTCCCAGGCTGGCAGTTTTGAATGCTTATTGAGCTCAGGCGCCACTGATTAGGTGTACAGTGATCCAGTCCGTCACCTCCGCAGGTCAGAGATGTCAGATGGTGACCCATGACTAGTTTGAGGACCGCCCTCGAGGGCTTTGTGAGCAGGTACAGAGTCTTGAGGCTGTTGAAGTGTTCTACTGCTCTTGCGACAGCCTTATAAATTCTGCGTCTCTGGCCCGCCGGTGGCCTTTGGCATGGACTAATGGCTGGGACGACAATGAGGGTGGTAGTGTACTGCACAATGAAGGGGTTAAAGATATGGGGGGGTAAGGGAGCGACACGAATTGCGAGGGTATTGTAGAGCCTTGGAAGGAGATGGCTGTAAACCGTCCAGCAGGTCATGGCGAGGGAGAGAAGCGCCGGGGAGACGTTAGACGAGTGAATCTTCGCGTTTATCTGTGGTGGTTCGTATATTGCCTGTAGTTATGGCTGTCAGTCGTTGTGTGAGCAGACAAGGGCGCAGGGCAAGGGGAGCGGGAGAAGGGAAGAGGGAAAGATAAGGGAGTCAGTACATGGTCAACGATCTGGTCGAAGATCTCGAGTGGAATATTGAGAAGCATTGTTTCCAATATAGATCCCGAAACTAATCCACGGCCGCTTATTTCAAAAGGCTGGAGGTGGATGCGAGGGGTTTTATAGACACCTTCCCCCCCTCCCAATCCCCACCGGAACACCCCCCTCCCCCAGCGAAACTAAGTATAAGAGGGGAGATATCGGTGTTGTAACCAGTCGCTCTACTCCTACTCATCGAGTTCCCTATTAAGTGAGACTTCAGATACAGTATTAAGCCCTTGCGCAAGAGCCCTTTTCATTGGTGCCTATCCTCCCATCAACCAATTGCATAAGTAGAAAAAAACTTGGAGTCTTTTATAAAGGGCCTATCCCTACGTTGTAGAGGGTCCCAATTGCACGTCTCGGTTGCCACGACTGGCTGAGAAGGCAAATTGAGTACCTCTTGAACCGGTCCTCCTCGCAAAATGTCGACCAATCAACATTTATTCCGGCGAGGGGCGCGCTCTAGTGGGGGAGAAGTCGGCTATCCTGTGGCGTTGGTTGCTGCCTGGCGGTTACCTAGATAACTCAGCACCGATGCACATCCTACGTAAGGAAATGCATGGCAGTGCAAGATATCCCCGAATTCTCAATGTGCAGGCTTGAGTTCGTTGTAGGGTAGGTCAACTGTTATCAGTTCGTTTTAGGCCTCCCGTGTTTTCGCCACATTGTGTCCATGATTCAGACTTGCGGCGCAGAATGCGCCGAGTTCTAGAAGAGAGTAAAGTCGGAAATGATTTGTGGTAAATGAAGCTCGCTATTTGTGTATTTTGCACCCCGCGCCGCCGCCCCGGCGAAAATCCGAAGACAAGAGAACTAGTACACTCTAGTACAAATGCGCTGCAACAAGTCTGATTCCAGTACTTTAATGACGTACGAAGTGACCTTTTCCAAGAATTGATAGACTTTAATGTTCCCCTGACTAAATTGCTGCACTTCCCCACCCCCAAAACATGTTGGCTTAATTCAGTCGCGATCGCAGGGAGGCATGGTAATGCAATATCTGATCTGGTGGCTGATACCTATGACCGGGCTAAAGTTCCCATGGGATACGATATAGGTACGATAAGATTACGAAGTATGGTAATTTCATCTGGAGATGAGATGGGATAAGATGAACTTGGTTGCATGCAAACATGACAGAGTCAGTTGCACCGAGTCACATATCTACCCAATACTATTACAACGAAATATTCGATCTTGAATTCCATTACGGCTGTGCAGGCGCATCAGGAAATATATATTCCATCTACATAATTATATAATTGACTTGATTTGCTAAATGACGGCGAAAGGACCATATCGTAATGAATTGGGGGTGAGAGGTAACATTTTGTTGACAATATAGTTACAGTATCAATATTGACGTGAAGTGTGTACTCGCTATCCACCATAAGAACCTGAAAATGCAGGTGCGAATATTTGTATCGCCAAGACGATTCTCCATACAAATCTTCCCTGTCTTGGTCACTTGCATTTTCAGGTTCTTGTGGTGGATAGCGAGTACCCAGCCAGCTCTTTCCTGCACACTTAATAACGCTGATCACTTGTATATATCTCTGACATATATATAATCAATTGCATGTGCACCTGCAGCCCTTGTACTACTAATTCCATGACGTTTCCGAACACGACCAATATTGCATACACACAAAAAAGTGCCAAGTCCCCCTGTTTGTATGGTATGCAATATTGGTCGTGTTCGGAAACGTCATGGAAGGACGAGTAGTGATGAACCTCCCAGGATAGTCTCTATCTCTTCAGCCCCCCACCATGCAACGCCCGATAAAGGCCTATCAAACTGCATGCCTATAGTACAAGAATTTTAGAGTAGACGGATAAGTCATCAACCCCACAACATTGTCCGTTTCCTTAGCCTTCTGCTCGCTTAGTAACATGGTTATGATGTATACAATAGAGTAACTTATGGGAGTATGCCGAGAATGGGGAAACGCCGAACGTGGGTTATTTTGGAAAGAGCAGAGAGTTGCAACATCGAGTTTGAGCGCAATTCGGCATATTCCCCCTCGTCCGGTATACCCCCATAATCGAGCCTAGTGCCCCGTGACAAACTCAGGATTTTGAACTGACTTGACTACAAATAGTTTTCAGCTGGTTAAAAACTGGTTGTCGAAAACCTGGATGTAATGGTCATAAATTCAAGGAGTAGGCTAGGGTAATTTTAGGGCAAAAGTTGGGGTTTAGGGGGGATTAGAAACCTTAGGCCAACCATCACTTTTGGTCGGAGTTACTAGTTGCAGGTATCTTTTGCTGGGTGAACAAACAGCATTTCTCAAAATTGATGCTTGACCAAACCGGAAATTTTAAATCTCATGCGTTTCTATTTTGCTGTCACTTATGCTCACCTTATAAGACCCATTTTGGTGGTCCTTATTGATAAAATAAACCATTACCAGTAAGATTAACCATGTCCTGCATAACGGACAATAGTATTACGTAGATGATATCCTATCTTAGTCATTTTCTTGCGCCAGGAAGATGGCCATGGTTCCAAAGATATATTGAAGAACAAACATAAAAACTACTTTGCTAACGATGAAAGGTCAAAATAGAAATGGGGCTATCCATTATTGATTCTATATTTTAAAACCATTTCATACCCTGAATAACAAGAGACCGGATTCAAACTAACATATTGGGAAAAGAGTTGAGTATCGTCTCGTTAAACTTCACACCGACTTCCGTTTCATCGTTCGAATCCCCAGATATACCTTCCAACCATGTAAGACATGAAAGAACCAGATCAGTGAAAGCAAGTCCCATTCTCTGAGGCAGCGCATCCTTCGCTAAAGAAATCATAACATCTTGCACAGTCTTTGGATATGTCAGCTTGGCTATCTGGTCTGAGTGTTCTTCCTTCACAGTATTGGACGCGACAGCCATGCGGCAATACTTGTCACACATAAACGGCTGTCCATTCTTGTGGATGATAAAGGGTTCCCAGAGGCCAATTTCGAGGAGGCAAATACCGAGACTATAAATATCATGTTTCATATTGTAGCGTGTTTCCGGCTGTAAACCCTGCCGTCTCGGGTGTCGGTATATATCTGCCATCCAATTGTCCTCGCCCTTTCTTGAAGATAAATCACAGGCTTGCCGCACCATTTTCCAATCCGTGAGAAACGGTACACCCAGGCCCACAGGATTATTCGCACCGACGGCCACTTCGTCTGACCTTTTCTGAAACAGTAAGATTGTCTCTGGGCGGATATTTTTGTGGACGAGTTGAGCAATGTGGACAGATAGAACGGCTTCCGATATCTGACGAGCAAGACGGAAACGGTAGTCAATTGGCCGTCCTCCCCCGTAGCCTTTACCTACATCGCCAGTAATGAGGTCTTTCAGTGTTTGAGGTTGGGTAAATTCATGCGGCACTTCAAAAATCAGTTCTAAGCCGCTGGTTTCTCGGTAGCCAAGGCATTTGAGAATGCCTCGGTTTGAGGAGCTGGCCGCCAGACGGCGGGCAAGATCTGACGCGATCTCTTTTGCGTCGGAGGCGCTCACGTATTCTATGGGTTCCAATCGCTCCATTATAAATGAGATTTGGCGGACGTTTCCTTTGCCATCGGACACCTCGCCCACCCCCTGCCAGATGTGCGAACAAGGTTCGAGTTGAGAGCAATATTGACTGTCTCGGCGAACAAAGGGCCTGAATTTTGAGTGGGTCAGGTGCACTGCGTCAGGCACTACCAACCTCCTCATGCATACAAGGTCTATCGATCCCCGGAAAACATCCTGCCATTTCTGGAGATTTTCCATCACCTTGCGCGCCCTAGTCATCCCAAGAAACTCCAGGTACTTCGTTCTTCTTCGCAAGGAGCCATCTTTGTGGAACAATTCATCGAGGGCCTTGTCTGCGGCCGCCAGCTCTGTTCGCAGCTTGTTGAGATGATTTTTCAACGATGACTTTAGGGCAGGATCGAGATCTACAACGGTGAACGCCCACTCGGCCATCTCAATATTTGTCTTCAACTGTCCCTGGTGAAGATCGCGGAAGAACTCTTTAAGTTCAAGGATGTTCTCAGGCGTATTTTTGAACGCATCGAAGCGATCCAACAGATATTTGCCACACTCACAAAAAGCAAGTGCCACCCCAGGGGTTCCCACGGCAAAGCTCGTCAGGCCAATGATTTCTGCCATGCTGCACTTAAAACGGTGAGATCAGCGATCCGCCTGCAGCGACTTGTGTTCAGGCTTCCTACCTAGATCGGAGTCGTAGTTTTACTTCTGGAGTTGGCAATGCTCGGTATTCAGTCTCTCCGTTCTTGCCTGTTGCCGGTTTTCACGACCTTTTAGCATCTCCACTTTCCTCATACCAGAACAGAAGGGGAATTACTTTTTGGACCGCTGGGAGGTCATCCCGGGAGCCAAGCCAGCACTGAAATCAGACGAAGGAGCTTATCTAGCCTCTTAGCTTTCTCCCACTCTTTGGACCCAACTTCGTAGATAAGCGGACAGACCTGACTAGTGAGGTCAAGAAGACCTAGAAAGTTCGCGAATGTTCTCAGTCTGGTTTGATTTCCGTAGCAGTTGATTGGGTCTCTCGTACATTATTTCCTCCCCGAGTATCTAATGCTCTGTATCGAGGTTGTTGAAATTCGCGTTCATGACTGGGTGTAAACGAAACAGGGGTGTCTGTCCTCTCTATCATTTATAGTTTTGGCGCGGGAGCCGAAGCGCACAGGCTTCTATCGCCGATCGCGCGGGGGGGTGGGTGGTTGGTCTGGTGTCCGCGCGGATGTGAGCTGTGGCAACAAGCAGATCTACGTTGCAACGGCTCCATACCTTCTCAACCAACAAGATTAAGTGTCCAGGACGTAGATCTGCTCAACTGTCCTGGCTTCGCTCGCATTTCTTGCTTTTAACAGCGGCTCCCACAGACCTTGCCTATCTGCAACAAATTTATAATTACTCATGTTATGAAAAAGAGGGCACACGGCCAACCTGGACCTCTGGTAGCCTGGTAAACAAATTCCATCACCACGCCGCTGGGATTCAATGGAAGTCTTCATTTCTCCTACAGTAGTGTCTGTGAATACTCGTAGGATGCATTCTTTCCCTGCTGATCAGCGCGTCCCTTAGTGGCGCCGAGAAATCACTCTCGGCTCTGGTGACAGGTTGTTTCGAGGCACACCGCAGATATGTCATGTTACTTACACTTCGATTTGCTTGCAAAGAGATATTTTCGGTATTTTCTTACCCCCACGGTATGTATATCGCGGAGCATGTTGCAAGTAGGCCGCGGGCATAATCAAGAGCAAGCACCCCCAAGTCTGATGCCTTAGTAGTAATATCACCTGGGAGGCCGAGACATGGACAGAATCTCGCGTATATTATTCCCATACTCGGTATGACATGTGCCTTGTTTGTATGAACAGCAATGCATCAGATTCTGTCCAGGTCTCGGGCTATCAGGCGATACCTTCCTAAAGCGCCTACTAGGTACCCAGAAACCAACTGGGACCGTGATTTGCGGTGGGATAGCGGGTGGGCGCGGCTTCGAAACGGGGTGATTGTATAGCATCCCTTGGGCTGATGAAATCCTCACATTCGCGACATCCCTCTTTCAGCCCTTTGTGGAACTAATTCTGATTTCTCATTGGCTCTCCCACTCTTACCACACGTAAAAACAGATGCTGTTACCTTGATAAGTGCATTCACCGTCCATGACCTCATCCGTTCAAGGGATACTAGGGTGCACGCACTACCATCGATCACCCCATCACCTTTTATATAAAACTCTGCCAACAAACCAGAAGTACAGACCGGGCTATGATGCTCCGACCCCTCACACGGGGAACGTTAACTTTAGGAATAGGGGACTTAGTCATGCAGCGAGTAGAGTACTATACATTATATTGAGGATACGATTTGCAAGTATAGTTCTTTTGCTTTCAAGTCTTTTCAATTCGTTTTTAGGCAAACCATGGCGTGGGTGTGTGGCACAGTTAACACCCTCCACCTAAAACGTTACATGCTGCGTGCGACTGCAGGATTAAACAAGGCAGTGTCCAAAAGCAAATCATTTCTTAAGAGGTTTGTGAAACACCATGGAAGGAGGGGTAGAGATCAAATCCTGCCTGCGAAGAAGAACACACAGCGCCAGCACAGCAGCCCCGGAATCCACGCGCTAGATTGAAACTTAGGTTCTGTTATCAATCTTGGGCAGTCATCTGGATTCTCCCAGCTTCACAGAACAGTTTCTCTCGGCAATATCCCACGATGGCAAGGAAATTTCATGGGGAAGTGCTCGAAAAACACATCATTGCCCAGGGTACTTTTGGAGTGGTGGAAAAGATCAAGTTCAAGTCTGATCCTGAGAAGGTTGGTTAATATCGAACTATACGCCTGATTCTCGTGCTAATGATGAGAACTAGTATATAGCTTGTAAGACTATAATCTCTGACACCGACAATGGAAGTACTAAAGAGGTCATCGAACGGGAATACAAAATTCTCTCTTTCCTGAATCACCCGAACATTGTCCGGTACGAATGGTTTGAGTGGCTTCAAAATCCACCCGGAGCCAAACTGTATATGGAGTATTGCGAGGGTGGGAACCTGGACACTTACATAAAAAAAAGGAACAGGTATATTTGATCTCGTTTCCTTTCCGTCAACAAGAGTGTCAAGACTGACACTTACATGTACATAGTTCGAAGGAAAATACTAGTGAAGAGTTCGTGTGGAAGCTTGTTGCTCAGCTTGCCTCGGCCTTGATGTATTGCCACCATGGAGTGACAACGGCCAACGAACCCATTAATCCCAAATGGGGGAGGATTTTGCATAGAGATATCAAGCCAGGCAACGGTCAGTGATCTGAGTCCCCAAAGCAATTTAAACATGCCTTTTGACATCAACCAGTCTTTCTGGCTGGCGATTCGAACGTTGATGTCCAGGTTAAGCTCGGCGACTTCGGCTTGGGGGTCATTCTGCAAGACGGCAATGCAGACACCTATGTGGGGACCAAACAATACCTGGCACCTGTGAGCACATTCCTTCGGTCCTATATGCATACTAGCGGACTAATGTACGTATCAGGAAATCAACAGAGCCGAGAGCGAGATATCCTGGTCAGAAAAATGTGACATTTTCTCTCTCGGATGTTGGTCTTAGCCGGTACCATCTACATATTAGGACTCTGACGGAGACTTATAGGCACACTATACGCTTTATGCAACGGCAGTACCCCCTTCGATTATCGCATGGATTCTCCGAATGAAATAAAACCGGAGGCTTTCTCAGAGGAATACTCTCCCACCCTTAGGGACTTCACGATAGAATGTCTGTCGTTTAAGCCCGAAGCGCGCCCTGACGCTATCAAAATCCACACAATTGCGGAGGACCAGCTTAGTACCATCGGGCCGCCCGGGGGTTACAGGCCACCCCAGGCGCTGGTAGCCCATGGAAAAGGTCAGTCGAATGTTTCCGCATCACTATTTATTTGACAACACCTCAGCTGTTTCCCGTTCGTGAGCTATTGCTAACCTTTCCGGCCGGTTTCGCAGGACATCTCCTCCCTGGAGCACCAATTACAGCTACCTCTTGGCCAGGTTGGCATTTCCGTGTGTATTTCCAGGACAGCTCTGGAGGCATCCGCGAAGCAAAGCATGACATGGGGGAATGGACCGGCGGAGATACGAAAAGTGTGATTTGCCATGCCAGGTTGTTTACACCTTTAGCGGTGGTGAGTAGTAGCACGGGAAAGGAAGTAAGTATTGGAGCTGCGATACTGTAGGTCTTCTTGAAACTGACGGCTAGATTTCGCATAGATCCGTCTCTTTTATCTTAACGAGAACAACACCCTCCAAGAGCACTATTACTCCACCATATCTGGCTGGCGCTCCGGCAGCTTAAACAAGCTTAAGATCAAAGCTTCTCCGCAGTCTCGAATTACTGCCCTTTGGTTACCAGCGGGCGTCCGTGTATTCTATCAAGGTGCGAGTTCAGCGGACCATGGTGTGTACATATATGAGACTAACAGCGAGAATAGAGCCTACTAAGAACGCTCTTCAAGAATATTATATGGATACGGGTACGACTTGGTGGAAGCGCCTTAGGTGGTCTAGGGGTACCTGGCGCAAGGGAAAAACCCTTTCTGCTAATGCGCTCAAGGGCACGAGTCTTGCGTCTGCGACTTGGGGAGGGGGTTCCATGCGTCTGTATTATCAGGACACTACTTTGGAGCTCCGGGAGCATTGCTGTGACGGCCCAAGCCGAGGATGGTATGTCGGTATGTAGTCTCATCTCATCCAAGCGCTTAGTTAAGTGGGAGTGTCGCTTACCTATTCTAGGTCATCTCGCCGCTGGAACTATTCCCAAATATAGCCCGATCTCTTCGTTTGCATGGTCTGGCCAGCATAATGGCGTGCAAGTACGGGTATACTGGCACGACAAATCAAAAAATCTTGTTGAGTTGAGCTGGGATGGAGGTTGGCAGCCAGTGAAAGAGGTCCTTTTCATGGGTACTACGCAATTTTGCGCAGTGCAGTGGGATAATGGGAGTCATATCAGGGCGTATCACCAGGGTTCTGACCATGCTATCATGGAAAAGTGTTTTTCGAACACGGGAGACTGGTACAATGGTACCCGCGTGGATCGTGGTGCCCAAGACTGAAATTATGGATCACCATTTCTGGGTGCAGGATATTTTTGATTTGATTCCTGTTTCCTTGGACGCGAGTTGTTAAACAATTTGATAAAGTATTGATTGGGTTCGCTGGTCACACTATAGTGCTAAAGGACCTACTGCTAAGCCAGTTTGTCCACTTCTTCCCATAACCGCATCTCTGCAGCTGCCCCCCCCCCCCCCCCCCGAGTGCTGGTGATAACAAAATACCATGAATTGCGGCATCATAAACGATGGGCGAATCCCCCACCTGTGCCTTGTAAAAGCCAACCCATTTGACAACCAGAAATTATCAATCAGAGTTCAAAGGGGGTATAATGTCCTTCCCAAATATCGCAATATCAATTCTATGGTGGACTACGGTGCGGCACGTCTCAGAGATGACATGCCGGTATCTCAGTTGGAACAATCTTGGCCACAATGGTTGATTATGGGCCAATGAGAACTTCCGATCTCAGCCATGTTATGACTGTAGGTATGTGATGTGGAGGTATAAATGGGTATAATACTGTTCACTTGACCAGGTCTTGGCGCTTTTACACACAAAAATTAGGTAAATGGCACTGCTAATAACATTTCCACAGGACAACATATCAAAAATCTCTACAGCCAAAATCTTTACCGTAACTATACCTACAGTTTGGCTTCATAGATGTTCAGTATCTTATCTGGTTGAAAGGTTATTCGCAATGCGATTTATGTCACCTTTGAGGTGCACGGCACCATATTCCTATAACCGACACAGGGATTAAGCCAAACCAAAGCCCAAGTAACACACGGTAGCAACAAGAATTGAATAAAAAAAAAAAAAAGGTTCCATGTCGGTACAGTTTTGTTTTCCCCAAATATATTTGCATTGTGGGCGATGTGCCTGAGAGGGTTATGCCATAGTCTACGACTGCACGCAACATTTGTTCCTAGAAAGGAAATGAAATGATATAAAAAAAAAGGATGTGCCTGAGAGGGTTAAATCGAGGGTCTAAGGGGAGTCTTGGCTCGGTAGGGGTTCTCTGGTAGCGCGTTCGGAGAGGCCCTTAGTAGTACTCGCCAAAGGTTCAAGTCTATCCCTTTTGGTACCTAACATTTGGTTGCAACACCCAGTACAAATATTTGGCGAGTAGTTTAGCTTAGGTGCTCAACCCATGGCCAGCTGCCAGTGCATCTAGTTAGGGACAGGACTATGCAATGGTACTTGGGCTTTGGGAGCTGGCCTCCCAGGGTGGGGCCGAGGTTTTGCGGGGGCGCCATATCCGGGGGCTTGATGTGCGCCTGAGCTAGAGAGGGGCCACCCTGAGGGGGTGTTGGCGTGTTCTTGGGGGTGTGGGATTGGTATTGAAATTGTTATAATTAGCGTTATATACCTACCTACAACCCTAACCCTAAGGAGTTGGAGTACTTGGGCGTTTAGGGCCTGTTTGGATAGGCAGAAATACCATGGTATTGCTATTTAATATTATGCCACCAGGGACACCATAGTATTTTAGTGTTCCATAGGCAAAATTACCCTACAAGAATATCATGAAATCAGTCCAAAACTGCTAAAATTTATGGAGGCAATACGTGTACACCTAGTATTCTTTTGGAGTTGAAATACCACGCAATCGAAAATACCATGGTAAAACTATGCTGCGTCCGATCAGGCCCTTAGCCCCCACCCCCGGTCATACTGGGCACACCGCTGTAGGCTCATAATGTCCTTCATTTTTGCTGATGTGGTAATGTTTTCCTCGTGAACCAGATCTATAGCGTACTTATACAGGGTAAAAACAATGTAATCAAGTTTTTGTAATCTTTTGTTGCTTTGTCATCCGCTACTTTATCGTGAGATCATGAATGAAATAATGAGATGTAATAGAAGAAGGGTGATTATTATATTAGGGTGATCGTCTATTCTATCACTATAATTGATACATTTATATAAACACCCGCCCCACCGTGCCTACACTCCGGACCCCTTCGCGCACCTTATGGACACCAATTCTTTAACCAGTCTCCGTTATACTATCCAGTGCCAGAGACTCACTAGGCATCTCTTAGAAAGAGGAATTGTTTGCTAATGTGTTCTGTTGGTCCATCATGCGGCGTATGATGGGTGGCGGTGGCGGTGGCGGTGGTAGTGAGGCGGAGGGAGCGGAAGACATATCCGCGCAGGTGATCACGCGACAATGGTGACATGGAGCGCGACTGACCCTCCCCTCCCCACCCCCCCACCCGCCCCATCCTTCTGACCATTTTGGCGCATGGCTAATTCTACGTGACTTCAGTGATTCCACCCGGATGCAGACCCTGTTTTGAAGATTTCGGGCCTGTTGCGAGACTAGTCCGGACGATGGTGAGTGGACTGTGAGATTACCGCTGCAGCGGTATGGGCGACTGCTGAATACGGCGAGGGGCTGGCGGTGATGAGGAGGGCGAGGAGGAGGAGGAGGGTGGGGAGGAAGAGGGACAAGTGGAAGAGCGTGGAGGAGGGGAAGGGTTACGGGACGGTGGAGTCGCTGGAGGGGGTAGAGGGGGTCGAACAAGGGTAGACTTTTGAGGAGTGGGGCTAGAAGTAGTGGGAGCGAGGATGTGGTGGATTGATGGGGCCGTTTGCAGGCCGTTTGCAGGTGTGGGCCCCGCCGGCGTTTTCATGCCTCTTAGCTCAAGCCTTGCTTGGGTCCTCAGAGATCCTGGCAGTGGATATATCACAAGGCTTCTCGGGGCTTGGTTAATATGACGGTGGAGAGATGATGGCTGGGCCCAGGACAAAAAGTCCGGGACTTTGTCTCGACATACAAGGAACGACTAGACTCAAACTAATGAAATAAAAGAAAAAACATAATTTATCTCGTCTCGAGACTTTTGGGGTCACAGTGTGGTTGTCGCGTGTTGTTCGGTAAAACACCCATTCTTGCCCGCCATTGCCACATATCAAATCAAAGACTCCAAGCCTCACGTGAACAATGATGTATGTCCAAAAAGCCAATTGAGTGATTGTCAAAATTAGCACAACGCCCCTTAATTCTTTCTTATTTTCCCCTAGGAGATCCCACAATCACGATATCCGTAAATGATATTGCCGATACGGGTAGATGCTTTTGTCTGGACAATTGTTTCGTAGTTGATATAATCATATTATATAGCTCGGAGGTTGTTGCCTAACTCCTTGTACTTTTGTTTCTGAAGACACTTGTTCTTCACAAGACTGTACTATATAGAGGGAGCTTCTCTCCCCCTCTTTTGTTTCAATCATTGGATCGATAAGATACTTCAATTTGATTGATTTGATTGATCTTTTACACATGCGTGCAACCTGAAATACCTCAATTTGCTTTATTAGTTCACATCCAAAGACTTGCTTCCGCTAATAACAGATACCAATATCGTACCCGCTGTCATTGGCTCTCACCAGTACGGGACAAGACCTATTCCGATGTCATTCGAATTGTTGCTTTGCACAATGCGCGGTTAGACGGATAGGTCGATTGATGTTCAGGATTAAGTACGAACAAAATTCAATAGTTGACTGTTACACGCTTCATTTCTTTCCTATGTGTCCTCAATGTTTTTCTAATTCCCATAGGAAACGAAACAAAGGACATCACTCCTTTCTGTGCCCTGTTCTGTTCTATAAGAATCGGATATAACCAATCAGCATCTTGATCAATCAATGGTCATACTTCCCCTGAACCTGATCCTGACTAGTATTAAATGCTGCCATATAGAGTAATCACTGGGAGCTTATAGTCTTGCAGCTTTGTATCTCTTATCTTGTTCCGCGCCTTGGATATATGCGAGTACCCTTGATCCAATAAACTCGCTTCCGAATATCCTTCCCAACCCTAACCCTGTAACAATACCCTGAAGTATGGAACTGATTGAATAGAAAGAGACATCCAATGGCTCGTGGAGTATTTTAGGAATAGGGCGAGACCTTTCCGCTCATGTAACCTCGAGAGGTTCTCTGTGCTTATATCGTGTGGGAGTAAATTCGAGACAAATTAAAGTCTCAATCTATCCTTGTCACCCCTATGAGGGCGTGGGGATGAGCAATTGGAAGAGACGGGTACCAAAGGACACACAACCAAGGGCGTAGAATATTAGAGGTAAGCAGAGGTTATAAAAGGAGAGGGGGTGATATAGATGAACTGTTAAGATTTACTGGCAAGGGAACTCGAAGTCAAGATGAAAGGTATAAGTGGAAGATTATAGTGTGTTGCTAACATCAAGGAAGGTGAAGACAAAAAGGGAACGGAATAAAGACTAACTTAAGGGCTCTTATTTTTATAACTTTCACTAGCATTTTCTATCCGGATTGACTGATACATCTTTGCAACTGGGGTCCCTAGAAACCCATAGACTTCACATGACAAGTAGCAACATAATAACACAACCACCCAACAATGCAACTAACCCCCCCGACATCCCGAATTAACCGCTGCCTATGATCCAATCTTCTATCCCCGAATTTTAGTTCCTCTAGCATTGAGTTAGCCCCACGTTCAAACTATTTACCAGGTAGTGAATTTAGTAGGATGAAGTGTTATCTCATGCAGCGGAAGGTTATAGCGTAATCAGTTGACAGGTTCAGTTGTTGCCTGGGGGTGTAAAGCCATGTGGAGTAATACTATAGACTCGCTGATGGTAGTTTATATCCCGTGTTTTTGTATTCCGATATGCCGTAGGTACCTGATATCGAGAAGGTGAGTGCATCAGGAGAAAATTGGTTTCCTTAAGACGAATCTTGTCTCCCAAGACGCAGATATCAACAATCCTCGAGGGCCTCTTGCGCTCAAAAAGTGACAGGTCGCATTTGGCTCGTCTAAACTCGTCCAAAAGGGACATGTCGTCTTTAGCTTGTCACTTGGTTCTTGGCGCGGGTTCCAGATCTTAAGCACGCCGCCACCTCCACCTTCATCTTCACCTCCATCTTCACTTCCACATCCATCTTTATCTTTCGACACCTATGCTAATGTCTTTAGAGTCCTACACCCAAACCCACCCCAAAACCCACGTCTAGGAGATGCCCAAATCAACGCTATGGATACTTATATAGATACTGTAGGTGCGCTCTAGTGCCACCATGGACACACAAAGGCTGGCGCTCAGGAAAAACCTGGAAATAGTCGCTTTCAGACCTCCACAAGTTGGGTAGGCGGACGTCAGAGGCGAGTGATAATTCATGATTGGTAGCGAGTGATATGCCATGACCTAACTAAGCAATGGTGATAATCCATGGTCCAACCAGGTCTGCATCACTTATATGCCTTTTTTCTGGTCTGTGACCTGGGTTAGAGTTCTATCTACCAATGTGTTTCACGATTTCCGCTCTGGAAAACCGCCAAATATGCCGTGACTCTACACTCGCCCCGATTCCGCCCCCGGCAAACCGAAGCCGACTTCCAGTCCCCCTGCTTCTACACTCGCTTCCACACGATGGAAGCCATCATGGCGCCATACCCGTATAGCCTCCTGCTGTGCGCGGGCGGGCGCAGTGAATCCTGATGGGAGTGCCGCGCGACTACCACCTAGGCGACATCGCTAAGCGACCATGCGCGACCACCCACCACATATAAGTGACCCATCCTTACTCAGAGGTCTCCCAAGCGACTAGGTCAGTTAGAGGGCACCCCTCACCAAAGCCCCATCTCCACCTCCACTTCCTATAATCGTCTACAGGAATCCACAGTGCATTCTCGCGCCTCGCTTAGCTTAGTGCCGCACCCCCGAATCGGACTCACAAGATCCGCACCTCGCTTATCTTAACTCCGTACCCACCCAGCTGTGAGGCTCGAGTTAGAGTCAGCCAAATCGCTCCCGGGGCCAGCTTTGGCGGCGACGGAACTAGTACCGGTATACCGGCGCTGTCGGGCCCTTGGTACCGCAAGTGCCGCAAACCCACGCAAGTACCGCAAGCCGACAGAGGGGAGGGTCGATCGGGCCGATCCACCCCGATCGACAATGCAGGTCCCGATCCCAACAGCTCGGATCGCCAAGTCTGACATAATGCGACCCGCGGTTCCGCCCCTGGAATTGGTTTCGCCGCGCCCGCACCCACGCCATTGTGCGACGGTAGTCTGTAAAGGGATATCTCGAAGAGTGTCACTTGAGATACAGCTTTTGCTAAGCAGTAGTTCTGTAGCGTTTAAACTTGTAATATTGTAGACCGGATTCCGTTCGCTTGAGAGGATGATAATTCCCCTAAGACTCCGGGAATCCTACTAGCTATTTATACATGAAAATTCTTCTTAAACCCACTAACTCCTCCAATAGCAAAACCCCCGCAATGTCTCCGACTATCGCTCCGGTTTCCAACGAGGTGGGGTAGAGAAATCTCTGCTTATGGCGTAATCGTGGTTGCCGAGTTATAACCGAACCCCGCTTTCTCAAACCATCGTCACCCGATCCTTGGCGCCGTCGCACTAGGATAATTCCATTATCCGACTAGCACGCAACTGCCAAGCAATCCGGTAACACTACTCCCCCTTCCTAGCCGTCGTCCTCGACCGTTAAACCCTTCCAATGGAAAAAACCTCTATGAGGAAAAGCCATGACGAGGGAAGGTATCGAGACTATGACTCCATCAACCGTCGATGCTTCCGAGCTCGTCGGGATACGGACGCTGAGGCTTCTATACCCTGGCTCCGAGTGTGAGGACGGGTGTTGATGGCTGGTTTGGCGTTTTCATCCAGTAGCGCCTCTGGGGCTCTGGAGTGGCCAACCGCTTCCGAGTGTTCTGTTTCCTGCTGGGGTATGGGTCCTCACGATAGGGACGCAGGAGCATTTCGTGGAACACGTTGTGAACCTTCCAGTCTGCTGGTAGGTCAAGTCGATATGCTCGATTTATAGGCTTTTTTGTGCCGTGGGTTAGTTAGGGTCAGCGCACATGGCGGCTGTGGCGACGGCAGTCCTACGGGGCGCCGCCTGCACCGGAGTCGTCGGGCGACGGCAATAGTAGGAGTCGCCGCCTGCGCCGAAGTCATTGGGCGACGGCAGTCCTAGGAGGCGCCGCCTGCGCCGAAGTCATTATAAGCCTTTCTGGTGGGGTGTCCTTAGGGGTTAAGGTCAACGAAAAATGGCGAGGTAGTACCGTACAAGCACGATCTTGCTTTTAGTTAGGGTTAGTTAGGGTTAGTTAGGGTTAGTTAGGGATAGTTAGGGTTAGTTAGTTAGGGTTAGTTAGGGTTAGTTAGTTAGGGTTAGG